>CM035407.1:150742694-151375194 GCA_020310875.1 Ceratopteris richardii
TTTGATCCTTCTCTAAATGTTCATGCACAGGATATGTCAATCACTAAGAGTGATGTCATAGATGCTTTGCTTACAGTCAATGATGCATTGGCCCAGACTTGGATAGTAGATTCTGGTGCTTCATTCCATGTGACTCCTATCAAGGAGTGTTTTTCTACTTTTATGCAGGCAGCCATGGCCATGTATACCTTGGAAACAATCATGCATGTTCCATTGAGGGTATTGGCACAGTGCATTTCGCTACAAATGGCACTAATGAGCTGGTCTTGCATAATGTGCGTTATGTACCAGGGATCAAGAAGAGCTTGCTTTCTGTGGGTCAAATGGATTTGCATGGTTATAGCATTCTCTTTGAGAAAGGATCATGGAAAATGACTAAAGGTTCAAGGCTGATTCTGAAAGGCACAAAGAAGGGAACTCTCTATTGCTTGCATGGAAAGGCCTTATCAGGCAAGTTCATTGCTTGGCTTAAGTTCACTCCCATATGGAGTTGTGGCATAAGAGACTTGGCCATATGAGCCAAAAGGGTCTCACTAGGCTTTGTAACTTAAAGAAGCTTGATGCTAAAGGCACAAAGCTTGACTTTTGTAATGAATGTCAATATGGAAAGCAAGTAAAACGTTCCTTTATTCTGGTGTGTCTCGTAAGTTCTTGTGTACTTGATCTTGTTCATTCTGATGTATGTAGCATGCCCACCAAATCTATGGGGGGTGCTTTATATTTCATCTCCTTTGTTGATGATTTTTCTAGAAAAATTTGGGTCAATGCTTAAATCAAAGGATGAAGCATTGCTGCGTTTAAGCGTTTTCATGCATTTGTGACCTCCAAACAGGTAGAAAGCTGAAATGCTTGCGCTCGGACAATGGTGGTGAGTATACAAGTGCTGAATTTCAGAAATTTTGTGAAAATTTGGGCATTAAGAGGGAGCTTAGTGTTCCATACAACCCCTCTTCTAATGGTGTGGCTGAACGTTACAATAGGACACTTTGTGAGAGGGTGAGATGCATGCTGTCCACATCTAATCTCCCTCATGGATTTTGGGGAGAGGCACTCAAAACTGCAGTACATGTGTGCAATAGATCCCCTCACATGTCTTTAAAAGGTGACATCCCTGAAGAGGTTTGGTCTGGCAAACCTGCTTCATTATGATCACTTACGTGTCTTTGGCTGCGAGGCGTTTGTGCATATAAGGCCTGAGCTGAGAAACAAGCTTGATGCTAAGTCCATTAAAGGCCTCTTCATGGGATATGGTGAAGAAGGTGAAATGGGCTACAGGATTTGGATACCTCAGCTCAAGAAGGTCGTACGCAGCCGGGATGTTGTTTTTAATGAGGCAAGGCTGCTTCAAAACAATTGTCCCTCAAAGATAAACCATAAAAGGGTAAGATTTCAGCATGACCAGCCACCTGTTAGGTCCAATTTTAACCCTCATGATGCACCACAAAGGACTGAAAATGTTGACGATCCAGTGGTTTTTGAGCCAGAAGATGTTGGACAGCAAAATGAGGCTCCTGAAGGGAATATGCAGCCGAATAATATGCTGAAAATGGTGCTGGAAACAATGGACAGCAGCCTAATAATAATGATTTGATCATACCACCTGATGTAGACCCATTGCCTGACAATGTGGATCATTGGGTGAGAAGATCTACTCGTCTTAGAAGGAATGTGAGTAGATTTGATCCTTCATTGCATTACATTTTGTTGACAGATGAAGGTGAGCCTCTCACATACAAAGAGGCAAAGGCATGTGAACACAGCAGCAAGTGGGAGCTTGCTATGCAGGAAGAGATTAAAGCTTTGCATGCTAATGATACTTGGGATTTGGTTGAATTACCCAAAGAAAGGAAAGCCATTCCTAACAAATGGGTGTATAAATCAAAACAGTTGATGGAAAACCCAAGTACAAAGCAAGGCTGGTTGCAAAGGGATATGCCCAGACCAAAGGCATAGATTTCCAAGAAGTATTCTCTCCTGTGGTGAAGATGACCACTTTGCGAGTGTTATTTGCAATAGTAGCTGCTCTTGATTTGTGAATTAGACCAAATGGATGTACATACAAGCTTTCTTGCATGGTGATGTTGATGAAGAGCTTACATGAAACAGCCAGAGGGGTTTGTTATTCCTGGAAAGGAACATTTGGTATGTAAGCTCAATAGAAGCTGTATGGGCTGAAACAAGCTTCTAGACAATGGTACAAGAAGTTTGATGCTTTCATGCTCAAACAAGGGTATAAAGAGGCCATGCTGATCACTGTTTGTATACGAAACTGATGTAGATGGCAGCCCTATTATTCTTGTCTTATATGTTGACGATATGCTGATTGCTGGTAAGAAAAGAGACACCATTGATGCTCTTAAACAGCAGCTGAAATCTGCTTTCTCAATGAAAGACCTTGGGGCAGCAGAGCATGTCCTTGGAGTGAGGATTAGAAGACAAAGGGACCAGCACATATTGTATTTGTCGCAGGAAAAATACATTGAAAAGGTGCTGGACAGATTTAACATGGCTGATGCAAAGCCTCTTGGAGTGCCATTGCAACCATATGTAAAGTTTTCCAAGGAAGATTGTCCCAAAACACAAGAAGCAATCAATGACATGCAAAATGTGCCAATAATGTTAAAATATACATGTACAATTTGTGACAAATGGAATTTATCTCTACAATCCCTCCCCTAAATCCTATTTGTTTGGGGCTTCTATTAGGAAAAGGTTAAGAATGATCATGTATCTTCTTTGCAATCTCTTTTCTGACAAATTTTTCATGTGTTATGAACCTCTTTGTAGGTAATCTTCCAAAGTAATTTGAAGTAGAAGTCGTCTTCTTTGTTCTTGTCCTTGAAGATAACCAAAGTAGGATCTAAAGAATCAGAAGTCTTTGAAACTTTGGGTAGTTATATTTCCATTTGAATGTTTTTTTCAAATTTTGAACTTCAAAATATCTCATGATGCTGAAATATGTTGAAATTATTTGTCTTGAACCAAGGATGATTTGACATTGATTTTGTCAAAGATGTATTCCACCATCTTTTCAAATAGATATCAGAATATGTTCCATGAAGGATGAATTTGATGAAGAATTGTGAATCATCTTTAATAGTTAAAATCCATTCTTTATTTTCATTCTTTAAAAGCTTTATCTTCAAGTAATGTATTGTACTTGTGGGTACCTGTTCCAAAATTATCTTCCAACGCTCACAATACTATCATAAGTAGTAATGTCACAAACAAGATATTGTATTCCTTTTCCATGATAGATTAGGACTTGGATAAAGTTTGTAGTCTTTCAAGAGATTTGTGCAAAGAAGGATTAGGAGAAGAAAGACGTGCAAATGGAGCATATGAATCGATGGATGTTTTGGAACTAGAGGATGTAGAAGAACTCTCAATAGCATGATAGGTACTTAACAAGTTCATACAAATACCCACATAAAAAGCATCACAATTATTCACATTGAGAGAAGAATCTAAAACAAAATTAGTACATTAAAAAAGCACAGCTATACTTTTCTGTTACTCTACTCACAAAAGTTTTCTCAAAATTTGGACAAGGAAGTTCAAGTAACCCTTTACAGACGTACCAGAAAACAGAACTTCTTTTTTATTTCTATCACTCACAAAGCACTTATTTCCGTCAAACTTAATGTTCAAGTTTTCTTTTCAATAATGCAAAAAAGAAGAAGAAATCAAGTTTCTAGCAATGTTAGGCACATAAAGGACATCAACCACTCTTAGTATGAAGAAAGATTATCCAATGCCATGATCAAGAATAGTCAGGTTATTTGCACAAGTTACCAACAAATTTGGTTTAGGAGATAAGATGGTTGAAACAAGTCTAGATGCAAAGTGATGTGTTTCGATGCACCACTATCGAACAACAGAACACTACACTCGGGAAAGGAACAAATCTTTTTCTCCTCTACATGTGTCTATGTTTCATATTTTTTTGCTCATAAGTTGAGGTAAAAACTGAACTTATGAAGGTATATGTAATCTAAAGAAGAAATTTGCACAGTAGGTTCAGGAAGAGTGGCTGCTAAACAAGCGAGCTTTTGGAACTTTCAAATAAAACTCGGAATTGGAATTTGAGGGGTTGCTTGCAATCTTGTATAAGTGCATTGTACAGAATGCTTGGTGATGATAATATCTTTTATTATCGGTGTAAAGGAAATCTGAGTATCTTCTTGAGCATATGCCTCATTGCCTGAGCTCTGAACTCTCATCCACATATCAGTTTTATGTTCGTGCATATAAATGCCCTTGAAGTTCTGCATCTACCATTGGGCAATGATAATGCCTGTAGGAATGCAGTAAATGTAAGTTAATGCTATGTGTGACCAATCTATCATTTGAATGACACTGTTCTTGACAAGTATATAATCTACTTCAGGCTTTGCTTATATGTTCCTAGATTCATTTAAGTAGGTATTGTGTACACTCCATCTTTTCAATGTTCACTGAGGTTCTTTTGCAATATGGATCTGTGTGGACGCACAATTCCACAAGTTTAATTTAGTTGAGTGTTTATTTTATTGTAATGATGAAACACGACTGCTTGATTATAGCAAATTCCACATTTTATTGAGAAATTCACTTTCAGTTATGTTGTCAAAGTTTACTCTGAAGCTCGATTAAAATAATAGGCATTTTACTTGCTGTTGGTGTACGTGTGTTTTTTCCTCTTTCAGGTCTGAAGGGAATATGTTGCAAGTGGATGACAAACCATGGGTGGAATTCATTTCTTGGGAGCCACGGGCTTTTATTTACCACAATTTCCTGGTAGTTAATACTAATGCAATAAATATTGCATTTGTATATTGGAAGTTTTCTTTTAGATTAGCACACACACATTTAATTAACGTTCCTATATATGCTGATTTATTTATTTTCTAAAGAAAGAAGCTTTTACATTATGATAATAATATCATCTTATCTATGCTTTATTATTTTATTTTCTAGTCTTTTTGTCCTTCAACAATTATTCTTTATTTATTTTGGTCTTGTTGTTGTGTTTGTAGGTTTATATGAAGAGTCTTTTTTGTCCTTCAACAACGGTTCTTTATTTATTTTGGTCTTGTTGTGTTCGTAAGCAGTGTTTGTAGGCTCTATGTACTGCAGTGTTATCATTTGATGTATCATATTGATCTTAGCCTATGGCTTGGAGATAATGGTAAGTTTAAGATAGATTCCTTATAAATTGTAGGAATTAGTCAGAATTGTAGTATTTCTACCAGAAAATTTGAAATGTCATGTAAAAATTATACGTTTGTATTCGTTTACCTATCTACCTATGTACTTACCTGCATACCTACTTTTATATGTGTGAGTACACACACACACCCACACAAGTAGGCAAGTAGGTAAGTAGGTATGTATGTATGTATGTATGTAATGTATGTATGCAGGTAGCATGCATATATGGATGGGTGCATGCATGTATGCATACGATACTATGCATGTACATTATGTAGGTATGCATACATATTTCCCCCATTCCCCCTTTGGTCGATCCTCCAAGATCCTCCCCATTGGACAAGTCACTTTTAGATATGCTCAATACTCCACCCTCAAGTGACCACAAATGATCCATGGTGCTCTAAGTTGTAAGGCCCCCATTATGAGGAGATGCCATTGTGAGAGCCCGGACATTTGTGGAACCCTAACTTCCAAATTAGATTAAGTCTATGTGTGGACCGTTGATTGGTAATATATGATCTTTGTGAGCCTAGCCATTAGGTTAAGGAGGGCATAAACTTCCGTGCCATTGGTTCCATTCAAGGCGAAAATAAAGGCCATGTGGCATCGCGCGGTTTTTCCATAGAACCTTAATGGGGGGAGTGCAGAGCGGGGCTCGCCTCCTTCTGCAAGGTTCGAGGGGCCTATCCCCTCGGCCCCTAGGGCCAAGATGGTAGGGACACACAGCATTGCGCACTAGTAAGCCCTTCATCCAGAGTCTGTCTAGATCGCCATCTAAGCTCCACATTGGGAGAGCGCGGGTGGACAACACCATCGTTGTAGCTGCATTACTCTTGTAGTTTGACAATTTGAGTTCTCTATCTTTTAGTTTGTGTCTATCTTTGTTTGCATTTTTCTCTCAACTTTGCCTACTTGTCTATTCCGCTATGTTGTTATTTTCTTACATGGTATGGAGCGTAGGAGGCTTTGAGTGGTGTAGAAGCAAAAACGAAGAGGTTCTAGAGGTTTTCAATGACAAAAGAGAGAAGATGGTCAATTGGTGCATCATCATCTACAACTAGGAATCAAGGTGGTTCCTCAACAGGAGGAGTAGGTAGAGCACATGCAGGAGAAGAAATGATGCCGGTCATCCCAAAATTGTGGATACGATCATCAACCTTCACGGGAGGTAAACTTGATGGTACGAACTACACCCTTATGGAGTTTAAAATCACTTCTATCCTTGATTCATATCAGCTCCTGCAGATTGTTCTTGGGACTGATCATGAGCCCCAAGAACACCTGATCCAAATAATCTTGGTCGAATATTCCTCTTGATGCTGATCTTCTACGTGCTTTGGAAAGTTGAAACCGAGGATGCACTCTGAGCTCTAGTTACAAGTACTACCGATAGTGTTGTGACTCTCATTCAGCATACTACCAAGCCATGTGAAGCATGGAACATATTGAGAAATCAATATGAAACTCGTAATCAGACACTGATTTAGAATTTGGAGATTCAGCTAGTCGCAAAAAGGTTTGCTAATGGGGAGATTGCAAAGGTGTTTATCACTTGCATAAAGAATCTACTAGATCAAATGGAAGGAGCGGGGGTACAAAACAAGTGAGGAGCTAGCTCGGCGTTGTCTTCGAATCTGTCCACCAAAGTTTGATGGTTTGGTAACTTCTCTTAATACTCAAATAAGACCTCACCACTAACTTTTGAAGAATTCAGTGCCTTACTCATGGAGGAGCAGCTCCGGCTCAAGGCAATGAGTGGTGGAAGCAAAGAAGATGTTGCATTCAAAGCAAATGTCAAAGGAGGCAAAGCGGACTTTCAAAAGATGGAGACAAAAGAAGAATGATAAAACGAAGCTCAAGGGAGAGTGTTTAACACTCTCCCTTGAGCTTCGTTTTATCATTCTTCTTTTGTCTCCATCTTTTGAAAGTCCGCTTTGCCTCCTTTGACATTTGCTTTGAATGCAACATCTTCTTTGCTTCCACCACTCATTGCCTTGAGCCGGAGCTGCTCCTCCATGAGTAAGGCACTGAATTCTTCAAAAGTTAGTGGTTGAGGTCTTATTTGAGTATTAAGAGAAGTTACCAAACCATCAAACTTTGGTGGACAGATTCGAAGACAACGCCGAGCTAGCTCCTCACTTGTTTTGTACACCCGCTCCTTCCATTTGATCTAGTAGATTCTTTATGCAAGTGATAAACACCTTTGCAATCTCCCCATTAGCAAACCTTTTTGCGACTAGCTGAATCTCCAAATTCTAAATCAGTGTCTGATTACGAGTTTCATATTGATTTCTCAATATGTTCCATGCTTCACATGGCTTGGTAGTATGCTGAATGAGAGTCACAACACTATCGGTAGTACTTGTAACTAGAGCTCAGAGTGCATCCTCGTTTCAACTTTCCAAAGCACGTAGAAGATCAGCATCAAGAGGAATATTCGACCAAGATTATTTGGATCAGGTGTTCTTGGGGCTCATGATCAGTCCCAAGAACAATCTGCAGGAGCTGATATGAATCAAGGATAGAAGTGATTTTAAACTCCCATAAGGGTGTAGTTCGTACCATCAAGTTTACCTCCCGTGAAGGTTGATGATCGTATCCACAATTTTGGGATGACCGGCATCATTTCTTCTCCTGCATGTGCTCTACCTACTCCTCCTGTTGAGGAACCACCTTGATTCCTAGTTGTAGATGATGATGCACCAATTGACATCTTCTCTCTTTTGTCATTGAAACCTCTAGAACCTCTTCGTTTTTGCTTCTACACCACTCAAAGCCTCCTACGCTCCATACCATGTAAGAAAATAACAACATAGCGGAATAGACAAGTAGGCAAAGTTGAGAGAAAAATGCAAACAAAGATAGACACAAACTAAAAGATAGAGAACTCAAATTGTCAAACTACCAAGAGTAATGCAGCTACAACGATGGTGTTGTCCACCCGCGCTCTCCCAATGTGGAGCTTAGATGGCGATCTAGACAGACTCTGGATGAAGGGCTTACTAGTGCGCAATGCTGTGTGTCCTACCATCTTGGCCCTAGGGGCCGAGGGATAGGCCCCTCGAACCTTGCAGAAGGAGGCGAGCCCCGCTCTGCACTCCCCCCATTAAGGTTCTATGGAAAAACCGCGCGATGCCACATGGCCTTTATTTTCGCCTTGAATGGAAACCAATGGCACGGAAGTTTATGCCCTCCTTAACCTAATGGCTAGGCTCACAAAGATCATATATTACCATCAACGGTCACACATAGACTTAATCTAATTTGGAAGTTAGGGTTCCACAAATGTCCGGGCTCTCACAATGGCATCTCCTCATAATGGGGGCCTTACAACTTAGAGCACCATGGATCATTTGTGGTCACTTGAGGGTGGAGTATTGAGCATATCTAAAAGTGACTTGTCCAATGGGGAGGATCTTGGAGGATCGAACCAAAGGGGAATGGGGGAAATATGTATGCATACCTACATAATGTACATGCATAGTATCGTATGCATACATGCATGCACCCATCCATATATGCATGCCTACCTGCATACATACATTACATACATACATACATACATACCTACTTACCTACTTGCCTACTTGTGTGTGTGTGTGTGTGTACTCACACATATAAAAGTAGGTATGCAGGTAAGTACATAGGTAGATAGGTAAACGAATACAAACGTATAATTTTTACATGACATTTCAAATTTTCTGGTAGAAATACTACAATTCTGACTAATTCCTACAATTTATAAGAATCTATCTTAAAACTTACCATTATCTCCAAGCCATAGGCTAAGATCAATATGATACATCAAATGATAACACTGCAGTACATAAAGCCTACAAACAACTGCTTACGAACACAACAAGACCAAAATAAATAAAGAACCGTTGTTGAAGGACAAAAAAGACTCTTCATATAAACCTACAAACACAACAACAAGACCAAAATAAATAAAGAATAATTGTTGAAGGACAAAAAAGACTAGAAAATAAAATAATAAAGCATAGATAAGATGATATTATTATCATAATGTAAAAGCTTTCTTTCTTTAGAAAATAAATAAATCAGCATATATAGGAACGTTAATTAAATGTGTGTGTGCTAATCTAAAAGAAAACTTCCAATATACAAATGCAATATTTATTGGCATTAGTATTAACTACCAGGAAATTGTGGTAAATAAAAGCCCGTGGCTCCCAAGAAATGAATTCCACCCATGGTTTGTCATCCACTTGCAACATATTCCCTTCAGACCTGAAAGAGGAAAAAACACACGTACACCAACAGCAAGTAAAATGCCTATTATTTTAATCGAGCTTCAGAGTAAACTTTGACAACATAAACTGAAAGTGAATTTCTCAATAAAATGTGGAATTTGCTATAATCAAGCAGTCGTGTTTCATCATTACAATAAAATAAACACTCAACTAAATTAAACTTGTGGAATTGTGCGTCCACACAGATCCATATTGCAAAAGAACCTCAGTGAACATTGAAAGATGGAGTGTACACAATACCTACTTAAATGAATCTAGGAACATATAAGCAAAGCCTGAAGTAGATTATATACTTGTCAAGAACAGTGGTCATTCAAATGATAGATTGGTCACACATAGCATTAACTTACATTTACTGCATTCCTACAGGCATTATCATTGCCCAATGGTAGATGCAGAACTTCAAGGGCATTTATATGCACGAACATAAAACTGATATGTGGATGAGAGTTCAGAGCTCAGGCAATGAGGCATATGCTCAAGAAGATACTCAGATTTCCTTTACACCGATAATAAAAGATATTATCATCACCAAGCATTCTGTACAATGCACTTATACAAGATTGCAAGCAACCCCTCAAATTCCAATTCCGAGTTTTATTTGAAAGTTCAAAAGCTCGCTTGTTTAGCAGCCACTCTTCCTGAACCTACTGTGCAAATTTCTTCTTTAGATTACATATACCTTCATAAGTTCAGTTTTTACCTCAACTTATGAGCAAAAAATATGAAACATAGACACATGTAGAGGAGAAAAGATTTGTTCCTTTCCCGAGTGTAGTGTTCTGTTGTTCGATAGTGGTGCATCGAAACACATCACTTTGCATCTAGACTTGTTTTCAACCATCTTATCTCCTAAACCAAATTTGTTGGTAACTTGTGCAAATAACCTGACTATTCTTGATCATGGCATTGGGATAATCTTTCTTCATACTAAGAGTGGTTGATGTCCTTTATGTGCCTAACATTGCTAGAAACTTGATTTCTCTTTTTTGCATTATTGAAAAGAAACTTGAACATTAAGTTTGACGGAAATAAGTGCTTTGTGAGTGATAGAAATAAAAAAGAAGTTCTGTTTTCTGGTACGTCTGTAAAGGGTTACTTGAACTTCCTTGTCCAAATTTTGAGAAAACTTTTGTGAGTAGAGTAACAGAAAAGTATAGCTGTGCTTTTTTTAATGTACTAATTTTGTTTTAGATTCTTCTCTCAATGTGAATAATTGTGATGCTTTTATGTGGGTATTTGTATGAACTTGTTAAGTACCTATCATGCTATTGAGAGTTCTTCTACATCCTCTAGTTCCAAAACATCCATCGATTCATATGCTCCATTTGCACGTCTTTCTTCTCCTAATCCTTCTTTTGCACAAATCTTCTTGAAAGACTACAAACTTTATCCAAGTCCTAATCTATCATGAAAGGAATACATATCTTGTTTGTGACATTACTACTTATGATAGTATTGTGAGCGTTTGGAAGATAATTTTGAAACAGGTACCCACAAGTACAATACATTACTTGAAGATAAAGCTTTTAAAGAATGAAAATAAAGAATGGATTTTAACTATTAAAGATGATTCACAATTCTTCATCAAATTCATCCTTCATGGAACATATTCTGATATCTATTTGAAAAGATGGTGGAATACATCTTTGACAAAATCAATGTCAAAATCATCCTTGGTTTCAAGACAAATAATTTCAACATATTTCAGCATCATGAGATATTTTGAAGTTCAAAATTTGAAAAAAACATTCAAATGGAAATATAACTACCCAAAGTTTCAAAGACTTCTGATTCTTTAGATCCTACTTGGTTATCTTCAAGGACAAGAACAAAGAAGACGACTTCTACTTCAAATTACTTTGGAAGATTACCTACAAAGAGGTTCATAACACATGAAAAATTTGTCAAGAAAAGAAGATTGCAAAGAAGATACATGATCATTCTTAACCTTTTCCTAAATAGAAGCCCCAAACAAATAGGATTTAGGGGAGGGATTGTAGGAGATAAATTCCATTTGTCACAAATTGTACATGTATATTTTTAACATTATTGGCACATTTTGCATGTCATTGATTGCTTCTTGTGTTTTGGGACAATCTTCCTTGGAAACTTTAACATATGGTTGCAATGGCACTCCAAGAGGCTTTGCATCAGCCATGTTAAATCTGTCCAGCACCTTTTCAATGTATTTTCCTGCGACAAATACAATATGTGCTGGTCCCTTTGTCTTCTAATCCTCACTCCAAGGACATGCTCTGCTGCCCCAAGGTCTTTCATTGAGAAAGCAGATTTCAGCTGCTGTTTAAGAGCATCAATGGTGTCTCTTTTCTTACCAGCAATCAGCATATCGTCAACATATAAGACAAGAATAATAGGGCTGCCATCTACATCAGTTTTCGTATACAAACAGTGATCAGCATGGCCTCTTTTATACCCTTGTTTGAGCATGAAAGCATCAAACTTCTTGTACCATTGTCTAGAAGCTTGTTTCAGCCCATACAAGCTTCTATTGAGCTTACATACCAAATGTTCCTTTCCAGGAATAACAAAACCCCTCTGGCTGTTTCATGTAAAGCTCTTCATCAACATCACCATGCAAGAAAGCTGTATGTACATCCATTTGGTCTAATTCCAAATCAAGAGCAGCTACTATTGCAAATAACACTCGCAAAGTGGTCATCTTCACCACAGGAGAGAATACTTCTTGGAAATCTATGCCTTTGGTCTGGGCATATCCCTTTGCAACCAGCCTTGCTTTGTACTTGGGTTTTCCATCAACTGTTTTGATTTTATACACCCATTTGTTAGGAATGGCTTTCCTTTCTTTGGGTAATTCAACCAAATCCCAAGTATCATTAGCATGCAAAGCTTTAATCTCTTCCTGCATAGCAAGCTCCCACTTGCTGCTGTGTTCACATGCCTTTGCCTCTTTGTATGTGAGAGGCTCACCTTCATCTGTCAACAAAATGTAATGCAATGAAGGATCAAATCTACTCACATTCCTTCTAAGACGAGTAGATCTTCTCACCCAATGATCCACATTGTCAGGCAATGGGTCTACATCAGGTGGTATGATCAAATCATTATTATTAGGCTGCTGTCCATTGTTTCCAGCACCATTTTCAGCATATTATTCGGCTGCATATTCCCTTCAGGAGCCTCATTTTGCTGTCCAACATCTTCTGGCTCAAAAACCACTGGATCGTCAACATTTTCAGTCCTTTGTGGTGCATCATGAGGGTTAAAATTGGACCTAACAGGTGGCTGGTCATGCTGAAATCTTACCCTTTTATGGTTATCTTTTGAGGGACAATTGTTTTGAAGCAGCCTTGCCTCATTAAAAACAACATCCCGGCTGCGTACGACCTTCTTGAGCTGAGGTATCCAAATCCTGTAGCCCATTTCACCTTCTTCACCATATCCCATGAAGAGGCCTTTAATGGACTTAGCATCAAGCTTGTTTCTCAGCTCAGGCCTTATATGCACAAACGCCTCGCAGCCAAAGACACGTAAGTGATCATATGAAGCAGGTTTGCCAGACCAAACCTCTTCAGGGATGTCACCTTTTAAAGACATGTGAGGGGATCTATTGCACACATGTACTGCAGTTTTGAGTGCCTCTCCCCAAAATCCATGAGGGAGATTAGATGTGGACAGCATGCATCTCACCCTCTCACAAAGTGTCCTATTGTAACGTTCAGCCACACCATTAGAAGAGGGGTTGTATGGAACACTAAGCTCCCTCTTAATGCCCAAATTTTCACAAAATTTCTGAAATTCAGCACTTGTATACTCACCACCATTGTCCGAGCGCAAGCATTTCAGCTTTCTACCTGTTTGGGAGGTCACAAATGCATGAAAACGCTTAAACGCAGCAAATGCTTCATCCTTTGATTTAAGCAATTGAACCCAAATTTTTCTAGAAAAATCATCAACAAAGGAGATGAAATATAAAGCACCCCCCATAGATTTGGTGGGCATGCTACATACATCAGAATGAACAAGATCAAGTACACAAGACTTACGAGACACACCAGAATAAAAGGAACGTTTTACTTGCTTTCCATATTGACATTCATTACAAAAGTCAAGCTTTGTGCCTTTAGCATCAAGCTTCTTTAAGTTACAAAGCCTAGTGAGACCCTTTTTGGCTCATATGGCCAAGTCTCTTATGCCACAACTCCATATGGGAGTGAACTTAAGCCAAAGCAATGAACTTGCCTGATAAGGCCTTTCCATGCAAGCAATAGAGAGTTCCCTTCTTTGTGCCTTTCAGAATCAGCCTTGAACCTTTAGTCATTTTCCATGATCCTTTCTCAAAGAGAATGCTATAACCATGCAAATCCATTTGACCCACAGAAAGCAAGCTCTTCTTGATCCCTGGTACATAACGCACATTATGCAAGACCAGCTCATTAGTGCCATTTGTAGCGAAATGCACTGTGCCAATACCCTCAATGGAACATGCATGATTGTTTCCAAGGTATACATGGCCATGGCTGCCTGCAATAAAAGTAGAAAAAACACTCCTTGATAGGAGTCACATGGAATGAAGCACCAGAATCTACTATCCAAGTCTGGGCCAATGCATCATTGACTGTAAGCAAAGCATCTATGACATCACTCTTAGTGATTGACATATCCTGTGCATGAACATTTAGAGAAGGATCAAATGCATGAGTGTCATAAGCTGAGAAAGTAGCGCATAAAATGTCCTCTGCATCTGCCAGCTCCTCTATGACTACACTAGAAGCCACATTGGCCTTCTCCTTGTCCTTTTGGCTTTCCTGTGCATCAGTCTTGGCTTCTTTCCTGTCCTTCTTCTTATCTCCATAATTCTTCTTCTTATCAAGCTCTGCTTTGTAATAGCGGCAATCGGGTTTCTTGTGACCTTTCCTGCCACACTGATAGCGTGTCACATCATTGCTTTTGCCTTTGCTGCTATTCCCCCTTTCCCTCCTTTTACTCTTATTCCTCTGTGCATAATTACTCTTCTTATCTGTCCTGCCTCTAACCATGTTGGCTGAGCTGCCTCCTTCTCCACCTGCTTTTCTCCTGATCTCTTCATTAAGAATAGAACCCCTAACACCATCAAAGTCAAGTTGGGGTTATTGGACAATGAGACTACCAATGTCTCCCAAGAGTCAGGCAATGTCATAAGCAAGAAAATGGCTTTAAGCTTATCATCAGAAGGAGGCATTCCTGAGTCCTGCAACTGTGACAAAGTACCTGTAAACGATGACAAGTGTTCAGCTGCACTCTTGGACTCATCAAGCTGCATGCCAACAAGCTTCCGCATCAGGTGTACTTGGTTAACAGGCGTAGTATTTTCATACGTCGCCTTGAGTTTTGCCCATAACTCAAAAGCAGTGGTCAAACCTTTGAGATCTACTAGAATCTCATCGGATACAGCCATCTTAATGTATATAATGGCCTTCTTGTTCAAAGTAAACCATGCATCTTCCGACATGTCCTCTGGTTCTCTACCTCCAATGCCCTGTCACAATCCTTCAAGAAGAGGATTCCCTGAATTCTCTCCTTCCATAAGTCAAAACCTGTTCCCTCAAACCGTCGAATCTCAAATAGATTCTTCACATCTGAGGAGGATGACGCCATAGTTGCACAATGAAAAAAAAAAACTGCTGGATTTTTGGGCAAATGCACCAAAATCAAAGTGCAGCCTCCAAAAATGATGCACTACAGCTCCAAACGGTCACAGGAGCAATTTGGGACAAAAAATGGGGTGATTCTGGGCACAAAACTGATCTCTGAATTTTCTGCGCAGAGAATTTCATAAACTTAATTTATGCTCAAAAACAACTAATTTTGTTGTTTTTAACCTCAAAGAATGTACATAAGGCTAATACTCAGCCTTTAGATGCACGTAGGAGCAAAAGCCCCAATTTTTGCCACTGTTTTACAAGAAATTATGGCAAAATACTCCACAACTTCTCATACATAGGTTAATTTTGCTGAAACTATAGAAATTACAGCAAAATGTATCTCCCACTATGTGTGCTCAGCCAGTTGAGAGTGAGAAGACCTGCAAAAACTCAGAAATTTGCTGGAAAATCTGATATTTTGCTGAAAAACACCTGTTCTTGCTGGAAACTTTGAGATTTTGCTGAAAAACACCTGTTCTTCGCGATAAAATCAGAGAAAAATCACTTTCTTCGCGACAAAAAGCTGGAACATCACTGAAAATGATGGTACAGCAGATTTTGGACCCTTTCTTCGCGATGAAACCTGATGATTTTGCCAAATGGTGAGTGTATGCTGCTGTAGAGAACCTGCGCAGCAGATTTGAGGCCCAATATAGGCTCTGATACCAGTTGTTGAGCTGAGGAGATGTGCTCAGGTGATGCAGCAGCTGTGGTAATACCCCCCTTGGCTGAGTAGAAGGGCTGGAGGTGCAAGGAGCAGCCCACGCAACAGATAGACAGAGATGGAGAGAGAGAAATTCGAATTTGGAGAGAGGCAGCTTGTTTGGGGGCTTCACTAAAGAAAGAAGTGAGCCCTAAGTTTATTTGAGTTCACTTTTATAGGATCTGGCCAAGTTCACATTGAACTTGGCCAAAAGAATAAATAATGAGTACATTAAGCCTTATAAAAGGCCTATACAAAATGTGTACAAATAAGGGGGTCATTTAGGACCTTTACCCCAACAGCGTCAAGGGTGTGGGGTGCTATGCGTATGCACTCTATATGCTCAACAGGTGAGATACAAATATGATATGCATAGGGAGGGGGGGCTCGATGTTGTCATATCCCTCTAGATGCCTGGAGTGGGTGTAAGATATAATGCATCGATGGGTAAGGCATGGTGGCGAGACTCGGAATGCCCTACACGTCGAGATTGGCAGGGGTGCGCTTACGTCTCCGTATCTCCATGTCATGGAGTGCGTGAATCACTTGAATCTCTCTTTGGTGGGAACAGGCTCTCCGGAGTGGGGGCCTTGGTCGTCGGCGTTGTCGTCTAAGCTCCTCTGCTCTATGTAATGTGACACCTCGCATCGAGTTGGGTCCCCGGGTGGCTATGGGTCTAAAAAAATTTGTAATATGAGTCTGAGGGGTCAGGTGTATCTCCATCTGCTGGAGAAGTGAGGCACGGCGGCACTGGAGCTCTACTAGGAAACGACCTAGAGGGCGCTGGTCCAATAAAGCCCTGATTTCTCTGGGCCCTGAAGAGTTGTGGGTAGTGGTCTTTGATATCCTCATATGCTTGGCATCTACATGTGTAGTGCTCCTCGTCCTCCACCTCCTCTCGGCACATCCTGCATAATCTCTCGCCCCTAGGGGTATGTGTCTCTCGCCCAACCTCAATCTTGAGCTGGTCCTCCATATCCAATAAAGCCATGATCTCTCTGGGCCCCTGAAGAGTTGTGGGTAGAGGTCTCTGATATCCTCATATGCTTGGAATCTACATGTGTAGTACTCCTCGTCCTCCACCTCCTCTCGGCACATCCTGCATAATCTCTCGCCCCCGGGGGTATGTGTCGCTCGCCCAACCTCAATCTTGAACTGGTGTGATGATACTCTGAGCTGGCCAATAGCCACTCTCTCTGTTGGTGCCATGTATGTATCCATGTATCGTGGTCTCTGAATGAACCATCCGCTGTCACTGTCAGGAAGTGCTCTCTGTAGTGTTGCCTCTTTGTGGGAAGAGGCTCTCGTGGTGCTATCCATGTCTCCCTGACGTGTATCTATAGTAGGTCCTGACGGATGATCCTGTTCCTCTCTGAACAAGACAGGGTAATGTAGGGGGAAGAGAGGTCATACTGAAAAGTGGGGAGGTCGGTAATGCTCATGCCATGGTCTTCCAACCATCCATAGGTTTGTGCATACCATACTCTCTCATGCCGAGTCTCTACCAAATGTGTAGAGCTCTCAAATGCAATCCTAGTGAGTCCACTAGTAGGGAACTCTTTGACTCTCAGAATAAAGGTCACAGCTGAAAGAGGCCCTCCACCAGCATTGGTGGTGTGCCAAGCTCAGCTCGTATAATGTCATGTGGAACGGAAGGCTTGCTGCAGAGTAAGCGTGAGATCATGGTGACCAGTGCCTCTCAATCCGCGTCCACATCGCCTCCATGATGCATGGTGCCCATACTGTCGCTGCATACATCACTACGGGTGTCACTAGAGTATCAAAGAGCCACCCCTTAGTCCGGGGCTCCTGAAAATGTGCCTGAAAGAAGAGTCTCTCCAATCCAACAAGCGCTGCATAGCCTCGCGTCAATCTCTCTCTCATTGCATGTGCCATGGAGAATACCCCTGTGCTGCCCGAGAAGGTGACACCTAAGTAGACGTAGGAGTCCACTACCTCTATCTGTCCTCCAACTTCGGTGTAAGAGGCGCGATGGCGTACTAACCTGGAGGTGTGGAAGATCATGACCTTGGTCTTGCCAAGGTTCCCTGTGAGTCCTCTCTCCATGCAGAAGGTATCGAGCCCCTGTAAATGTGATTGCAGCCTCTCCTGTGACTCTGAAAGCAAGACATTGTCATCAGCATATGATAGGATGTGTACTAGCGTACCTCCGAGGTCTCCTCCTAGCCCTCCTGCTCGTTGTATAGAGACCGAAGAGAGTTGGTGAGAGAGGGCAACCTTGTTTCACACCAATGGTGCTAACAAGGCTGTCTGATAGGCCGCGGTGCAGCACACCTTGTGGCTCGTGCATACAAAGCATGGATGGCCCATAGCATGTCTGATGGTAGCTGTAACTCCTGGAGTCTCCGTAGTAGTCTCTCTCGAGGGACCATGTCAAAGGCTTTGCGAAAATCCACAATGCATCAGTAGAGTCTCCGCTTCCTTGCCTTCGTGCTCTCAATCAGGCAATGAAGTACGAACGTTTGGTCGATGGTGGAGAAAGTGCAGCGGAAGCCTGTCCGACTGGGTGCTCTGATCCAAGCTGCCTCAGCATGTATACTAAGCTCTGCCTCACCTCTAGTACTGCCCCATAGATCTTGGTCGGGATGTGGCCTATCATAATAGTCCTCTAGTTCCCCGGGTCCATATCACCGGACTTGTGGATAGGTGCAATGGTACCAGGGGTCAGGTAACCCCTCAACCAAAGCACGATTGAAGAGGTGGGCGATCAGGGGGGAAACTACATCAACTGCATATATAAAGTACTCTCCCTATAGTCCCGTGTGGTCTACTGAGCGGCCATGCTTCAGCCTATGGATGGCCTATCATACCATGCTTGCCGTGAATAGGGTGCATATCACATGACGCGGTGTGGGAAGAATCGGCAATGGGGGTTGTCCTCGGACATCATATAACCTCTGGGCATACATGTGCCAAGTCTGAGGATCTGCTATGGGTGTAGGTGGGAGTGGCTCACGTAGGGCCCTCCATGCAGTGGCGCAATCCCTACTCATGAGAAGGTCAAACAGCTATGCCTCCTATCACTCCTCGAAAGCCCGCTGCTTCCAGCGTGTGAGAGCTCGCATATGTCGTCGTGCCTCCCTCTCCGTGATGGATTCACGGATACTATGTGCTATGAGGTATTGGTATAGTCGTCTACATTCCTCATCGTACCATCTATTATGTGGTGTATGCCTCAGCCGTGTCGAACGTGCGGTGTTGTGGGTGGTGTATGGGAAGCTCGGAGTAGCGGATGTGTGGAGGATCGAGAAGTGGGCGATGAGGGTGTCCAATGGGGCGGAGAGATCAAGGGAGTAGATGCCCTCTCGAACATGTGAGCTATAGATGTGTGCTAGCTCATGTATAAAGTGAATGGTGGTACGGACATGTGGCGGTATGGTGGCGGGGTGAGGGATGCATGGTGAGTTGCATATAGATAGGGCGAGATATGTGTGATCAGCTCCAATCGGTATGGGCGGGATGGTGAATGAGGTGATGAGATGTGTCGCCTCCGAGGGTCCAATAACATAGTCTACCACCTTGCCTCCATCCGGTGTCGTGAGTGGGATGCAGGTGAGACCACCCGAAGTGGGCAAGGTCTCCATCCCATTATAGATAATGAGACGGTGTGCTGCTCCCATCTGGAGTAGGTGTCAGCCGTATGAGGTGGGTGTGGCGGTGTCGGTTGAGGCTCTAAGTGTAGATACATACTCCATGGTGCGGAGCATCTCAGGGTCTGACAAAGTCATAGATATCACACTGGTGGCTCTGAGTGCAGGCATTGAAGTCTCCTACAAGGAAGATTTCGCCCATCTCGGTGTACTCCATAATGGTGTCACTAAGGGAGTCATATGGCGACGGGGTGTTTGGGCCCTCCTCCTCTGAGGGCTGCTCAGGGTATGTGTGAAGCGCGAGCCGATGGTCGCAATATAGCAGACGACGAAATACGCTCTTTCTCCTTTGATAGCTCGAGGCATATCCACATGAAACGTGCCTCTAGGTCTTTGGCTACCACCTCTACCCTATGCTGTAGAGACTGTCTATAGAGCACAACTACTCTTGAGCCTCGTGTGGTGTGTTGTTGCATCTGACAGCGGTGAGCTGACCCTCTCGGTTACACTATGGATTGTCCAAAAGATGACAATACAGCCAATGACATGAAAGGTGTTCCATATGCATCTTGTGGTTCACTTATGTATTGCCATTATGCTTGCTTCTAGGCCTGACATAACTCATGTTGTGGGAGTTGCGAGCAGATTTATGGCTGGTCCAGGTGGAGCACATTGGGATGCAGTGAAGTCCATCATGAGATACGCGAAAGGGTCACTTGGACTACTATTCACACAATAATTTTGGTCCAAGTGCCCAAATGCCCCATTTTCATAGAAACTTGCTCCTTAAGCTCATTAATCAAGGGCTTGGGCATCTAAAATTGTGTGTGGGCTCTCTACCTCTACATCGATTTCCATGCCATTAGATCTCTCCCTTCCATTTCTTGTGCCACCTCTTCGCTAGGCACCTACCTACCTTAGCTTGATTGGTATCAATTTGGAGCTCTTTCAAGTATTCGGGCAAGTAGGTAGGTATACCCTCCCATGTTCTCCCCTACTAAGGCAAAGCATAGTCCATACTCACAAAAAAATATAAAGATGTATATCATTAGTCACTTCTTAGCAGTAGAGTTCAAATGGGCTCATCCTTGAGCATGGGAGCCTAAAACTACATGGGTGCCCACCACCACAAAGTCTTGCATTCCATAACACAACACCTACACCAAAACGGGTATACAAGTGACTCCTACAAGGGCCAAGAATCCAAATGCCTCTTATGAGGAATGAATGACAAATGAGCTAGATGGACCAATTCACACTAGTATGGTACTTTATACTTGGTCATAAATATAAGTTCAAGCACCCATCCAGATGCCCTTTGGGTTTGGGGAAATAATGTTCAGCATGTATGTAGGTACATGTGTATGTTTGTTTGTCCATATCCATATGTACATGTGTGTATGTATGTTTGTTTCATAGGTGTGTTCAATTTCCTCCAAAAAATTGAAAGATTGCATCATAATAATTTCATGTTAAAACATTCACTAGAAAAAACACACGAATTCCAATGTAACTCCCCTCTTAAAATGATCATGGAATGATGCAAAAAGAGTATGCATTCTATAGTGCCATCTTACACATCTCGACTAGAAAAAAATATGATATTTTTGTAAAGAGGAAGGAGATAAGGAATAGTTCTCTCTCTCTCTCTCTCTCTCTCTCTCTCTCTCTCTCTCTCTCTCTCTCTCTCTCTCTCTCTCTCTCTCTCTCTCTCTCTCTCTCTCTCTCTCTCTCTCTCTCTCCACTCCCCAACACACACAAGCACACAAAAAGAGAGGAGCACACATTGATTAAGGCAAGGAAAAATGATGTTCTTTTTCTTTTTCTATTACATAAGGAGTACGTACAAAATAACATAAAACAACAATATAGCGAGTAAAGGTGCAATATATAAAGAGCAATACATAAAAAATACCCTAATGACCGTGAATGAGTGAGAAGGAAAGAAACAAATGTACCATATCTAAGTAGTTGAATTCGATGAAGCTCACTGAAAATATCTATATCATATATCAACATAGCCACTATACATGTCAAAAAAAGAAAAGTGTTACATGTCATCCTCGATCATCACATGTTGAGCTTGATATGTTAACACTCCCCCTCAAGCTCAATGTCATATCCTGTAATCCTAACATCTTTGAAACTCATCAACTTCTTTGCTTTAAGTGCTTTAATGAAAATATCAGCAACTTCAAGAGATTTTCATATCCTCTTAACTAATTTGGAGTTCGATTCATCTTTGGTAACTTCAAGAGATTTTCATTGTCTCTTTCTATGTACTTCAAGCATAGTTACCTAGGATGGGGACGGGTCCCGAGACGAGATCGGCTCATGAGAGGGGTCTCGGAACGGGGAGGGGGTGGGGGGGATGGTGTGAAGCTCAAAGAGGGGGAGAAGGAGAGACATCAGATAGTAGAGAGAAAAAACAATAAGAAATATAAAATGGACATTATAGAGTATGGTGGTGCACATACTACATTCATTTGAGTCTTTCAACTTTGACATATGTGATCTTTAGACTTTCATAAAGGATTAATTTCATAATATTGATTTCCAAGAACCAAAATTCAGTTATCATGATTTATTGCGTATAATACATGTTATATTCTCTCTAGATTTCTTTGTTTTTGGCTTGAAAATTTGAAAGAAAAAAATAATTTTAGGGCTGGACACTCCCACCAGGCCGTCCCTTACATGGGACACGGCGTCTCGGAAAATCAGGGATGCACCCTGTCTGGGATGCTTGGTCGGGACGGATCCCATCCCCAAACCCTTTTTTTTGTGTATGGGACAGCTCGGACACATCCCAAGCCATTTTGGGCCCTGTCCCCTATCATTATGACTTTAGTAACCTTTTTCCATCAAAAAAATGGTCATTCTAAACTCCAAACATGAAGAGGAATGATCTTCTTCTTCTTCGACATAAAGAGAATGTGCAAGAATAACCTAAAACAACAATGCAAGTACATTAAATAAAGAGCAATACATAAAGAAAATGCCAATCATCTCGAATGAGTGAGCTAGCAAGAAACAAATGTGTTCATCCCTCTCCATAGATAAATTTGGTGAAGCTCGCTAAAAATATCCTAACATGTATGAGCATAACCACTATACATGTCAGAGAAAAGAAAAGTGGTACATGTCATCCTCAATCATCACATATTGAGCTTGATATCTCAAGAAGCTTGACATCATTTCCCCGTTACAATAATCATGGACCATTAGATTGTTGTAGGAACAATACCTCCATGATAAAAGCATCTCCAAAAAAAGCATACAATATTCTGGCATCGATCACCTTTTGAAACAATCATGAACCATTGGAGTGATGTGGAGAGAGAATGCACTATAATACTTCCATGTTACACGACTCATTAGAAAACACATATGATGTTTCGACAACACTCTCATTAAATAATAATGGACAATCAGAAATCTATAAAGACAATGCATATGATATTCTTCCATCAACTCCCTATTAGAATAATCATGGACCATTGGAATGACATAGAGACAATATGTATAAGGATGCACATTCGAGAGCTCTTATGCTTAAAATCCAGCTAACACATGTAAAGGCCAAATTTGCTTCTTATTTAAAAATTAGTATTGTTTTACCATGTAATGGTCCATAATCTAATATTGAGTTACCATGTGAGGACACATCAAAGGTCACATCAGTTCTCTTTCCATCCTAAACTCTGAGTCAAAGGCAGTTTCTTAATGCTAAACTTTGAGTCAGACAGAGTTTCCTTATGAGCTTATAAAGGAATTTTCTATTCTTCCTTGGTTTAAAACATTGAAAAATACCACTAAACCATTTCTCAAGAATGGTATGTTCAAAGATGGTCAAAAATTATTATTGCATATTCTTATAGACCTTCAAAAGAGCTATCTATTGATATATAACACACTACCATCTGACCAAGATTGGACTCTCAAAAGTCAAACCCTAATCTCTGATTTTGCACATGCTTTTACTTAAAGTGCTTTTAAAATTGGATGGCTGAGACAAATAAATAAATGCAAAAGCAATTTTACTGAAAAGGATAAAGCAGCCTTCCAGCCTTTTCGGGATTTTTTTTATGCCCATCAACCTTGGGAGGGCTTATTGCCTATATAAGATATATGGGAGCACTTGGGTTGCCCAATTATAATCATCTACACTACTCTAACTAATCCAAGAGTTAGGTGCTGCTGTTGGAGGTTCTTCTTGCTGTTTTTGGAGTTCACACACATACAGTGTGTGCTCTGCTGATTTGTGTAAGCTTCTGCATATCTTTGGTTTTCTTCTTTTACTTGTTGCTGTAGCAAATTATACCAACCTACTACCTCAAGTAAAGAAGGTCTTCTATCTGTCTACATCAGAGAAGTCGCCGTATTCTGTTATTGTAGCAGATTCTAAGCCTAATTAACACCATATTGACTGTATTTTCTATATACAGTCAATTACACATTCATATTCCAGCACATGCACATATTTCTTAAACACTTAGGCACAGTTCTCTCAAATTTTGTACCCACATCCTATCTATATTCAACAATTTATGCAATTTTGCATATTCGCACACATTGTACAGGTATTATTTCATCAAGTTATTTTACTTAGAGTATCCTTTTAGCTACTTGTTCCAATTCTTGTCTCTACTCTACTCTCTATTGTCATTCGTTTATTTTTATTTGCTTCACGGTGTGCATGTGTGCAAGGCCAGAGTGTTGGAAAGATTCTCTGACATGTGGTAATTGGGCCTACCTCACTTCCAACAACAACATTCTGGCAGCAGTCCCCTCTTGAAACAATCATGAACAATTGGAGATATGAAGAGAGAACTGCACTGCAATACTGCCATGTTAGATGACTCATTAGAAAACGCATATGATGCTTTGGCAGCACTCTCCTCTTTAAAATAACAATGGACAATCAGAAATCTACAGAGAGAACCCATATGTATGCACAACTCTCTATTAGAATAATCATGGACCATTGAATTGACGTAGAGACAATATAAATAAGGATGCACATTCGAGAGATCTTGTGCTCAGAAGGCAAATAATACCTGTAAGTTTTACCATGTAATGATATTAAGTTACTATATGAGAACGTAAAGAAGAAACAGCTGTGCTCCATCCTAAACTCTGAGTCAAAGGTAATTTCCTGATACTAAACTCTGAGTCAAACGAAGTTTCCTTATGTACTTATGAAGGGCTTTTCTGCTGTTCCTTCGGTCAACTTCCATTAATCAAAGACCTTAATTGTGATAACCACTCGTCTAAGGTCAAAGAATATACTCCAGCCCGTCTTTGGAATCTCCTGAAATAGGTAGCTGAAAGGAACAGCACCTAGATTCTCTCTTTTTTTTTTTTTTTTTTTTTGGGTTTACCTCAACAAGCTCAGCTACCTAGATTTTTTTTTTTCTTTTTTTTTTTTTGGGGGGGGGGGGGGGGGGGGAGTTTACCTCAACAAGGAAAGATCTTTCTTTTTTTTTTTTTTTTTTTTTTTTTTGGGTGGGAGGGGGTTGGGGGGGGGTTTACCTCAACAAGGAAAGACCTCAAGGAAAGAACTACCAGACTAAGGTATGGAAAAGAGCTCGCTGTGATCTGGATTCCTGAGTAAGCGACACAAGGCTACCTTATTTACAATATCCGTTTCAGTATAAATAAATATGACCTTGGAAATCAACCGCGCTTAATGGAAAGCATGAGATGATCGAAAATCGGAAATAAAACAATTCGCGGCCATTGCAATGAAATGGGACAGAAAGCACCTACTCGGAAGAATGCTGCACTATAGACATGGCAGGCAACCGCAACGAGACCGCAGCTCCATCCGAGTTCAACGAAGGAGATCGAGGGACAGCAACGATGCCAAGCGCCAGCAATACAAGCAAGGCAAGGGAAAGGGCAAGCATCAGAGAGATCGAGATCGTCCATAGAGAAGGGCTGCCAGCAGACGAGTTCTTTTGACTTCGCGGTCCTTTTGCCATTTCCGCACAGACGCGTAACGCAGAGATATGAGCCTTACAGAGTAAATGTTTCTACTGAAAACATCGAAGTCTGCTGTTTCAACGCACGAAGGACACCGCTTGGATAGATGCTTAACTGATTTTTGGCTCCCACTATTTATAGCGGTGCACACGCATTCCCTCCATAGTTGACGATTCTCTCCAGTCTCGACGATCGAGTCTATACGACATCGTCGAGTGGCTTCCTGTAGAAAGGAGATCATCGTTTCGAACTTCGTAGAAGCAATTTTTTTTACTCCGGACTTCGGAGTGAGCGCTATGCCTTAAGCATGTACAAAGGACAACCTCTATATTTAGCTGACAACCTCTCTATATTTAGCTGTATTTGCTGACATTTAATTGTGTACCTCTTATGGACTTTGTCATTGAATACGAAACTCTACTATAAATGAAAAAATGTGTGCAGAAGTTTGAGTAACTTCTCAGGTGGTTATGTCTTTCACCTCTCCTTGGGGAGCGAGAGTTCAATTCCCATCGATTGCATTGGTTAGACAATTCGAGATGAAACTAGCACCATTTGGAGATGTCTCTCATTGGCCTTCGAACACTTTTTATGGGCTCTATTGATAGTAGCAAAGTTCATTCATGTTTTGGGCAATGTTTCAACAATTCAAATGAGTCTCTAGGACTGCCCTTTTCTAGTTTCCATCCTTAGTGGGCCTTGGATTTTTGTTCATCTCTAGTAGGTTCTATGTGTTCTACCCTTGTTGTGTGGAATTTGAGGGGTATGTTGGGTACTATGACCTTCATTATACAACCACACTTTCAATTAATTCAATCTATGGAGATGCATACCATATGTGGAGATGCATATCGTCATATAGAACTTTCCTTTTTTCATTTTTTTAAGGATGAAATTAGGCCCTATACTTATGGTCCACGGTTCAATACTTGCATACTAGTCCTATGTAAAACTTTGAAAGTGGGGGTTAAAGGGGGTAAGTTTGAGTTGTATTTTGAAATTTGAAAATAATGGAAGAGTGGGTTGAACACCAAATTTTCTAAAAAGAAAAAGTTGCAAACATCTTCTCTTTGATATTCTTTTGGCATGCAAGTTACCTTCATAGCTTATCTTCACATCCCCATCCTCGATCAGCTCATGCACGTAGTGGTATTGAATTTCTATGTGCTTGGTACGTGCATGGAAAACATGATTTTTGGTGATAGACATGCAACTTAGATTGTCACCCTACGCAACTTTGGTTGTCACATTATGCAACTTTGGTTGTCACACTATGAGACTTCCAAATAGTTTCTTGTATCTTCCAATATCCTCTAGAGCTTAAGTATCTTCAATAGATAATTTTGTGTTGACCTCCATAGGCGTAGAAATCTCCTTGCAATCCTCCATGTCTAATGCCTTCAAAATCTTTCTTGCTTATTTCTATTGAGAGATGAAAATATCCTTTGTTTTCTAAGAAGAAGAAGCATCATTATTTTTTGTAATCACAAGGTCATCTACATAGAGTAGAGTCACAATTGTCTTCCCTCTTCTCTTTAGAACATTGAAGCATTACAACGACCACACACAACGATGAATCTCTTTTCCTCCCAAACAAATGCCTCTATATAGCTCTCTCCAAGGGTTTGCCTACTATGGCAAGTGATTATCAACCATCCAAGTGTCGGCCATGTGACTACATGTGTGCCAAGTGTCCTAGTTAACTCAAGTTAACTCAAGTGGAAGCTTCTAGAAGGCTCTACAGCTCCTGGCGCAAAAAACTCTTGCATGTCTCTCATAGGACTTGAGCCCAAGACCTCTTGCTTCTCATCCATATGACTTAACCACTAGTCCAAGCACCTTTGCTTGTCTAGAGAGCATAAGCACCTTTGCTTGTCTAGAGAGCATAAGCACCTTTGCTTAAGTCTACTCTTCTCATCCATATGACTTAACCACTAGTCCAAGCACCTTTGCTTGTCTAGAGAGCATAAGTATCTTTGCTTAAGTCTACTCTTAAGAATTCTTCCCAACACTTGAATCACATCTCAAATCTAATCTCAGATATGTCTGAACCTGTTCGACCCTCATGTCATAAACTTACTTTATAACATTTTCCCCCCTTTAAAAAACATATTTGTCCTAAAAAATAGAGCTATATAAATACTCTAGGCATCCTCTGAGCTTCGTGTACAAATTGTACGTGATCATCTCTTTGTGTTGTTTCCCCGTATCCTTCCCCTTAATAAGTCACATAAAAGATTATCTTAAAGGTGGGAAACCATCTGCATGGTGCCTACTATCTCCCATGTATACCTAGTTTCCAAACTATCACTCCCATAACATATATCATCATTAAAATGACCTAAGCCCATATGATATATCCTCAATGGAGTAACAATATGAAAAACAAAGGTGCCAAGCTTATAGGCTTGACCATACCAAGATGGAGATAATAAACCATAGAATCCTCTAAATTTTAAAACAAAGTCCCATAAAAAGTGAATCCAAACCCATCTAGACCTAAGATGATAGACTTACCTAAACCATCATGTGTCCTATATCGATCCATCATCTCGCTTACATATAAATATTCCTTGGTAGTAAAATGAATTCTCTACATTCTACTAACTAGGAATTCTTTGGTTTGTCATCCATTACCTTTGGACTAAGCTCTCTTGGAAGAGCATATATAAGCACTATGCAAACTCTGTCATTTTCATCTTCCCTCTAGTTTTCCATATGAATGCAAAAATCATTCCTTTTGAGATTCAAATAACCCCTAAGTACTTGCATTTGCTTCACCTGTCCTCTTTTGCTCTTACAAAGCAATAATAGTTTTTCCCCTCAACATTGGGGCATAATATGAATGTTACAAGAGCAAAAACATGTGCTAATATGAACATCCCTAAGGCACCAACATGTGCCAAATATATCCTATTTTTACAAACTAAAAATAAGCAATTAAAGCCTATTTTTGCTTCTTCTTCGGGTATATAAAGAAAATGAAATATCTCATTTTGGATTAGAGTTCCTACAAACAACACCTATAGTTGAGAGACACTAGGAATCCTTAGATCACTCGTTTGAATCCTACAAGTTGAACAACAATGTTGATAGTCTCTATCCATAAAATTAATTTTGCAAACCTCTTCTCTTCAACATGCATCTTTCCATCTCCAAGATGGTTTGATTCTGACATTCTGTAACAAAATTTGATTGAGGGCTATGTGCCACTATGAGTTGATGCTTGATTCCTTTACTCTTACATATATCTTCAAACTCTATTGATGTAGAATCACCACCACCATATGTTTGAAATTGCTTCATCTTCTTTCTTGTTTCGGTTTCAACAAGTTGAAGCCATTCTTTAAACTTACCAAAATCTTGAGCCTTATCAGGAAGGAAGTACACCCACATCTTCTAGCTACAATCATCGACGAGTAACATGAAGTAGGAAGATCCGCCCAAGGCATGTGTATGTATTTTTGTGTGCAAGTCAGCATGCACCAACTCTAGTGCATAGCTTATTCTATTCTTGATTTCTTCTAGAAACACTTTCCTCTCTTGCTTGCCATTATGCAAGCTTCGCATGTTTCTTTCATGTCTAAAGCAATGGTAGGTGTGAAACCATATGCTTGTGATGCATCTCATTTATTATAGGGTATTTGATATGGCCAAATCTCTCATGCCATAGCTTACTTGTGCCCACACTTGTAGTGGTTGCAGTAAGAGCATACAACTCATACATGTTTTTGCTCCTTATACCAATCCCAACAATGTTGTTATCCATAATCTTAGCTCTTATCTTGTTGAAAGATACATGACCTTGATTAGTTATAGCAGTTGAAAGATACTTCATGACCTTCATTAGTTATAGAAGCTGAAAGATACTTCATGATCTTGATTATTTATAGATGTTGACATATACTTCATTGTTACAGTTAGTGTCCATGTGAAAGGCCAAATGGCCATTGGACACTTCTTTGTATATGTTCTTTAATAAAACATATAGTGGTCTGGTCAGTTACAGACTGTAAGTTTGACTGCATTTGTAAGACCTAAGAAGTCTATCTTCGTGCTCACTGTGTACTATGTTTTCTACATATTTTGCAGTCTTTGTGCGGAGTACCATGTGCGGCCTTATGAGGTGCATTTTCTACTCTGAGGATATCGTCGTGGAGCTCTCCATAAGGCTTACTCCAAGGCTTACGACTAAGGCAGCGACCAAGGCATAGACCTTGGCATACCTTGTCATCCGAGTCACCGAAGTCACCATTGGCTGTATGCGAAGGAGGACCTCAACGATCAAGGAAGATAGAGGTTCCCGGTACTTCCCGGGAGGTCACCCATCCCAATATTGTTCCCCCTAGAGCTCGCTTAAGCATGGCAATCTCTTGCCACTAAGCTACACTCTTGTGACGTCTAAAGAAGGGGAAAAACTAAGGTTGACATTACCTTGAACATGTTTTGGTCCCTCAAAGCTTCATTCTTTGCTTTCAAAGCCTATTTTTCAAGCATTTTTGGGGTGTCTTTTGGAGCTGCTTTGGAGTACTTTCACATATAGTTCTCTTCACACACGTCCAAGGACATCAAGAAGAGTGTTATTTGTACTTCTCCAACATTTAATATCAACCTTTGGGGCTGTGTTTTTTAGCCACACTCGTAAAACTACAGGTTTCTTGAAAGATTTCAGTTTTGGTGGGAGCAACCGCTGCAAAACATCAGAGTTGATAGACACTTGCAGGTGTTATTGGCTAGTTTTTGGGATGTGCATTCAACCTTTTAGTGTCATTTTACTGCATATATTGAGCACACACACATTATGTATGCTTCTGTGGATACCGCTTATGCACGTCCATGTGGTCATTGATATATCAGTTACGTTCTTTGCATAAAGCCTTTTACGTTTGATAAAGAGGGTCGTGGTGAGGTTTTCTTAACTGAGAGACACCCAGATGTCAGGTTCTCTTTGGTGATGCAGGTGGAAGACTTACCCAACCTCACCATAGGAGATGTATGATAGTTGTTCATAGGTGCTCGATATGCCTAGTTGGCTTCTATTGTATAACTGATTATATGCAGTGAGGTCAGTGATTCACTATGCAGGCAAACATGTCAGTACTTGTAGTTTTATGATATTTTGACACTGGTCATATGCTCATTTTGCATAGGATGCTCTGGGAAAATTTTTCTAGATTTTTGGTTTTGTCAACTATACAGTGGTCGATTTACTCCTTGATACACTTATTCGTTGGTGTTCAGACTCTTCTAGCTCCATTATCATTCCATTCAGTTCTCTACCATCATGGCATCAGAGGTCTCAGGCGCATCCGGTGGATCAGGGTCTAGTGCTAGTGTTCCGAGGAGGAACTATGACTTGCAAGGCAAAGACCATTTTGAGATCCAAAAATTTGATGGCACAAACTTTGCTTTATGGAAGAATCATATTAAAGATGTGTTGATTCAAAGGAGGCAATGGAAGCCAGTAAATGGAATTTCAAAGAAGCTTGCTGACATGGATGAAGATGATTTGGATGAGTTAGATGAAATGGCCAAGTCTACCATTCGCTTGCACCTGACAGATAATGTTTACTTTACAGTATTAGACTATGAAAGTGCAGAGGAGCTTTGGAAGAAGTTATGCAATACATATGAAAAAGAGACGGCATCAAATAAAGTTTATCTGATGAGAAAATTACATGACCTTCATATGAAGGAGATAGATAGTGTTGTTGCTCAGCTAAATGAGTTTGATGCTATATTCTCTCAGTTACAGGCTCAAAAAATGGATATGGATAATGAAATGAAAGCAGTATTGTTGTTATGCACCTTTCCTTCATCATGGGATACATTTCGCACAGCTATTAGCAATAGTGCACCTGGTGGTAAACTCGTCTATGATGACATATGTGGAGCACTTCTTGAGTGAGGAGATTCGTAGAAAATCTACGGTTGGCACTCAGAGTGGAGATGCATATAATGTTTGTGATTCTTACCAAGGAAAGAGGGAGCAAGAACAAGGAAAATAATGGTCAACAGAATAAGAGTAGAAATAAATCAAGGAAGAGGGATATCGAATGCCATTATTGTCATAAGAAAGGAAACATGAAGAAAGAGTGTTATGCATTAAAGAATGCTAAAGGTAAAGGATAAAATGTTGATGGGCATGTTAAATAGTTACCTGCACCATCTACTTCGACTGTGAAGATTGAAGAAATTAATGCTATTTCTGATGATGTTGATGTGTTGACACTTGGTAGTGCTGTGCCAACTGAGGCTCTTATGGCTGATTCTCTTTCCCACACCTGGCTATTAGATTATGGTGCTTCTTTCCATGTGACACCACATAGATAATGGTTCTCTAATTATGCAGCAAAGTCTCTTAGTACTGTGAGACTTGGTGATTCTTACCAGTGTGATGTTGTGGGGATTGGAGATGTGGTTGTGCAGTTCATTGATGGTTCAAAATTTACTATGCATAATGTATGCCATGTACCTCAGCTATCACACAGTTTGATGTCAATTGGTCAACTTGATGACCTTGGTTACAAGGTGGTCTTCTATGCTCAGTCCTTTCGCATATCAAAGGGCAATATGGTTATTGTAACATAATCCTGGTAGGAGATGGTTGAACCACACCCTAAGAGAGAGGATTAGGAAGTAATCCTCAACCATGGCTTTTGGGGCAAGTGGTTAGCCCATCACATTCCTAACCAAGAGGTTGTGAGTTCAATTCCTTACATTGGTATCAGAGCCTAGGAAGTAGGCTTGGGCAAAGTGGAATGACCCAATGGCCTCTAAAAAAGGCGCTTGGGCACTCTATCATGTGAAAGGGTAGGAATTGTGGAAGGCGCGCGTCGGTTTCAAGGATGGACCTTACAATGATTGAGGTGTATCTCTCAATCCGTAGGTCGGATTGAGGCGTGTAATATACCGTTGGAAAGCTCTCGGAACAAACTTTCCAACGAGATATCTTGGAAGTGTGAATTCCTTGGGAATCCTTGGGTGGCACTTGATTGAGTGTTCAAGATACCAAGCATGGGTGAGAACAAGGTTCAAGACTGAGGTTGAGAACAAGGGCTCGAGACACCAAGGTTGCGAACAGGAAGGTTCAAGACACCAAGGTTGAGAGCAAGGGTTCAAGAGACCAAGGTTGCGAACAAGGTTCAAGAAACTATGCGAGGTTGAGGAACATCAATTCAAGGGCACCTAGGGAGTTCAAGGGACTGATCACCGAGGCTAGAGGGATACAAGAGTAGATCATTGAGGACAATGATCGACCAAGGGGGGAAGAATGTAACATAATCCTGGTAGGAGATGGTTGAACCACACCCTAAGAGAGAGGATTAGGAAGTAATCCTCAACCATGGCTTTTGGGGCAAGTGGTTAGCCCATCACATTCCTAACCAAGAGGTTGTGAGTTCAATTCCTTACAGTTATTGCAAAAGGAAGCAAACCTGGCTCACTTTATCCTTTATTTGTATCACAGAAAGAACACTTCTTAGCTATTACTGAACAGCCTATGGCTTGTATTTGGCATGGTCATCTGGGCCATATATCTTGTAGTGGAATGGAAAATCTTTTTCGTTCTAGCTACTTACCTGTGTTATCTTTCTCTGATTTTTCATTTTGTGAGCATTGTCAATATGGAAAGCAAACCATAAATGTGCATAGAATGCACATTGACTCTTCAATTCAGCCTTTAGATCTCATCCATACAAATGTGTGTGGTCATATGCCCACTAGGTCCTTAGGTGGTTCTCTTTACTTTGTCACTTTCAGAGATCATGCTACTAGAAAAGTCTAGGTATATCCTATCAAATCAAAGGATGAGGTATTCCTTACTTTCAGAAAATGGCTTGCTTTAGTTGAGACTGAAAAAGGAACTAAGCTTAAGGCTTTACATTCAGATAATGGAGGTGACTATACCTCACATGCCAGTACAGAATGGTGTAGCTGAAAGGATGAATAGAACTATTCAAGATAGAGTAGTTTCTATGTTGCATCATGCAAACCTCTCACAAGGATTTTGGGCAGAAGCAATATTGACTTCAATTCATGTGATTAACCTTTCACCGAGTACTGCCAAAGAGTCTAAAAGTGGCACAAGAGTTATGGACAGGGAAGCCACCATATTATGATCATCTTTGAGTTTTTGGGTGTGAAGCATATGTTCATATACCCAAGAATCTTAGACAAAAGTTGGACCATAAGTCAAAGAAATGCATTTTTCTTGGATATGGTCGAGAAGGACAATTTGGATATCACTTATGGGATCTTGAAACATGGTCAGTGATCAGAAGTAGTGATGTCATTTTCATTGAGTCTAAGATGCATAAACGGCCCATTAAGGAGGTTGAAGTGAGAAGAGTGGTGTTTGAAGATATTAGTCCTCATGTTAGCATGCATAAAAATGTTGCACATAGGGATGTTCAAGAAAATGTCCATTCAAATCAGTCTGCACATATTCCTGTTCAGCAACCATTGAGACATTTTGCACGTGTCTCACATCCACCTGATAGATATGTTCTGGGTTTAGATTTTGTTATGCTAACAGATGCTAGTGATCCTTCTTGCTACAAAGAGCTATGCAGACAGAGGATCATGTCAAGTGGGAGTGTAGCATGAAGAGTGAGTTGGATTCTATTCACAAGAATGGTAGTTGGGATTTAGTACCTTTGCCAAAGGGCAGGAAAGCTTTACCATGTAAATGGGTATATAAGCTGAAATTCACATCAGATAGTGCTTCTCCAAAGTATAAAGCACGACTTGTTGCAAAGGGTTTCAAGCAACAACATAGTGTTGATTTCAAGGAAATCTTCTCTCCAGTGGTCAAGATGACTATCTTGTGCATGTTGCTTGGATTCGTTGTAATGGAGGACTTAGAGCTAGTCCAAATGGATGTGAAAACTGCTTTCTTGCATGGAGATCTTACATATCATATCTATATGGAACAATCAGAGGGTTATGTACCTCCTGGCAAGGAAAGTCTAGTTTGTAAGCTTAAGAAGAGCTTGTATGGACTTAAACAATCCCCTAGATAGTGGTACCAAAATTTTGATGCTTTTATGAAGTCTCAAGTCTATTCTCGAAGCAATGAGGATCATTGTCTCTACACAAAGAGATGCTGAGATGGCAGATTGATATGCTTGATACTTTATGTCGATGATATGCTCATTGCTGGGAAGTCCTATTATGATTTGTCAATTCTCAAAAAGAAGTTGAGTCATACATTTGATATGAAGGATTTGGGGGATGCCAAACATATTCTTGGCATGCGCATTACTCGTGATAGGAGCAAAAGATGCATATACTTGTCTCAAAGTGAGTACATATCCAAAGTACTTCACATGTTCAATATGCAGGGTGGAAAGGCATTGAGTACACCTTTACCCACATATGTGAATTTGAGTAAGGATGATTGCCCCAAATCAGATGAGGAAAAGGAATTCATGACCAAAATTCCCTATTAGTCTGCGATTGGTAGTCTCATGTATGCTATGGTAGCTACGAGACTAGACATTGCATTTGCAGTGGGAATTGTGAGCAGATATATGTCTAATCCTGGCAAGAAACATTGGGAAGGGGTCAAGATGATTTTAAGATATCTGAGTGGTACTAAGGACAAGTGTCTATGCTTAGGTAGAGGGAAAGCATCCATTATTGGTTACACAGATTCTGACTATGTTGGCTGTGTAGACAATCGTAAGTCTACATTAGGGTACATTTTTCATTTTGTTGGAGGTGCTATCTCTTGGAGATCTCATCTTCAAGAATGTACAGCTGTTTCCACCATAGAAGCAGAGTATGTTGCAGCAAGTGAGGCATGTAAGGAAGCGTTGTGGCTTTCTCGTCTTGCTTGTGATATGGGTTTACCTCAACATGTACCTCGTTTGCTCAGTGATAGTCAGAGTGCCATTGCTTTGGCTAAGAATCCGGTCTATCATGCAAAGACCAAGCACATTGAGGTGAGGTATCACTTCATTCGAGATTGCTTAGCCACTGAGCACATTATTCTTGAGAAGGTTCACACTCGAGATAATGTTGTAGATGCTTTGACTAAAGCTCTACTACAGGATAGCTTTCGACATTGTTGTCACTTGATGGGGGTTACTTGATTCATGATCTTACACAGTCACTTGTATATTGTGTAACATGCCCATCAGGTGGGAGGTATAGTTTGTATACTTACACTCAGGAATTCTTTATCATTCTTTATTTTTCTCCCATAGTTAATTTGGCCATATTGGTCTTTAGTGGGAGATTGTTACCATTAGTGTCCATGTGAAAGGCCAATGGCCACTGGACACTTCTTTGTATATGTTCTTTAATAAAACATATAGTGGCCTGGTCAATTACAGATTGTAAGTTTGATCGCATTTGTAAGACTTAAAAAGTCTATCTTCGTGCTCCTTGTGTACTGTGTTTTCTGTGTATTCTGCAGTCTCTGTGCGGAGTACCGTGTGCGGCCTTACGAGGTCCGTTTTCTACTCCGAGGATATCGTCATGGAGCTCTCGATAAGGAGAGCACACTGTGGTACATCACCATCAAACCCCTTCATTCATGACCTTGTTTAGTTATAGAATCTATTGAAAGAAAATTTATCTTTTTTTGTGGAACATACGACCCATTTGAAAGCTTTCTAATTTCCCCATTAGAATTAATAAAAGAAACCATATCTTTGCCCTCTAAAGGAAATCTTGCATTATTTGCTACCTTTATTTTGATGGGCTCCTTTACATGTTGTAAGGAAAGATAAAGGTCTTTTTTTCTCGTCACATACTATCCAACACTCATGAGTCGTATGTTCCTGAATCTTCAGCCAAGGAGCATAGGCGCTCCTCTATCATAACAAATAACTCAAGCTCTATTTCTAGGTAGACTCCTTAACCTTGCCTCCTTTTGGAAAACCATTCTTCTCTTCTACCTTCTTGATGTAATTATCTTGAATTTTGTCTCCCTTCTTCTTGTAGTGGAAGTCTTCTCCCTTGAGCTTCTTCTTGTTGTTATTCATTTTGTCTCCATCTTTTGAATAGTCTGCTTTTCCTCCATTGGCATTTGTTGTGAGTGCAACATATCCTTTGTTGCTTCCATGTTGGAGTTTTAGGTCTGCAAAAGCACACAAACAACACAAGGAAGAAGAAGAAGCTTGGAGCAAAACACAATAATCAATGTATTAACAAGTCAATGTACAAAGATAAGTGACCCCATTAGGGTTATAGGCATATATACAATCTAGGGGAAAAAACCTCCTAAAGAGGGGAAAAAGTGCTTTAGTAGCTCTAAGTGTGTTCAGACACATCACTACCAAAATATATCAACAAATCCCCCCTGGGAGTGATGGAGTGAACAAGGAGCTAGCACTCATGTATGAGGAAGTCTCAAGCTATGTAGAAAAAAATCAAACCACAAAAGGAAGTAAGCCCAAAGCTTTGCAGAAATCTTCAAACTTCTCCCTAGATCGAGCCTTTGTGAAAAGGTTTGCAACATTATCCTATGTGGGCACATAAGACAAAATGATCTCTCTAGCAAAGAACCTCTCCTTGAAATAATGATAGTGCAACTCAATGTGCTTTGTGGGGGCATTTGACATTGGGTTCCTCCCAACTACCAATGTGCCCTAATTTTTAGTGAAGATGGTGGTGGTAGAAGACTAACCAACATCCAAATCAACCAAATGGCATCTCAACTAGACACACACTTAATGATCGTTGTGAAAGCTTCCCTATACTCAGCTTCACAAGTAGAAGCAGCCACAATAGGCTGCGTCTTGCTCAACCAAGATATGCATGAGCTACCAAGCATGAAGCAAAAAGCATTGGTGGACACACAAGTGTCATAGTAACTAGCCCAATCTCAATCAAAAAAAGCATGTAAATTTGGTGATAATGATCCCTCTTTGGAATTAATCAATCCAAGATCCCATCTACCACTCAAATAGCAAAAGATGTGCTTAATTGTATGCGAATGCTTGAGACCTAAACAATGCATAAACCTGCTCATCTGAGAGACAACAAACTAAATATTAGGCCAAGTTATGCATAAGTAAATCAAGCATCCAACAACTTGCTGATAGAGAATTGTTGAGACTTCCATGATCCACCCTTTTGTCCAAAGCTAGAATTATTCTCATGCAAGCTCATTTATCCCACATGCAAGGAGATTTGCCCTCACTTCACTCCCCAAAAGTCATTCACTCTAGCCCATTGTCAAGGTGTGCATCTTCTCCTCATGGAGTCTCCATGCTCATAGAGCATTGTATGTAAGTTATTTCTATTTGAATTTATTTCAGTGTGTTTTCATATCTTTCATTTCTTCCTCCATAGCTTGTTTGTTGTGTTATTGCTAGTAGATTAGGGTGTGGTGCTTTGTTATTTCAACATGGTATCAAAGGATAGGTTTGGGACCTTTCCTTTCTTTTGTCATTTGCATCATGGTAGTCATCTTTCTCTTCCCTCCCTCCCAGCCTCTCTCATAAAAGTCCTTATAAGTGTTGATATATTTAGGTAGTGATGTGTGTGAACACACTAGGACCGCCGGGGCACTTTTTTCCCTCTTTAGGAGGTTTCCCCCCCCCCTTGTATATACGCCTATTGCCCTAATGGGCTACTTATCTTTGTACATTCTCTAGTAATACATTCAGTATTGTGTGTTTGTGCTCCAAGCTTCTTCTTCTTCCTTGTGCTGTTTGCGTGCTTCCGCAGACATCTATCTCCAACAATTGGTATCAGAGCAGGTCGTCGCTTCATCTAGGGCGCCATCGACACTCCTCCGTTTGCAGTCTCAGAATCGCACGAAGTTTGGTGAGCATACTCAGCGTGTTTTCGAGATCAAAACATCTTCGTTCTGTGGTGCCGAAATCGCGATCTGAGCTCGTTTCGGCCTCCGAATGCACTATCATAGCGCTTGTGCAGGCTATTTCATCTTTTTGTGCCAAAGGTATATACCAGTTTCTGTTCGCCAGTTTAAGCGTCTCGAAGTCTGCTACAGGTCTAGCAGAACTCGTCTGGGCAGTTCTGTTCAACTTTTTGAGATACAATCAATTTTTTGCATCAAGGTATTTTAGTCATCAGCCATGGCTGAAAGCAGTGATGTATTTCGTATGTTGGCTGTTGAGGATAAGTTGGATGGTACCAACTACCCATTATGGGCTTATATGATGCGACATGTTTTGGTTGCAAAAGGATTGTGGAACATTGTGCAGGGTGTTGAAAGACGTCATGTTACACCTGTAACGACAGGTACTGCAAATACAGGTGCTGGAGCTGATGAAGATGGTGTCGAAGATGATATTCCGCAGATTTTTGTTCGTGCTGCTGTTTCTGTTGCACCTACTGCAGAGCAAATTTGTTGGGATGGCAGAGATGCCCAGGCACATGCATTGATAGCTTTGTCTGTCAAACGTGCCATTATTCCTCATATTCGCTCTTGCAGAACAGCTAGGGATTCTTGGGATACACTTACCACATTGTACCAAGCTAGGAATGAGGCTCGTGTTGCTTACCTCCGAAAACAGTTGGAGAGTGAGCACATGAATGAAGGTGATCCTATGGACAGTTTCCTAACGAAGATCAAAGATTTGAAGGAACAATTGATTTATGCTGATGAGGTTATACCACATAGCTCACTTGTGCAGACCGTTCTGAATGGTCTTCCTGATTCGTATCAGAGTTTTGCTTCTATGAATGCCTTATCAGAGTTTTGATGAAAGGCAATCTGAATGCCTTATCATTTGAGGAGTTAGTCTCTGTTCTGTTGCAGGAAGATCAGTCTAGGCAGAACAGGTCCATTATGCATGTTGCAGATCAAGCTTTCCTGGCTAGTCAGAAGGGTAAAGGAAAATGGAGCTCTTCTACTAGTAAGTAGAAATCTGCAAATGCTGCACATTCGAAGAACCAGGATAAAGATGAGAAGAAATCAGAAAAGCAGAAATTGTTTTGCAAGTACTGTAAAGGGAATGATCATATCATAAAGAACTGTCCAAAACTGGCTGCAAAAGAGGCAAAGAAAAAGGAGGCTGGAATGGTTGTTGCAAAAGCCTCTACACCAAAAACAGAGTCTGCTAATCTTGTGCAGGAAGAAGAATGGGTGTTTACTACTGTTTGCAGTTTTGACCCATCTTCTCATGAACAGTGCATGTCTGCAGTGGACTCAGATGTTTGGTACTTTGACAGTGGGGCGACCAAACATATTACCTCGCAGCGCAGTTTCTTCTCTTCACTCAAGCCTGCCCCTACAGGGAATACTATCACATGCGGCAACAACTCCTCTTATCCTATTATGGGAGTTGGTAAGATCATTCTGACTACTGCTGATGGTAGTTCTTTGACCTTGTCATATGCTTTGTTTGTGCCAGGGATCAAGAAGAATCTGTTATCAGTTTCTGCATTAGCCAAGATTGGCTTGATTGTGAAATTTGTTGATGACAAGTGTACAATTCATGATCTGTCAAATGGCGATGTGATTATTGCTTCTGGCATTTTGTGTCGTGGGCTGTATAAGCTCATAGACTATGAAAGATCTATGAATGATTCGGCATGTGCAGTTCATGATTCTCAGGCTATGTGAGATGCAAAGCTTTGGCATGCACGCTTTGGTCATCTGAATTTTGCTAGTTTGCTACGCCTACAGAAATCTGATATGGTGTCTTCTTTGCCCAAGCTCGAATCACCCGGAAAACATGTATGTGAAGGCTGTATTTTGGGCAAAGTGCAGCGTTCCTCCTTTTGAAAAGATGGTTCAGTTCGGGCTACGCAGAAATTGCAGCTTGTACATAGTGATGTTTGTGGTCCTATGCAGACACTCTCTTTTGGGAATTACCTTTACTTCGTGACTTTCATTGATGATTTTTCCAGGCATGCATGGGTATATCCACTCAAAGCAAAGTCCAAAGTGTTCATGTGCTTTAAACAGTTTTTGGTTCTAGCTGAAAATCTGTCAGCATGTAAAATGGGCACCCTCCGTTCTGATCGAGGGGGGGGAATATATGTCTTCTGATTTTAATGCATTTCTGGCTGAACGTGGGATAAAACACCAGTGTACAGTGCCGTATACACCTCAACAGAATGGAGTTGCTGAACGAAAGAACAAGTCACTCATGGAGATGGCGAGGTGCATGGTCAAGAGTCAGGCTTTACCACATAGTTTCTGGCTTGAGGCTGTCATGTGTGCAGCATATGTACTGAACAGGTGTCCCACTAAAGCGCTGCAGTCTATCACTCCATATGAGGCTTGGCATGACGGCAAGCCATCTGTTGCTCATCTGCATGTTTTTGGTTGTTTTTACTGGATGATAAGGCAGTAAAATGTATTTTTGTTGGGTACAGTTCTGAAAGTAAAGGCTATCGTCTGTATCATCCACAGACTAAACGCATTCTGGTTAGTCGTGATGTTGTCTTTGCAGAAGATGCTATTCAGCCATTGCTTTCATGTACTAAGGAGACATCTGTTAGCTCCAAAGACATGTATGATACGTTGATGCCTCTTTTACAGGTGGACAGTCTAGTGCTGGTCCTAATGAGGCAACTTCTCAGCCTTTGCAGGTTTCATATGATGATGCAGATCATTCTATTTCTGATGCAGATTTACATGATGCACTTGTTGATGAGAGAGCTGATATTGAGCAGGCAAAAACTATGCCAAAATGGCTGGTGCAGACTTTGCGTGACAACAAATTAGATGCACCTTTGTCATATCGTACTCGTTAAGGCTCTCATAGTGCCTCCTTTGCATCAGATTGCTATGCTATGGCTGTGTCTAGTCTCTGTGATGAGAATGAGCCTGTTTCTTTTGATGAAGCACAGAATTCAGAAAATTGGATGGCTGCCATGCAATCTCAATATGATGCTATAATGAAGAATGGTACATGGTCTTTATGTGACTTGCCTCCTGGCAAGAAGGCCATTGGCACTAAATGGGTATACAAGCTGAAGCGTAAACCTGATGGTACAGTTGACAGGTATAAGGCTAGGCTTGTTGCAAAGGGTTATGCGTAGGAAAGAGGCATTGATTTTGATAAGACCTTTGCACCTACATGCCGTATGACTACTGTTCGGAGCATTTGTGCACTTGCAGCCCATCATGGTTGGAATGTACATCAGTTGGACATTAAAACAGCATTTCTGAATGGTGACTTGCATGAAGAAGTGTATGTTTTTCAGCCCCGTGGCTTTGTGCAGAAAGGGCATGAAAATCAAGTGTGCAGGTTAAAGAAGGCATTATATGGTTTAAAGCAAGCACCACGTGCTTGGTATGAGAAGATACATGCCTATCTGGTTGCACATGGTTTTGTGAACAGTCCAACTGAAAGCACCTTATATGTTAAGCGTGCTAATGATGTGCTTCTGATCATTGTTGTCTATGTTGATGACATGATGCTCACTGGTCCTATTGAGAAGCATATTGCTGATTTCAAGGCTGATTTGCATGCCTCATTTGAGATGTCTGATTTGGGGCATTTGCATCACTATTTGGGCATTCAATTTATGCAAGTTGATGGTGGAATGGCTTTGTGTCAAACGAAATATATTGACACATTATTACAACGTTTTGGCCTTGAAGACTATAAGCCTATTGCCACTCCTATGGAGACAGGTTTACGATTGAGTCTTCATGATGCTGGAGATGCATTTGATGCTGTTCTCTATCAGCAGGCTATTGAATGCTTGATTTACTTATGCATTACTCGGCCAGATATTCAGTTTGCTGTCTCACAGATGAGCAGGTTTATGCATTTCCCAGGAGTCACGCATTGGAAGGCGGTTAAGCGCATCTTTTGCTACTTGTGTGGTACTCGGCTACTTGGGTTGTTTTATCCCAAGGGGGGATCACTACCGCCAGATTTGCATGCTTTTTCTGACTCAGATTGGGCTGGTTGCTATGACACTCATGTGTCCACCAGTGGTTTTTGCTTCATGCTTGGTAGCTTATGTATATCTTGGTTGAGCAAGAAGCAGCCTACTGTGGCCACTTATAGTTGTGAGGCTGAGTATAGGGCAGCTTTCACAACGACTATTGAGTGTGTGTGGCTCAGACGCCTTATTGCTGATTTGGGTGTTGGCCAGTCTTTTGCCACCACCATCTTCACTGACAGTCAGAGCGCATTGGCAGTTGCGAGGAACCCTGTGTTCCATGCTCGCACTAAGCACATTGAGGTGCATTATCACTATGTCAGGGAGAGGTTCTCTGCTGGGGAGATCAGCTTGGCATATGTGCCCACGCAGGAGAACATTGCAGACCTTTTCACGAAGGCTCTGCCTAGGGAGAAGTTTGAAGCTTTCCGCAAAGCTTTGGGCTTACTTCCTTTTGTGGAGTGATTTCCACATAGCTTGGCACTTCCTTATACATGAGTGCCAGCTACTTGTTCACCGCATCACTCCCAGGGGGGATTTGTTGATATATTTAGGTAGTGATGTGTGTGAACACACTAGGACCACCGGGGCACTTTTTTCCCTCTTTAGGAGGTTTTTTTCCCCCGGCTTGTATATACGCCTATTGCCCTAATGGGCTACTTATCTTTATACATTCTCTAGTAATACATTCAGTATTGTGTGTTTGTGCTCCAAGCTTCTTCTTCTTCCTTGTGCTGTTCGCGTGCTTCCGTAGACATCTATCTCCAACAATAAGCACTACTTCTCTCATTCATGCTTCTTATCATTCTCATATTTTGTCCATATGTTAAGAGTTTCATCTTTTGAGATTGTGATTTCTATTTCCCTTTCATTAAGAACACTTAACTACATTTTGTTTTTCTCAAAACAATTGGCATACCATGCTTTTGCAAACCTTCAAGGTAGAAGTCAATGAGATGATTAGTTTATGCAACTCACTCTCTCTTAACAACCATTGCATGTTGTGAATGTTTTCATTTTATGTGCTCACATTGATGTGATTCCTGGGAGCCTAAGCATATCAACTTTTCCCCTAATTTTATAACATAATTGTGAGTGCGCTCTCATGGTTGGGCATGTCACTGTAAACGATAAAGAGAGAAAAGAGAAATGTCTGCATCAAAAAAAAAAATCTCACATAGAGCATTCAGAGCAACAACAAAGGAGGGCCTTGATAGTGTGTGATGATGTAGATGTTGCAAGCTTCATCTCAATGGATGTGAAAGCAGAAAATGATGCAAGCTTTGGTGCGAAAAGCATTGAGGGTGCATCAACCAAGAAGCAAAAGAAGAGGTTTGACACAAACCTTGATGATGTCAACTCCAATGAAGCATATCAAGTTGAAGAGGTAGAGTGACTTCATACCATGGAGTATACTTGTCTTAGTGGGAGTAGCTCTTGCAGAGAAGAAAACGTGTGTGATAATAATGTGATTTGAGCTTGATGCACAACTCTAGGTAACCTACCATGCATAAAAACTCCTCGATAAAGAAGCCAAGTTCACTACATACCATGTTGCCATTAAACAGAAAGTCGACATTTTGACTTCCTTTTACTATTTTTGATGACTTCATTATGTGTGGAAGTGTAAGTGTTTATGTCAAAGGCGAAAAATATTCTTTGTATTGAAGTCCAAAACATCCTTTACTATTGTGCCATCTCATCAAGAGAGGTCACTCATAATGGACAGTCAGCTAATGCAAAACCAATAGTATCTTATTGCAAGATGATCTACTCAATACATTCTCAAGAAATGAACACAAGGAAGACAAGGCTACACCAACATCAAAAGAACTAAGAGAAGGCTACAAAAGGGGGACTCCATCAAGATAAGCTACAATGAGAGGATCCCATCAATGGATCCTAGGAAGGCTACAATACTAAAGCTCAAAGGACCTCATCAAAGAAGAATATGAAAATGGGACAAAAGACATCACCTACCTCATGATTTAAACCCTATATGTCTAGGGATCCCATATATCCCTAAATCCCCAAAACCACTTGGATCCCAAATGTTCAAGTATATGTCTTGGGATCCCATATGTCCAAAGATCCTAGGGATGCAATAGGTCGCACCATCATGGATCCCATATGTCCATGGATACAAAACCACATGTATGCCATATGTCCATGAAAACCAAGTGATGCTATATGTCCCCAACTTGGATTCCATATGTCCAAGTAATGTCTAAGGATCCCATATTTCCTTGGATCCTAAAAACCAATGAACTAAGTGATCCCATATGTCACTAGTTCCCCACATTAAAAACAAAGCTCATCACATGGAGGGGGGTTGTTAAGAGTTCCATGCTCCACCCTTTGGTCCAAAGCTAGAATTATTCTCATGCAAGCTCATTTATGCCACATACAAGGAGATTTGCCCTTAACTCCAGATAAGGAGGGCCTCGCTTCACTCCCCTCACTCTAACCCATTTCCAAGAGTGTGCATCTTCTCCGCATGGAGTCTCCATGCTCATAGAGCATTGTATGTAGGTTATTTATATTTTAATTTTTTCATTTCTTCCTCCATAGCTTTTTTATTGTGTTGTAGCTAGTAGAGTGGGAGTAGTTCTTTGTTATTTCAACAAGAACAACATCAAATGCATCTCCAACATGATGAAGACTCAACCGTAAAGTTGTTTCCATGGGAGTGACAATAGATTTGCAATCTTCAAGGCCAAAATGCTACAATAATGTGTCAATATATTTTTTCTGACACAAAGCTATACCCCCATCAACTTGCATAGACCGAATGCCCAAATATATATGTTTTTCTCTTATGTGTACGCATGTATGCATATGAGTGTATGTGTATGTAGTGTGTGTATGCATATGTGTGTATATTCATGTGTGTATGTATGAATGCATATGCATGTGCATGTGTGTATGTATGCATGAGTATGATGTGAGTGTATATGTATATTTATATGTGTGTACATGCTCTAAAACCAACATTAAACATTAACAAACATTAATTTCATTTCTCTTTCTCCTTAATCTCTCTCTCTCTCTCTCTCTTTCTCTCTCTCTCTCTCTCTCTCTCTCTCTCTCTCTCTCTCTCTCTCTCTCTCTTTATCTCTCTCTCTCTCCTTCTCTCTCTCTCTCCCTAATAAAGAACAAAACAATACATGCGTGTACATAAATCACTTACATCGATGTAATTTCATCCCAATCACTCATCAAAGCATAATCGACGTCGCCTCTCATCAAGCAAAAAACCGTCACCAAAAAGCTCCTTCAAAACAAAATGAAAGAGAAATTAGGAAACAAAAACAAATAGAGAAAGAGAGAGGGTGAAGAAGTGCATCACTTACCAAGGTGGAAGAGAGAGAGATGTGTGTGGCATCAATTTTCAACACGCATACCAACAATAATTCTCAAACGGTCATATCGACGTCGAACTAAAAGGTGATCTGGCTAACGTGGTTTTTCCAAACATTTCCAACGATCATGCCAATGTCAGGGATGACCATTGGTATGGCTAGCCTTGGTATGAGGCTCATATGTTATAGTGTATAGAGGATTAGCATTTTTTGCATGTGAAGCAATGTGGATTAAAAAGATTTTGGCTGATCTTGAAGTGCACGTTGGAACCATTCCTATATACGGTGATAACATGTCAAGTATTTACTTGGTGAGCAATCCCATGTTTCATGTGACGATTAAGCACATAGAGGTTCGCTACCATTATGTAAGGGAGAAGGTATTGAGAAAAGATGTGGAGAAAAAGTTCATCAAAGCCAAAAAATAGGTTTGAAACATGTTTACAAAGTTCTTGGATGCTTCTAAACTCAAAGGTCTCAAGGATGTGATAAATTTGCAGTACATGATAGAAGATAACTCCCGAATGAGCTTGAGGAGAAGTGTTGAAGATAAATGTGCAAGCTCAATTTCACATGAGCCATGCTTGGATAAATTTACCAAATATAAAGGTAAAGGTGAATATAAGTCTAAGGATGGAAAAAAATATAGTCAAAAGTTATGATGAATAAAAGATACAATATCTACCTTGTAGTGAGTGGCGTGTAGTGGGCAAATAAATGAAAGTGGTGAGTTAAGAAGAAGAGACAAAATTCTTCACATGCTTATTGGCTATAAAAGTGAAGTGGGAGCATGTTCTCAACAAAACAAGAAAGAGGAAAGAAACCCCAGTAGTTGGATTTGATCTTAGAAGTCATTTTGTCTTCTCATAGATTGTTTCCAGTTGCAAGCCAGTTTGTACACAATCATGTTGTGAGGTTCATATCTTAGTGCATATGTAGCCGTTTCTTGGGTTTAAGCACTCATTGGAAAGATTATCTCGTGCATTTTTTCTATTTCAAAGATCTTCTTGAGTATTTTTATATTTTATGAGTTATAAGTGTCCAGTTCTCTAGCATACGTGTGTGGACAATTATTCTATTTTTGCTAATTGTATTTCTTGACCAAAACTTATCCAAATTAAGTGATTTATAGCTTGTTGAAACTTCTCTCTTTGTCTAATTTGATTGATTAAAGCCATAGGTTCATTTGAGTTTTGAGTTTAGAGCAACAAGCCATCCAAGGTGTAGCTATCTCTCTAAGTGTTGGGCCTATAAGGGCTTACTACACCCTTCTTGTTGTGATTAGGAGAACCTCATTCTCCACATAAGCTACAACCATTTGTGGCCACACGAGTTGTGCATTTGAATATAGGCAAACATTCATAGCTATAGTGGAGTGTATATGACTGAGATATTTATGGAATTCCTACACCTATGCATGTTCTCACTAACAAATCAAAGTGCATTCGCGGTTGCAAGAAAGCCGATGTTTCATGCACACACAAAGCACATTGAGGTCCATTATCATTATTTCTAAAAGCACAAAGCACCTTCACGTTGTAGATACTAATTTGGTATATGTTCCTAAACCAAATATTGTGGAAAACATATTCACCAAACCTTTTCCACATGAGAATTTTGAAGCTTTTCGCAAACATTTAGGCTCATTACCTTGTGGGGGTTGATCTATCACTAACTCTATGTGTTCACATCATTCACTCTAGGAGTTTCTATTAAAGTTATGTGTCACTTAAGTAGCTTGTTACACTTATGTGTTCCTCGAGTAGCTTTGATGTGAACCTTTTCCCTATACATGGGCACTTTTTACTCTAGTGCTTGCTAGAGGTTTTTTCCCCATGTTACCACATACTTGATACTCTCATATGTGGTGGTACTTTGTACTTAGGGATATTATTCAGCTCTTACTTCAGTTCAATTCATCGTCAATAGACAGAGCTACTCCACATCGTCTTCTCCGTGTGTCTTGCTACATTTGTGCTCCTTATGTGTGCTTCTCGTGTGTCTCTCACACTTCTAGACACACCCAATAGTGGTATCAGAGTAGGTTCAGCTCCTTCTCAAGTTTTGGTTTTTCGCGTCGTGGCATGCGTGCACTTTTAACAGTGCAAATCAACTTCGGAGCATAGAACTGTGGATTTCAGCCGCCAAGAAACATTTTCACCAAGTGTGATGGGGTTTTACCCCCATTTTGAAGAAATTTGTGCAGTAAATCGCCATTAGAGTGACGATTTGTGCGCTGAAATTTTAGCACTCATTTGAGCTTTCGTCGAAGTGAAGATTTTGTCACATTCTTGTTCCTTAGTGAAATGGCAGGCGGCAATGACTTGTTTGGCATGCTTCAAGCTGACAATAAGCTTGATGGGACCAACTATCCAATGTAGTCTTACATGACGAAGCATGTTCTTGTTGCTAAACAACTTTGGAACATAGTGGCAGATGTAGATCGAAGACCCGCAGGTGCTTCTACTTCACAGTCTACTGTCACAGATGGAGCTTCTTCTTCGAGTACAGTGGTTTCTCCTTCTCCACCTACATAGGAGTAGCTTAGATGGGATGGAAAAGATGCTCAAGCTCATGCTTTGATTGCACTTTCTATGAAGCGTCATATAGTTCCACACATTCGGTCATGTTCTACATCACGACAGGCATGGGACACTCTTGCTTCTTTGTATGTCGTGCATAATGAAGCACATGTTGCATACTTGAGGAAGCAACTTGAGGATGTATGTATGGCTAAAAATGAGTCGGTGGATGTGTATGTGACACGCATTCAAAGCTTTCCTACTACACTCTATTTGGTTGCAAAAGGAAATCATAATATGTATGCATTTGATGAGGTTTTGTCTCTTCTTTTGCAAGAAGACCAATCTAGAGTGAATAGGAGTGGTTTGATTGAGGGAACACAAGCACTTGCTATCTCGCAAAAGGGGAAAAGCAAGTATGGTTCAGCTTTGGGTTCATCAAAACCAAAGCCTCAAGCTTCCTCTTCCACTCATTCCTCTAATGATGGTGATTTGCAAAAGAAAAAGAGATGAAGTATTGCCGGAAGGCTGGTCATACTATTGATGAGTGTAGAAAGCTTGCTAAACACAATGAAAAGAAGAATGAATCCGGCATGTCTATTGCTGAAAATTGAGCAAATGTAAAGAATGATGAAGCTAACATGGCTCAAGATTTTTGGGCATGTGTTGTTACGTGTCATTATGATGCTTCTTTACATTCTAAATGTATGGTTGTAAGTGAGGCTGATTCGGATTGGTTCTTTGATAGTGGTGCTTCAAAGCACATAACATCATGCAAAAGATTTTTTGCCTCTTTGAAAGATGCACCCAAAGGAGGACATGTGGTGTGTGCAAACAATGCCTTTTATCCTTTCATTGGAGTAGAAGAAATTGAGCTTACGACTGCAAATGGAGGTGTGATTCTCTTGAAAAATGCATTGTATGTGGCCGATATAAAGAAGAACTTAATTTCAGTTCCGTTCATTGCCAAAGCTGGACTTCATGTACACTTTGTTGATGATAAGTGTACGGTTCATGATTTCAGCAATGGCGATGTTATCATGATGTCCGGTACATTATGTAATGGTTTCTATCACATGGATACATACAAGAGGGCTGCCTCAAATGCCTTGGTTGCTCATACTTCTTCCATGGCTGAAATGGAGCTTTGGCATGCTCGTTTTGGTCACTTGAACTTCAATAGTTTGCTTTACTTGCAAAGGAAGGACATGGTTATTGGCTTGCCTATACTTGAGTCCATTGAAAAGCATGCATGTGAAGGTTGCATTCTTGGAAAAATGCATCGTGCTTCTTTTCCAAAAGATAGTCATACACACTCTACAAGAAAATTGCAGCTTGTTCATACTGATGTATGCGGTCCCGTCAAGACTCCATCTTTTGGGAAGCATGTATATTTTGTTACCTTCATTGATGATGCTAATCGGCATACACAGGTGTATCCTATGAAAGCAAAGAATGAGGTATTTTCTTGCTTCAAAGCATTTTTAGCTATGGCTAAAAATTTTTCTTCACAAAAACATAATGAGCGCATGTTTATCAAGAGTGCACAAACTATGCCAAAGTGGCTGAAACAAACTTTACAGGACAGCAAATTGAGTGCACCTTTACTTGATAGAACAAGATCAAGCTCTCACCATGCATCAAGTAATTTTGTGGATTATTCTCTTATTGCCACAACATGTAATGAAGAGCCACTTTCTTTTGAAGATGCATGTGATGATCCACAATGGATGAGTGCTATGCAATCAGAAATGGATTCCATACATAGGAATGGTACTTGGGAGTTATGTGAATTGCCAAAAAGAAAGAATGCCATTAGTACAAAGTGGGTTTGTAAGATTAAGAGAAAATCTAATGGTAGCATTGATCGCTACAAAGTTAGATTGGTTGCCAAAGGATATGAGCAACAATATGGCGTTTATTATGAGGAAACATTTGCACCTACTTCACACACTACTACCATTCATACCATGGTTGCATTGGCTGCCCATCGAGGTTGGAAAGTGCATCAGTTGGACATAAAAACAACCTTCTTGAATGTTGATTTGCAAGAAGAGGTTTATGTGAAGCAACCTCCTAGATTTTCTATGAAAGGGAAAGCGCATATGGTTTGTCGCTTGCATAAAGCCTTGTATGGTCTCAAGCAAGCTCCACGTGCATGGTATGACAAAATCCATAAGCACTTGATTGCTCTTGGCTTCACATGTAGTCCGATTGAAAGCACATTCTATGTACGCAAAAATGGGGCTGAGTGCTTGTTCTTTATGTCGATGACATACTCTTGACTGGGTCATGTGATGCAAAACTTGACATTCTTATGGCTGATTTGCAGCATACTTTTGATGTCACTTATCTTGGTCTTTTGAGCTACTATCTTGGCATCCAATTTGTATCCGTTGAGGGGGGAATTGTTATGCATCAAGCAAAGTATGTTGAAAAACTACTTCAGCGTTTTGACTTTGAGGATTGCAAGCCAGTTTCCACACTAGTTGAGACAGGATTCAGGTTCTCAGTTGAGGATTCCATTGATGCATTTGACACTTCTCTTTATCAGCAAGTTGTGGGATGTCTTATATATGCATGCAACACAAAGCTGGATATACAATATGCAGTTTCCCAGTTGAGTCGATTCATGCATAGCCCTGGCACTAAGCATTGGCAAGCAGTGAAACGTGTGTTTAGATATCTTTGAGGCACTTTGAGCTTAGGTCTCTTTTATGGCAGAGATATTCAGCCATGCTTGCATGGTTTTATAGATAGTGATTGGGCTGGTTGTTATGATACTCACATGTCCACTAGTGGGAATTGCTTTTTCCTTGGAGACTCATGCATATCTCGGTTGAGTAAGAAGCAACCTACAGTGGCGACATTGAGTTGTAAAGCTGAGTACAGGGCAATTTTCACAGCTATAGTGGAGTGTATATGGCTAAGACGCCTATTGATGGATCTTTGCATGGAGATTGATGCTCCTACACATATTCTCACTGATAGTCAGAGTGCTTTGGCTGTTGCACGAAACCCAGTGTTTCATGCACGGACCAAACATATTGAGGTGCATTATCACTATGTGAGAGCGCGCCTTCATGCAGGAGATATTGATTTGGTATATGTGCCTACACAAGATAATGTGGCAGACATATTCACCAAAGCTCTTCCACGGGAAAAGTTTGAAGCTTTTCACAAAGCTTTAGGCTTATTACCTTGTGGGGGTTGATTTGTCACTCCCTGTATGTGTTCACATCATTCGCTCTAGGGGGGTTTGTTACACTTATGTGTTCCTCGAGTAGCTTTGATGTGAACCTTTTCCCTATACATGGGCACTTTTCACTCTAGTGATGGCTAGAGGTTTTTTCCCCATGTTACCACATACTTGATACTCTCATATCTGGTGGTACTTTGTACTTAGGGATATTATTTAGCTCTTACTTCAGTTTAGTTCATCATCAATAGAGAGAACTATTCAAGCCATCGTCTTCTATGTGTGTCTTGCTACATTTGTGCTCCTTGTGTGTGCTTCTTGTGTGTCTCTCGCACTTCTACACACACCCAACATAGCTTTGATGTGAACCTTATCCCTATAGATTGGCACTTTATACTTTAGAGTGTTTAGAGGTTTTTTCCCCATGTAACTATATATATATATATATATATGATGTAATCATAGTGATGGTACATAGTACTTAGGGATTCATTTTTTTGATGCTCTAACAATGTTGAATTAGAAAATTGGTGCACAGGTGGTGCACATGTGGCCAAGGAGTGTTAGACAGTGGGTGCACAAGTTGTACACAATGTGTATGCTGAGAATTGTCTTGTCGATGAATCTAATTATAGGTTTTAAAGGCTCTTTAGAAAGGATTTTTAATGTTTTTTGAAGTGTTTGGAAGGTTCAATTGAACCCTCCCTTATGTTTACATTTTAAGAATTCAAGATTAAGAGTGAAGAAGTCACACGAAGTGCAAAAACCTATGTGTGGCCCTCCATTAAAAGTTTTGCTTCTTATAAAGTCACTATAGGATAAAATAGGGTATCATTGCTCTCTACGTGAGAAGGTTCTTGGATACAAGGAAAAGCATTATGAGGAATATAAAGAGTTGGTAATTGTGTGCACTAGGGAGTGGGGAAGTGGGCTACACAAAGACCAAGATCTTTGATGCACATGTGAACTCAAGTCAAGTGAACTAGCATACACAAAGGATTCGGCAAGCAAAGTAAGGATACAGGAGAGAAGATCATAGCAAGACATTTGGGATACAGATAAACAAAGAGAAATAGTGTATGCAGTATATAAAGAGAAAAAGAGTGCAAAGTGTGCAAATTATGAAGAGAACTTAAGAGCCAAGGATTAGTAAGAGAGTATTCTATGCTCTCTTGTGTGTGCAAATCAAAGTCAGTCAAGACATAAGGAAAACAAGGTGTGACCATAATACTATCAAGGAGGTATGCAAGTTGAGAGTAGAAATGATAAGGAATTCAACTTTATTGGAGGCTTAAGTGTAAGAGTGCATAGGAGCAAGCCACTGGGCAAGGTGATGAAGTGGCATAGAGGTTGACTACACAAGTATTTGGGGTAGTTTTTTGTACATATGTGTATTTTTTGTCCTAAAAGCTTACACATAGTGAGTATTTTGTCGTATTTTGGCAACAAATTCTATTGTAATATTCTATTTCAATCAAGGCATAGAGACTTTCGATGCAACATGTCTTTCTAGTGTCTCTATACTCTTCTCCTACAAACACTCAAGCCCCCTTAACTAAAGAATCCCCCAATTAATTTGGTATGCCTGGTGGGATAAGCAAAGCATAGAGGAATCACAATTCTCAAGTGGAGAAGAAGCAAGTGTATAAGGTGTCAACACTGAAAATTGAAGATGTAAAATCTCTTTCTCCTTGGAATTCATCTTAAGCCCATGAAACAGGGTGTGTAGCTCATGACCACAACCTGGTCACAAACTTTAAATCTCTTTCAAAAACACAAAACAGAAAGTTATTTGTGGGTTAGCTAGCCCCCCTTCATCCACATCATTAGTAGGGAAACATGGAAGCCCAAGTAAACTTAAAAACCTTACTATCCCGATTAAACATAAAATTCCCCTCCTTTAGAGGATTAGCACATGAGGATCCTAACAAACATGTCAAAAGGTTTTTTGACTTATGTAAAGCAAGGGGGCTTTTTCTTTCTTCGTAATCTTCCCAATAACATTGGAAAGCTTGGTTGATAAATGGTTTAGTCAAGTTGTCAACAACCATTTTCTACCTAGATACTCATGAGAAATGCCTTCAAAAGCACAATTCACACAAGGTAATACCACAAAAAATATTATTGAATAATTGCACAACTTACAACTGAGTGTTCGAGAGATGTTTCTTGAATTTTTCGCCAGAGCCAAAGCCCTTATGGCCAAACTACCGAATCCTCCCTATGAATTTTTTGTCAAAATGTGGCTTGCTAAGCCACTTCTAGTGTCCACCCAATGAAAGATAAAGGAATTGGTGCTCCCTATGACAACCATTGATGACTTCCTTACCATAGCTACAAGGCTGAAGCAAATTCGATAGCAATACGGAGTCATATCTTCTAACCTCCCATACTCCATGGAATCAAAGGACCTTGTAGCCCAATTGATTAGGGAGCTCAAGATCTTAAAGAGGAATAAATCCTCGAAGGAAGAAGAGAGTGCATTAACACAACTATGGCATGAAATTGAAGCCTTAAAACTAAGAAAAGAAGAGCAGGTCCAGACAAAAGAGATGCACAACTCCATCAAGATCTACAAGAACTTTGACGTGTAGGAAATGGAATCAAGAGTGGGCTTTGTTGCATAATGTGTAGCAACAAGGACGTGTGGTAAGTGAATGCCCTCTATTGAATATAACTTGCCAGTTATGCCGTGATGGAGAGTGTTAATCTCCAAAAGAACAAGCTATCCTTGGTATTAGACCACCTCTAGACCAAGAATAACTTTAGACTCCACATAATTTTGGAAATCCACTATCACTTTACCAAGAAATTGATTAACTGTGAAGAAATCACTTTTCTGAAAAGTCTGCTGCAGATTAATCACTCATTGACTAATCAATCCTGTAAAGTTTTTAATAAAACTTTGCACAATGCTTCGCCTTAAGGTTGTGCACCTTCTCCAACTTAAATCTCTACAAATGATTCAGTATACTCTGAGAAATCATACAAACAAGTTACCTATGTGTAAAACACCTTCTCTGCAGTAGCGACTTTGACACCTGTAACTTCTTAGCTATAGTTCTCCCAATGCCGAACCCGTTTGATCAAGATCTTTTAGCCATAGATGGCTTACCTTTCAACTTAGATTTTGAGCCCTCACTTGTGTAAAACTTTACACCATGCACTGAGCAATGTTCATTTCTCTGAATATGAAATCTGCGCCAGTTTTGTCGACTCTCAGAACATCATCACATATGAATGTTCCTATACAAAATTCTCTTAACCTGATGACAATTAGACTCTCAAATTCTAGCCATAGATTGATTAACTATGGACTTAGATATGTTCAGAAGGATTTCTCAAAAGATTAACTACAGAAGTAGCAGACAGCAAAACATCGGGCGCAAGATTTTCTTGATTGCTCAGTAAAATTACAACTACATTGAAGATATAACTTCAACTATCTTTCATGTGTCCAATGACACTTTCTACATCTAATTTCTCTCTTCCTATTCTCTATTCTATATGGCCCGACATTTTCCAAAACATTTATATGCAAATATATACAAAGTTATGACTAATCAAAAGTGTGAGTCACCTATATCTGAACTAATGTACATATGTGTACATAGCTTTGAATTTCTGAGTATGTCCTTCCTTCAAACTTCTGAATTTGTTCTCTTCTTAATTTCTTGACTCCATTTCTTCATAAACCTTCAATTGATGATTGACATGCACCAACAGCTCCCCCTCAATCATTAATTGAGATTCTTTTCTATCTTCTTAATTCCTGCCATATCCTTGAATCTCTGTAGCTTTGGTCCATCTAGACTTTTTGTCATCATATCTGCAAGTTGATCTTTTGTAGGAGTATGCATAACTTCAATTTCCTTATCAATGACCTTCTCTCTTAGGAAATGATACTGTATTTCAATATGTTTAGTTCTAGCATGAAACACAGGATTAGCTGCCAAGTATAGAGAACTCATATTGTCTCCACAAATAATAGGAGTACTTTGAATCACATCAAAAACCTTCATGAGTGTCTTTAGCCATATTACCTCCTTTGCAGCTTCCACCATACCTTTATATTCTGCTTCTGTAGATGACAAAGCAACTGTATGTTGCTTCTTAGAACACCATGAAATCAATTTGTCTCCTACATAGCACAAATATCCATGTGTTGATCTTCTATCATCCACATTACCTGCCCAATCTGCATCACTATATATCTTCACTCTTGTATCAGAAGTAAATCCATAGTACAACCCTTCTCTGAGTGTACCCTTGATGTACCTAAGTACTCTTTGTCCTGCAATCCAATGTTCCTTTCTAGGACAGTGCATGAATTGTGAAAGCACACCAACTGCATATGACAAATCAGGCCTTGTTAATGTAGCATAAATCAAGCTACCAACCAAACTTTGATAGAGCTTCATGTCTCTGAATTCTTCTCCTCCAAATCTAGACAATTTATGGTTCACTTCCAATGGTGTAGGTGCAACCCTGCAATCTTCCATTTTAAATTTGGTTAGCAAATTTTTAAGATACCTTTCTTGTGTCACATATACTCCATGTTGAGTATAAGAGATCTCCATTCCCAAAAAGAATGACAAGTTCCCCAACTCACTGATTTTGAACTCTTTCTCCATCTGCTTCTTGATCATTTGTATTCCTTTATCATCTGTCCCTGTAAGTATTATGTCATCAACATAAATACAAACATAAATGAATCCATCTTCACTTGCTTTGACTAGCAAGCTACTATCTGCCTTTGATGCTTGAAATCCAAGATCATTCAAGAATTTTACAAGCCTATAATTCCATGCCCTTGGGGCCTGCTTTAATCCATACAAAGCTCTCTTGAGCTTACACACATAATTTGGATTCACTTGATCTTTGAATCCATTTGGTTGCTCCATGTAAACTTCATCTGAAATGTAACCATTCAAAAAAGCATTTTTAACATCTAATTGAGATAACTTCCAACCTTTGCAAGCAGCAATTGCTATGAGAGTTCTGATGGTTGTCATCTTTGCCACAGGACTATAGGTCTCATCATAGTCCACTCCATATGTCTGTGCATACCCTTTCACAACAAGTCTAGCTTTGTACCTAGACACACTTCCATCTGCAAATCTTTTTGTTTTGTAAACCCACTTACATCCAATAATTTTCTGGCTATTAGGTTTAGGAACCAGATCCCAAGTCTGATTCTCTATCAATGCATCATACTCCTCTTGCATGGCTTCTTCCCAATTTCTCTTGCCTTTGGCTTCATCATATGTAGATGGATCTTCATCTGCTTTTACCAAATAAGCATAATCTTTGGTAGTCAAGAATGAGGTGTCATAGCTATACCTTGTAGGTTGCCATTTGTGCCTAGATGACCTCCTAACTTCTGCACTTTTTGAAGTCTCTGGTTCATCACATTCTGGATCAAACCTTGGCCTCTCTTCAACTTCAACCTGTACTTCATTATTCTCATTTTCATCAAGTAATTGAATCTTTGCTTTACCTTTCCTTTGATCCACTACTTCTTCAACATTTGCATGTACATTATATTTACCTGCATACCAAGTACCTTGCTCATCAAATGTAACATCCTTGGATACAAGGAATTGCTTTGTGGATGGACTCCACAACCTGTATCCCATTTGCTTATCATCATAACCAATGAATACATACTTTTCTGCCTTAGGCTCCAACTTATGCCTCAATTGAGATGGCACATATGCATATGCCAAACATCCAAATATTCTGCAATGATCCAAGGTAGGTCTCTTACCCCACCAAGCTTCATATGGTGTCATACCTTGCAAAGCTTTACAAGGCAATCTATTGACCAAATAAGTAGCTGTATTTACAGCCTCTGCCCACAAATAATTTGGACAATTCTTCTCTTTCATCATGGACCTTGCAAACTCAACAAGAGTCCTATTTCTCCTTTCTGCTACACCATTTTGTTGAGGAGAGTATCTGCAAGTAACTTCTCTCTCTATACCTGCATTCCACAAATAATCATTGAATCCATTTGAAAAATACTCTCCCCCTCCATCTGACCTTAGTCTCTTCAATTTTTGACCTGTAATCCTTTCTGCATATGCATGATAGTGTTTAAATGTATTAAACACTTCTGACTTTTCTTTAATCACATAAATTGTGATCCATCTGGTAGCATCATCAACATATATGACATAATATCTTGAACCATTTATACTAAAGTCCTTTGAAGGACCCCACACATCTGTATGCACCAACTCAAGTCTTTCTGAATACATAAACCCATGCTTGGAATAGGGTTGCTTATGAGCTTTACCTAATTGACATGCCTCACATCTGTATGTCATGTGTTGACCTGCAATGTTAGGCAACCCAAGCACTGAATCATTATTAATCATGTCTTTGATACCTCTTTCATTGAAGTGTCCAAGTCTTTTATGCCAAAGATCCAATTCAGATACCTTCTGCTCTCCATATGTGAACATAGCATGTCCAACATTTCCTTGTACCTTCAATGTGAAGAGCCTTCCTTCTTTCTTTCCTGTAACAACCTGTTTATACCCTTGACTAGGGTCTTCAACATAAACTCCATCATTGGTGAATCTTACCGCATATCCTTTTTCCACAATTTGACCTACACTGATCAAATTCTTTGGAATTGTGGGAACATAAAGAACCTTACTCAGAAGAGTGCTCCCATCCTTAGCTTTGACTGAACCAATTGACTTTACCTTATGCTTTGTATTATCACCTGTCTGAACTGTATGGTTAATTGCATTATGATCTAAATCAGTCATCAAAGCAATATTTCCACTTAAATGATTACTACATCCTGAATCAATGTAGAACACTCTCATGTCCTCATGTGAGGTTTCATATGTTGCATTCATAATGAGAGTCGAATCCTCCTTCTGATCTGATGCATAGTTGTAGTAGGTGTTATTATAGGATTGACTTTGGAAGCTTCTTCCTCCACCTCTTCCAAAAGAATTCCTACCACCTCTACTTCTGAAATTTCCTCTCTGAAATCTACCACCTCTTGCACTTTGATTAAAGTTCTGATAATTACCATTGTTCTGATTATTGTGCCAACAATCATGAGATAGATGATTGGTCTTACCACATATCCAACAAGCTCTTGCATTATCTTTGTTGTTTCTGCCTCTTCCTCTACTTCTGCCATTTCCTTTTCTTCTTATGAAATTTGCTTGGTTTGAAGTACCTTCTTCTTCACCTGATTGTTGCTTTCCTTTGTTAGCTTTCTTATTGTCTTTAGAATACATTGCATGACCTGCACTCTTATCTACATCTCCTTTGATATCATTCTCAAAAGTTAGCATATGACCTAACAATTGATTCAAATCAGGAGTGAAGTGATCTAATGAAAGTTCTGTAGACAAAATAAAAGGCTTCCACTTCTCATCTCCTCTTAGCCCTGTGAGAATTTGTCTTACCAATTTATCTTCTTCAATATCTTCATCCACTGCACCTAAAGAATCTGCAATGTCCTTCATCTTTGTCACATAATCAGAAATTGATTGTGAGGCCTTCTTCTTGAAAGTAGTAAATTCTGCCCATAGTGAAGCCTTCCTTGATTTGGTTGTGTTTTGGAAATGCTCTTCCAAAGCATTCCAAATGTCACTTGCACTTTCAAGTCCTCTAATGTGAGGAAGCAAATAGTCAGCCATGTAGATTATGCTCCTTGCTTGAGCATCCTTCTTCATCCAATTCTTTAGATCTGACAATTCTTCCCTAGTTGGAACACTAGGATCTCTGAACTGAGGCTTCTCTTCTTCACCTGTAATGTATGCTATCAAATCTTTGCTCATCAGATGAGCTTCCATTCTCATAGACCAAGCTGGATAGTTCTCTCTATCCAACTTTTCAATTTGGAGACTATCTCCCATCCTTGCTTCACCTGTAGTCTCAAAAATTTTAGACTTTACAAGGAATAAATGTACCTTAACTTCGAGTATTGCTTCTTCTGATCCTTTTGATAATCTTTGCGTGTCTCCCTTCAATCTTTCTTCAACACTTTATCCTTCTGAACCTTCAAGATGTAGAATTTGTATATCTGCAGCAGTCGGAGTCTTCCTTTCCTTAATTTTGACACAACCTGGCTCTGATACCACTGATGGAGAGTGTTAATCTCCAAAAGAACAAGCTATCCTTGGTATTAGACCACCTCTAGACCAAGAATAACTTTAGACTCCACATAATTTTGGACATCCACTATCACATTACCAAGAAATTGATTAACTGTGAAGAAATCACTTTTCTGAAAAGTCTGCTGCAGATTAATCACTCATTGACTAATCAATCCTGTAAAGTTTTTAATAAAACTTTGCACAATGCTTTGCCTTAAGGTTGCGCACCTTCTCCAACTTAAATCTCTGCAAATGATTCAGTATACTCTGAGAAATCATACAAACAAGTTACCTATGTGTAAAACACCTTCTTTGCAGTGGCGACTTTGACACCTGTAACTTCTTAGCTATAGTTCTCCCAATGTCGAACCCGTTTGATCAAGATCTTTTAGCCATAGATGGCTTACCTTTCAACTTAGATTTTGAGCCCTCACTTGTGTAAAACTTTACACCATGCACTGAGCAATGTTCATTTCTCTGAATATGAAATCTGCGCCAATTTTGTCGACTCTCAGAACATCATCACATATGAATGTTCCTATACAAAATTCTCTTAACCTGATGACAATTAGACTCTCAAATTCTAGCCATAGATTGATTAACTATGGACTTAGATATGTTCAGAAGGATTTCTCAAAAGATTAACTACAGAAGTAGCAAACAGCAAAACATCGGGCGCAAGATTTTCTTGATTACTCAGAAAAATTACAACTAAATTGAAGATATAACTTCAACTATCTTTCATGTGTCCAATGACACTTTCTACATCTAATTTCTCTCTTCCTATTCTCTATTCTATATGGCCCGACATTTTCCAAAACATTTATATGCAAATATATACAAAGTTATGACTAATCAAAAGTGTGAGTCACCTATATCTGAACTAATGTACATATGTGTACATAGCTTTGAATTTCTGAGTATGTCCTTCCTTCAAACTTCTGAATTTGTTCTCTTCTTAATTTCTTGACTCCATTTCTTCATAAACCTTCAATTGATGATTGACATGCACCAACATGCCAGAAGCATGGCCGTGAAGCCTAGGAGTGCCACTCACAAGGGATCCCTGTATAAGCACTTTGGGGACAAGGAGAAGACCAAATGAGGCCTTTGCCACCATCAAATGTAGTGGATACTACTCCAACTCAAGGTAATACTCACAACCCATGTCCTCAAGGAAACTTCAAAATGGGCCTAGAAGGACAATCATTTGCTTTAGATGTGACGAGTGTGGACATTACTAAAGCAAATGTCATTTTCCAAAGGATTCTCCCTGTTTCAAAAACTGCCCAGAAGCAAGAGACCACCACACCATGTCTTGCCCAAAGAATCACCATCTACTAGGGTAGCACATTTTGAAGAAATTGAATCTATGGTTTTGGAGAGAAGGAGAAAGGGGAAGATCCCTTAGGGAAGACCTTGCCAAGAGTTCAAAACATATGGAGTGACCAAGGACAAAGAGATAGTAAGAGGCAAGCCTATCCCCAATGAAGATATCCAATCAATAGAAGATCTTACAAACACAAGTGAAGGAATTGGACAAGCATACAACAAGTTCCAGAAATATCTTTAGGACTTGCACATTGCCTAGGACCCTATGGAATCAAATGCCTCGAGAGTATTGAAATCAATAAAGAAGAATGTATCATTGATCTATTGAAAATGGATGCAATATTTAGGTGAGAAGTTTTGTAGATCATAGATGGTGTCCCCATCCACTTTAGTTGCAAAGACTAATACTTTGTGTGAAGGAAGGATGGTAGGGGAAGCCCCCCTTATTGATTATAAGAGCCCACAACTCATTGTCACTGTAAGAGGACACAATCTTCAAGGATTGATAGTGGATGGTGGCTCAAGCATAAACCTAATGCCAGAGTACACTATGGAGAATCTTGGGTCTCAATGGTCAAGAACAACCAAAGCAAGTTAAAGCCCATTAGCTCACCAAATCAAGGTAAAGCCCATTGGCTCACCAAAGAAAGGTAAAGCCCATTGGGTCACCAAAGCAAGGTAAAGCCCATTGGCTCACCAAAGCAAGGTAAAGCCCATTAGGATGGTTCCCTAAGTTCCAATTGAGGTACAAGGTAACATGTTTACTTTGGACATTGTTATATTAAGATTGCCACAGGTGGATGTTGGCTTTCCATAGTTGATTGGGATGCCCTCGTTGAGGCATGCTAGTGTTCTACATGAGGTAAGGATACAATGTGGATAAAGCATGAAGGAAAGGAGCTCAAACAAATCTATCTAGAAGAAGGAGCAGACAACCACAAAAAAACCATCAAGATGGAAACTATTGGCATTTGTATTGAATAGAACATGATAGAAAGCCCATAATTGGATATTGATGAGGAAGAGGACATTTTGGCTTCGCTAGAAATAGGTAACTCATTTCCATGCTATGGAGTTTTTCTAGATGAGACAAGTACATAAGATGATGTAGAAAAAGGGAAGACCATACAAGTTGCTGGATTGGGTGAGCTTGTGTTAGGTCATAGAAGAGGGAAGTGAAACATAGATGAAGGTGATTCAGATGCCAGGAAGGAAACTACTTGCAAGGTAAAGCAACCTAGTGAAGAAACTTCTTTTCCAATTCATGAAATTCATGCAGGGTGGACAAAAGATAAGGAAGAACGAATTGATATTCAAAGTGCTCTTGCATACAACCCTAGGACTATATGGGTAAGAGTGATAGAAGATCCCAAAGATGAAGAAGAGCCTCCAAACACATTGATGGATCAAAGTCGAGTCGAAGAAATTGAGCTAGGCAACAAAGATAATTCTCTTCCTATATTGGTAGCCACATGGTTATGGAACTATCCTGAGTTGCTTCCAAAGGTAAATTCTTTTATGTAAACGTATGTTGATGTATTTTTGTGGCATTAAAAGTATTTAGAAGGAGTGCCTACAGTTTGAGGAACACAAGAATCCATTTATAGAAGGAGCCAAACCAATAAGGAGTAAAAGCTATAGGTTGAATTTAAAGTATGTTGAAGTTGTCTACCAAGAGGTCCAGACGATGGAGGACTCTAGAATTATCATTCTTATGGAGCATTCATAATGGCTTTCTCCCATGGTCTTTGTGCCCAAAAAGTACACTAATAAATTTCAGATACGTGTGTAGTTCAAAGCACTCAACAAGGTAACAATTCCTTATGGACTCCCTATTCCATTTACATAATAGGTTATTGAAGAAGTAGTTGCACATACACTATATAGCTTCATGGATGGACAGTGGGTACAATGAGATATCCATCCATCTTGATGATTGAGTCAATATGTCCATTGCACCAATTGGAACCTATGTTTATGTGAAAATGCCATTCAAAGTTAGAAATGCTCCTACAAATTTCAAGAGAACTATGAATCTTATCTTTGAAGCCCTCCTTTTGGATGCCCTTCAAATCTTCGTGGATGATTTTTCCTCCATCACAAGTACTTCTACTGGTACTCGTATCAAATTCTTAGATGATCATCCGACCCAATTGCGATAGGTTTTCAATAGATGTAGGGAGACTAAGTTGAAGTTGAATCTAGACATGTCACTTTCTAGTGACGGAGGGTACCCTTCTTGGACATGTGGTGTCTGCCAAAGTATGGATTGTTATCATAAGTGTCCATGTGGAAGGTCGAATGGCCACTGGACACTTTTGTATATGTTCTTTAATAAAAACATATAGTGGCCTGGTCAGCCACATACTTTAAGTTCGACCGCATTTGTAACGCCTAAGAAGTCTCTGTTCGTGCTCCCTGTGTATTGTGTTTTCCTATGTATGGCAACGAACAAGGCATGTACTTTCACATACCTTGTCATCCCAGTCATCGAAGTCACTATTGGCATTCTTGGCTACGTGCGAGGGAGGACCTCAATGATCAAGGAAGACGGAGGTTTCCGGTACTTTCGAGGAGGTCAGCCATCCCAGTATTGTTTCCCTCAGAGCTTCCTTAACTGTGGCAATCTCTTGCCACTAAGCTACACTCTTGTTGTTACTTGAAGAAGGGGAAAGACTAATGTAGACATTATCTTCAACAAGTTTTGGGTCCTCAAAGCTTCATTCTTTGCTTGCAAAGCCTATTTTTGAAGCATTTTTGAGTTGGTTTTTGGAACCATTTTGGAGTACTTTCACGCATAGTTCTCTCCACAGAGGTCCAAGAACACCAAGAATAGTGTTCTTTTTACTTCTTTGACAATGAATGTTCACTTATTAGGTTGTATTTTCAACCACACTAGTTAATCTACAGGTTTCTTGAAAGGTTTTAGTTGTGGTGGGAGCAGCCACCACAAGTCTATGCACGTTTTTTGAGCTTAAAGAATAACATTAACAGACACTTGCAAGTGTTGTTGGATAGTGTTTGGGTAGTGAATTCAGCTTTTGTATGCTTCTATGGATACCGCTTATGTACATCAATGTGTTCATTGATATAGTGGTTCTGTTTTTGCATAAAGCCATTTATGTTTGAAAAAGAGAGTCTTGGTGAGGTTTTCTTAACTGGTAGACACCCAAATGTTGGGGTCTCTTCGGTGATGCAGGTGGAAGACTTACTTAACCTCACCATAGGAGATGTATGATAGTCATTCATAGGTGCTCAAAAAACCTAGTTGGCTTCTTTCAAGTAATTGGAAATATGCAGTGGAGTCAGTGATTCACTATGCAGATAAACATGTTAGTACTTGTAGATTTTAACATTGGTCATATGGTCAGTTTTTAGAGGATACTCTAGCAGAATTTTCCTAGATTTTTGGTTTTGTCAACTATGCAGTGGTCGAATTACTCCTTGATACAGTTATTGGTGTGAGAACATTTATTCTCCTATAATCATTTTGGTTGGTCATTACTATTAATTAATTCATTTTTTAGGGAAGATTGTAGAATTCTCTCCCAAAATCTAAAACTTGGTCATCCTTCTTTGAGCCTTAGTGGTGGCTGGACTCTTCTAGCTCCATTATCATTTTACTGAGTTCCCTACCATCATGGCATCATAGGTCTCAAGCACGTCTGGTGGATCAAGGTCTAGTGCCAATGTTCCAAGGAGGATCTATAACCTATAGGGCAAAGAACATTTTGAGATCCGAAAATTTGATGGCACAAACTTTGCCCTATGGAAGAATCAAGTTAAAGATGTGCTGACTCTGAGGAGGCAATGGAAGCCAGTAAATGGAATCTTAAAGAAGTCTGCTTACATGGATGAAGATGATTGGGATGAGTTAGATAAAATGGCTAGGTCTACCATTTTATTGCACCTAGCAATTAATGTTTACTTTACAATATTAGACTGTGAAAGTGTAGAGGAGCTTTGGAAGAAGTTATGCAATACATATGAAAAAGAGACAACATCAAATAAGGTGTATCTGATGAGAAAGTTATATGACCTTCGCATGAAGGACAAAAAGTTATATGACCTTCGCATGAAGGACAAAAATAGTGTTGCTCCTCATCTAAATGAGTTTGATGTTGTATTCTATCAGTTAGAGGCTCAAAAAATGTATATGGATAATGAAATGAAAGCAGTCTTATTGTTATGCACCTTGCATCATCATGGGATACGTTTTGCACAACTATTAGCAATAGTGCACTTGGTGGTAAACTGGTATGTGATGACATATGTGGAGCACTCTTGAGTGAGGAGATTCGTAGAAAATCTATGGTTGGTACTCATAGTGGAGATGCATATAATGTTCGTGATTCTTACTAAGGAAAGAATCAGCAACGTGGCGAGAGCAAGAACAATGAAAAGAATGGTCACAATAAGAGTAGAAGTAAATCAAGGAAGAGGGATATCGAATGCCAAGGATTTCTCCAAGGCTTACGACTAAGGCAGTGACCAAGGCATAGACCTTGGCATACTTTATCATCTGAGTCACCGAAGTCACTGTTGGCTGTGTGCGAGGGAGGACCTCAACAATCAAGGAAGATAGAGATTCTCGGTACTTCTCGAGAGGTCACCCATCCCAGTACTGTTCCCCCCAGAGCTTTCTTAATCGTGGCAATCTCTTGCCACTAAGCTACACTATTGTGGTGTCTGAAGAAGGGGAAAGACTAAGGTTGACATTACCTTGAACATATTTTGGTCCCTCAAAGCTTCATTCTTTGCTTTCAAAGCCTATTTTTGAACCATTTTTGGGGTTTCTTTTGGAGCTGTTTTGGAGTACTTCCACACATAGTTCTCTTCACACGAGTCCAAGAACATAAAAAAGAGTGTTCTTTGTACTTCTCTGACATTAAATATCAACCTTGGGGTTGTGTTGAATATCAACCTTTGAGCCAAAAAAACATCAGAGTTGACAGACACTTGCAGGTGTTATTGGCTAGTTTTTAGGCTATGCATTCAACATTTTAGTGTCATTTTACTGCATATATTGAGCACATACACATTATGTACGCATCTATGGATAGCACTTATGTATGTCCATGTGTTCATTGATATAGCGGTTATGTTCTTTGCATAAAGCCTTTGACGTTTGATAAAGAGGGTCATTGTGGAAGGGGAATCAAGCAAAAAGAGAAGAAGAAGAAAATCAAAGACTAAAACTTCTCAGTAAGGAATGAAAATTATAAAGAAAAAGAACAACTCTCTGCCCAAAGCCCCACAGGGGCACACATGAGGCGACAACGCCAAAGATCCAGGTCCTGAGGAGTGGAATTAAAGAAAGATAACAACCAGGATATTTCATGGGAGGTTGCACATAGCTTTCTCATCCACCAGGAGCAGACGCTGAAGCGAAACAAGTTGAGGAGAAAGATAGCACACGAAGGACTCTTCATTAGATAAGATAACCAATTGTCTAAAGCTCCTAGCCTCCTCGTCCACTAGATGTATGCGGTGGAAAGAAATGGAATAGGTCCTAGAGGATGACAAAGAAGATTCAGAAATAGGGCCTTTGAAACGTAATGCTCTCTTAAAAGAGAGTAGGGGTTAGCAAATTATGGCATGTGTGGCATCCCGATTTAATGCAGCAACCTAGATTTATGAATGTACGGAATACCAAGGGGATTATAGAAGCAAAGGACTGATTTTGGATAAAGTAACAAATTTTCTGACAGTCCTTATCGCTTCTTCGACCACTGGGTGCGTGTATTCAGAAGCCTTAGACAAACTACAAACGAGAATCAAAAGCCTGTCAAGGGACGACAGAGATAAAGAGGAGGAGAGTGTTGCAGAGCAAAGAGGCACAAAAGAGGAACCCAAATTTTTCAAATTAATGGGCACTAGAGGAGTCCTCTAAATGCATAATCCCAAATCTTTGTAATATATTTCTTGTAAAATAGTAGCAAATTAGAGATTAGCCATTAAAGTGCCGCTCACTTCAATTCTGGGTGTTCGGTCACCACATAGATGTGACCCAACTTATCCATGTACGCCCCTCCTTCATACTTGACAGCTTGTCTAGGCACAATTGTGGAATTAGTGGAGGTCACCATCCTGGAAACTGATCTATTTAAACCATCCAGGTAGATAGGAATCTCCTGGGCATTAGTGGACACATATTGCAGCGAGGTGCGATACTCCCCTTCTACAGTAGACATGAAGTTTCTCCCGGGAACAGGACCTTGCATGTCTTCTAGTCATGGGTATCTCCTCCTCTGAATCACTAGAGGTATCGGAATAGGTAGAGCGGTGATTGACTTGAGCGATACTTCCTACCGATGATATAATGGTTTTCTGATTACTTAGAACCCTTCTAGACCTCAAGTTCATCCACCCTCCTGGGGCTTCCCTGGGCTTTAATTCTCTCCCTAATTGGCTTCCTCAAATGCCTCAAATTTACCCTTGAAAATGCTCAAAGTGTTCTGGACGATACCACTTTGGCGATACTACCCTAGGCAATACCAGTTTGTCGACGATACGATACCATTACCAATCGCGATACGATACTTAGGTAGTCGACGATACGATACCAGGGAATAGTATGATACGATATTGCTTCTCACACGATACGATACCGTTGTTCTAGGCGATAGGATACTATGTGCTTCAAGCGACATGATACCCCCCAAAGACGCGATACAATACTACTATAGAGCATGATACGATACTTGATTCCTGCGCGATATGATACTTTTGTTCTACACAATACGATACCAAGAGGCTCAACGATACGATACTCGATTTGTACGCGATACGATACCACTCGGTCAACGATACGATACCGTAACCGGGGCGATCTGATACCAAGTGGATCACGATACGATAACACTGGCAGATCTCGATCGCGATACCAACTTGATGATACGATACCAAAAATGGTATCGTGATACCTCAAGTGGTATGCGACGATACGATACTTTGATGAGTATCGCGATACAAGGGAATTTTGGTATCACGATACCAAAACTCAACCGATCACAATACTACAGCCAAAATAGCTCCAAATGTAAAATTTTTTTCACCCCCTGGTTTCTCTCTCACTCCTCTTCACTCGTAACCCTCTATCTCACTCAAAAAACTTCTCAAATCACTCTGTCCCACCTCGCGATACCGACTGTGCCTTTAATCACATGTGGGTGCATTTTTATAGTGTTTTTGAGATTAATATCTTGATGTAGCTTACCATGGGGTTGTCTTGCTTAGGCATTTGAGCTCACTAGGTAGATTTGGGGGCTTGGATAGTGTGATACCACCCGAACGATACAGGTCATTGTCTGCAGACGATACCAACTCTGAGCAAATGAGAAATGAACTACAATTTTTGGTTTTGATAGTTTCTAATGACTGAGGCCTATCCTACACTAACTTGGCAAATTTTTCGGATTTTCTTAGTACTTTTCCACTTACTGCTACTCCAAGTCTCTTCTTGACCTAACCCTAACTCTTTCTTCTCTCCCTCTCTCCTAACCCTAAACCTAAAAACTCATTACACACACCTCCGAGATGTGAAGTAACAAGTGTTGAAGTGTCTGACTACTTGCCACTAAACAAATTCACTCCTACAGGTACGATTTCTTCACTCCATAGCTATAACCATCACGAAGGCACCTTGGTTGGCCGTGTTCCCCCACAATGGTTCCAAAAAGGTGTGTACCTAAGTCACGAAGTCTTAGGGACTTGTGTCAAAGAGACTAAATCTCGTTTGCCACACAAGTGCGTATAGTGGTGGATTGACACACGCTTAATTATCAATCCGATGAACTGACCTAACCAATTGTATGAGGACTTGTGTGAAACACACACACTCACTCCACAACTCGTATTTGATCACACACACACTACAATAGCTCAAAAGTGATGGGGAGGGGTAGACAACAGTCCTACACACACATTCCAAGCTTCACACACACACAAAAGATCATAGAGAAGATGAAAATCTGCAGGAAAGAAGCAAATTTGAAAATCAGGAGCTCTCCTTCTTCACAATGGCAAAAAGTGCTTACAAAGAGTCACAAAGTGACTTATATACATGTGCCTTAAAAAAATGGTCCTCAGAGGTTAGATACCTTGGGCATATAGTCTCCCAGGATGGAATCCAGATGGATCCTGAAAAAGTAAGGGCTATTATGGAATGGCCACATCCAAGGACCCTGGAAGAGCTGCAGATCTTCCTAGGTTTATCAGGTTTCTATCGAAGATTCATTAAGAATTATGCCAAAATCGTTGTCTCGATGACGGAACAGCTTAAAGGGAAAGGAAAATCCTTTCATTGGGGAGACGAGCAGAAGCAAAGTATGGAAAAATTGAAAGTAGCAATTGCTACAGCTCCACTTTTACACATAGTAGATCCCAACAAACCATTTGTGGTTGAGACTGACGCGAGTGACTTTGCTATAGGCGTGGTTCTTGTTCAAGATGGTCGACCAGTAGCTTTTGAGAGCAAGAAACTAGAACCGGCTCAGAAGAATTACTCCATCTATGAGAAGGAGTTGTATGCAATTGTCCATGCTTTGAAGAAGTGACGTCATTATTTATATGGTGCCAAAGTCACGATAGTTTTTTATCAAGAGAGTATTAAGTGGCTCTCTAATCAAACAGACCTTAAAGGTCGTAAGGCCTGATGGGCAGAGACCCTTCAGGAGTTTGATTATGAGCTTAGGTATAGGAAGGGAAAGTTTAATGTAGTGGCTGATTCACTTAGCTGCATGCCTATGCTCAATGGATTGAGTTTTACTCAGATCACTAGTGAGCTACTTGAGTCCATTAGAGGGAAATGTAGGCTTGATCCTACATATTCCAAGATTTGGGAAGCCATTGAGAAGGGGGATCGTGATATACGGGTTTCCAGTGAGGATGGAGTATCGACGGGCCGTACTCAAGAAGGATTCAAGTGGAAGAATTACAGTGTCCATGATGGATATCTTTTATATAAAGGTAAGGTGTGTGTCCCTAGAGATCTTGAGATGAGACCGCATATTTTGTATGAGTGTCATGACACACCTAGTGCGGGACACCCAGGAGTTAACAAGACTTATGATCTTGTTAAGAGGCAGTTTTATTGGCCTGGACTTCATAAGGACGTCCTAGAGTATGTGCTTAAATGCACTAAATGCCAGATCAACAAAGCTGAGAGATTGAGGATTGGAGGACTAGTCCACCCATTGGATATTCCTAATGGGAAGTGGGAGAGTATCTCCATGGACTTTATATTCGGATTACCCGAGACACAGAGAGGGCACGACTCGGTCTGGGTAATTGTGGATAGGTTAAGCAAAATGGCTAGGTTTATTCCAACACGTACCACAGTGAAGACACCAGAGTTGGCTAGACTTTTTGTAGAGAACCTATACCGGTTATATGGTCTTCCTTTAGACATAGTTTTTGATCGGGATAGGAAGTTTACTAGCCACTTTTGGAGAGCGGTCTTCAAAAGGTTGGATACGAAACTTAGCATGAGTACGGCCGAGCATCCACAGTCGGATGGGCAAACAGAGAGGGTTAACCAAATCCTAGAAGATATGCTTCGAGCATATGTGAATGAAAGGCAAACTAATTGGGAAGAGTACTTACCTATAGTATAGTTTGCATATAATAGTGCCAAGCACTCTTCCACTGGGCATAGTCCATTTAGGCTTATGTATGGGTTTCAGCCAAGAGCTCCTTATGCAGTAGGTTGGCAGAATGAAAAAGTTCAAGCTGCAAAGGACTTCTTGGAAGAGATGAATGATATGCTTAGGCTTGATAAGGACATCATTAGGAGAGCTCAGGATAGAGCTAGAGCTTATGCTGACCCCCAAAGGAGAGACATCAACTTTGAGGTAGGAGAGCAAGTCTATCTGAGAGTTCCATCTAGATCTGAAACCATGAAGACGGGACCCTATCCAAAACTATCTCCTAGGTATTGTGGACCTTTCCAAATATTTAAGAGAATAGGAAAGATGGCTTACCAGCTCCAACTTCCAGAGAATAGTCAAATCCATCCAGTTTTTCATGTTAGTCGGCTTAAGAAAAGGCTGGGTGAATCTGACAACCTCATTCCAGATAGTGAGGTAGTAGAGCCTATCTGTGTTCAATCTATTCCACATGAGCCTGAGAGCATACTACACACTCGAGAGAAATGGACGAGAAGTCACTTACATAAAGAGTGTTTGGTAAAATGGAAAGATAGTTCAGAAGATAGTGCTACATGGGAGCGAGTTAGCACCATTTAGAGACGGTTTCCAAGTTCTAGACTACCTTCCCAAGAGTCTTCTTAAGGGGAAGGATATGGGGAAACAACATGGAGATATGACCATGTATTGCTATACATGGGGATATAGTGGGAGTGGTAGTTCTAATATTTCTCTCTTTCTATTAGACCTTCCAATACCATTTTTGAGGACAAAAATGGAGTTAAGGGGAAGAAAATGTTATATGGAGGAGGTGTGAACCACCTCTTAACTCCATTTAGATGGATTCACACATGAGTGCCATGTGGCACTCATATGTAGATCATAGGACTCTACCAATAATAGAGAGAGAGAGATTAAATGGAGCTACCACGCAGCTGGGCGGTACATCCTCGAGAAGATCTCCGTGTCACAGAGAATTGTTGTACGTTCGTACCTTGGGAAGCATGCAGGAATCACCCAAAACGAGGGGACTCACTAGAGAGAACAGTACAGTTTGACTCTCAAAGGTACTGCCTTAGCTTGGTTTCAACCCTTGAATAGTGGCAATTATCGAGAGATAGGTCAACTGCTAGAAGAATTCATTGTAGAATTCTCCAAGAGTGGCATTAGGCATAATACATCATCCTTGATCCACAACTTCAAACAGAGGCCCCAAGAAACAGTGCAACTTGCAGGAAGAAGGTTCAGACACTACATAGAAAGATGCCCTATTCTAGAGTTACCCACATTGGCCAAACAAGTGGCCTTGTTTTTAGATGGCTTACTTAGCACAAAGTTAAGGTCATATGTGTACCTGAAAGAGTCGAGATCCATAGAAGAGTGTGTGCATATGTGCATTGACATAGAAGATAACTTGGGTGAGGAGTTAGGACTAGCCAAACTCTATAAGGATTCTCACAGTTCTACTAGTCATACCTCTAGAACCTGCACTGAGATAGATGATATAGTTGAGCAGGTTGCCAAAAACTAGGAGTTCAAAATAGACAAATGCCAAGGGTCACCTCATGTTACAGTTGTGGAGGAGACCACATGGCTAATGTTTGCGTGATGATGGCTCAACCCTAAGGGAACTCTAATGCTCCTTATTGCACTATTGAGAGAAAATACACAAACCATACGGCTCAAGATTGCCCATACAATAGGCAGGCTATTAGACAAACATATAAGCAACCTTATCCACAGGGTAGGTATCAAAACCAGTACCAAGAGCCATATTATAGGCTACAACAACAATATCAACCTCAATACCAATAAACAATATCAGACACCATACAAGCCACAACCAGTCCTAGGAAACCAACCACCAGCTCCTGCTAATGTGATTCCAGTTAGGTATGCAGTGGCGGAGGAGAACCCTAATAGAGCATTGGTGCCACTAAACCCACTGATCTCAGAAAATGATTCTCATGTTCATAGTTCAGACTATTCCCATGAAGGTAGCCCACAAGCTTATTACACAGAGTCACCAGAGCATAGTGAGGCTTATTCTTATCAATACGAGACATCGCTTATGGAACAAAATTGGGAGCCAGAATACTCCAATGTCATGTATACGAATCCCAACCTCAGGCCCCAAGCGAGACAAGTAAGACCACGAGCCCCTAGAGGTCCATGTTTTAGATGTCAAGGCAACCATTTCATTCGTGAATGCCCCCACCAACTCGGGGACAAGGACAAAACATCACAATACAAGGCTTTTGTCCTGGGTGCAGCAAAGAACATCTCCCCAGAGATTGTCCTAGGAATCCCTCCAGTGCACCCAAGGTTACACCCATCAATGTGGTAGGCTTAGTAGCAGATTCGAGTTCAAGTAGTACTAATGTGGCTCCTCTATATGTGACTTTGAAAAAAATAATGTCTACGAGATGATCCTAGGAAGAGCCTTCCTACGACAACTGCAAATAGTACAGGATTGGGGAACCAACTCCTTCTACTTACAGCACTTAGGGGTCACCACCAAGGTCAATTTGAAGGATTACACCTTCAGAGATGTACCACCCCTACAGTGGAATCCTATCCACAGAGCGAAAAAAGATTCTATCTTTGTGCATTCTAGAAGTTCACCTGATCCATCATGGCTGCATGAAGATACTCACTTGTGGATGTGCAAGGTCATAGAGGAAGAGGAAAAGAGCCTAAAAGCAAGAGAAGAAGGAACTCCCCCAGGAGATAGACCAATTAAAGACCCAGCCTGTACACCGATGATATTTCCAGATGAGGAATTCGAGCCTCATGGTTGGGCAGAAATCTTAGCCACCATGGACATTGCTATTAATGAAGAACAATGGACACCTCATTGTGATGAGGAGGGTTATGATATTTCAGTGTTCATGTGTTAGCCCTTGATAGAAGAGTGTGATCCTAGTGAGGTCATAGAAGAAGAGGAGAACGATGATGATCTAGAATCCATTGTCATGGATACTTACTTTGACTCAGAGGAGCACTATCTAAAGGACATAGGAGTGTTAACTCAAAAAGAAGAAGAACCTCTCACAAGCATTAAGACGGTAAATTCAAAGGATGGAAGTGAAGGTAGTAAAAAGAAGAAGAAAAGAAAAGCAGTGAAACAAGAAGAGGAGGAATCACTATTTGAAGTACCAGAAAACTTCAAGAAATATGAAGTGGAAGACCGAAAAATTTTGGTACGAATGCCTAAGAGAGAGGCCATTATAGGAGAAGCATATGACAATAAAGAAAAGACCAAAAAGATTGTAATGACCATTGAAGAGAACGAAGAGAGATGCACATACATAGGAGATGACCTAAATGCAAAAGAAGAAGCATAGCTTGTAGCTCTACTAAGGGAATATAAGGACATGTTTGCATGGCACTATAGAGAGTTGAAGGGAGTAGATCTAAAAATTTGCTCTCATACTATCCCCATGATTGCTATCACCTAGTACTGCTAAAAGTCTGAAACTGGCACAAGAGTTATGGACAGAGAAGCCACCATATTATGATCATCTTTGAGTTTTTGGGTGTGAAGCATGTCTCCATCTTTCGGATAGTCTGCTTTTCCTCCATTGACATTTGTTGTGAATGCAACATATCCTTTGTTGCTTCCATGTTGGAGTTTTAGGTCTGGAAAAGCACACAAACAACACAAGGAAGAAGAAGAAGCTTGGAGCAAAACACAAATAATCAATGTATTAACAAGTCAATGTACAAAGATAAGTGACCCCATTAGGGTTATAGTCATATATACAATCCAAGGGAAAAAAACCTCCTAAAGAGGGGAAAAAGTGCTTTAGCAGCTCTAAGTGTGTTCAGACACATCACTACCAAAATATATCAACAAATCCCCCCTAGGAGTGATGAAGTGAACAAGGAGCTAGCACTGATGTATGAGGAAGTCTCAAGCTATGTGGAAAGAAATCAAACCACAAAAGGAAGTAAGCCCAAAGCTTTGTAGAAAGCTTCAAACTTCTCCCTATATAGAGCCTTTGTGAAAAGGTTTGCAACATTATCCTATGTGGGCACATAAGACAAAATGATCTCTATAGCAAAGAACCTCTCCTTGACATAATGATAGTGCAACTCAATGTGCTTTGTGGGGGCATGGAACACTAGGTTCCTCGCAACTACCAATGTGCCCTAATTTTTAGTGAAGATGGTGGTGGTAGAAGACTAACCAACACCCAAATCAACCAAATGGCATCTGAACCAGACACACACTTAATGATCGTTGTGAAAGCTTCCCTATACTCAGCTTCACAAGTAGAAGTGGCCACAGTAGGCTGCTTCTTGCTCAACCAAGATATGCATGAGCTACAAAGCATGAAGCAAAAAGCACTGATGTACACATAAGTGTCATAGTAATTAGCCCAATCTCAGTAAAAAAAAAAGCATGTAAATCTGGTGATAATGATCCCTCTTTGGAATAAATCAATCCAAGATCCCATCTACCACTCAAATATTCTTGGCATGAAGGATTTAGGGGTCAATTCTCAAGAAGCACTTGATATGTTGATTTTTGGGAAGTCATCTTATGACTTGTCAATTCTCAAGAAGAAGTTGAGTCAGACATTTGATATGAAGGATTTAGGGGTCGCCAAACATATTCTTGGCATGCACATTACTCGTGATAGGAGTAAAAGATGCATATAATTGTCTCAAAGTGAGTACATATCCAAGGCACCTCATAGGTTCAATGTGCAAGGTGGAAAGGCATTGAGTACACCTTTACCCACATTTGTGAAATTGAGCAAGGATGATTGCCCCAAATCTGATGAGGAAAAGGAATTCGTGACCAAAATTCCTTATCAATCCATTGTTGGTAGTCTCATGTATGCTATGGTAACTACCAGACCAGACATTGCAAGTCTACATCGAGGTACCTTTTCCATTTTGCTTGAGGTGCTATCTCTTGGAGATCTTGTCTTCAAGAATGTACAATTGTTTCCACCACAGAAGCACAGTATGTTGCAACAAGTGAGGCATGTAAGGAAGCATTGTGGCTTTCTCTTCTTGCTTGTGACATGGGTCTACCTCAGCATGTACCTCGTTTGCTCATTGATAGTCAGAGTGGCATTGCTTTGGCTAAGAATCCAGTCTATCATGCAAAGATAAAGCACATTGAGGTGAGCTATCACTTCATTAGAGATTGCCACGGAGTGCATTATTCTTGAGAAGGTTCATACTCAAGATAATGTTGCAGATGCTTTGACTAAAGCTCTACCGCAGGATAACTTTCAACATCATTGTCACTTGATGGGGGTTACTTGATTCATGATCTTACACCGTCACTTGTATACTATGTAAGATGCCCATCAGGTGGGAGGTATAGTTTGTGTACTTATAATTTGTATACTTACACTCAAGTATCCTTTATCATTCTTCATTTTTCTCCCATACTTACTTTGGCCATATTGGCCTTTAGTGGGAGATGGCTCCTAACCTGGATAAACTTATATTTATATAAAGAAATACAAAGTTTTTTGGATGGTATCGGACACCATAGAAGGCCATCAAAATGTATGTATACATAGCTTAACCACTTATAAGGCTTACGATGTCCCATTTGAGTGCAATGAAGGAGTGAGAATGACTTATGAGGTTATGAGATCAAATCTTATGGAAGTACCAATCCTAGTTACTCTAGATTGATCTAAAGATTTTCACGTTCATGTGGATACCACTACCTATGTAGTGGGGACGGTTCTCACACACATAGTTAATTAAAGGGTGTTCGCGCATAGCCAATCACTACCAACAGTCGCCAAGGGATCCATGGGTATCAGGGAAAACAAAGATGCCAAAGTTCTATGCCTTGGTTGATGCCTTAGAATAAACATAGGAGTAAATTATAGGTGTAAACTATAGGTTCAGGTTCAAGAACTAGAACTGAAAACAAAAACCGAAAACAAAAATTAAAACTGAAATAGGACACGAATCGAAAAATGAAAACCAAAACCAAAACAGAGATAGAGATCATAATCAGAAACAAAAATGGAACAGAGACAGAGATCAAAATAAGATGAAGGACAGGCAACGATCATAGGCATAAAAATGGACAACATCAAAACCCCTCTATAGTGATATGTGCAAGCTCTGACACCACTATTGTAGGATCTTATGTATAGACGTACATAAAGGATACGAAAATTGAAATATGCAAAAAATAAAACTATGTAGAAAATAGAAATACACAATAGATGAGATAGTACACAAGATTGGGTACAATATCCCTCCATGCACTCTATTTGATGGTCTATAGAGTGCGTGTATTTATAGGATTTTTATTACGTCAAAAATAGAGATTACAATGAGGGTGGCACTTTGAAAAGTAGGTGTTAAACTAAAAAACTTCTCTCTTTTATGGAGAGTCTTTGCTTTTATTTACATAAATCGTGGTCTACAACAATCCTTATCCTAACCACTATTTTTACTACTTTTCTAGAAAGAAACCCTCTCTGTCATTCTTTATTTACAATATATACATATAATATAACTCCTCTTATTTGTGTCTAGACACATCTGAAATGTCCACGCCCATCCACACCCACATGAACCTTCAGCTACTATATCAAAACACAAAACACATTAATAATGCAATAAATTGAACTCCAAAATTCCAAAACTCAACATATTCCGTAAGTGATAACAATAAGATTAGTGGATCTTGCTTTAGGTGTAGAGGCCTTTGCAACAACCATTCTAGCCTCTTTCTTCTTTTCCTCCTTTGCAACTAGTTTAGGACAACTCTTTATGACATGATCATTAAACTATTTCTACTTTTCTATTTTTTTGCCAATTGTTTCTTTCTTCTTGTTATCGTTAGTGTCCATGTGAAAGGCCAAATGGCCACTCGACACTTCTTTGTATATGTTCTTTAATAAAAAATTTAGTGGCCTGATCAGTCACAGACTATAAGTTCGACCGCATTTGTAAAACCTAAAAAGTCTGTCTTTGTGCTCCCTGTGTACTGTGTTTTCTACGTATTTTGTAGTCTCTGTGCGGACTACCGTGTTCGGCCTTAGGAGCTCTGTTTTTCTACTTAGAGGATATCGTCTTGGAACTCGAGAGAAAGAGAGCGCACTGTGGTGTATCGCCATCGAAATACTTCACTAGTATTAGAGCAGTTCCATGCAAAATCTTTGTTCTTTTTGTGTGAGCGAAGCGAGCCCCCCCCCAGGCTTTCTCCAAGGCTTACGACCAAGGTGGCGACCAAGGCATAGAACTTGGCATACATTATCATCCAAGTCACCAAAGTCATCGTTGGCGTTGTTGGCTACGTGCAAGGGAGGACCTCAACAATCAAGGAATATAGAGGTTCCCGGTACTTCCCGGGAGGTCACCCATCCCAGTATTGTTCCCCCTAGAGCTCGCTTAATTGTGGCAATCTCTTGCCACTAAGCTACTCTTGTGGTGTCTGAAGAAGGGGAAAGACTAAGGTTGACATTACCTTGAAAAGTTTTGGTCCCTCAAAGCTTCATTCTTTGCTTTCAAAGCCTCTTTTTGAAGCATTTTTGGGGTGTCTTTTGGAGCCATTTTGAAGTACTTTCGCACATAGTTCTCTTCACACAGGTCCAATAATATAAAGAAGACTGTTCTTTGTACTTCTCTGATAATAAATATCAACCTTTGGGGCTGTCTTTTTCAGCCACACTCGTAAAACTATAGGTTTCTGTAGAGGTTTTCAGTTTTGGTGGGAGCAGCCGCTGTAAATCTATGCAGGTTTTCTGAGCTTAAAACATCAGAGTTGACAGACTTGCAGGTGTTATTCGCTAGTTTTTGGGCCGTGCATTCATACTTTTATTGTCATTTTACTACATATATTGAGCACATACACATCATGTAGGCTTATATGGATACCGCTTATGCACGTCCATGTGGTCATTGATATAGCGTGTTACGTTTTTTGCATAAAGCCTTTTACGTTTGATAAAGAGGGTCATGGTGAGGTTTTCTTAATTGGGAGACACCCAGATGTCGGCCTCTCTTCGGTGATGCAAGTGGAAGACTTACCAAGCCTCGCCATAGGAGATGTATGATAGTTGTTCATAGGTGCTCGATAAGCCTAGTTGGCTTCTATTGGGTAACTGATTATATGCACTGGAGTGAGTGATTCACTATGCATGTAGACATGTCAGTACTTGTAGTTTTATGATTTTTTGACATCGGGCATATGCTCATTTTGTAGAGAATACTTTGGAAAAAAAAATTTAGATTTTTTGTTTTATCAACTATACAGTGGTCGATTTACTCCTTGATATAGTTATTCATTGGTGTTTAGAATCTTTTACCTCCATTATCATTCTATACAGTTCTCTACCATCATGACATCAGAGGTCTCAGGCACATCCGGTGGATCAGGGTCTAGTGCTAGTGTTATGAGGAGGAGCTATAACTTGCAGGGCAAAGACCATTTTGAGATCCGAAAATTTGATGGCACAAACTTTGCTCTATGGAAGAATCAAATTAAAGATGTGCTGATTCAAAGGAGGCAATGGAAGCCAGTAAATGGAATTTCAAAGAATCTTGCTGACATGGATGAAGATGATTGTGATGAGATAGATGAAATGGCTAGGTCTACCATCCGCTTGCATGTGGCATATAATATTTACTTTACAATATTAGACTATGAAAGTGCAGAGGAGCTTTGGAAGAAGTTATGCAATACATATGAAAAAGAGACGGCATCAAATAAAGTGTATCTGATGAGAAAATTATATGACCTTCGTATGAAGGACACAGATAGTGTTGTTGCTTATCTAAATGAGTTTGATACTATATTCTCTTAGTTACAGGCTAAGAAAATGGATATGGATAATGAAATGAAAGCAGTATCGCTATTATGCACCTCGCCATCATCATGGGATACGTTCTACACAACTATTACCAACAGTGCACCTGGTGGTAAACTCGTCTGTGATGACATATGTGGAGCACTCTTGAGTGAGGAGATTCATAGAAAATCTATGGTTGGCACTCAGAGTGGAGATGCATATAATGTTTGTGATTCTTACCAAGGAAAGAATCAGCAACGTGGTAGGAGCAAGAACAAGGAAAAGAATGGTCAACGGAATAAGAGTAGAAGTAAATCAAGGAAGAGGGATATTGAATGCCATTATTGTCATAAGAAAGGACACATGAAGAAAGACTGTTATGCATTAAAGAATGCTAAAGGTAAAGGACATAATGTTGATGGGCATGTTAAACAGTTACCTACAGCATCTACTTCGACTGTGAAGATTGAAGAAATTAATGTTATTTCTGATGATGCTGATGTTTGACACTTGATAGTACTATGCCAATTGAGGCTCTTATGGCTGATTCTCTTTCCCACACCTGGCTGGTAGATTTTGGTGCTTCTTTCCATGTGACACCACATAGAGAATGCTTCTCTAATTATGCAGCAAAGTCTCTTGGTACCGTGAGACTTGGTGACTCTTACCAGTGTGATGTTGTGGGGATTGGAGATGTGGTTGTACAGTTCAATGATGGTTCAAAATTTACTATGCATAATGTATTTCGCATATCAAAGGGCAATATGGTTATTGCAAAAGGAAGCAAAGTTGGCTCACTTTATCCTTTATTTGTATCACAAAAAGCACACTTTTTAGCTGTTACTGAAAAGCCTATGGCTTGTATTTGGCATGGTCATTTGGGCCACATATCCTGTACTAGAATGGAAAATCGTTCTCGTTCTGGCTACTTACCTGTGTTATGTTTCTCTGATTTTTCAATTTGTGAGCATTGTCAATATGGAAAACAAACCAGACATGTGCATAGATAGCACATTGACTCTTCAATTCAGACTTTAGATCTCGTTCATACAGATATGTGTGGTCCTATGCCCACTAGGTCCTTAGGTGGTTCTCTTTACTTTGTCACCTTCATAGATGATGCTACTAGAAAAGTCTGGGTATATGGTATCAAATCTAAGGATGAGGTATTCCCTACTTTCAGAAAATGGCTTGCTTTGGTTGAGATTGAAAAGGGAACTAAGCTTTAGCTTTACGTTCAGATAATGGGGGTGAGTATCCCTTACATGAATTCAGCCTTTTCTATCAGTCTAGAGGGATTCGTAGAGAGTTTACAACTTCGTATACCCCAATACAGAATGGTGTAGCTGAGAGGATGAATATAACTATTCAAGAAAGAGTAGTCTCTATAATCATGCAAACCTCTCATAAGGTTTTTGGGCAGAAGCAGTATTGACTATAGTTCATGTGATTAACCTTTCACCGAGTACTGCAAAAGGTCTAAAAGTGGCACAAGAGCTATGGATAGGGAAGCTACCATATTATTATCATCTTCGAGTTTTTGGGTGTGAAGCATATGCTCATATACCCAAGAATCTTAGACAAAAGTTGGACCATAATTCAAAGAAATGCATTTTTCTTGGATATGGTCGAGAAGGACAATTTGGATATCGCTTATGGGATTGTGAAACATGGTCAGTGATCAGAAGTAGTGATGTCATTTTCAATGAGTCTAAGATGCATAAAAAACCCATTAAGGAGGTTGAAGTGAGAAGAGTGGTGTTTGAGGATACTAGTCCTCTAGTTAGCATGCATAAAAATGCTGCACATAGGGATGTTCAAGAGAATGTCCATTCAAATCAGTTTGCACATGTTCCTGTTCAACAATCATTGAGACGTTCTGCACGCATCTCACATCCACCTGATAGATGTGTTTCAGGTTTAGATTTTGTTATGCTAACAGATGCCGGTGAGCCTTCTTGCTACAAATAGACTATGTAGACAGAGGATCATGTCAAGTGGGACCGTGCCATGAAGAGTGAGTTGGATTCTATTCACAAGAATAGTACTTGGGATTTAGTACCTTTGCCAAAGGGAAGGTAAGCTTAACCATATGAATGGGTATATAAGTTGAAGTTCACATCAGATAGTGCTTCTCCAAAGTATAAAGCACAACTTGTTGCAAAGGGTTTTAAGTAACAACATGGTGTTGATTTTGAGGAAAGCTTCTCTCCAATGGTCAAGATGACTACCGTGCGCATGTTACTTGGATTCGTTGCAATGGAGGATGTAGAGCTAGTCCAAATGGATGTGAAAACTGCTTTCTTGCATGGAGATCTTATATATGAGATCTATATGGAACAATTAGAGGGTTATGTAGTTCCTTGCAAGGAAAGTCTAGTTTGTAAGCTCAAGAAGAGGTTGTATGGACTGAAATAGTCCCCTAGACAATGGTACCAAAAGTTTGATGCTTTTATGAAGTCTCGAGGCTATTCTCGAAACAATGAGGATCATTGTCTCTACACAAAGAGATTCTCAGATGGTAGCTTGATACTTTATGTCAATGAATGAAGGATTTGGGGGATGCCAAACATATTCTTGGCATGCGCATTACTCGTGATACTTGTCTTAAAGTGAGTACATATCCAAAGTACTTGTCTTAAAGTGAGTACATATCCAAAGTACTTCATAGGTTCAATATGCAGGGTGGAAAGGCATTGAGTACACCTTTACCCACATATGTGAAATTGAGCAAGGATGATTGCCCCAAATCAGATGAGGAAAAGGAATTTTTTACCAAAATTCCCTATCAGTCTGTTGTTGGTAGTCTCATGTATGCTATGGTAGCTACAAGACCAGACATTGCATTTGCAGTGGGAGTTGTGAGCAGATATACGTCTAATCCTGGCAAGAAACATTGGGAAGCGGTCAAGATGATTTTAAGATATCTGAGTGGCACTAAGGACAAGTGTCTATGCTTAGGTAGAGGAAAAGCATCCATTATTGGTTACACATATTCTGACTATGCTGGTTGTGTAGACACTCATAAGTCTACATCAGGGTACATTTTTCATTTTGCTGGAGGTGCTATCTCTTGGAGATCTCGTCTTCAAGAATGTACAGATGTTTCCACCACAGAAGCAGAGTATGTTGCAACAAGTGAGGCATGTAAAGAAGCGTTGTGGCTTTCTCATCTTGCTTGTGATATGGGTTTACCGCAGCATGTACCTCGTTTGGTCAATGATAGTCAGAGTGCCATTGCTTTGGCTAAGAATCCGGTCTATCATGCAAAGCCCAAGCACATTGAGGTGAGGTATCACTTCATTAGAGATTGCTTAGCCACTGAGCACACTATTCTTGAGAAGGTACACACTCGAGATAATGCTGCAGATGCTTTGACTAAAGCTCTACCACAAGATAGCTTAAAACACTGTTGTCACTTGATGGGTATTACGTGGTCCATGATCTTACACAGTCACTTGTATACTGTGTAACATGCCCATCAGGTGGGAGGCATAGCTTGTGTACTTACACTCAGGTATTATTTATCATTCTTTATTTTTCTCCCATAGTTACTTTGGCCATATTGGCCTTCAGTGGGAGATTGTTATCGTTAGTGTCCATGTGAAAGGCCAAATGGCCACTGGACACTTCTTTGTATATGTTCTTTAATAAAACATATAGTGGCATGGTCAGTCACAGACGATAAGTTCGACTGCATTTGTAAGACCTAAGAAATTTGTCTTCGTGCTCCCTGTGTACTGTGTTTTCTGCATATTTTGTAGTCTCTGTGTGGACTATCGTGTGCAACCTTAGGAGAGGATATCATCGTGGAGCTCGAGAGAAAGAGAGCACACTGTGATGCATCGCCATCGAAATGCTTCACTTATTTGATTTTGCAATATTATTAATAGATTTTTACTTACTAGTAGATGAACACCATTTACCTTTGCCCTTCAAACTAGCTAAGAAAGCTTGATATGCAACACACATAATTGACCTTGTTCTTAGACTAGTCTTCCTGCAATAGAACATATACTAAATCCTCAAATCCTAAGGCATTTGGATTAGCTTTCATCATCAATCAAAGAGTAGAAGCAAAAATCTGACATGAATTAGGAAGAACGTTAAGAAGAGTCTGCACAAGTGGACTATCTGAGAAGATTTGATTAGCAAAAATCAATTGGATCCCTCAAATCTTTGATCTTTGTCAAAAAACTATCCATTGAATCTCCTTGATTCATATGCTCACTCTTTAACTGTTTTCAAAGGTTATCAACAAGAGCATCATTTCTAGCTTGGTATAATATTTTAAGAGTATTCTAAGCATCTTTTGTTGTATTTGAAGAGTGAATGTGATAGAATGGCATGTTTGATAGACAAGGCTATCATTGCATGTGCATGTGCATCTCTATCATCTCAATGAAGTTTTTCTACGATAGATGCAATAGGAACCACAAAATGACCAAGAAATTGAAGATCATCACCCTCAACACCATCTGCATAATCTTCGCTATATTTGTTGGTGTAGGAGGATGTTTTTCAACACCTTGCACAATATTCCAAAGCCCTTTTCCTACCAATACACATCATATCATGTATGCCCAAAATGGGTGATTAATACCATCCAACTTATCCTCAACATCCAACATACGAAATACACAATTGCTTTCAACCATGGCAAGTGACTAAACATCATGATGCAAAAAATTGAGTGCATCTCAAAAAGTTGAACATAAACACTTGTCAAGCCCTACTAAATCTATAGCAAGCTTTGATGTTCTTACACCAGTGATCCCAAACTTGTATATATGTTTGGCACAAAAGGATGAAATTGCCTACAAAGTCATTGCAATAGTGTATTCAAAGGCCAAAACGAGTTCAAATTAGAATGTTGAAACCACAAAGTGACAATATTTTGAACTATTAATCAGCCTAAGTATGCTCACCAATTTTTGTGTGATTTTGAGATTGTGATCAAAGGGCTATCAATGATGCCCTTGATGAAGCAATGACCTTCTCTAATACCTCTACGAAAGCATGCAAACAACACATGGAAAAATAATAAGCTTAAAGCACAACACAAAAGCTTAAAGCACAACACAACACATAATGTATCACCAACTGAATGTACAAAGATAAGTGGCTCGTTAGGGTTATATGCATATATAAAATTTAGGGGAAAACTTCCTAAAATGGGAAAAAAGTGCCCCAATTGTCTTAATTGTGTTCACACACATCACTACCAAAATATATCAACATTAAATATATGTATACAGTTATTTTAAAAAATAAAAACCATAAGTTTGTGAAGAAACAATCAACTTTTTAAACTTTAGGGTTCTTTCATAAAATTTGCAAACTATATATGAAATTGAGTGACTATGATATGTCCATGCCTTCATGATCTTTGAACTACTAATCATAAGACCATGCAAATTCCATACCTTGATGATGCTTCAATTCCTAATCAAAACACTCTAGCAAGTTGAATGCAACTAATAAAATGCAACAATTCCATAATGATAACACCTAGGGGGATTTGTTAATATATTTTGATAGTGATATGTGTGGGCACACTAATGAACGCTCATAATTTCTTTCTATTTAAAAAATTTTCTCCCCCATCTTGTATATATGCCCATAACGCCAATTATCATACATGGTGATACATGGTGATACAATTATCAGATATTGAAGCATAAATGATTCTCAATATCCATTGGAAATAATACAAACCTTGTATCAAAGTTCACCCTAATGATCGTGCAAACATATAGAACCATGCCATCTTCATAAAAGACCTCCAAAGACGTCCTAACTTTTGATCCTTGTAGTATACAAGACATCCAATTTCTCAATCTACATGTGCATCATAAGAGACAAAATGTTATTAAGAGAAAGATAGAAATATGCACCATTGTTAGAGAGAGAAGTTTACAACTTTGAATTTTGGATCCTCATACTCTTTCTTTTACTTACACTCTAACTTTATTTATTTAGTTTTCTTTTTCCCGTTTGAGAGAATGTGTCTAGGAAGGAGGAGAATATGAAGGATTACACATGCCTCTCTCACTCGTTATGTATTAGTGCAATGCGCAAAAAGGATTAATCAAGGAATGGACTAAGAGATGTTCAATAGTAAGACTTCCCTTTGAGTTTCCTCATAAAAAAGTTAGATAATTTGTTTTAGTTTAAAATATTTATTGGAAGGAAAGGAGTCTCCTTGGCTCATTTCACATAGGGGCTCCACAATACTCTGCTTAAAATCCCCTTGGCCCATTTCACATAGAATGACAAACTTTTCTACTACCATGTGGCAATACTGGCCCATTTTTCACATAGGGGCTCCGGAACAAACCCATTTCAAATAAATCCCATTGGCCCATTTTTCTTGGAATGATGAACTCTATTGCCGTCGCATTATCTGAAAAGGGCCAAGGGGACTAAAAAGGTACTACTGAGGTGATAGCATTGTGGAAAAAAATGGCCTCAAGCTTGTACTTCTAGGGCTCTACATGGCTCTCCAAGTTTTGCCTGTTGTGGCATTTCCTCTGTGAGGGGCACACCCCTTTGGGCAGATTGTAAGCTCCTGTTTGCTGCATCTTGATGTACCACATACTTATGCACTAAGCCTTATTGATTGAATTTGTATTCTACCTTCGCCCTCCCCAAAAGGGGTGGCTTTACAATATGCACTCAGGAATGGATTTTCCAATGGCTTCTCAAACTCCTTCAGTCATCCTATGTCTGGGAAGTACTTTCATTCCCCAAATGCTAGGTGTACAACTTTTGCTCACAAACAAGAAGATAGAGTTGGAGGGACTACCTCAAAGGTCACTAGTGATGGTAACATGCCCTCCCCTGTAAAGACATTTGTGAAGCCAAACGAAGCTAACTCTCCTATTGCTAGCTCTCTATTCAACATTGGAAGTAATCCACGTAAGGTTTCATGTTTTGTTGATGTTATGAGTAAAGGAAAAAAGAAAGTAGATGATAATAATGATGCACACAAGCTATGCATTGTCTTTTATAACAAAGATCATAACGATTCCACAATTATCATAGATAGAAATTCTTAACATATATGGCAAGCTCAATTGAGTGACAATGTGGTATCGGCCTTTTCCGTGGCCCTATACCTGCACAAGAAATTCTCAAATAGTGGACTAGGTCAAACTTTGAAAATAGGGGATTAATGCTCAAGCACATACAATACTTACCTAGTAACTACTTTTTGTTTTTCTTAAAAGATTCCAATAATGCATTGAAAGTCACTACACGGACAATGTTTTATATAAAAAAACAAAACTCGAGTGACCTTCTTCAATTGGTTTATTGTTTTCAATCCGAGAGGCCCTAAACCCACAAAAGTTCCTATTTAGGTTGAATTTTTGAACCTCCCAATTGCGTATTATCCTTGGTTGAATAGCCTCAATGGGCTATTACGAAAAGTCCTTGGACAACGTGTTAGGGGTCGTATCAATCTCAAATGGGATCCTCGAGTTATGATTGAAATCGACACAACTAAGCCTATTAAAACCTCATAATTACATGCATGAGAGGAACAATAGACATGATCAAAATAAATTTATAGATTTTTCTCTCAAAAAGTTTTTAATGATCCTGATGTCCCTATGGAATAGTGCAACGAAGAAAATGCTAGGGGTACAAAAAGTATCAAGCAAAAAGAAAAGAAATGGTAAGAGCATCAACATCGATGTTCCAAACCCTTTAAAAACTATAATAAGTAATGTGTTGTTTCTATGAGAAATGGTAAGAACATCAACATCGATGTTCCGAACCTTTTAAAAACTATAAGAAGTAATGTGTTGTTTGGTGTCTATTTCTCCTTCTTTCTTGGTTATCAATATGAATTCACTAAAGCTCTCGTTGCTTAACATAAAGGGTCTTACTGATGCAATCCGAGTCCGAAGTAAATGTTTGGCTAAGTGATTTCTTGATATTTATTTATGCCTTGGCATCATCTCTTTACAAGAGCTTAAGTTGAATGAAGATTATCTTATGTTTAACCTTATTCTTGTTTCTAATAATCACTTACGGACTTCTACTAGACATTCTCAAGGAAAAGGGGGTTTGGCTATTGCGGTGTCTGATTCTATCAGTCACATTATTAGTGAAACCTTTCTTGGTCCTACCTATCAGTGGGTGTCCATCTCCTTTGGAGGCCCTATTAATTGTACCTTTGGGAGCATTTATGCCTCTAATTGTGCCTTAACCTCGCTAAGGACTAAGTGCTGGGAATATTTGTTAGGGCTTGCTGGTCTTATTATTGTACTTGGTGACTTCAATATGGTCACCTCCATTCGTGAATGACTTGAGAGTAAAAGTAGTACCATTGGGGGGTTAGAAAGGAATGCTTGGTTTAACTTTATCACTCATGACGACCTTGTGGATATTTCTCAAAGGTCATGTTTTCCTGGAATAATAGGCAAAAAGGTAATGCCCATCTTGCTGCTAGACTTGATAGGTGTTATATTAACATTGATTATCTTACAGGGATCTAGAATACTTCTTGTAAGCTCGACCCATCCTTGATGATTTTTTATCATAAGTCGCATGTGATAAAGTTTGATAGAAACTACCCTATGTACAAGGTTGGGTGGCCTCACCTTGATGCCTCCGTTCTTAGGTTCCCTAATGTCATTGAGAAGACCAAAAAAATTATATCCCACAACTCTATTGATAGTCATCTCTTCAATGCTTGGAGTAGGTCTGTTAAACACATTCAATCTCTTTTCTTCAAGAGATGCACTAAGCAAAGTAGAGCAAGTAGTAGAAATCATGTTGCCAAAGAGATTAACTCTCTTCAATCTACCCTTTTTGATAACCCTAGCAACCTAGACAAGTTCTTGACCCTCCAGAAAAGTTTAAAATATGAAAAGTACGTGGAAGCTAGTGAATTCCTTGATTCTTCAAGAGAATTTTGGGCTTGAAAATTTGATAAACCTAACAAAAGTATGATTGTCTGATGAAGAAATAGAAAATCAAAAATTAATGTCTATGTTTTTGAAGAAGTCAAGTGGTGTGGTTATCAATGTTGAGGAGAACCTTCAAAAGGCTACGAGCTTCTTTACTCATTTTTTTCTCTAGTTCTCCCAAGTGGGGGGAGGATATCCACAGAGCCAGAGCTTTTATTGCCCTTAAAAAGGAAAAAATGATTACTACTAGCCTAGCTACTATATTGGACCTGCCCCTCACTATAGGTGAGGTTAAATAAAACATTAGTAATTTGAAACACTGCAAGTCTCCTTGCCTTGATGGTATTCCTAATGAATTATTCTTGGAATCGAAAGATTTTTTGACTCCTTATATTCTCTTGATTTGGAAGGAAGCCATCAAAAGAGGATCTCTTCCTATGGGGTGATCAAGCTTATACACAAAAAAGGAACTAAAGAGGATCTCAACAATTGGAGACCTATCTCCTGTCTCACTTCTGTCTATAAAATCTTTTCTTCCACCCTAGCTAGAAGACTTAATCCCATCATGAAAGACATCATTCTACATGAGCAAAAAGGTTTTATAAAGGGAATATCCATCCTTGATGCCATTATTTCCCTTTGGGAAGGTTTTGAGTATGCTAAAGAGATCAACCAAGATTTCTATTTCTTTAAGGTTGATTTTGATAAAGCCTATGATAGGCTTGAGTGGGATTTTGTGCTTTCATCTTTGCATGATATTGGTGTTGAGAAAAACTTTGTTAAGTTTGTGAGTATCCTTTTTCGTAATGCCCTTTCTAGAGTGTCTATCAATGGTACTTTAACCCAAACTTTAATACGGGTTATATCTATAAGACAAGGTTTCCCTCTCCCCCCCCCCCCCCCCCCCCCCCCTTTTTTTTTTTCTTTTGCCATTGCTAGTGATGCTTTGGGTTGGTTAGCCAAAGATGCCATGTCTCAAAATTTGCTTAAGGGTTTGTCTAATGCAACAAGGCTGGATACAACTCTTGGATAGATTTAATTGTCAATTGTGAGGTGCTCCAAGATGAAATAATCCAAGCATTAACTAACCTATCTTCTGGTTGTAAACAAGTTTTTGGTGCAATACAAGGTCTTCCTCCAAAAGAAGCTCCAAAGCTGCACTATCAACAAGGATGCATGTGTTGTTAATGTTGCTGAAGATATACTGCAAAACTTCAAGATGCAAAAATGCTCTATCACTAAAATTATTAGTAAGCTCAATAAAAGATGGTGGAGTGTTGCCCAATGGAGATATAGATTTCAGGATATTTGGGCTTTTCCTATCAGCATTAGACACTCCTTCTTACAATGGCTTATTATACACAATGGTATTTGGTGTGGCAACACCAATGGTATTTGGTGTGGCAGCAGGGCTAAGAAGTGTAATATTGGTGAAGGACATAATACTTTTTGTGGCAAGATGGAGGATTTACCACCTATTTCTCAATTGTACCCATGCTGAATTCTACTGGCAGGTTACGAAGCCCTTCTGCTCCAAAACTAGTATCCAACTTGGGTATAAGGAGATCTTGTTGGGATCATGTAGAAGCATGGACATTCCCTTGTGGCACCTTTGGAGATCACATATTCTTCGATACATATGGCTTAGTAGAAATCGTACAGTTTTCAATTTTCAAATCAAGCAAAAGGAATTACTGGTTCTTTTTCCTTAAAGGCATCTGAAACATTAGATAATTTTGTATCAAAGCTACTAAAGATGCCTTGATTTCCAACACTAGTTTTGCTTTTGTAACCCACCCAACACATGAAAAACTATTCTTTTACCTGCGTATTCAGTAAGGAGATTTCATATGGTCTTTCTATATATTTGAGAATTTTGTATCAAAGCTACTAAAGATGCCCTGATTTCTAACACTAACTTTGCTTGTGTAACCCACCCAACACATGGAGAACTATTCTTTTATCTGCCTATTTCAGTAAAAAGATTTCATATAGTAGAGTGGACTCCATTATGATAGATTTCATGTGACCCACTTTCTTTTGTTGTAGAATCTTGCCACTTGGATAGATGTACATTCCTTTACTAATTTATACATCTTTGCTTTTTGCTCAAAAAAAAAAAAAAAAAAAAAAAACAAAATCTGCCGCCGCACTACTGGCATGGAGACTGCCAAGGGCATTTATGTCAGGGCTCGGCAGTTTTTATCATCGAAACCGCAAATTACCGCCTGTGAATGGGAGCGTAAGTATCATCTCTGCTTCTTCTCCATTCCAGGTGCCTTTACCTTTCTTGCGTTGTTTTATATAGCTTTCGGGTCTATCGCGTTTCTGATTTCCTTACTCATACATGCATACGTGCATAGGGCTGCGTACACATAACCCCGGCCTCTAGTCGCGAACAACAATGTGGCCTCGTCGAACTACCCCTTTCTGGCTGTGAATCTGTTCATCATGTAATCATCTCTCGTCTGATTAAGCTGGCTTCCAAAGTTTTACGGCGGGCTACGGCTGGCAACAATGCCAACTTCTCGTGATGGGCTGTATTTGAAAACCGGGATTCTACATTGTTTGTCGTTCAAAAGCAATATGTTCTGGCGTGCATTCAATGGCGTCGATACTTCGACATTCTATCATCTGGCTTTCCTTCAGTAACCTTCAATAGACAGCAGTGGGATGGCCTATTAAGATTTTTCTGGCCTTTATAAAACACTTTACAGTCTTCTTAATAAGCGCTGAAGAATGGGACATTTTCTGCAAACAATTGGCATAGGGACCTTTCGTAGCAAGGAATGAACCTTTTTTTGTTGAAATACAACAACCTGGAACATTAAATTAAAAGAAAATGTACAAATGCAAGAGATCACAGGTAGGGAGAGAGGCACCCCAGCCCAAAAGGGAGCTACATATTTACACAAGAGTAGGCTATAATAAGCCTGACGGGAAGTGAGCCTTCATTGCTTGGATCCAATAAAGAGAAATATTTCTGAGTGTATCAGTGAGCATGTAGGATTTATCAGCAATCAAGTCTTTGAAGATGGCCTAATTTCTCAGAATCGAGGGAACTCAGAAGTTTTCAGTTCTTCACATTGTCCACAAAGGGATGTTCATAATTTGTGACAGAGACTGAGAAAGATTGAACGTTTTCCTTAAAAGAGTTATGCATATTTTGATACCGGCTAAGAAAGCTTTTCTTCAAGTTAAAAGGTTTAGGATGGACTTCTTTGGAGGTTTTTTGAAGAATGGAAAGTTGTCTCTAATAATATGGACAATCATAAAATATGTGCTCAATATCTTATTGATTGCTCTTTTTACGTTTCCAATCAGTTTTCTTTATTTTTGGGATCTTCTTTAGAATCCGAATCTATTGATGAATGATAGCAAGGTCATGTAGTTATCCACACATCCAGAGACTCAACCAGGAATAATATTGGATATTTGTTGCATAGAGGAGGAATGCGTCATTTGTGAAGGGATAACACAAAGTCCAATATCACTTTGGAACACGTATGAGTCTTGATACTAGGCTTTCTCTTCTGAAAATGAGGAGTCCAACCCAACCAAAGTTGAGTCTTGCATAATCAAACTGTAATTCATGACAAAGGAGAAGGGAAGGACTGTATTCTTTTTGAGTTTTCTTCTAGGTTTTGTAAAAGCTAGATAGCTACCTACAGGATGAATGGGAAGATGGAATGTCACAATATTTTAGAAAGAAATGTTTTCTTTGTTGAAGCATTTGGATAATAGGCAGAATGTAGATGGATCTAGGTACAAAAATTGGAGCGAAGTGTGCCTAAGAGTTAGAGAAAGTGAAAGTGTGCTGGAATATGGAGATTAATAGGACTGTCTATAAGAAATGGAACCTATGTGCTGGAATTTTAAAGTAAAATCTGCAAGCTAACAGAAAATAGGGTTCTTATCTGATATAAGCGCCATAGGGCCTTCTCCTCTTGAGGTAGTAGGTAGGAAAGCCTGGTACAGCCACAAAACTAGAAGCTAGAATGAAAAATATCAGCAATTTACTGAAATCAACTGGTACACGCACTTGAATGTGTGTAAAGAAGAAGTGGGCAGCCGCAAAAGTACTCCAAAAACAACCACAAGACCTCCAAGGGCAGCAACCACCAAGTCTTGCCCATAGAGTATACCTAGAATATTATTTATATGCCCCTTACGTAGTCTTTATGTAGACTTGAGCCCCCCATGCTGAAGTTTTTACGAAGAACTCACAAAAAGCCATATAACGCAATTCGTTGAGTTCATTTTGCTAATTTGCTTTTATTCACGTACAAATTACGGTAGGGTTTATTATGAGCAATATTATATGGTGCTTTTTTGATGACTAAATGATAGTCACATATATTTAAAAACATTTAATTATGAAAAACATGATATATTTCAGAAATTAGGGTTTGTGTTTTGGAGGAGTTTTAGGTCTAAGATGGATAAGTATTATATATGAATAGATACCTCGCGGCGAGTACTTTCCAATTATGAAATAATAGTTTTTGACCATCTTTGAACATATTGACTTTTTCCATTTCTCAAAAAAAATGAAGATATAAGTTTAAAGTTTGCTGGAAATTACTGTTCTCATAACTCTTTCCGTTAAGAGGTTTGTAATATCCCAATTCCCCATATACATCCTTGCACAATATCTATAGAAGCATGGAATAGACTTGAGAATCTCTTCTACTCACCTATTATTACCAAGAAGAAGTATTTGAAGAGACAATTACACAACCTTAGGATGGAGGAAGGTAGCTCTATGCAAGAACATATAATTAGAATTGAGGACTTACTAGAGCAGTTGCATAGATGTAATAATTGATGATGAAGAACTTCGTGATCATAACTTTGAACTCTTTGCCTAGATCTTACATACCCTCCTTTACGACATTTTTCGACACTTTAGTGACTTTTAGGGAATTGCAAAATCTCTTGGTATAAGAAGAACAATCAAGGATCAATCTTGATTCACAAGGGTCTTTGCAAGACTAACCTTACCCATTAAAGCGAAGGGAAGAGATAACAATGGTAAGGGTAAGGATAAGAGTAAGACTTCTACCTTAGATTCTAAATCTAGCTCCTAGAAAGATAGTAGCTTTGAGTCTTCTAAAGATCGTAGAGAATGATGAATTTGAGAGCACTACTAAGAAGAAAACCAATAAGAAAGATAAGTATTTCTATTGCAAGAAGCCTAGTCACTTTATTGAGGAATATAAATTTAGACTAGCAAAAATGAAGAGATGTTCAGGTAATGCAGCAAATCAAGAAAATAGTCATAATGATCAGAATAAGTGTGAGGATGTCAATGGTATAATCGAATGTGAACAAGATTATATCTTTGTCACAATCACTAGGTTATGTGACTCTGCACTTCTCAAAGATGAGTGATAAGTGATATATGATGATACAATATGTATTGTGAGAGAGAAAACACTTGGAAAAGTATCGTTTTTTGGTACAATTTTAAAAGGATTAATACATCTAGACCAATCTAATGCCCTTGATAGTAGTGCTAACTTAAAGAACGTGGAGCTCTGGGATAATAGATATGTCCATCTAATCTTTCAAGTTTTAACTACTTTGAATAAGAATGACATGGTTAGGTCTCTACCTGTCTAAGTGTGAGAGTTGCATACAAAGAAAAATGCACAAACTCTTTTTTAAGAAAGGGTATATAGCATGAGCTTATAGGACGCTTGAGTTAAATCTACTTTGATGTTTGCATGCCTATGAGGACTAAATCTAGAAGTGGATTCACATATTTTATGACATTCATTGATGGTTACTCTGAATTTACTTGGGTCTTTAGATTCAAAGCCAACTCCAGAGTCTTTGCTAAGTTTAAAATGTGCTGACCATTATTGGAAATGAGTATGGTGAGATGTTTCTAAACGTAGAGGGGGCGAGTATATTTCTAAAGAGTTCAATGATTTTCTCATATCTAAAGGATTAAACACCGACTTAACTATTAAGACGACACGTTGGTTAAATGATATAGCTAAGAGAAAAAATAGGACTCTATTGGAGCAATGTTAGTAAATAAGTATTTCTCACATTATTAGTGGTTTAATGCTTGCACATGTTCAAATCTCATTAGAAATAGAGCTCCAACTTAAGTTCTAAAGTATCAAACTCCTTATGAAGCATATTATGATTTTAAACCAAATATTGATCATACGAGAGTTTTTGGTTGTCTTGCATATATGCATGTGTCTAGTGAACATAGATGTAAATCAGACTAAAAAGCATTGAAATGCATATTGACTTGATATGAAAGCTAAGGGTATAGATTAATTGATCTTAAGACCAAGAAAACTTATGTTAGTAGAGATATTATTTTTCTAGAAGATAAGTCTTCTATTCATGATGCTAAAGTTTTTTTTTGATTCTTTTGATGGTAATCTACCTTTGATTGTGGATGGCAAAGAAATAGTGAAATTTATAGCTACTTTTCAATCATCTCATGTTAGCTCTGGGTCCCCTTCCATCAACCGTTATTGAGCCTATTCTTGAACCATCACCACAACTTCAATGTGAACCTATTCCGTCTACTTTGAACTATCAAAAACTTCAACAGAGATGGATACTTCCTAGAGGATTCCTCAATGGCTTTTACCTACTCTTTGTGCAGCCGGCTTAGAAAGACCTATTGAGTATCGAACTTGAAGAGAAGCTCGTTTTGTAAAAAGACAATAGAAGAACAAAGAACAACATTATAGTTGCTAAAAATCAGTGTTCTATTTCAAGACAAAACACATTGAATTTCATTATCACTACATCGAAAAAAGGATAATGGAAAGAAAAATTGACCTTCATTATATTTCGAAGATAATGTTGTGGATATATCTTCACCAAAGCATTACCTCGAGACAGGTTTGAGCTACATAGAAAGATTCTCAAACTCAAAGTTTCAGACAAATAGAATTTGGGGGGGATTGTAGGATAAATTCAATTTGTATGTATGTATTTGTACATATTGTCGGACAATTTAGTTTTTATAGGACTCTAGAGTCCTAGTTTAGGTCATTTTTCAGTTATGAACCATATAAAATTTTCTCACTTTATCTTGTACTACTCAAAGAGAGCTTTCCATCCATATTCAACATGCCACTAGCAAAACCTTTCTAGACGCCTGAAAAGTCAAACCCCAGTTCTGGTCAAAAGTCAACAGCAGGTCGAAATTCAGAGAACTACTTGACCAGAGTCAGAATTTCACATGTGAGTGTGTTCACATGACTATGCGGATGGGCTTCCACTACAAGTTCATAATAAAAGTCAACAGAATCAAATTGAAAGTCAATATTTTACACACGTGTAAGTTTTTGAAAAGCAAACTTATGACATATGGCAGCCAAAGCTGAACACCTATTCTATGAATACCTCACCTCCCATAAAGCTTTGAAAAGTCAATACATATGCTACATCATCCCTCACAAGTACATGCGATAAAGTCAAAAGCTAGAAAGCAGCTTTTTCAGAATTTTTCTTTGCTGCCTCATGGATTTTTATATAAAGCCACCTCTTGGGCTCACTTAGGCATCCATTCCTATCAGTTGTGTGAGCTCTACGCTTGAGCTCTACACTTGAGGAGAGAACTCAGCCCTTTTCTTGGACAACCTTGGGAGTTTCTACATCAGCTTGGAGTGTGTTCGTGTGCAACTCTTCTCTCACACACTCAGAGGAGAAGCTTGGGGAGTTTTAGCCTCTTCATGATCCGTCACACCCTTAGCCTCTTCATCAACACCCTTGGAAGGTTCTCTTTGGCTAGTATGAGTAGTGTGAGTATAGTTTTATAGGTTTTGATTATTTCTTTGTACATTCATACTCCAATAGGACTTATAATTCAATCGGAGTTGTATCAAATTTTTGATACATCACTTGTGTATGTGTGCTCGTTTTGTGTGTTTACTTGTATCTCTCTTGTCCTCTTGAGCTAACGGAGGTTTTGTTTCTACTACAACACTTGTTGACCAGAAACCTTCAATGTACAATCTCGGATATACTTTTAATGAAATGCATCTTTTTTGGTACCAATCCAAGCATTCCGATTTCCAATCTATTCTCTCCTGTTCTTCACTTCTTTAATGCTGGCCCTTAATATACATCAACACTTTGCGACACACATTTTTTACTATAAGGACCTGTCTTGTATCTCTTTAAAGTTTTTTTTTTTTCAGTTATGATAGGTTGTTTTTTAACTGTGTGGGGTCCACACATTTTATTCTATATTTCAGCCCTCAGGATCCTGTTGTTTGCATAGTGTCAAAATTGGCTTTTTAAGTAAAATAAGTCCCCTAATCAGCATGGAACAGGAATGGCCTAGCAGAAATGCATAAATGCTTGGATAAGTGATTTTGGATTGGATATACCCATCCATGGGCCTGAAGTGAGGCCTTCGGGCGAGAGGGGTCTTCAGGCTGTACTTGGTGGACCTTTGGATTGCTGAAAAAGCCTGGCCTATGGACCATTCAAACCAGCTGGCCGTCAAACAATTTAAAGTTTGCAGAGGTGCTGGTTAGACTTCAGGCTGCTGTATGGCCCTGCATTGTAGGATCCAGGGGGCCTTGCAGGCAGTACATGCCCATTCAATCTTGTGATTTAAGTAAAACATGTCCAGCTCAAAAAAGGTAGGCCAAAGGCCGAACTCTTTTAAGAAAAACATCGATTAGGAAGGCTTCTCAAAATGCTTGTGGATGCCATCTTTATGGTGTTTTCTGCTTCAGGCAGCATCTCTCTCTTTCCCTCACCATGGATGAGATTGACGACATCCAAGATGGACAGATTGCTGGGTTACGTTTGACATGGATGTAACCTCAGCCTCCTCTAGAGATTGTAGCTTTTTGTATCGATTAGAGAGTCTCTAGTCTTTACACATTTTCTATCCCACATGCCTTTTCACTAAATTTTCTTTCTTTCTATTAGTGTTTCTAAATCAGACATGGTATTATGTTCACTGCTTATGTAAAATTTTGGTCTCATAGGTCATTTTGGCCTCTAGCAGACATACATATAACACATGCACGCACTCACTCTCTCTCTCTCTCTGTCTGTGTCTCTCTCTGTCACACACACACACACACACACACACACACACACACACACACACACACACACACACACACACAAAAGGGGAAGAAGAAAATATGTGGCTCCCCCCCCAAAAAAAGAAAAAAAAGAAAAAAATGTTATATAAATTATAAGTATTGCTTTCAGAAGAAAAAAGAGATTCTTATGATTTTTACAATTTTCTACCCTTGTTCTGTTTCATCCTCAATGATCATCTGAAATTTGTTTCTTTTAATTCAACTGTTTCATCAGAATTATTTGGTCGAATAACAACAATATTAGCATTATTTTGGAATGGCTGCAACTGCTACCACTGAGCAAGGGCCTCCAGGTAACCCGTTTCTGTATGACGTGTGCACACTGTATATTGAACAGCGCAAACACTCTTTCCCTCTGCACCACAATAGAATTGAATGGTTGTACTTAGATGCATGGGCATGTGCGCGCGCGCACGCACACACACACACACACACACACACACACACACACACACACACACACACACACACACACACACACCCCACCCACCCCCACACCCACACACACACTCTCTCATGCAGTGATAAAACACTCATTTGATACAATAGCATAAAGCAATAGAAATCTTGAAGACCTTGTATAATGTTGGAGTTCGAGGTCTGCGTAAGCACACGAACAAGGCAAGGAAGAAGAAGAAGCTTGGAGCACAACACAACACTAAATGAATTACCAAGTGCATCTACAAAGATAAGTAACTTGTTAGGGTTACAGGCGTATATACAAGATAGGAAAACAAACCTCCTAAAGTGAGAAAAAGTGCCCGGCAATCCTAAGTGTGTTCACACACATCACTATCAAAATATATCAACAAATCTCCCCTGAGTGATGTGGTGAACAAGGAGCTAGCACTCATGTATAAGGAAGTGCGAAGCTATGTGGAAAGAGATCAATCCACAAAAGGAAATAATCTCAAAGCTTTCCGGAAAGCTTCAAACTTCTCCCTAGGTAAAGCCTTTGTGAAAAGGCTTGCAACATTATCCTGTGTGGGCACAAATGCCAAACTGACCTCTCTAGCAGAGAACCTCTCCATGACATAATGATAGTGCATCTCAATGTGCTTAGTGCGAGCATGGAACAGAGAGTTCCTCGCAACTTCCAATGCACTATGACTATTAGTGAAGATGGTGGTGGCACCAACACCCAAATCAGCCCAAAGGCATCCGAGCCATACACACTCAACAGTCGCTATGAAAGCTTCTCTATACTCAACCTCACAACTAGAACTGGCAAGAGTAGGCAGTGTCTTGCTCAACCAAGATATGCATGAGTTACCAAGCATGAAGCAAATACCACTTGTGACACGTGAGTGTCATAGCATCCAACCCAAGTCTTAGTCAGAAAAAGCATGCAAATATGGAGGTAATGATCCCCCCTTGGGATAAAACAATCCAAGTAGCCGGGTACCACTCAAGTATCGAAAGATGCGCTTAACTTCGTGCCAATGCTTGAATGGACAATGCACAAACCTTCTCATCTTCGAGACAACAAACTGAAAATCAGGCCGAGATATGCATAAGTAGATAAGCATCCAACAACCTAATGATAGAGAACAACATCAAATGCATATCCAACATCATGAAGACTCATACATAAAAGTTTCCATAGGAGTGGCAATATGTTTGCAATCTTCAAAGCCAAAATGCCTCAATAATACGTCAATATATTTTATTTGACACAAAGCTATTCTCCATCAACTTGCATAAACTGAATGCTCAAATAATGATGCAAATGCCCCAAATTTGACATCTCAAAAGAGGCATGCAAATCAGCTTAAATTAAGCAATATGCTTTTCATTAGGCGAGTGAGCAGCATGTCATCAATATACACAAGAATGATAAGTACATCAATTGAATGCTTAACATATAAGGTGCTCTCAATTGGACTTTTCTCAAAACCATATGCAATCAAGTAAGCATGTATCTTTTCATACCAAGCACGTGGTGCTTGCTTCAAATCATATAATGCCTTTTTCAACCTGCACACTTTGTTTTCATGTCCTTTCTGCACAAAACATATATATACTTCTTCACGTAAGACATCATTCAGAAATGTAGTTTTATTGTCCAATTGATCTATATTCCAACCATGATGAAGTGTCCAACTGATCTACATTTCAACCATGATGAAGTGTCCAACAGATCTACATTCCAACCATGATGAGCTGCAAGCGCACAGAAGCTACGAACGGTGGTCATTCGATATGTGGGTGCAAATGTCTTGTCAAAATCAATGCCTCTCTCTTGAGCATAACCTTTTGCAACAAGCCTAGCCTTATCCCTATCAACTTTTCCATGAGGCGTAAGTTTTAGCTTGTATATCCATTTAGTGCAAACCAAAACGTGTTTAGTCTTTGGATGATACAGACGACAACAGCCTTTGCTTTAAGAATTGTACAAAAAAAAAAACATCACTTCCTTATCATCCAATTTCTTGCGTTGTTGTTCAGGCACTAATGCATATGCAAGAGAACGAAAGTCTGACAGGGTCATAACTGCAAACAATAGTAAATGCCCATTCTTCATTCTGAACAAGATTAGAAGACTCTGTTTTAGGTGTACAGGCTTGTGCAACAACCATTCCAACCTCTTTCTTCTTTGCCTCTTTTGTAGCCAGTTTTGAATAACTCTTTATGACAGGATCATTTCCCTTACAGTATTTGCAAAAGTGTTTCATCTTTTTTGTTTTCTTCTCATCTTTGTCTTCCTTCTTCAACTTTACAACATTAGAAGATTTTTGCTTACTAGTAGAGGAGCTCCATTTATCTTTGCTCTTCTGACTAGTTAGGAAAGCTTGATCTGCAACACACATAATGGACTTGTTGTGCGTGGACTTATCTTCTTGTAACAAAACAGAGACTAACTCCTCAAATGTTAAGGCATTTGGATTGCCTTTCATCATCAATCCAAGACTAAAAACAAAACTCTTATATGAATCAATTAAGAACAATCTTCACAAGCGAACTATCTGGCAAGACTTCGTCAACAGAACTCAATTGCTCCTTAAAATCTTTGATCTTTGTCAAAAATCTGTCCGTATAATCTCCTTCATTCATATGCTCACTCTCCAACTGTCTTCGGAGGTAAGGAACACGAGCCTTATTTCTTGTCTAGTATAAAGTGATAAGTGTATCCCAAGCATCGTTTGCAGTTTTGCAGGAGGGAATGTGAGGGGTAATGGCACGTTTGACAGAAAACACTATCAATACATATGCCTTAGAATCTTTGCAATCCTAATGAAGTTGCTATGCAGTAGAGGGGGAAGGAACCGAAGCACGAACAAGAATTCGAAGATCATCATCTTCAATGCGAGCTTCATCACCTTCAATAATTGTATTTGCATGTGTACTAGGACCTTTTTCATCACCCTGCACAATATTCCTAAGCCCTTTTGCTACCAATACATGGTGCATCATATATGCCCACAATGGGTAATTAGTACTATCCAACCTATCCTCAACAAGTAACATACAAAATATATCATTGCTTTCAACCATGGCCACTGACTAAATACCCTGATGTAGAAAAATGATTGTATTTGAAAAAGTTGAACAAAACCACCCTCTTGAACTTTGCTAAATCTGTAGTAAACTTCGAAGCGCTTGTATCTGCCTACTAAAACGTGTTTATATTTTTGGCATAACAGGACAAAATTGCTTGTAAAGGCGCTACGATAGTGTGTTTGGAGGCTGAAACAAGTTCATATCAAAATTTTTATGCCAGAGAGAGAAGCGGTTTTGAAGTTCTAATCACTCCAAGTATGCTCATCAATTTTCGTGTAGTTCTGAGACTGTGACCAGAGGGGTGTTGATGACGCCGTAGATGAGGTGGAGATTTCCTCTGATACCAATTGTTGGAGTTCGAGGTCTCTGGAAGCACATGAATAACACAAGGAAGAAGAAGAAGAAGAAGCTTGGAGCACAACACAACATTGAATGAATTACCAACTGAATGTACGAAGATAAGTATCTCGTTAGGCTTATAGGTGTATATACAAGTCTGGGAAAAAACCTCCTAAAGGGGGAAAAAAGTGCCTCGATGGACCTAACCGTATTCACATATATCACTACCGAAATATATCAACCATTGTACTTAGATGCATGGGCATGCATACATCTCCATGGGCATGTGCACACACACACATGGGTGCACACACACCCACCCACACCCACATCGACATCCAGACCCACATCCATACACCCACACATTCTCTCTCATGTCATCATAAAACACTATTTAATACAAAAGCATAAAGCAACAGAAATCTTGAGGGCCTCTTTCGCCTCCTTGTTCCTCCTTCACGTGAATCTGGACTATATATTCAAATTCCTTGTCCCTAATGTGTTCAACCCATTTTTATTTTTACATGTTAAAACAATGTATAAGGCTCCCCTTCATGCAGTATTGTGTGCGAATCGATATCATGGATAATCAATATTCTATTTTTTGTTTTTGGATTTCTCCGAAGTGCATTTAGTATTCAACAAGAAAATATTACTGTCAGTACTTACATCCGCTCAAGATTTGTGGGATATTTTGGTGTCAAGAATAGTTGAAATTTCTTTCTCTTTGTGTAGACAACGATTTTTGTTTTTTTGGTGATATGTCATAGAGTGACTACATGTGGCGGACATGTTGACTAGAGGGTGACTTTGTCATCATGGGTGACTACATAGTCTAGGCACTTTGGATGACCACATATACGAGACTCGGGAGACTCCTCTTATGTCAAGCTTCCATATTTGGCATCACCTCGACAACCTGGGGACATCACTTGAGTAACCTTGGCGACATTACTTGGGCAACCCGGGCGACATCATCTTGGCGCCCAACAAGTTGGGTGATCCCTCTCATGGGGAACCTTGCAATTTAGGCAAGTGCTGAAGAGGCCCTCTTGGGAGACCCCTCTCTTGGCAACTAGGGCGACCTTTTAGTCTAGGCGATTGCTGAAGGCCCTCATCCAGAGGAGAGTGGCCACACACCTTCGGTCCCTCTAGATGCCACTAAAGACCTAGCATGAGAAATTACAAGGACCCCAGTGTAACTACGTAGACCAGGTGGAAGGACCACTACTGAAAGTGCCAGTGCTAGTGTAACTGCCTAGACCCTTTGGCCATCAATCCCTGTTTGAACTTGGTAGCTAAGTCAAGTTTTAAAATCCTGGCTCTTCCCTCAAATATCTATGTCACCCTTGTCTATAATTGCAAGGACCCCAGTGTAACTACGTAGACCAGGTGGAAGGACCACTACTGAAAGTGCCAGTGCTAGTGTAACTGCCTAGACCCTTTGGCCATCAATCCCTGTTTGAACTTGGTAGCTAAGTCAAGTTTTAAAATCCTGGCTCTTCCCTCAAATATCTATGTCACCCTTGTCTATAATTGCAAGGACCCCAGTGTAACTACGTAGACCAGGTGGAAGGACCACTACTGAAAGTGCCAGTGCTAGTGTAACTGCCTAGACCCTTTGGCCATCAATCCCTGCTTGAACTTGGTAGCTAAGTCAAGTTTTAAAATCCTGGCTCTTCCCTCAAATATCTATGTCACCCTTGTCTATGTAAGAAGGCTCCTCAAGTCTAGAATCATAAGTGCCTCAGAGAGAGACCTTGTATGCATAGAATCTTCCCTTAAAGCACTTAAACCACTTGTACCCTCTCTAATGGTGTCAAGTTTCAACTCAGTCTATCGAGAAAGGAAGTCCTTAATAGTAGGTGCTTTGGCTAGAGGGTAACCTTGGGCTTGGGTTAGCCAAGTTGTACACCTAATTGTATGAAAGCGTGTACCTTGCTCTAGAGAAATGTATTGAGGCTTCCAACTTGTGTTTGTATCTTGTAAGCTTCTATGTGTGTGTTTCTTCCACTTGTATTCGCTTTGGTAGTATTGTCTTGTTGAGTATTTGTGTGGTTTGGAAATGATTGCTTTACGAGAAGTGCACATTGCACTCTTTGAAACCCCCACACACTTTATTCATCATCTAATGTGAAATTTTGCATGTTTGGTGTACGAGGCTAGTGGAAGAACCCCTTTCCTCTCCTTGCTATTCCTTACTTCCTCCACCTTTTCCACTTTTTATCTCCTCCTTTTTCTCTTGTTATCTCCTTTATTGTCCTTGCCTACTAGGCAAGGAGTGGCCTCTCAACCTAACACCTCTCACTCTAGAAGACTTTCTCTAAAGTGACCTCTCAATTAGGCTCTCTTTCCTTGGTGGGAGACTTCAATTCCCTCAACCTTCTAAGCTGGATGACTACCTAAGTGAGTGGGGAGACTTCCACTTATCTCCCCAACTTATTGGTGGCCCTTAGAGGAGGATTGCTATTGATTTACCTAGTTTGGAAGACCCTCACGTTGGATTAAGGCACCTCCTTAGGGCTATTTCCTAAGTCGGCTCCCCTCACAATATCTATCTACTAAGATCTTGTGCTCTACTAGCCATTATCCTATCTCTAAAGCTTATTCTCGCCATGGTTCATGATACATACTAGACATCGAAAGGAGAGCCAATTGAGCCCTAAGAAAATGCCAATTAAGAGCTACCACAGGAGAAAGGTATAACACCATTGCACCCCAATTTAAGGATCATGTATGATGTTCTATCGGTATATTCGGGAGGATAACCATTGTAAAGGAAGAAAACAAGTTGGAGACCACTTTCAACAAAGAATTAGTTATAGTTATGTTTTCTCATGAAAAGCGAGGTTCAAGCTCTGAAGTATGGTAGAGGAGCTTTCAACTCTTTTGTCTAGAATCAACATAAGGTTCTCTTCATTTTGTGGTGGTGCTCATGAGGATCTTGAGGACCACGTCCTCGGGTTTCTTTCCATCTGCAAGAATCGCATAGAAGAGGCAAAATGCATGCTTGGCTCTACTTCCCTCTAGTCTTGAAGGTCTGGTCGACAAATCGTAAAGCCAATATGTCGAAGACCACTTCCAAACATGGGAAGCTCTGAAGATGGAATTCATATAAGCTTTCTGACTAGGTAATTATACGGCGTGTGCACTTGATGAGCTGGAAAACTTGATCTTGCATGCAAGTGAGACAGTTTCCAAGCTTATGACAAGGGAGTGTTCTCATGTGCCCGATTACCGGATGCTCCAAATGATTGTATGATTAAAAGGTTAATGGATAATGCCCTCGAAGGTCTCCCCAACAAAAGCTTTGGGAACTTCTACGATCTGATGCCACCCTCAGAGAATGCGAAGTGGTGACCACTCGGGTAGAAACGATGATTCACTTCTGGGTATATTAAGGAAAGAGTACTTCTTCCAAAGAGGATTCAATCTCTGAACTACGAAGAGAGCTAGAGGCTCTCAAACCACAAAATGCCCTAGCAGAGGAGAAGGTACCCATAGGCAAGACCCTCTACATGTCAGTTTTGTGGAAAAGGAGGACACAAAGCTAAGAATTGCTACTTCTTAAAAGGTATAGGAGTTCTTAACCATATGAAGAGTCAAGGCCCAATGTGTAGTGGGTGGAGTGATCCCAAGACACGAGAACAAAAGGAAGAGGCTAAGGAGAAGGCGGTAGACTCTCAGTGCTCGGAAGATGTAGAAAAAACAATATGTTAGTAAGAAAATAAGTAAGGCAATCAATGTCAAAGGTGCAACCAGAAGGCTCAAATCAAACTTTTCCTCCGAAGGAAGTTTGAGAAAATGAACAATGTGATGATTTCATGGAACATCCTTGCGACAAGGCCTTTGCGCAGTCCAGGAAGGATTTTCTACAGCCACATGCAAATACTATGCAACACAAGTCTTTTACAGCTGTTAAGATTTTGCAAAACACATATCACAAGGATCTCTCTATGACATATTGAACATGAGTCACAACACAGAAATGAGGTAATTGCCGCCATTAGTAACATTAGCCCTACCTTTGCTACAAGTGGTGGGTAAGCACCTCGCTCTATCCCTAATCACTTACCTATACCTTTCGCTTACATCTCAAAAACGTGTCTCCTCTACCCTATGGACCTCTCACTGATTACAAGAGTCTTAGATTAACTCTATGTATTAAAGGCACTAGGCTAGAAGAAGTAATAGTAGATGGTGGATCATGCATTAACCTCATGCCATATTATACCATGACCCTACTCAAGCTAAAGCCTTCGAAGCCCGCTCACTTCACTATTACTCTTGCCGACCAAAGCAAGGTCAATCCTCTAGGGATAGAAGAAAAGGTGCCAATAGAGGTGCAAGGTCTTGTGTTTGTGCTTGATTTTGTAATAATTTCTCTACCCAAAGTTAAAGGTGGGTTCCCTCTTCTAATAGGTAGACCTTGGCTAAGACAGTGAAGCTTTACATGAGTGGGGAAGTGAGACCATGCGGGTGCATGCACGTGACACTTCTATGGCACAACTCACCTAGAAGGAGGGGTAGGTGAGGCCTTGGGGCCCTCTCAAGTAATAATTCAATCCTTTCAAGAGTTAGTAGGCACCATCCAAGAGAATCTCCGAAATGGAGGTGCTATCACCACCTTGGGTGATTTCAACATGGGTGACTTCCCTCCCTCTGGGTCAAGGGGCATCTCAACACTGGAAGAAGGCCGAGCAACTTCCATAGAAGGAGCTTTGGTGATTTCAACTGAAGGCCAAAGTCAAGCTTGGGTGACATCCTTTGAGGGCATAGGGGAGACTACGCTTGCATGGGAAACTCTTGTATGGGAGGCTCCCATTGAGCAAGGGGAAAGGGGAGACTACCTCTGATTGGGTGTCTAGTTGTGTTAACCCTTGGGTCTTCTACGCAGTAACCTTTGTATACAGACTTCCGCAGAAATAAGAATTAACTACTTCAGCAATCTGTCGGTAATAAGATTGCAACTTAGACCTTGGTTAACAGATACAATGGGTTCTTGGCTGGAAGGATAACATAAATACTGCTATATCCCTTAATTTTCGTTTCAACGATACTCTGCTATCTTACTGCATCTCTCCACTCACTTAACTTGCAGACCGTGATTAACAATTACCTTACTTCACTATTAAATCCACAATATTGTTATCATTCTTAACAATGCAGACACTTCGTTAACTGGAATCAAATCATTCAGATTGAATACCGTACACAATCTTCAAACTTCTACGCAATTTACACACAATGAATTAACACACTTGCACCGAACTCTGTACAATATACACCAATACACACAATACACACTGCTCCAATAATTTGCAGAAATTAGACACAAAGACAACCAACGTCACAACACCGTGCCCCATTTTGTTTGTTGGCTTTTCATTAATAAAGGAAAATTACATCGTTTCAATGTACCCTTTCAGTACTTGCATCTCTTCGGCTCCATATGGACTTACACTTTAATAAAGCTTTTTACAAAACGGGGACACTCCGATTAACACATGGCATGCATGGAGGACCTGGACCCAAAAATTATAACACCAGATACATCTTTGTTGGCTTTGTCATCGCTGTCTATGTAATCTTTGCATACCAAGCCCTTGATGCTTGCTTCAAACCATAAAGAGCTTTTATAAGTTTGCATAGTAAATGTTCTTTACTTGGTTCTTCAAAACCTTTTAGTTGTTGAATATAAACATCTTCATGAAGATCATCATGAAGAAAAGCAGTTTTGATATCTAATTGGTATACTTTTCAACCAAAGAATGCAACAAGAGAAAGAACAATCATGTTCAACGTACTATAAATAAACTATGTGTCTTAGCTTTGAAACAAAATTCAGCCCAAGACTCCAGCAAATCACTACTTAGCATTTAGAGAAGCTTTGTGGGCTTTGGAGCGTGACACATGAGTAGTATATTTTAGCTTTGGAAACTTCAGCATTTTATCTCAATCATGTTCAGCTTCAGCTTTAGGACTATTTTTTGGCAATTGATTTGAATGTATTCTTAGATTTTGAAGGGTTGCATGTTGTGCATGTGTTATCTATTATGTACAACAGTTGCATGCACACCTTTTGATACATTCAGATGTAGATGGTTACATGTGGGGAATAATAACAGCACTATAGTTACTGTTTTTAATAACGGTTGAGCAATTTGAATTGAACTTTGTATTTCATAGTAAATTGAGACAGGTGTTCCTGCTGCATCTTCTGTATGTTTTGTGCTGCGTAAGGTCCTTATATTTTCTTCAGTCAAATATGTATTTCAGGGGATCAGACAGCACCTTTAACAGAGGAGCAAGCTCCTCCAGGTCCCACTTTTTCAGAGGTGTGGTTTGATGATCCTGTTGAGGTATGCCATTCATCTGTTTTTTTTAATTGTCTTGGCCAGAGGCCGATTAAGCAGTTTACAAGATATTTTCTGGATATTCTGCAGGGTGAGGCTGCTCAAAGGGCAGCTTTGGAGCTTAAACACAGAATTGAAATTCGTGCAAAACCCATTCGAATGTATTTGGTATAAAAAACATGGTTTTTACGTTTGTGCATATAGTGGAACAACATAGTGTATTCCATGGGTTACCACATATTGTTGTAGGAGTGGTGCTGCATTCCCTCTGCACCAAGCATGCTTTTTCTCTACGTATTTTTCACAAAATTATCATATATTTCATTTCAGATGTACTTGCTAAGAAATCTATAAAATCAGTTTGCTGGTAATTTTATCATATTCAAGCACCTTCCATACTTGCCTGTTGAGCATGTGGATAGTCTACTAATGACATAGTCCTTAAGCCCTTACTGAATTACAATTCTTGCTCAGAGAGAATCCTGTCCCATTAAACATGGGATGGATTCAGGCCATAATATTTTGAAAGCTTTTGGTTAACAAGTAATTTCTGAACTTCCTTGGAGTTACGGAACCCTTCGAAGTTTCTTTGGAGAAAATATAATGAACAAGTTCTCTGTATTGATGTTTTCCAGTTCACAGAAGTTTGGGCATGACAAGGAACATGATACATATGACCTATTTTGAAGCTCGTAATTTGTTGTAGTCACTATCAAACAGGGCATCTTCTTGTTCCATGATTATTCATGTTATATGGATGTTGCTGTTTTTCTAATGAAGCAAAAGTATTTTTTTGATCTGTAGTTTCTATAGATACTATTTTAGGTTTGCATGTTGCATTTCTATCCCTTATTTTTTTTAAAATGGCTTGCAGGACATGGTCGCAAGCCATCCCTTGTGCATTTGCATGTTTTTGGTTGTTTCACATGCATTAGTGCCTGAGCAACAAAGCAAGAAATTAGTGATAAGGCTGTGAATGTAATCTTGTTGGGAACAGTTGTGAAAGCGAAGGCTATTGTTTGTATGAAATTATCCACTAAAAGTATGTTTTAGGTAGTCTATATAAAGACATAGCTTTGGGCACTCTTTCATCACTTCTTGGTGCTCTAGCTTGAAGATTGTGAAGGAGACCATCTTTACTTTATGGAGATCATCTTCACTTTATGGAGACTGTGAAGTTATGAAGAAATGAAGCAGATTAGTGCATTATATGCAGATTCTATTAACATTCATGTGCTTTTGGAATGTACACATGAAGGAGATCATCTTCACTTTATGGAGATTGTGAAGTTATGAAAAAATGCAGCAGATTAGTGCATTTATATGCAGATTCTATGATTTTTTGTAACTTTTATGTACTTTATATTTTGGAATGTATGGCACATATGTGGAGCTTTGCTCCTTCATCTCTCTATTGTCTTATCTATTTTCTCTCATGCTTTTTGTTTCATTTTTATCTCTATATTTATTATGGACCTTAAAAACCAACAAGTGGTATCATATCATAGCATGTGGAAATAGTGCACATAGAGCATGTTGAGAACATTGCATATTGTAAAAAGATAAAAGCATTATGGAAGGCACATGTCAAGCTCAATGCATTATTTAGCAGGTGGCAGAAGGTCCACAAAAGAGGGAGTTGTCAGAAGCTTGCTGGATACATGAATCAAAGGAGGTCAACTCGAGGAGGGGTCACATCAATCCTTTTGATTGCACAAGCAATCATACACATTTTGCAGATGTTCTTAATAAGTCATATTCAAATATTATATCAGATTTTTTGAAGTTTTGCAAGAGTGTCAGGACATATGATTATGTCAATTAGAAGGGGAAACAAATCTACATTCAAAACTTTACAGTGGGCAAGTTTTCAACTTTTTGTATATTTTTCTTGTAATTTTAGATAGGTGTAGATAAAAGCACATGACTGATACTTGATAGGCTTGGCCAACCTTGAGAGCTGAGGAAGTATGTTTAAGTCTGCACTCCATCTTTTGTTTTCCCTATATTTGTCTCTATCCTTCCAAACAAATAATTGGTTGGGAAGAGTATGGGAAAATTTTTTGAGTTCTTCTTTTCTCCATGGTATGGAGTGCTCTTCATGTCAAAGTCTTATCATATTTTTATGGACAATGGCATGATCTTTACAAGTACCTACAACAACACTTTTGTCAGCTAGCAAATAACATTTTTTATCGGTCCCACAAAATATACACCTACATGGCATATTCCCCTTGTCTCAAGTTAGGAGGGGATTGTTGGAAATGCAGCCTTCCATAAGAGGGATTGCACATATTTTCGGATTTGATTAGTTATTGCAAAAATCAAGTATGGTCAAATCCAAGTCAAAGATGATCGAAATTGGTCGAAATTTGCAAAGATTTTTTATTACATACTTGGATAGTACAGGTCAAGAGTTATCTGTTTATATTTAACACTTTGAATTTGGATCACATTTGAACAGTAAAAAATCAAACCCTATTTTTTGAAATTTGTGTGGAAAACAATTTTTATGCGTGAAAAGCAATTTTTATGCAAATAATATCGAAATAGTAAAAAAAACCTCAAGATTAGGATTTTTGTAATTTTTGGAATTAAGGTCTCCTAAAATTACGGAACCATGTTTTTTTAATTTTTTAAAGCTTTTTTTATCTTGCTTTTCATTATGGATCAAAACCTTTATAAGCACAAGGTCCATTGCACACATCTCATCATCTTTTTGAGTTCAAGCTTGGAGCTTGGCATAAGGAGGTCTTCCTTTAGCTTGAGGAGTTAGAACTAGGGTTTCATTTTCTTTTACAAGCATGCCAGCAGCTTAAAGGTGTTGGTACTTCATATATATTGTTTGAGGGAAGCAACTTGAAGCTTACCTACACATGGCGGAGATCATCTTCACTTTATGAAGATTGTGAAGTTATGAAGATATGCAACAAATTAGTGCATTTATATGCAGATTCTATGATGCATTGTAACATTCATGTACTTTATACTTTGGAATGTATGGCACATCTGTGGAGCTTTGCTCTTTCATCTCTCTATTGTCTTGTCTATTCTCTCATGTCTCTATTTCATTTTTGTCTCTATATTGATTGTGGGCCTTAAAAACCAACATAACCCTTTTCACTCAGCTTATATTCATTTTTCTATCATTACACACATTGTATATCGACATTTAACATTTTATTAGTGTGTAGTTAATATTCAACTACTACACTTTTTCTCTCTATTCTATTTCATTCATCTCATTTAGTTTAGTGAAGGTGTGTTATGTTCTAAGGTTTTGAGTGTTGGAAAGATCTTGGAAATTACCTGTGATTGTTATTTGGGCATACTACACTTCCAACACTTTTAGGGTTTTCCCTGCATTTGTCAGTCTCCTTTAATGCCTTTTTTAAGTTTTCATAAAAAAATGGCTACACATGTTTGGCTTTGAACCATCATGTTAACTACAACAATTACAGAGCAACAGTATGAAACTGTGAAAAAGCAGGTCATTGATGACGTACTCATAACAGTTGGAATGCATTGTACTAGTATATCATTTGTTTTTATCAAATCCAGTTATAATTTTGACCATCTACACTTCTATTTTTTTTTAATAGGAAGAAACCGTTGTTCCATTGCTGCTGCAAGGATTGCAACATCTTGTTTTAGAAAGGTATTGAGGACTTTTATCAAAACATTACTTTTATTATCCGGTCAAGTATGCATGCTGTCTGCTGTTGTGAAGCATAAATTGCTTTTTTCTCACTTCTTGTCTAAATATACATTATTGAGGATGCAAATATTTCTTGATTTTGGCTGAAAACCAATCCTTCGAGTTTCTATTGATTTTAGCTTTTAGCATTCTGTTTGAGCACTAGACCTTAAGTTTGAAAGGTGATGCATCCTAGTTTTGCATAACGTAAATCCTTTCCTCATGTGCAATTCAATTGCCCTTGGGAGCGGGTGTAGCGGGCATCTTTTACTAGATGGTTTAATGTCTCTATTTGAACAGTGATGATTATTGAAGTGTTCTGTGATAATTTTTCTCATCTATTTTTTGGTATTCATGCGGATCTCATGTACATGGTTTTCAAATTTATACATTATGCGTGGATGCAAGTAAGAATTGAAACGCATACAACATCATTGACTAATGTGTATTTTAACATTAAGGATACAAATTATGGTCCGGCCAAGTTCTGGAACCTGTAACCTTCAAATGTTGGGTACACACTCTGATTTCTTGTAGTTACACCTTGACCTCTTCGTGAGGCTTATATCTCAAATATGGGAGGATATGGTTTATAGTTAAATGGTATGTGCTCATTGTTAGAGCTGATTAATATCAAGGTATGAAAGGTGAATGAGAAGGCTATGTAATGCTCATATAAGGTAATAATGGTAGACCAAGCTATGCACATTTAGTGCTCAAAACGTTGGTAACTGCATGGGAAGTAATGATGCTTTTTACTGCAATGTACCATCGTTTTTTTTATTGCTAGTGAATACAATGCTCTACAACAGGAATATAATCATTTTATTCAGGAATCGATACTCATGTGACCATCTTTTTGTGTAGATTTTAGCAGATTAATCATTGGACTTGTTTTTAATGTACCCTACAGGCCTTCAAATCCTATTCAGTATTTGGCAGCTTTTCTATTGAAGAATGATCCTTATCCTCCACCAGATCCAATAGAGGTAAACTTTGACGGTGAAAGTGGGGAAGATCAAGTACTAGAAGACCAGCAGACAACTCCTAATGTACAGAACAAATCAGATCCGCAAAGTAAGTCCAAGGTTGATGAACAGAGCAAGCCAGAACAAAATTCCAAATCTAAACCACCCAAAGCTTGACCATGCATGAGCTGATTAGGAGGATGGAATGTTGTGGTAATCACATAAAAACTTTTGAAGGCAAACAAGATTCAAGATTTATGCATATCATTACCTCCCTGGATTGTACATCTTGCAATGAAAAAAATATGTACACTTCGATAAATTACTTAAAAGGCCAGATCTCATTTGGGAACAGTGAAGATGCATCTATAAAGGTTACAACAGCCATCAATGTTTGCAATACCAACTGCACAAAGATTTTTGTCATAAACTTGCATTTACTCTCTCTCTCTCTCTCTCTCTCTCCCCCCCCTCCCACTTTGTGTCTGTCTCTCTTTCCTCCTCCTTTCATAAAGGAGCATCACACAAAACTTTAATGTAAATGCTGTTCTTCTAGAGTCTGAAATCTGCAAGAAACTATTCTAGAGCTTTGCCAGCACAGAGAATACAATAGATATTTGACTATGGGTATCTTATGAAGTGGAAGAGTTGTAGTCAAGGAAGGAGTGACTGAAGCAAGTTTTTAAGGGTTCTGCTGGAGTGTGCAACAAAGTTCGGTGCCTATTTTCCAGACTCGTGCAGGTATGCAAAAATTTCTTTTGGTGCTCATCCTGGGGGATAAAATCAACTAACACCACAGCAAGTATTATGGGGGGCCCATTGCTGATTCCCCCCACACCGCGTCTAGTGATATCCACCCTATTACTGTGAATGATTCGGCATGTGCAGTTCATGATTCTCAGGCTATGTCAGATGCAAAGCTTTGGCATGCACGCTTTGGTCATCTGAATTTTGCTAGTTTGTTACGCCTGCAGAAATCTGAAATGATGTCCTCTTTGCCCAAACTTGAGGCACCTGGAAAACATGTTTGTGAAGGTTGTATTTTGGGCAAAATGCAGCGTTCTTCCTTTCCAAAAGATGGTACAGTTCGGGCTATGCAAAAATTGCAGCTTGTACATAGTGATGTCTGTGGTCCTATGCAGACACCCTCTTTTGGAAATTACCTTTACTTTGTGACTTTCATTGATGATTTTTCCAGGCATGCATGGGTATATCCACTCAAAGCAAAGTCCGAAGTGTTCATGTGCTTCAAACAGTTTTTGGTTTTGGCTGAAAATCTGTCAGCATGTAAAATGGGCACCCTCCGTTCTGATCGAGGGGGGGAATATATGTCTTCAGATTTTAATGCATTTTTGGCTGAATGTGGGATAAAACACCAGTGTACAGTGCCGTATACACCTCAACAGAATGGAGTTGCTGAACGAAAGAATAGGTCACTCATGGAGATGGCGAGGTGCATGGTCAAAAGTCAGGCTTTATCACATAGTTTCTGGCTTGAGGTTGTCATGTGTGCAGCATATGTACTGAATAGGTGTCCCACGAAAGCGTTGCAGTCTATCACTCCATATGAGGCTTGGCATGACCGCAAGCCATCTCTTGCTCATCTGCGTGTTTTTGGTTGTTTGGCATATGCATTAGTGCCTGAACAACATCGCAGAAAATTGGATGATAAGGCAGTAAAATGTATTTTTGTTGGGTACAGTTCTGAAAGTAAAGGCTATCGTCTGTATCATCCACAGACTAAACGCATTCTGGTTAGCCATGATGTTGTCTTTGTGGAAGATTCTATTCAGCCATTGCTTTCATGTACTAAGGAGACATCTGTTAGCTCCAAAGACATGTATGATACTTTGATGCCTCTTTTTACAGGTGGACAGGCTAGCGCTGGTCCTAATGAGGCAACTTCTCAGCCTTTGCAGGTTTCATATGATGATGCAGATCATTCTATTTCTGATGCAGATTTACATGATGCACTTGTTGATGAGAGAGCTGATATTGAACAGGCAAAAACTATGCCAAAATGGCTGGTGCAGACTTTGCGTGACAACAAATTAGATGCACCTTTGTCATATCGTACTCGTTCAGGCTCTCATAGTACCTCCTTTGCATCAGATTGCTATGCTATGGCTGCATCTAGTCTCTGTGATGAGAATGAGCCTGTTTCTTTTGATGAAGCACAAAATTCAGAAAATTGGATGGCTGCTATGCAATCTGAATATGATGCTATAATGAAGAATGGTACATGGTCTGTATGTGACTTGCCTTCTGGCAAGAAGGCCATTGGCACTAAGTGGGTATACAAGCTGAAACGTAAACCTGATGGTACACTTGACAGGTATAAGTCTAGGCTTGTTGCAAAGGGTTATGCGCAAGAAAGAGGCATTGATTTTGATGAGACCTTTGCACCTACATGCCGTATGACTACTGTTCGGAGCATTTGTGCACTTGCAGCCCATCATGGTTGGAATGTACATCAGTTGGACATTAAAACAGCATTTCTGAATGGTGACTTGCATGAAGAAGTGTATGTTTTTCAGCCCCGTGGCTTTGTGCAGAAAGGGCATGAAAACCAGGTGTGCAGGTTAAAGAAGGCATTATATGGTTTAAAGCAAGCACCACGTGCTTGGTATGAGAAAATACATGCCTATCTGATTGCACATGGTTTTGAGAACAATCCAACTGAAAGCACCTTATATGTTAAGCGTGCTAATGATGTGCTTTTGATCATTGTTGTCTATGTAGACGACATGCTGCTCACTGGTCCTCTTGAGAAGCATATTGCTGATTTCAAGGCTGATTTGCATGCCTCATTTGAGATGTCTGATTTGGGGCATTTGCATCACTATTTGGGCATTCAGTTTATGCAAGTTGATGGTGGAATGGCTTTGTGTCAAACGAAATATATTGACACATTATTGCAGCGTTTTGGCCTTGAAGACTGTAAGCCTATTGCCACTCCTATGGAGACAGGTTTACGATTGAGTCTTCATGATGCTAGAGATGCATTTGATGTTGTTCTCTATCAGCAGGCTGTTGGATGCTTGATTTACTTATGCATTACTCGGCCAGATATTCAGTTTGCTGTCTCACAGATGAGCAGGTTTATGCATTGCCCAGGAGTCACGCATTGGAAAGCGGTTAAGCGCATCTTTCGCTACTTGAGTGGTACTCGGCTACTTGGGTTGTTTTATCCCAAGGGGGGATCACTACCGCCAGATTTGCATGCTTTTTCTGACTCAGATTGGGCTGGTTGCTATGACACTCGTGTGTCCACCAATGGTTTTTGCTTCATGCTTGGTAGCTCATGTATATCTTGGTTGAGCAAGAAGCAGCCTACTGTGGCCACTTCTAGTTGTGAGGCTGAGTATAGGGCAGCTTTCACAGCGACTGTTGAGTGTGTGTGGCTCAGATGCCTTATGGCTGATTTGGGTGTTGGCCAGTCTTCTGCCACCACCATCTTCACTGACAGTCAGAGCGCATTGGCAGTTGCGAGGAACCCTGTGTTCCATGCTCGCACTAAGCACATTGAGGTGCATTATCACTATGTCAGGGAGAGGTTCTCTGCTGGGGAGATCAGCTTGGCATATGTGCCCACGCAGGAGAACATTGCAGACCTTTTCACGAAGGCTCTGCCTAGGGAGAAGTTTGAAGCTTTCCGCAAAGCTTTGGGCTTACTTCCTTTTGTGGAGTGATTTCCACATAGCTCGGCACTTCCTTATACATGAGTGCCAGCTCCTTGTTCATCGCATCACTCCGGGGCACTTTTTTCCCTCTTTAGGAGGTTTTTTTCCCCCGGCTTGTATATACGCCTATTGCCCTAATGGGCTACTTATCTTTGTACATTCTCTAGTAATACATTCAGTCTTGTGTGTTGTGCTCCAAGCTTCTTCTTCTTCCTTGTGCTGTTCGCGTGCTTCCGCAGACGTCTAACCCCAACAACCATTATGATAGGCCATATCCTGGCCAAGATCTATGGGGAAGTACTAGAGGCAGAGCTTAGTACACATGCTGAGGCAGCTGAGATCAGAGCACCCGACCAGGCAGGCTTCCGCTGCACTTTCTCCACCATCGACCAACATCTTCGTGCTTCGTTGCTTGATCGAGAGGGCGAAGGAAAGGAAGCGGAGACTCTAATGCTGCTTTGTGGATTTCTGCAAAGCCTTCAAAATAGTCCTCGGAGAGAGACTACTACGGAGACTCGAAGAGTTATAGCTACCATCAAGCATGCTATGGGCCATCCATGCTTTGTATGCACGAGTCACAAGCAACGTACGTTGCCCAAGCGGCCTATTAGACAACCTCGTTAGCACCATTGGTGTGAAATAAGGTTTCCCTCTCTCACTCACTCTTCGATCTCTACATTGATGAGATCACGGAGTATATACAGCGAGCATGAGGGCTAGGAGACCTCGGAGGTATGCAAGTACACATCCTATTATATGTTGATGACATGGTGTTGCTTTCAGAGTCACAGGAGGGACTGCCGTCACATTTATAGGTACTCGATACCTTCTGCATGGAGAGAGGACTCACAATGAACCTTGGCAAGACCAAGGTCATGATCTTCCACACTTCTGGGACAGTACGCCGTCGAGCCTCTTTCATTGCAGTTGGAGGACAGATAGAGGTAGTGGACTCCTACGTCTACTTAGGTGTCACCTTCTTGGGCAGCACAGGTGTGCATGGCACAAGTAGTGAGAGACATATTGATGCGAAGCTATGCGGCGCTTACTGGATTGGAGAGACTTTGCTTTCAGGCACATTTCTAGGAGCCCCAGACTAAGGGGTGGCTTTTTGATTCTCTAGTGATACCCGCATTGATGTATGCAACGGCAGTATGGGCACCAGGCATTACGAAGGTGATATGGATGCGGATTGAGAGGCCCCAGGTCACCATGATCTCACGCTAGCTTCGTAGTAAGCCCTTGGCTCCACATGACATCATACGGGTTTAGCTTGGTACACCATTGATGCTGGTGGACGCCCTTTTTGAGCTGGTGACTTTTATCTTGAGAGTCAGGGAGCTCCCCACTAGTCGACTCACTAGGATTGCATTTGAGAGCTCTAGACATTTGGCAAAGATAGGGCATGAGAGAGTATGGTATGCATAGACCTACCGATGGTTGGAAGACCATGGCATGAGCATTACCGACCTCCCCTTTTTCAGTATGACCTCTCTTCCCCCTACATTACCCTCTCGTTCGGAGAGGAACAAGATCATCCATCAGGACGTACTATAGATACACGTCAGGAAGACATGGATAACACCACGGGAGCCTCTTCCCACAAAGAGGCAATACTACAGAGAGCACTTCGTGACAATGACAACAGATGATTTCATTCAGAGACCACGATACATGGATACATACATGGCACCAACAGAGAGTGGCCATTGGGAAGCTCACAATATCATCACACCAACTCGAGATTGAGGTTGGGCGAGCGACACATACCCCCAGGGACGAGAGATTATGTAGTATGTGGCGAGATGAGGTGGAGGACGAGGAGCACCACACATGTAGATGCCATGCATATGAGGATATCAGAGACCGCTACCCACAACTCTTGAGGGGGCCCAAAGAGACTAGGGCTTTACTGATGACGGAGGACCAACGCCCTCTAGGTCGTTTCCTAGTAGAGCTCCAACACCGTCGTGCCTCGCTTCTCCAACAGATGGAGATACACCCGACCCCTGAGACTCATATTACAAATTTTTTTCAGACCCACAGTCGCCAAGAAGCCCAACTCGATGCTAGGTGTCACATTACAAAGAGCAGAGGAGCTTAGATGACAGCGTCGACAACCGAGAACCCACTCCGGAGAGCCCGTCCCCACCAGAGAGATTCAGGCGAATCATGCACCCCATGACATGGAGATATGGAGACGTCAGAGGTGCACCCCTGTGGATTTCGACGTGCAGAGCATTTTGAGGCTCGCCACGATGCCTTACCCACCGATGCATTATATCCTACATCGACTCTAGGCGTCTAGAGGGCTATGAATCCACCCACCCTCCCCTCCCCTCCCTATGCATATCATATTTGTATCTCACCTATTGAGCATATAGAGTGCACACCCATAGCATCCCACACCCTCGATGCCAGCTATTATCCACCCCTTTTATACTTTGTTTTGTACTCACATTTTATTTTCCTTTTGGGATCATAGTGGATCTGATCATGCTGATGTATATGTTTTGTCTCATAGGCTGATTTTGGCCTCTAATAGAAGTTAAAAAGTCTTTCTTTCTCTCTCTCTCTCTCTCGGTGTAACTTTTCCATCCTTATGTATATATTTTTGTGTTAAAGCATCGAATGCTTCAGTTGCATGAAATTTCAGACAAAAGAAGTTATGAGCATGCCACTCTTTAATATGGTGGCCTAAAGGTGGGATTGAGAACTAAAGAGATTGAATGATGTGGAGAAGGCTAGCAATTTCTAGTGTGGAAAACGAATATAACACTCATGAGTCTGAAGTTTGCAATCTCTAATGTGAATACCAAATGAAACACGTGAGACTCACATTGTTACAGAGTCATTGCAGACACACATTGCAGAGAAAATAATAACGCAAATCGAATACACTAGAGAGCTCAAAAGAAAGTGTAGAGACAATACATATTATTGGGTGCAATCTCTCCCAATGCACTGTTGGACAAATTTCGAAGTGCATGTATTTCTAAGATTGTTTTTCAATATGTAAAAAAAACAAGTTTACAAAAGGTGGGCTTTATACTCCATTGATTTTACAAAGAGTCTTCACGAAAAAAATATATTTATGTGATAACTAGAAAATTCCTATATAAACTTGTGACTTATAAATCTGTGAAGAGACCTTTTAAATATGGTGGTCTATCTACAAATAATGTGGTTTAAATACTTAAAAAGTATCCTCAACATTGTAATCCTTGATCTGCTAATCAAGCACATAACACACATTAAATTCTTCCAAATAATAATAAAATCCAAAAATTCTATGAATGACATGCCTCCTAGTTGAAAAGCAATTGATCTCAGTCATGAATTACTATCTTTTGGAGTAATAGTATTGGTTTAGAATTCTAGTGGAGAAGTCATTGAGTGAACTACGGATAAAATGCAGTAAAAGCATGTTCTTGTGTATTTAGAACTGTCCAAGGTTATTAAAGTATCCTCTCTTTGATGGAAAGGTTTTTGAACAAAACGCTATAATATTAAACTCCCTTTCAACAAGGAAATGCATTGTCGCTTGACATGGCACATTGCATATTACTTCCAAGAAAAAGATTTAGCTTATTGTTTGGATCATTGATCTTGTTATGAATGAGAAAATGCTTTCTTGATGTCAAAATGTAGGTAATGAAATGTCGATCCCAATAAATTTCAACTTAACTTTCTTAGTAAGAAGTGTTGGGAATGATATGAACATGAGTGGATTGTTGTCAGGAGGAAGGACTCAAAGGAGAAAACACTTCCATTGACATATGATGCTAAACATGAAGGGAGCACAAAAGAATGGAGGCAAAACAATCTTCTCCTTTTATAACAATAGTGATCTCTTTACAATTTAACAAGAAATTCCAATGTATAAAGGGAAGCACATATAAAAAAACTAAGAAAATACTACTGAGTGGATTGGTAAGATGAGCATTTCATCATTCTTGGTAGGTAAGATATGTCAGTGGAATCTAGTGAAAACATCCTTACAACATATCTACATATCCATGACACATACTATAGATATGATAGATAAATAAAATATAATCTTGGAGCATCATGTGCTTTATTTCTTGAGCTTGATATCTTAGCATTCTTCCTCAAGCTCAATATCATTTTTCATACTCCCAACATCATTTGAAATATGTTTTATTGGTAAATGTATCATAAACATGTTTATTTGTTGTCACATAAACAAGAGCAATATCACTTTCAAATATCTTTTCCTCAATGAAATGATAATGTAATTCTATATGCTTTGTTGTAGCATGAAATGTAAATGTAAGATCTTGTGATAACTATATGCTATTAAGATTGCCACAAATAGATGATAAATAAAGTTTGAATATTTATCAGCAAACTTGCAAGTAACATCTCTAGCCATGTTACATCATATCTTACCATCTACTCCATGTGATAAGACTCCCCAATGATAACATAAAACCATTGGTAAATCTTATATATGAAACTCTAAGGACCAAATTAGGCATGGGACTCTCAACTTCTAATGTAGCTAAAATTTGGCCATGTGATTGTGCGATATATCACAATTCTCACAATTGTTTTTACATGGGAGCATTTTTTTTGAAGTTCATACAAAGAAGCATCCAACATCAAATTATGATATGATGGCATCGAAATAGGCTTGCAATCAGCCATACCATAGTTTTGGAACATATTCAATGCATATTAATTTTGTGATAAACATATGCCTTTTTTTGTACATAGAATTTTTATGCCCAAAAAATGATACAATAATTTCAAGTCTCCATATTAATTTCCCACATGAGGAAGTTCTTCATAATTTCTATGTTATTCTCATTTTATAAAATTCATGTGTTAGAATCTATTGGAAGTGTGGTAGGACCAATAAATCAATCATAGGTTATATCCATGATCTTCCGACACTTAACCTTAGAAAATTACACACCTTAACTTGATTAAGAGAGATAAATGATAATAGAGAGAGATAAGAAGACAATTATGAAAGTGTAGCAGCTCAATGCTACTACACACACTAATAATGAAAAATTTCAAAATACAATTGTGTATGATACAAAAATTGAATGTCAGCTAAATCTTTCTAACTTTCAATTCTTCCTTGAAAATATGGCTCAACCCCACTATTCTGTAGTGTTTTCACATACCACTTTGGAAGTTTTTGGAATATTTGTGAAAGTGTTGGTTCCCCTGCAACTCTTTCTTCAAGTGCTCTAGAAGTTTCTCCAACTTCATAATTCGGTACATCAAGAGGTAATGAAGAAATAGGGGAAGATGAAGCTATAGAGAGTGGTGGTGTAGGTGTATCAACTTTCTCTTTACCTTTATCATGTGTAACCTTTGGGGTTTTAGAAGGTTCATCACCCTCCCTGTATGCTTGAATGTAAGCATCTAAATTTATCTTGAAAAATGCATAATCATCTTCCTTGATGAAATCTAGAATATGTGCATGTCTATTATAGATTTGAGTTTCCGCAATGTGAGCATTATGAGAGAGTAGGATATCACCTGTCTCTAGTACATATAACCTATATCCTTTACTTCCAATTTCATAGCCAATGAATACCATTTTGAGTTCTTTGACATCTAGCTTACCACAATCCTTCTTCTCAATGTGAACATATACTAAAGATTAAAAGAGCTTTGAAGTGATTCACATTGGGTTTCTTCCCATAAGAAGCTGTTGGAGATAGACATCTGCGGAAGCACGCGAACAACACAAGGAAGAAGAAGAAGAAGCTTGGAGCACAACACACAAGACTGAATGTATTACTAGAGAATGTACAAAGATAAGTAGCCCATTAGGGCAATAGGCGTATATACAAGCCGGGGGAAAAAAACCTCCTAAAGAGGGAAAAAAGTGCCCCGACGGTCCTAGAGTGTTCACACACATCACTACCTAAATATATCAACAAATCCCCCCTGGGAGTGATGCGGTGAACAAGGAGCTGGCACTCATGTATAAGGAAGTGCCAAGCTATGTGGAAATCACTCCACAAAAGGAAGTAAGCCCAAAGCTTTGCGGAAAGCTTCAAACTTCTCCCTAGGCAGAGCCTTCGTGAAAAGGTCTGCAATGTTCTCCTGTGTGGGCACATATGCCAAGCTGATCTCCCCAGCAGAGAACCTCTCCCTGACATAGTGATAATGCACCTCAATGTGCTTAGTGCGAGCATGGAACACAGGGTTCCTCGCAACTTCCAATGCGCTCTGACTGTCAGTGAAGATGGTGGTGGCAGAAGACTGGCCAACACCCAAATCAACCATAAGGCGTCTGAGCCACACACACTCAACAGTCGCTGTGAAAGCTGCCCTATACTCAGCCTCACAACTGGAAGTGGCCACAGTAGGCTGCTTCTTGCTCAACCAAGATATACATGAGCTACCAAGCATGAAGGAAAAACCACTGGTGGACACACGAGTGTCATAGCAACCAGCCCAATCTGAGTCAGAAAAAGCATGCAAATCTGGCGGTAGTGATCCCCCCTTGGGATAAAACAACCCAAGTAGCCGAGTACCACTCAAGTAGCGAAAGATGCGCTTAACCGCTTTCCAATGCGCGACTCCTGGGCAATGCATAAACCTGCTCATCTGTGAGACAACAAACTGAATATCTGGCCGAGTAATGCATAAGTAAATCAAGCATCCAACAGCCTGCTGATAGAGAACAACATCAAATGCATCTCCAGCATCATGAAGACTCAATCGTAAACCTGTCTCCATAGGAGTGGCAATAGGCTTACAGTCTTCAAGGCCAAAACGCTGCAATAATGTGTCAATATATTTCGTTTGACACAAAGCCATTCCACCATCAACGTGCATAAACTGAATGCCCAAATAGTGATGCAAATGCCCCAAATCAGACATCTCAAATGAGGCATGCAAATCAGCCTTAAAATCAGCAATATGTGTCTCAATAGGACCAGTGAGCAGCATGTCATCAACATAGATAACAATGATCAGAAGCACATCATTAGCACGCTTAACATATAAGGTGCTTTCAGTTGGACTATTCTCAAAACCATGTGCAATCAGATAGGCATGTATCTTCTCATACCAAGCACGTGGTGCTTGCTTTAAACCATATAATGCCTTCTTTAACCTGCAAACCTGGTTTTCATGCCCTTTCTGCACAAAGCCACGGGGCTGAAAAACATACACTTCTTCATGCAAGTCACCATTCAGAAATGCTGTTTTAATGTCCAACTGATGTACATTCCAACCATGATGGGCTGCAAGTGCACAAATGCTGCGAACAGTAGTCATACGGCATGTAGGTGCAAAGGTCTTATCAAAATCAATGCCTCTTTCCTGTGCATAACCCTTTGCAACAAGCCTAGCCTTATACCTATCAACTGTACCATCAGGTTTACGCTTCAGCTTGTATACCCACTTAGTGCCAATGGCCTTCTTCCCAGGAGGCAAGTCACATAAAGACCATGTACCATTCTTCATTATAGCATCATATTCAGATTGCATAGCAGCCATCCAATTTTCTGAATTTTGTGCTTCATCAAAAGAAGCAGGCTCATTCTCATCACAGAGACTAGATGCAGCCATAGCATAGCAATCTGATGCAAAGGAGGCACTATGAGAGCCTGAACGAGTACGATATGACAAAGGTGCATCTAATTTGCTGTCACGCAAAGTCTGCACCAACCATTTTGGCATAGTTTTTGCCTGCTCAATATCAGCTCTCTCATCAACAAGTGCATCATGTAAATCTGCATCAGAAATGGAACGATCTGCATCATCATATGAAACCTGCAAAGGTTGAGAAGTTGCCTCATTAGGACCAACACTAGCCTGTCCACCTGTAAAAAGAGGCATCAAAGTATCATACATGTCTTTGGAGCTAACAGATGTCTCCTTAGTACATGAAAGCAATGGCTGAATAGCATCTTCCACAATGACAACATCACGGCTAACCAGAATGCGTTTAGTCTGTGGATGATACAGACGATAGCCTTTACTTTCAGAACTATACCCAACAAAAATACATTTTACTGCCTTATCATCCAATTTTCTGCGATGTTGTTCAGGCACTAATGCATATGCCAAACAACCAAAAACACGCAGATGAGCAACAGATGGCTTGCGGTCATGCCAAGCCTCATATGGAGTGATAGACTGCAACGCTTTAGTGGGACACATGTTCAGTACATATGCTGCACACATGACAACCTCAAGCCAGAAACTATGTGGTAAAGCCTGACTTTTGACCATGCACCTCGCCATCTCCATGAGTGACCTGTTCTTTCGTTCAGCAACTCCATTCTGTTGAGGTGTATACGGCACTGTACACTGGTGTTTTATCCCACGTTCAGCCAGAAATGCATTAAAATCTGAAGACATATATTCCCCCCCTCGATCAGAACGGAGGGTGCCCATTTTACATGCTGACAGATTTTCAGCCAAAACCAAAAACTGTTTGAAGCACATGAACACTTCGGACTTTGCTTTGAGTGGATATACCCATGCATGCCTGGAAAAATCATCAATGAAAGTCACGAAGTAAAGGTAATTTCCAAAAGAGGGTGTCTGCATAGGACCACAGACATCACTATGTACAAGCTGCAATTTCTGCGTAGCCCGAACTGAACCATCTTTTGGAAAGGAAGAACGCTGCATTTTGCCCAAAATACAGCCTTCACAAACATGTTTTCCAGGTGCCTCAAGTTTGGGCAAAGAGGACACCATTTCAGATTTCTGCAAGCGTAACAAACTAGCAAAATTCAGATGACCAAAGCGTGCATGCCAAAGCTTTGCATCTGACATAGCCTGAGAATCATGAACTGCACATGCCGAATCATTCACAGATCTTTCATAGTCTATGAGCTTATACAACCCACGACATAAAATGCTAGAAGCAATAATCACATCGCCATTTGAGAGATCATGGACTGTACACCTGTCATGAACGAATTTCACAACCAAGCCAATCTTGGCTAATGCAGAAACTGATAACAGGTTCTTTTTGATCCCTGGCACAAATAAAGCATCTGACAAAGTGAAAGAACTACCATCAACAGTAGTCAGAATGATCTTACCAACTCCCATAACATGATAAGAGGAGTTATTGGCACATGTGACAGTATTCCCTGTAGGGGCAGGCTCGAGTGAAGAGAAGAAACTGCGCTGCGAGGTAATATGTTTGGTCGCCCCACTGTCAAAGTACCAAACATCTGAGTCTACTGCAGACATGCACTGATCATGAGAAGATGGGTCAAAACTGCAGACAGTAGTAAACGCCCATTCTTCTTCCTGCACAAGATTTGCAGACTCTGTTTTTGGTGTAGAGGCCTCTGCAACAACCATTCTAGCCTCTTTCTTCTTTGCCTCTTTAGTAGCCAGTTTTGGACAGTTCTTTATAATATGATCATTTCCTTTACAGTACTTGCAGAACAATTTCTGCTTTTCTGATTTCTTTTCATCTTTATCCTGGTTCTTCGATTGTGCAGCATTCGCAGATTTCTGCTTACTAGTGGAAGAGCTCCATTTTCCTTTGCCCTTCTGACTAGCCAGGAAAGCTTGATCTGCAACACGCATAATGGACCTGTTCTGCCTGGACTGATCTTCCTGCAACAGAACAGAGACTAATTCCTCAAATGACAAGGCATTCGGATTGCCTTCCATCATCAACCGAAGAGTAGAGGTAAAACTCTGATATGAATCAGGAAGACCATTCAGAACGGTCTGCACAAGTGAGCTATCTGGTATAACCTCATCAGCAGAAATCAATTGTTCCTTCAGGTCTTTGATCTTTGTAAGAAAACTGTCCATAGAATCACCTTCATTCATGTGCTCACTCTCCAACTGTTTTCGGAGGTAAGCAACACGAGCCTCATTCCTAGCCTGGTACAAAGTGGTAAGTGTATCCCAAGCATCCTTTGTTGTTCTACAAGAGCGAATGTGAGGAATAATGGCACGTTTGACAGACAAGGCTATCAATGCATGTGCCTGGGCATCTCTTCCATCCCAACGAATCTGCTCTGCAGTAGGTGCAACGAAAACAGCAGCACGAACAGGAATATGCGAAATATCATCTTCGACACCATCTTCATCAGCTCCAACACCTGTATTTGCAGTACCTGTCGTTACAGGTGTAACAGGACGTCTTTCAACACCCTGCACAATGTTCCACAATCCTTTTGCAACCAGTACATGTCGCATCATATAAGCCCATAATGGGTAGTTGGTACCATCCAACTTATCCTCAACAGCCAACATATGGAATACATCACTGCTTTCAGCCATGGCCGGTGACTAAAATACCTTGATGCAGAAAATTGACTGTATCTCAAAAAGTTGAACAGAACTGCCTAGATAAGTTCTGCTAGACCTGTAGCAGACTTCGAGACGCTTAAACTGGCGAACAGAAACTGGTATATACCTTTGGCACAAAAGGACGAAATAGCCTGCACAAGCGCTGCGATAGTGCGTTCGGAGGCCAAAACGAGCTCAGATCGCAATTTCGGCACCACACAGCAAAGCTGTTTTGATCTCGGAAACACCCTTAGTATGCTCACCAAATTTCGTGTGAATCTGAGACTGCAAACGGAGGAGTGTCGACGGCGCCCTAGAAGAAGCGACGACCTGCTCTGATACCAATTGTTGGAGATAGACGTCTGCGGAAGCACGCGAACATCACAAGGAAGAAGAAGAAGAAGCTTGGAGCACAACACACAAGATTGAATGTATTACTAGAGAATGTACAAAGATAAGTAGCCCATTAGGGCAATAGGTGTATATACAAGCCGGGGGAAAAAAACCTCCTAAAGAGGGAAAAAAGTGCCCCGGCAGTCCTAGAGTGTTCACACACATCACTACCTAAATATATCAACAGAAGCTTCATAAGGAGTATTAACCTTTAAAGATTTTGTGGAATACATGCTAAGAATGTGGTTTGCTGTGTGTACTGCATCAAAGAAAAATTTAGGTGAAAGTTTCTTTGAGGAAATCATACTATGCATCATTTCAAAAAGTGTCCTATTCTTCCTTTCTATAACACCATTCTGTTCTATAGTATAGGCAATAGTTAGCTGATGAGAGATTTCTTTGTCTTCCAAAAAAGACTTGAAGACTTTTGACAAATAATTTCCTCCTCTATCACTTCTTGAAATCTAGATCTTTGACTGAGTTTCATTCTCAACCATAGCTAAAAATTTATTGATTGTTTGGAATACTTATGGCTTTGCTTAAAGACCAAAACCCACGAATATATGGAGAAATCATCTACATATGTAACAAAATATTTGAATCCTTGAATATAATCTACCTTCATAGGTCCATTCACATCTTATAATGGGTACTAGCTCCCAAGTATGGTTTTCCTATAGGGTTTTAATCTCTTCCTCCATGGCATTCATCCATTCTAGTTTCTTCTTTGCTTCCTCATAAGACGAGGGCTTATCAGATCTTGAATCTTGTGCTAAATAAATAGAGTATTTAGTGACAAATTATGTATCATAGCCATACCTTTCTAGCTTCTTCTTTTCTCTAGTTGACCTTCTGATGCTTTTTTGAGAGGATTCTGCTACATCCCTCAACTCCTTCACTTTGGCTTTAATTTTGGACTTCAAGAGTTAACTTCTCTCCTTGAAGTCTTTTGATCATCTTCAGAGTCACTTGATGCTTCAAGTTTGTGATCATTCTTTGTTGATAGAGTTGGAAATTCCTCCTCTAGGTCATAATTATTCCTGTAGGATTTGCATTATCCATCTTGAATTTAAGAAGTAGAACTTAAATACACCTTGTTTTGAGTCAAGTACTCTTGAAAAGATGAGATCGTTCATGAAAAGCTCCCTGAAAATCTACAATCTTCATCAAATTGGTGGCATCATGAGTTTGATTTTTGCAAAAAAACTCATTTCTAAAAAAGTAATTCTCACGCATTGAGTCATCGGGATTTGAACATGGGTGGGTTGGATGGAAGGCTCCTACCTTAGCCAAGGTGCCCACTTGCTTGCTTATGAAGGATCTTCTAAAGAAGACTACATATGTTATAACATGGAAATTGTTTCCAACAATCCCTCCCTTTAATGTCACAATGGTACAAGGTTCAATAATCTTTAAATCTTTTGATGTCTACAAATATCTCTTAACTGATTTCCATTGAATCTTGAGCTGACTGTGCATGAAGCTGGATACTTGAGAAACTAAAAACTGAATGTTTGGACGTGTATTACATAGATATATAAAGCAACCAACTACTTGACTATATGATGCAGCATCAAATGGTTTTGAATCTGCTCCCAACTGTAATGACACATTGGCATTGATAGGTGTCTGCATAGGCTTGGAATTTTTCATGTCAAACCTTTCCAATAATTTCTCAATGTATTTTTGCTGTGTTATGTAGATACACTCATCTCTGTATTTGAATTCAATCCCAAGATAATAATGTAAAATCCCTAAGTCATTTACATCAAATGTATGCTTAAGTTGTCCTTTAAACAATTGAAGATCTGAATCTTTGGGACCTGTGATAATCATATCACTTTGCATCTTGAACACTAGCTGGTTCATTCTTATCTGAACTAAGATCTAAAATATTACGACTCTCAAAATGTTCTGCATAATTTACATGGTTTATTTGTTGTCTCCTTGTTTCCTTCTGGTTCTTCTAGTGTATTCTTTAATACCACTGTCCTTCAAGGTTTGATATAACCACTTTGACATATTCTCGAAAAGTGGTGGAATCCTTTCTGGTTCTTCAATATCTCTTTCTTCTAGATTACTGGAACCTTCTCTACTTCAGAAGCCAAAACTTCAAGAGGTAATGATGATGGAATATGTACTGGTGTAGGTAATGAAATTCTCTCTTCACATATGTCTTGTAGGATTTGAGAAGGTTCATCACCCCCCTTGTATGGCTGACTATAAGAATCCAAATTCCTTCTAAAAAATGCATTGTCATATGCTTTTATGAATTCTAGAATCTCTTCCTTCTTATCATAAGCCCGACTTTCTGTAATATATGCATTGCGTGAGAGTAGGATATCACCTGTATCTGGAACATAGAACCTGTATCCTTTGCTTTCAATTGCATAACCAAGAAAGAACACTTTAATGGCTTTTACGTCAAGCTTACCATGATCCTTCTTCTCAATGTGAACATAAGCTGGGGAACCAAAAACTTTGAAATAACTCACATTGGGCTTCTTCCCATAATAAGCTTCAAAAGGTATGATAATCTTTAAAGCTTTTGTAGAAGACCTATTCAGAATGTGATTAGCTGTATGTACTGCATCAAACCAAAACTTGGGAGAAAGATTTTTGGATGACATCATACTACATATCCTATTCTTTTTCTCTGCAACACTATTATGTTATGGCGTGTAAGCAATAGTGAGTTGATGAGAGATACCTTTTGTCTTCAAGAAAAGGTTTAAAGTCTTTTGAATTGTACTTGCCTCCTCTATCAATTCTCAAAATCTAGATCTTTGATTGACTTTCATTTTGGACCATAGCTAAGAACTTCTTAAAAGTAGGAAAACCCACTGACTTTACTTTAAGACTATAAATCCACAAATATCTTGAGAAATAATCAATGAACATAACAAAGTACCTCTAACCTTGAATAGAATCTATTTCAACGGACCATTCACATCTGAATGTATGATCTGCAACTTCTTTATGGTTTTGATATATCCATGCTTCTTGAAAGATAGTTTGTGAAGATTTCCTTCAAGACATCCTTCAGATGGCTGTGCATCATCTGGTAAAGCAAAAGTAGGCAAACTCTCCACCATACCTTGATCTTGGATATGCTTGAGAGATGTGTAACTAATATGAACAACTCTAACATGCCATAACTTCATATTTTTCATAGGTGTAGTCGACCTAGCAACGTTAGCATGAATAATTTTGGATAACACAAACATGCCACTTCTATTTTCACCTTGAAGTAGACAATGCTCCTCATTAGGTGAGAGGATCTGACATGAATCTTTCTTAAAAATAACTTTATAACCATCTGACAAGAAAGTAGAGATAGAGAGCAAATTCTTCTTCATATCTAGAACATTAAGAACATTAGAAATTGTGAAATTTCCATCTGCTCTTGACTTTAGATTCACTTCTCCAACACCTACAACATCCAAATCATGAAGATCAACAATGGTCGATCGCATTTAATGCTGCCTGATCAAAAGCTACCTCTTCAATAGTAATACATGCATAAGAATATACCTTTGAAGATTTAGGTTTTGAATCATCTTCTGCATTATTACATGTGTCTTTCTTCTTCCCATAAAAAATCATTGTTCTACATTTTGCTATAAAATGACCTGGTTTCTTTTAGTAGTGGCATACTCCTTTCTTTGAGTCAGATGTAGTAAAAGACTTTTCTTTGGGTGTAGAGGAAGCATTAGGGGTAGGACTAGAAGACTTAGGATTAGAAGACTTACTTTCCTTCTTGGATTGCTGACTCTTCTTCTCCTTCTTCTTCTTTCCCTTCGATGATGATAACATAGCTTTATCATCCTCTTCTCATAAATTATCTTTGGTGATGATCATGAAAACACATGCTTGTGAAAAGTAAAACTTGTATTTTCTTTGATGATTCATAAAAGCTAAAACTATAATAGGAATCTCTTGATGATAGGAAGCTAAAATCTATGACTCATTTGGTAAAAGTTATCATTTCTAAACTTTAGGATCACTTTTAGGTGAGTGAGATTTAAATTCAAATTAAAAAATGAGTATAAATATACCCACTTCTTAGTCGGGGGAAGAGACATTGATTTGAGGAAGATTGAGCTACATTTTTGAGAATATGTTATGCTCAATTCATGAAGGAGTAGTCCTATACACTCCCCATGTATCGTATGTTCAATATCATACACAATTGTGATCATTACTTTGAGTAAGTCTTTCTCTATATGTTGTTGCAGTACATTCATGTACACAATGAACTTGTCTTTTTGATTTCTCTGTATATAAGCATTTATTTGCTATAATTTTACTTACATTAGTTGGATAAGACTGTCGAGTATGTATGTATCACGTTTGATCATTATTGCTTTAGTACATTATAAGGTATGAAGCTTAGAAGCTAACTGCGTTTGCACATCTTCTTGTTCTTGAAAAGTCAAAGTGACCCCTCACAGTTATTAGATTCATTTCTCATTTTATGGTGCAATTAAATTCATAAAATAACTTTACTAGTTAGCTAAACACTTCAATCAGATATGTGCAAAAGCTCTCTAGTCAATTCATACAAGGTTATGAGATCTGATCATATTTATGTGACCTTCTCGTCCCAAAATTGAAGGTTTCTCTCAATCCATGTCAAGTAGAAATTATCTATTTTGATGCAAACATTTTGACATGATGTTTAAAAGGGCTTGATGGTTCCTTATGCATTTTTTGGAAGCTAATTGAAGTGTATTAAGCTTCTTTGGAGTTACATTGGCTAGTGTCAAGAAGGTTTGTTGCAGCACAAACTCATCTCTACACTTCTATCATCACGTCCTTAGAGTGGTAGCAGAGCAACTAAGTATCATGGGTGATGGATTCCCCTCATCCATTGAAAAATTAGATCGAGGTAATTATTCAACATGGTCACTTAGAGTGGAAGCATATCTACAAAGAAGGAATGCCAATACTCAGAAGCAAGGGCCAACCAACACAAGAGGAGTAGGAAAGGTTGAATACATGGGTGTCAAAGGATGCTTTGGTGTTGATATATTTAGCTAGTGATGTGTGTGAACACTCTAGGACCGCCGAGGCACTTTTTTCCCTCTTTAGGAGGTTTTTTCCCCCTAGCTTGTATATACGCCTATTGCCCTAATGGGTTACTTATCTTTGTACATTCTAGTGGTAATACATTCAGTATTGTGTGTTGTGCTCCAAGCTTCTTCTTCTTCCTTGTGCTGTTCGCGTGCTTCTACAGACGTCTAACTCCAACAATTGGTATCAGAAGCAGGTCGACACTTCATCTAGGGCGTCATTGACACTCCTCGGGTTGCAGTCTTAGAATCGCATGAATTTTTGTGAGCATACTCAGGGTGTTTCAGAGATCAAAACATCTTCGCTTTGTGGTGCCAAAATCACGGTCTGAGCTCGTTTCGGCCTCCGAATGCACTATTGGAGCGCTTGTGCAAGCTATTTTGTCTTTTTGTGACAAAGCTATATACCAGTTTTGGTTTGCCAGTATAAGCTCTCGAAGTCTGCTACAGGTTTAGCAGAATTCGTATGGGCAGTTCTGTTCAACTTTTTGAGATACAATAAATTTTCTGCATCAAGGTATTTTAGTCACCGGCCATGGTTGAAAGCAGTGATGTATTTCGTATGTTGGCTGTTGAGGATAAGTTGGATGGTACCAACTACCCATTATGGGCTTATATGATGCGACATGTATTGGTTGCAAAAGGACTGTGGAACATTGTGCAGGGTGTTGAAAAATGTCCTATCACACATGCAACTGTACAACTTCAGGTACTGAAGCTGATGCAAAAGGTATCGAAGATGATGATATTCTGCATATTCCTGTTCGTGTTGCGGTTTCTGCTACATCTACTGCAGAGCAAATTTGTTGGAATGGCAGGGATGCCCATGCACATGCATTGATAGTTTGTCTGTCAAAGGTGCCATTATTCCTCACATTCACTCTTGCAGAATAGCTAAGGATGCTTGGGATACACTTACCACATTGTACCAAGTTAGGAATGAGGCTCATATTGCTTACCTCTGAAAACCGTTGGAGAGTGAGCACATGAATGAAGGTGATTCTATGGACAATTTTCTAACAAAGATCAAAGACTTGAAGGAACAATTAATTTTTGCTGATGAGGTTATATAAATAGCTCACTTGTGCAAACGGTTCTGAATGGTCTTCCCGATTCATATCAGAGTTTTGCTTCTACTCTTCGGTTGATAATGAAAGGCAATCCAAATGCCTTGTCATTTGAGGAGTTAGTCTCTGTTCTGTTGTAGGAAGTTCAATCCAAGCAGAACAGGTCCATTATGCGTGTTGCAGATCAAGCTTTCCTTGCTAGTCAGAAGGGCAAAGGAAAATGGAGCTCTTCAGCTAGTAAGCAGAAATCTGCTAATTCTACACAATCGAAGAGGGAAGACAAAAATGAAAAGAAATAAAAAAAGCAGAAATTTTTTTGCAAGTACTGTAAAGGAAATGATCATATCATAAAGAACTGTCCAAAACTGGCTGCTAAAGAGGCAAAGACGAAAGAGGCTAGAATGGTTGTTGTAGAGGACTCTACATCAAAAAGAGAGTCTGCTAATCTTGTGTAGGAAGAAGTTTACTACTGTTTGGAGTTTTGACCCATCTTCTCATGAGCAGTGCATGTCTGTAGTAGACTCAGATGTTTGGTACTTTGATAGTGGGGTGGCCAAACATATTACCTCGCAGCGTAGTTTCTTCTCTTCACTCGAGCTTGCCCCTATAGGGAATATTGTTACATGCACCAACAACTCCTCTTATCCTGTTATGGGAGTTGGTAAGATCATTTGGCCTACTACTGATGGTAGTTCTTTCACCTTTTCAGATGCTTTGTTTGTGCCAGGGATCAAGAAATTTTTTTTATCAGTTTCTACATTAGCCAAGATTGGCTTGGTTGTGAAATTTGTTGATGACAGATGTACAGTTCATGATCTGTCAAATGATGACATGATTATTGCTTCTAGCATTTTATGTCATGGGCTGTATAAGCTCATAGACTATGAAAGATCTGTAAATGATTCGGCATGTGCAGTACATGATTCTTAGGCTATGTCAGATGCAAAGATTTGACATGCACGCTTTGGTCATATGAATTTTGCTAGTTTTCTATGCCTGCAAAAATCTGAAATGGTGTCCTCTTTGCCCAAACTTGAGGCACCCGAAAAACATGTTTGTGAAGGCTGTATTTTGGGCAAAATGCAGCATTCCTCCTTTCCAAAAGATGGTTCAGTTCGGGCTACTCAGAAATTGCAAATTGTACATAGTGATGTCTGTGGTCCTATGCAGACACCTTCTTTTGGAAATTATCTTTACTTTGTAACTTTCATCGATGATTTTTCCAGGCATGCATGGGTATATCCTTCACCTTTTCAGATGCTTTGTTTGTGCCAGGGATCAAGAAAAATTTGTTATCAGTTTTTGCATTAGCCAAGATTGGCTTGGTTGTGAAATTTGTTGATGACAGATGTACAGTTCATGATCTGTCAAATGGTGACATGATTATTGCTTCTAGCATTTTATGTCATGGGCTGTATAAGCTCATAGACTATGAAAGATCTGTAAATGACTCGGCATGTGTAGTACATGATTCTTAGGCTATGTCAGATGCAAAGCTTTGACATGCACGCTTTGGTCATCTAAATTTTGCTAGTTTGCTATGCCTGCAGAAATCTGAAATGGTGTCTTCTTTGCCCAAACTTGAGGCACCCGAAAAACATGTTTGTGAAGGCTGTATTTTGGGCAAAATGCAGCATTCCTCCTTTCCAAAAGATGGTTCAGTTCGGGCTACTCAGAAATTGCAACTTGTACATAGTGATGTCTGTGGTCCTATGCAGACACCTTCTTTTGGAAATTATCTTTACTTTGTAACTTTCATCGATGATTTTTCCAGGCATGCATGGGTATATCCATTGAAGGCAAAGTCCGAAGTGTTCATGTGCTTCAAACAATTTTTGGTTTTGGCTGAAAATCTGTCAGCATGTAAAATGGGCACCCTCCATTCTGATCGGGGTGGGGGGATATATGTCTTCTGATTTTAATGCATTTCTCGCTGAATGTGGGATAAAACACCAGTGTACAGTGCCGTATACACTTCAACAGAATGGAGTTGCTAAATGAAAGAATAGGTCACTCATGGAGATGGCGAGGTGTATGGTCAAGAGTCAGGCTTTACCACATAGTTTTTGGCTTGAGGCTAACATGTGTGCAACATATGTACTTAACAGGTGTCCCACTAAAGCACTGAGTCTATCACTCCATATGAGGCTTGGCATGATTGCAAGCCATTTGTTGCTCATCTGCATGTTTTTGGTTTTTTGCATGCACAAATCACCTAGAAGCGAGCGCTGCTGGCGAAACGATCAACTTCTCAATAGCATTGTGCAACGCTATAAGAGGAGAACCCTCTAGAAGATTTGTGTTGGAGTTAGACATCTACAGAAGCACGCGAACAACACAAGGAAGAAGAAGAAGCTTGGAGCACAACACACAATACTAAATGTATTACTAGAGAATGTACAAAGATCAATAGCCCATTAGGGCAACAGGTGTATATACAAGCCGAGGGAAAAAAACCTCCTAAAGAGGGAAAAAAAGTGCCCCGACGGTCCTAGAGTGTTCACACACATCACTACCTGAATATATCAACAAATCTCCCTAGGAGTAATGCGGTGAACAAGTAGCTGGCACTCATGTATAAGGAAGTGCCAAGCTATGTGGAAATCACTCCACAAAAGGAAGTAAGCCCAAAGCTTTGCGAAAAGCTTCAAACTTCTCCCTAGGTAGAGCCTTTGTGAAAAGGTCTACAATGTTCTCCTACATGGGCACATATGCCAAGCTGATCTCCCTAGTAGAGAACCTCTCCCTGACATAATGATAATGCACCTCAATGTGCTTAGTGCAAGCATGGAACACAGGGTTTCTCGCAACTGGCAATGCGCTCTGACTGTCAGTGAAGATGGTGGTGGCAGAAGACTCACCAACACCCAAATCAGCCATAAGGTGTAACCAAGATATACATGAGCTACCAAGCATAAAGCAAAAGCCACTAGTGGACACACGAGTGTCATAGCAACCAGCCCAATCAGAGTTAGAAAAAGCATGCAAATCTAGCGGTAGTGATCCCCCCTTGGGATAAAACAAACCAAGTAGCTGGGTACCACTCAAGTAGCGAAAGATGCACTTAACCACCTGCCAATGCTTGACTTCTAGGCAATGCATAAACTTGCTCATCAGTGAGACAACAAACTGAATATCTGGCCGAGTAATGCATAAGTAAATTAGGCATCCAACAACTTGCTGATAGAGAACAACATCAAATGCACCTCAGCATCATGAAGATTCAATCGTAAACCTGTCTCCATAGGAGTGGCAATAGGCTTACAGTCTTCAAGGCCAAAACGCTGTAATAATGTGTCAATATATTTCATTTGACACAAAGCCATTCCACCATCAAATTGCATAAACTGAATGCCCAAATAGTGATGCAAATGCCCCAAATCAGACATCTCAAATGAGGCATGTAAATCATAAACCTGTCTCCATAGGAGTGGCAATAGGCTTACCATCTTCAAGGCCAAAATGCTGTAATAATGTGTCAATATATTTCATTTGACACAAAGCCATTCCACCATCAAATTGCATAAGGTGAATGCCCAAATAGTGATGCAAATGCCCCAAATCAGACATCTCAAATGAGGCATGTAAATAAGCCTTAAAATCAGTAATATGCCTCTCATGAGGACCAGTGAGCAGCATGTCATCAACATAAACCACAATGATCAGAAATACATCATTAGCACGCTTAACATATAAGGTGCTTTCAGTTGGACTGTTCTCAAAACCATGTGCAATCAGATAGGCATGTATCTTCTCATACCAAGCATGTGGTGCTTGCTCTAAACCATATAATGCCTTCTTTAACCTGCACACCTGGTTTTGATGCCTTTTCTGCACAAAGCCATGGGGCTGAAAAACATACACTTCTTCATGCAAGTCACCATTAAGAAATGTTGTTTTAATGTCCAGCTGATGTACATTCCAACCATGATGAGCTGCAAGTGCACAAATGCTATGAACAGTAGTCATACGGCAAGTAGGAGCAAAGGTTTCATCAAAACCAACGCCTTTTCCTATGCATAACCCTTTGCAACAAGTCTAGCCTTACACCTGTCAACTGTACCAGCAGGCTTACGCTTTAGCTTGTATACCCACTTAGTACCAATGGCCTTCTTGCCAGGAGGCAAGTCACATAAAGACCAAGTACCATTCTTCATTATAACATCATATTCAGATTGCATAGCAGCTATCCATTTTTTTGAATTTTGTGCTTTATCAAATGAAACAAGCTCATTCTCATCATAGAGATTAGATGCAGCCATAGCATAGCAATCTGATGCAAAAGACGCACTATGAGAGCCTGAACGAGTACGATATGACAAAGGTGCATCTAATTTGCTATCATGCAAAGTCTGCACCAACCATTTTGGCATAGTTTTTCCCTCCTCAATATCAGCTCTCTCATCAACAAGTGCATCATGTAAATCTGCATAAAAAATGGGATGATCTGCATCATCACATGAAACCTGCAAAGGTTGAGAAGTTTCCTCATTAGGACCAACACTAGACTCTCCACCTATAAAAAGAGGCAGCAAAGTATCATACATGTCTTTGGAGCTAACAGATGTCTCCTTAGTACATGAAAGCAATGGTTGAATAGCATCTTCCACAAAGACAACATCATGGCTACCGAGAATGCGTTTAGTCTGTGGATGATACAGACGATAGCCTTTACTTTCAGAACTGTACCCAACAAAAATACATTTTACTGCTTTATCATCCAATTTTTTGTGATGTTGTTCAGGCACTAAGGCATATGCAAAACAACCAAAAACACGCAGATGAGGAACAGATGGCTTTCGATCATGCCAAGCCTCATATGGAGTGATAGACTACAGCGCTTTAGTGGGACACCTGTTAAGTACATAGGCTGCACACATGACAACCTCGAGCAAGAAACTATGTGGTAAAGCCTGAATCTTGACCATACACCTCGCCATCTCCATGAGTGACCTGTTCTTTCGTTCAGCAACTCCATTCTGTTGAGGTGTATACGGCACTATACACTGGTGTTTTATCCCACGTTCAGCCAAAAATGCATTAAAATCAGAAGACATATATTGCCCCCCTTGATCAGAATGGAGGGTGCCCATTTTACATGCTAATAGATTTTCAACCAAAACCAAAAACTGTTTGGAACACATGAACACTTCGGACTTTACCTTCAATGGATATACCCATGCATGCGTGGAAAAATAATCGATGAAAGTCACGAAGTAAAGATAATTTCCAAAAGAAGGTGTCTGCATAGGACCACAGACATCACTATGTACAAGTTGCAATTTCTGAGTAGCCGGAACTGAACCATCTTTTGGAAAGGAGGAATGCTGCATTTTGCCCAAAATACAGCCTTCACAAACATGTTTTTCGGGTGCCTCAAGTTTGGGCAAAGAGGACACCATTTCAGATTTCTGCAGGTGTAGCAAACTAGCAAAATTTAGATGACCAGAGCGTGCATGCCAAAGCTTTGCATCTGACATAGCCTGAGAATCATGTACTGCACATGCCAAATCATTTACAAATCTTTCATAGTCTATGAGCTTATACAGCCCACGCCATAAAATGCAAGAAGCAATAATCACATCGCCATTTGATAGATCATGAACTGTACATCTGTCATGGACAAATTTCACAACCAAGCCAATCTTGGCTAATGCAAAAACTGATAAGATAATTTTTCTTGATCCCTGGCAGAAACAAAGCATTTGACAAAGTGAAAGAACTACCATCAGCAATAGTCAAAATGATCTTACCAACTCCCATAACAGGATAAGAGGAGTTGTTGGCGCATGTAACAATATTCATTGTAGGGGCAGGCTCTAGTGAAGAGAAGAAACTACGCTGCGAGGTAATATGTTTGGTCTCCCCACTGTCAAAGTACCAAACATCTGAGTCTATTGTAGACATGCATTGCTCATGAGAAGATAGGTCAAAACTGCAAATAGTAGTAAACGCCCATTCTTCTTCATGCACAAGATTAACAGACTCTGTTTTTGGTAGAGACCTCTGCAACAACCATTCCAGCCTCTTTCTTCTTTGCCTCTTTAGCAGCTGGACAGTTCTGTATGATATGATCATTTCCTTTACAGTACTTGCAAAACAATTTTTGCTTTTTTGATTTCTTATTATCTTTGTCTTCCCTCTTCGATTGTGCAGAATTAGCAGATTTTTGCTTACTACTTGAAGAGCTCCATTTTCAATTGCCCTTCTGACTAGCCAAGAAAGCTTGATCTGCAACATGCATAATGGACCTGTTTTGCCTGGACTGATCTTCTTGCAACAGAACAAAGACTAACTCCTCAAATGACAAGGCATTTGGGTTTCCTTTCATCATCAACCGAAGAGTAGAAGCAAAACTCTGATATGAATCAAGAAGATCATTCAGAACGGTCTGCACAAGTGAGCTATCTGGTATAACCTCATCAACAAAAATCATCTGTTCCTTCAAGTCTTTGATCTTCGTTAGAAAATCACCTTCATTCATGTGCTCACTCTCCAACTGTTTTCGGAGGTAAGCAACATGAGCCTCATTCCTAGCTTGGTACAATGTGGTAAGTGTATCCCAAACATCCTTAGCTATTCTGCAAGAGCAAATGTGAGGAATAATGGCACATTTGACAGACAAAGCTATCAATGCATGTGCCTAGGCATCTCTACCATCCCAATGAATTTGCTCTATAGTAGGTGCAGTGGAAATCGTAGCACAAACAGTAACATGCAGAATATCATCATCTTTGACACCTTCTACGTTAGCTTCAGTACCTGCAGTTGTAACAATTGCAGGTGTGATAGGATGTTTTTCAACACCCTGCACAATGTTCCACAGTCCTTTTGCAAGCAATACATGTTGCATCATATAAGCCCATAACAAGTAGTTGGTACCATCCAACTTATCCTCAACATCCAACATATGAAATACATCACTGCTTTCAGCCATGGCCGGTGACTAAAATACCTTGATGCAGAAAATTGACTGTATCTCAAAAAGTTGAAGAGAACTACCCAGATGAATTTTGTTAAACCTATAGCAGACTTCGAGACGATTATATTGGTGAATCGAAACTGGTATATACCTTTGGCACAGAAAGATGAAATAGCCTACACAAGCACTGCGATAGTGCATTCGGAGGTTGAAACGAGCTCAGATCACGAGTTTGGCAACACACAACAAAGTTGTTTTGATCTCGAAACCACACTGAGTATGCTCACCAAAATTCATGCGAATTTGAGAGTGAAACTGGAGAGGTGTCGACGATGCCCTAGATGAAGCGACGACCTATTCTGATACCAATTGTTTGAGTTAGATGTCTGTGAAAGCACGTGAACAACACAAGGAAGAAGAAGAAGCTTGGAGCACAACACACAATACTAAATCTATTACTAGAGAATGTACAAAGATTAGTAGCTCATTAGGCCAATAGGCATATATACAAGCGGGGGGAAGAAAACCTCCTAAAGAGGGAAAAAAATGCCTCAGCGGGCCTAGAGTGTTCACACACATCACTACCTAAATATATCAACAATTTGGAGGGAGCGATGTGCCAAAAATTTTGGACACCTTCCTAAAGAGTGGTCGATCGAGAATTCTCTATTCCTCCTTGGCAAAAGAATCTCCAATTGTAAGAGGTCCCCACCTTTCAGACATCATAAAGTGTTTCTCATCGAGAACAACAAGCTTAGACCCAACTGGGTCTTGCATGAGGGGGATAGGAGGGTTATTAACCTCATTTGTAAGTCTCTATAGTCTCTCTTTAGTCTCGCAAGTTCTGTCCCTACTTTGTGGGATACGGGAGGTCGCAAGGGCACTAGTTCCATTCACTTGTAACCTGTTCTTTCCATTTAATTAAAGTCCGAGAGAGTAGGCCAAGGCTGAGGTTCCTTTGATTAAAGAAAAAACTCTGAAATGGTTTGTTTTGGAGTCTTCTTGATCTGGTTGAGCTCATTCCAAAGATGGTTCTTCCTTGCTTTTGTGCTAGCAGAAAGAAAGTTTCTAGGGAATGCCAAGTCTCTCGAGATGTCTTGTATCCTCTAATATGTGGTAATAGAAAGTCAAAGATATAGTTAAGTATGTATGAACTTGCTTGATCATCCCTTGCACACCAAAGTGTGCGTTTATATGTTTGCTCTTGAGTTGGTCCTCCTTTGGATCTTGGAGTAGGCATTGCTTCATCACTTGATACAATCCCATATAGATTCCTTCCTCGCAAATAACCCTCCATTTTGATTTTCCAAGTTGAATCATTGTGTCTATCAAGCTTATCAATCATTGATGGAAAGCTATCTCCCATCTTGAAGTTGCTCTGATACCAATGAAAGAGATGGGAGAGATTTGGAGAAGTTTGGAGTTGGTTGGTTAGATGATGAAGATGGTCTAGCAAACATGCACAGGATGTGCCCTAGCTCTTTGGATAGGTAAAGTAGAACTTTTAGACTTATCTTCAATGCAATAAAATTCAATTGGTATTCTGGAACATCAATAAAAATAGATTGATGCAAAAGAGATGAATTGCAACTTGACAAGTTCACAGAAAACTTTGTTGAATTTGAATTGAAGTTATGATTTGAAAATACTCAGAGCAGCAGCACAATTACAAATTGAGAAAATTCCTCTTGATGAGGTTTTATACAAAGTTTTACTTTTCTATATTGCACAAAAGCATTGATTAACAACAACCAATGAATTATCAATCAACTTAACTCTAATTGGTGGTCATTCCTATTTTTAAGGAATATGTAGAAGATGACCCGAAGACTAAAAATATGATATTTCTCTAAATCTGTTGAAGAAAATGACTTGAAAATATATACTCATGAACTCAACATTGATACCTTCACATGCTTAATCATTGGAGCTTTGTAGAGAGAGGAGAAACCTATGCAAGTTGACTGTGTTTGAGTAAGGATCAGAGAAATGAAGTAGCAAGACAATAATGCCCAAAGTATATGTATATTGCTTTCAACATCTACAACAACATAGTGTACAATGTCATGAGTCATTATATAGAATCTTGAGGATCTATCCACACCTTTTCTCCATGAATTTTGGTTCGAAATAAGGCAATTTTGGTAGTTCAGATTGATCAAGATCTTTTCCTATAATCTAGGAAAAGTAATCTAATCAACATCTTCTTTTGTGGGCTGATTGATTGATTGATTGAAAAAATCACAACCACCTCTAACTCGTGATTTTTGAGCCTTTTTCTTTTCCTTTTACAAAGGTAAATGTTTTGCAACTTACATAAAAGTGTGATCATATGTGATCAATCATGTAATAACAAATGAGTGCAATTATAGAAAACTCTCAATGAGTATCTAAAATACCATCCAGATGATGGTTTTGATGTAGATCATATTTATCTCAAGCATAATTTAAGCTTGCTATTTCAATAGACATAACTGCTCATGGAGAAATATGGTTGAGCGAAATCCAACTTAGCAATCCGATTCAACAAAATCTGAATGAGGAAAATTCAAGTTAGCAAAACTCCACAATATCTGACTGGGCAATGTTCTAACGTTGTGAACCATCAAGCTTTCTTGTATTTGGTTAACAAACAATGTGTGAGAGGTTTCCTAATTCAATGGATCTTATTATTTATGGAAAATAATTTTAAATTAGTAGTCAAGAAAGGTAAGAAAAATTTGAACCAATCATCTATCTAGATTGACCAATGGAGAAGCTAAGTATCTTGTAAAATTTTGATGATATCCTAGATGAATAACTATTCAATCTAAAAGAGGAACCAAAGTGTGTTGAGCCACTAGTGCCTATCCTCACTTTTGTTCCAAGTCATCTTGATATGAAGTTTTATGCAAGAAGCCTTCAAGGAGCATATCTATTGTTGATCAATGTAGGTTATATGTATCAGAAGGATAGAAAAGGCACAATACATTGTTTTGTGGGAAAATTCAAGCACCAATTGCTCCTCAAGAGATCTCACAAGAGTATTTTGGGGGCTTGTTATCCTACTTCTTCCACTTTGTAGAACTTAAACACAGATGGTGTAAAGATGTAGTAAGTTTTGTACATGAATGCCATGAGTGCAAACTCAAAGTACCAATAGAACACGCAAATCTTTTTAGAATAGCTACCAATCCCTAGCGGATGAACCCATTTTGAACTTCCTCAAAATGTACAAGCGATTAATGGAAATATGTGAGAAACTTCAATTCTCTTTTGGAGAAATTGCAAAGGAATATACATTGATTGGAAATCAAATGTATAAATGTGAGAAAGATAATTTCCTTTGCATTTGTTTCCATGAATCAGAATATTTATCTTCATTAGAAGCTGCCCTCTCTAGTCTAGTACAAAGAAACTTCTATCTCAATACAACCATTTCAATGTTGATGTTTGCTAGTCCATGTTTTCTAACCATGTGCATAGATAATGAAAGTTTTGTCAAGACATGTGATGTATAACAAAGGGTATATGCCCATTAAAAAAAGATGAGATGCCTTTAAGACCGATGATGGGATCTAGAGATTCTGCCAAGTAAGGCATTGAATTTATTGGACCTATCCATCAATCGAAGAAAGTATCACATGGAGAGTACATCATTGTCTCTACAAATTATATAATGAAGTGGGTGAAGGCCAACACTAGTACTAATAATGATGCTTTGACAACTAACAAATTGTTATTTGAGAATATTTGCACATGCTTTGGAATTTTAATATAGATTGTGAGTGACAAAGGGACTCACTTCAACAATTAAGTGATTGAAAATCTATCAAATACGTTTCTTTTTACACACATAAATTCTGCATCCTATCAACCATAACAAAATGGTCAAGCTCAAAGTTCTAGCAAATTCAAATGCATTGTTTTGAGCAAATTGATAAATAGAAAAGGATATGACTAGCATAAGACATTGCATCATGCAATTTGGGCTTATCCTATGGATCATAGGATGCTTTTAGGTTCAATTCCATTCAACCTATTCCATGGTCAACACGCTACTATACCAATAGACTTCATAGTACCTACTCCACAAGTGGCACAAGGATACCATTAGAATAGGCACAAGCTTTCTAATCTAATAGACTAGCCTAGAAAAGCTCCAAAAAACATGATTAGACGATGTGGCAAGTATCTATGAAGCAAAGAAATGCCAGAAGGCTTACTTTGATGCACACATCAAAGGCAAGTAATTTCAAGAAAGTGACTTGGTATTGGTATGTACACTAAAGAAACATGTAAAGAAACTGCAAAAGAGAGGCGACAACCCCTTTGTGATTCATAGAATCTCTCCAAGTGATGCAATAAAATGTGTTTTTCTGGAAGGATAAGTTATCCCTAATTATATTAGGGGATGTAGAGTTAAGCTCTAACATTGACCTCTCACTGAAGAAATGTTGCAATGACTACAGAAAGCCAAGGATCTTAAGGCTTAAAAGTTGGGTATGTGCTAGGAATTTCAATAGGAGACATTGGAATGCATCAAGCGATGTAAGTTGATACAACAACAAGCATGCAAATATATTAATAGGTAACAAGACATCCCTAAGGGAATGCACAAAATTGAGGATCCTTACAAAAAGATCTTCGACTAAAGACCAACATATGGGCTATTTTAGGAGATAGTTCTTCAAGATCCTCATCAATTAGTATAGAAATGGGTGTTGTAAGTAATGTGACACATCTATCACTCATTTGAAAAATTCAATGTTGCCATCAAACTAGTGAATGCGGGTGAACCAAATAGAAACTTACATTTTCTTATAATGTTATTTTCCCCGGACTTGTATATATGCCTACTACCCTAACATGTTTCTTATCTTTGTACATTCTAGTGCTAATACATTCTATATTAGAATAATTTTTTGGTGATAAAAACTAATATAAAACACAACTTGAGGCAACATTGGAATTCAAGAAACAAATGTGTGTGTTTACATATATACTTATTTATTCCTAAGGATAAGCCACAACATATTTTTACATATTGTAATAGTTTTTTTATGATGAAATGTCAGATATCAAAGTATTTCACAAGGGATCCGAAATTCACGAGTCATATTTGAATTCAAAATTCAAATAAGTAGCTGAGGCAAGGGGTAGAGAGGTAGATAGGGCAAGGGAAGATCTCAAAGCTTTGGACCTTGTGCCATATGTGGAAATAAAAATTGTATGACTCAACATTGTTGCAAGAACCAAAGGAACCAGATATGAAAAGGATACAACTGAGGATGATATGAAGTTCTTCAAGGTAGATACAACAACTATGGATACAATGGCAATAAAAAAAATTCAACGACAACTATCAAGGAGGTTAGAAAGGAAGGAGAGAATACAACAATTTTACTGATGATCAATCACAACAAGACCCACTTATACTCATGAACATGACTATGAAAGGAGGTAAATTGCATGAACATGTATTCTATATTGATTTTGGATGTTCAAAACATGTATTAGGGAATGTAGCACTACTCTCATATTTGGAAGACCTCGAGAAAAAGCATGAATTGTAAATAGAATATGACAGAAGGCTCACTCTAGACAAGATTTTCTATGTCAGGACATCAAATGGTAACATGAATTTGTTGATCAAAGTTCTCTATGTACATAGCATTAACAAGAATCTAATAAGTGTAGGTAAGATTATGGAGAAGGGATTACAGGTGAGATTTAAAAATTATTGAACCTATGTAGAAGATCCATAGCAAGGATCCAAGAATAAGTGAAGGTGAAAAATATAAGTAGAAAATTCAATTTTAAACCCCAACACACAAGGAACATAACATTGTTCAATTATGGCACACAAACTCTGTCAGAGTTACATGTGTTGGAGTTTGAGGTCTGTTGAAGCACAAAAATAGCACAAGGAAGAAGAAGAAGTGTTGTGAAATAACACATGTGCTAACAAGAATCAAACTATCAAGACCACACTCCTAAGAGAGAGCACATATCCACCCATATATATAGCTCTAGTCCAAGGGGGTGCATGTCCTTGAGATTGGCCAAGTGTCCAGCCAAGTGTCCCTCATGTGGACACTTTCCCAAGGGTGATCACATGCCTTCTGATTTCCCAAGGTCTATCACATGCCTTCTAAATCAAATGAGGATTCTTCTCTCACATACACATAAGGTGACTCCTAGAGAAGCTTCTCCCAAGACTAAGGTTCCCACACCTTAGGATAAATCAAGCCTAAGGTTCTAACCATTCAATTGGGAGCTCAATGAATAAATACCTCAAGGGTTAAAACCAAGGGTTTCACCCAAAGTTTCAAGGCATGTTCCAAGGGTAATTCAAGGGCTAGACCAAAGCAAACATACACCAAAGCAAACATACACCAAAGCAAACACCATATGTTTAACCTTCTGAAGCCATGAAGTATACAACATTCTTCCCCCCTTTAACATTTTTGTCCTCGAAAACGTGTGTAGGTATAATATGTGAAGTATTCCCCCGTGCACCATGATCTATATTTTGAGCATGGTCATCTCTCTCTTTAGATTCATTTTGAGTAATCAGATAAGGTCTAATTCCTACCTTAATTTGAGAGAAAATGAATCAAGATCCCTGCCCAAATCACTTTCTTGTAGTCCACCCGAATGTACATGCATGCCTTGTACCTATGGACTAGTGAAATGGGTAGACTTCTTTGGTGGTCTTTTTCTTCTGGCACCTTCACAGACCTAGATTCTCCATAAAATAATAAATTTCAGTACACTTTGTACTTCCCTAGAAATTTATAATTATAGGAGTCTATGATAGAGATCCTATCTCTATCTTGAAAGGGCCAAAAACTAGATTCATCTTCCACTTTCAACAGAAAGGAGAGGAATCTTCAAATGTTCTGAACTTAACTTATTCTTTTATAGTCTTTTTCAAATACAAATATACTTTATTTGTATTTGATAGGACTTAGCTAAAGATATGAACCTAGGAAAGTGGGTCTAGTGAGTCCTTGCCAAAACATGCTCAATAAAATGAGGAGAAATACTATCTTCTCATTCCTTCGCAACTTAGGTGGACTTATTTCTAAATTTCAATACCTTAAACGAATACTTCCCCAAGTTCATAATAACACAAATACTCCATGGACTATACATCATGCATCTCATGCATTTTATGCTCTTTTGCTTTAGAGCTAATCCAAAAAATTGGATCATAATGATAAAAAATCATAATACTAAAGTATGCAAGAATAACAAGAAGCAATAAATATTACTTCCCCAATTTTTGTGATGAAGAGTCAAGACCGTCCATTCATGGGTATCCACTTCTTGATGGCAATATCTGTTTTCTCGAGTTCGATGCTTCCTCTTAGAGATTTGACTTACCCCTTATTCCCCATATACAAAGCTGAACATGATTGACCTGCCTATATAAACAAGCTCAAAAGCGTCCTTTCATTATATGAAGGAAGAGACTCGAGTTCGGGCTGCTCCTCGCTGTATGCCTAGTTATGCAATCCCATATGTCAAGGAAACACAATATGATATGCCTATATAATGGCCTGAAAAAGGATTGTTCTCTCAATCGACAACAGAAAAATGCCTCACGATAGCACGATCTCTATCTGAGTACGTGTGCTGAACTTTCTTGTGATACAGACACACATGCTGCCCATCAACATGTCTTGTCTGCAAGGGACTTTCTCCTACTCAAAGAGGGGTCCTATGAACAAATTTTTACTCCTCTAAAACGATAAACTCGTGGTTGGGCCTATGGATGGACAGGAAAAGAAAACTCGAACTCCTCAAGGATCTAACATGGCTCGATACCACTGTTGTGAAATAACACATGTGCTACCAAAAATCAAACTATCAAGACCACACTCCTAAGAGAGAGCACGTATCTACCCATATATATACCTCTAGTCCAAGGGGGTGCATGTCCTTGAGATTGACCAAGTGTCCAGCCAAGTGTCCCTCATGTGGACACTTTCCCAAGGGTGATCACATGCCTTCTAATTTCCCAAGGTCTATCACATGCGTTCTAAATCAAATGAGGATTCTTCTCTCACGTGCACACAAGGTGGCTCCTAGAGAAGCTTCTCCCAAGACTAAGGTTCCCACACCTTAGGATAAATCAAGCCTAAGGTTCTAACCATTCAACTGGGAGCTCAATGAATAAATACCTCAAGGGTTAAAACCAAGGGTTTCACCCAAAGGTTCAAGGCATGTTCCAAGGGTAATTCAAGGGCTAGACGAAAGCAAACATACATCATATTCTAACCTTTAGAATCCATATGTTTAACCTTTTGAACCCATGAATTATACAACAAGAAGCTTGGAATGCAACATAGAATAATGAATGTATTACCAAGAGAATGTACAAAGATAAGTGACCCATTGGAGTTATAGGCATATATACAAGCCTGGGGAAAAAACCTCCTAAAGAGGGAAAAAAGTGCCCCGATGGTCCTACTGTGATCATACACATCACTACCTAAATATATCAGCAAATCTCTCCTGAGAGTGAGGCCATGAACAAGGATCTATCACTCATGAAGTGCTAAGCTATGTGGAATCAATCCACAAAAGGAAGTAAGCCCAAAGCTTTGTGAAAAGCTTCAAACTTCTCCCTAGGTAGAGCCTTTGTGATAAGGTCTACAATGTTCTCCTACGTGGGCACATATGCCAAGTTGATCTCTCCAGCAGAGAGCCTCTCCCTAACATAATGATAGTGCACCTCACTGTGCTTAGTGCGAGCAGGGAACACAACATTCCTTGCAACTACCAATGTGCTATGCCTGTTAGTGAAGATGGTGGCGGCAGAAGACTAACCAACAACCAAATTAGGCATAAGGCATTTGATCCACAGATACTCAACAATCATTGTGAAAGCTACCCTATACTCAGCCTCACAACTAGAAGTGGCCATAGTAGGTTGCTTCTTGCTCAACCAAGATATGCATGAGCTACCAAGCATGAAGCAAAAACCACTAGTGGACACAGAGGTGTCATAGCAACTAGCCCAGTCAAAGTAAGAAAAGCATGTAAATCCAGCGATAGTGATCCCCCTTGGGATAAAACAATCCAAGTAGCTGGGTACCACTCAAGTAGCAAAAGATGTGCTTAATTGCCTATTGATGCTTGACACCTAGGCAATGCATAAACTTGCTCATCTATGAGACAACAAACTGAATATCTGGCCGAGTAATGCATAAGTAAATCAAGAATCCAATAGCCTGCTGATAGAGAACAACATCAAATGCATCTCCAACATCACGAAGACTCAATTGTAAACCTGTCTCCATAGGAGTGGCAATAGGTTTGTAGTCTTCAAGGCCAAAACACTACAATATTGTGTCAATATATTTTGTTTGACACAAAGCTATTCCACCATCAACTTGCATAAATCCTGTCGACTAATCCATCAGGCTTACGCTTTAGCTTGTATACATACTTAGTGACAATGGCCTTCTTGCCAAGAGGCAAGTCACATAAAGACCAGGTACCATTTTTCATAATAGCATCATATTCTGATTGCATATCAACCATCCAATTTTTTGAATTTTGTGCTTCATCAAACAAAACAATCTCATTTTCATCATAGAGACTAGAGGTAGCCATAACATAGCAATCTGATGCAAAAGAATCATTATGAGAGCCTAAATGAGTATCATATGACAGAGGTGCATCTAATTCGCTATCTCGCAAAGTCTATACTAGCCATTTAGGCATAGTTTTTGCCTCCTCTATATCACTTCTCTCATCAATAAGTGCATCATGTAAATCTGCATCAGAAATGGAATGATCTACGTCATCATGTGAAACTTGTAAAGGCTGAGAATTTGCCTCATTTGGACCAACACTAGACTATCCACATATAAAAAAGAGGCAGCAAAGTATCAATGGATATACCCATGCATGCTTGGAAAAATCATCAATGACACTCATGCATGGAAAGTGGGTCCAAGAGAGCCAAAAGGGTCCACAAGTGAGCATTGAGGGAAATGCTCAGTCTAAGGGGAAAGGAATGTCACATAATACTAGCAGGGGATGGTTGAAACATACCTTAAGAGAAGGGATTAGGAAGTAATCCTCATCCATGGCTTTTGGGGCTAGTGGTTTTCCCATCATACTCCTAGCTAGGAGGTTGTGAGTTCAATTCCCAACATTATTCATAATTGTGACTTTATTTAATTCTTATAGTCAATGCAAAGTTGCATAGAGCCATCTTTTTTCTTTACTAGGAGGATTGGTGATGCCCATGGGGAATTACTAGGTCTAATGAATCATTTATCTAAGTAATCCCATATTTGACTTTCTACTTCCTAATGGTGAGCTAAACTAAGTCTATAAGAAGGCTTACAAATGGGTTTAGTGTCAGTAACTAGGTCTATGGCATGGTCAATGTCTCCCCTAGTAGGTGGCAATCCTTTGGGTAAATCAACAGAAATGTCATGTACCTCATGTGAATCAAATAAAGTATCTAACTGCATGCATGAAATAAGAGGTGTACTAGGTACATCTCTTTCACCCTGAATACAAAACATACTTCTTGCTTTAACAAATTGAATAGTATTGTTATGATAAGTGCATTTAAGTGTGTCTCCCAAACCCCATAACCATTCTCTACCCAAAACTAGGTATGTTCTTTCCATATTCATTATTTGGAAATCTAAGTGATCAACATATCCTTGCATCTTGATTTCCAAATTGGATACCATACTATCCCATACTCTTTTATCATTCCCTTGCATCATAGATACAATGTATTCATGTGCACTAGGCTATTGAGGAGTCTTGAGATTTTTTACTAGAGTGTAATTCATAAAGTTATGAGTTGTAGAATCATCAATCATGATCCACACCATAGTCCCGTTAACATGACCATGAAGTTTAACCAAATCATGGGGTCCAAACTATTGTGACCACATGGATTCAGTTAAACAACATGTATGCTTGACATCCTCATGCATAACTTCCGCTTCTTTGTAGCTAGAGTTGCCATAAATAGGAAGTGTTTGCACTAGGTAGACTGATTTTTTCCTTTGGTCTTTTATGGAATTGCCTCATCCTAAAAACTTGGAAGAACTTCAGGTCATCCTAGGTTTGGCCGGATTCTATCGATGATTCATCAAGAACTATGCCAAGATAGTTGTTCCGATGACAAACAAACTTAAAGGGAAAAGGGAAAGCCTTTCAATGGGGAGATGAACAAAGGAGAAGTATGGAAATAATAAAGGTAGCAATAGCTATAGCTCCATCATTACAGATAGTAGATCCCAATCAACCCTTTGTGGTTGATACTGACATGAGTGATTATGCTATAGGAGCAGTTCTAGTTCAAGATGGTCGACTAGTAGCATTTGAAAGTAAGAAATTATAACCAGCTCAAAGAAATTACTCTATCTATGAGAAAGATTTGTATGCCATTGTACTCCATGCTTTAAAGAAGCGGAAGGGAAATTTTAATTTAGGGGCTGATTCACTTAGTCGCATGCCTATGCTCAACGGATTGAGTTTTACTCAGATTATTAGTGAGCTACTTGAGTCCATTAAGGGGAAATGTAAGGTTGATCATGCATATTTAGAGATTTGAGAAGCCATTGAGTAAGGTGATCTTGTAGTATGGGTTTCCAATGAGGATGAAGTATCAATACTCAAGAAGGATTCAAGTGGAAGAACTACAATATCAAAGATGTATATTTGTGGTATAAAGGAAAGGTATATGTCCCTAAGGATTTTGAAATGAGACGACATATTTTGTATGAGTGTCATGACACACTGAGTGAGGGACATCCAAGTATTAACAAGACTTGTGATCTTGTTAAGAGGCAATTTTACTAGCCTAGACTCCACAAGGATGTCCAAGAGTATGTGCTTAAGTGCAATAGATGTAAGGTCAATGAAGCTCAAAGATTAAAGATACGATGGTGAGATTGTTTATAGAGAACTTATATTGATTATAATGGTCTTCCTTTAGACATTGTTTTCGATTAGGATACAAAATTTACAAGCCTTTTCTGGAGAGTGGTCCTCAAGATGTTGGATACTAAACTTAGTATGAGTATGGTTGAGCATCCACAATTGGATGGGAAAACAAAAAGGATTAATCAAATCTTAGAGGATATGCTTCATACATATGTAAGTGAAAGGCAAACTAATTGGGAAGAGTACTGACCTATAGTAGATTTTGCATATAATAGTGCCAAGCACTCTTCCATAGGACATAGTCCATTCTTGCTTATGTATGGTTTTTGGCCAAGAGATCCTTATGCAGTTGGTTTATAGGACGAGAGAATTTAGACTGCAAAATATTTCTTGGAAGAAATGAATGATATGCTTAAACTTGCTTAAGATAGTATTAGGAAAGCTCAAGATAGAGGTAGAGCCTATATTGATCCTCAAAGAAGAGAAATGAACTTTGAGGTAGGCACTCAAGTTTATCTCAGAGTTCCTTCTAGGCCTGAGACCATGAAGATGAGACCTTGTCCTAAACTATCTCCTAGATATTGTAGTCCATTCCCAATACTTAAGAGAATAGGTCAAATGGCTTACTAGCTCCAACTTCCAGATAGTAGTTAGATTCATCTTGTATTTCATGTTAGCAGGTTCTAAAAGAAATAAGGAGAATCTAACAACCTCACTGTAGATAGTGAGGTTATCAAGCCAAATTTTGTTCAATCTATTCCACATGAGCCTGAGAGAATTCTTCGAACTCGAGAAACACGAATGAGGATTCATTTATGTCAAGAGTACTTAGTTAAGTGCAAAGATAATTCAGAAGCGGATTAGCACCTTTCAGATATGGTTTTCCACCTTTATGAAGATGGTTCAAGATTCTTCTTAAGGAGAAACATATAGGGAAACACTATGGAGAGATGACCATGTACACAAGGTACGTGGGTTTCAGTGGAACAAATCATATATGTGTTATTACTCTAACTCACCTATGCCTTCCATGAATAGCTTTGAGGAAAAACCTGAAGTTAAGGGGAAAGAAATATTATATCAACTTTAGTGTGAACCACCTCTATTGGAGGTTGGAGGGTGTGAAGCCACTTGGCACTCAAACATGCATTGCATGGAGTTAGAGATAGCTGAGGAATTATATTTATAGAGCTTTGTGTTTGGGAGGTGAATCATCTTGTCTCTGATCTTTGAGTGTACTCAAACACATTGGAGTGCATAGTTTTCATCCTCGGAATTCGTGCACGTTTTTCATGCAAAAAGCACGAAGGGCTCATCAGGGGAGGGACTAATTGTAGCACATTGGTATCTAAGCCACAAGTTCGACAAGGCATCATAGAGACGATGACGGTGCATACCCACACAAATGATGATGACACACACCCCTGAGGGGTAGCCACGAACACACAACACCCACCCAAGGAAGGCTCCCACAGAGGAGTGAGAGAGCTCCTCTTGGAACACATTATATGAAGCCTTCCCTTGATCTGTCTGTGCCCTTATGTGGGATAAAGATACCACCAATCCCTGGTCTGTGAGTAAAGAGAGAAAAAGAAGGAAGGAGGGAGATATGAATTTCACGAATGAGGGAGATACAAACTTGATTTTTTCTCCAATTTTGAGCAAGGATTTGAAGGACATAGCCATGGAAAAATCTCAAAAGAAAGATATGCCCATGTTCTTTGTGGCATGCTCTCTGTGAATCCACCTTCTTTCTAAATTTTGGATAACAGAACTATTGCTTTCCAAAACCTCAAAGTCACCCATGTGGCAAGATTTGTTTTTGTTGCTTCCATTCTAGCCTACACCTACACCCTCTACTTCAACAAGGCGCTATTTCTCGTTTGAGTGCTGAAATTTCATGATTTATGTTGGGAATTGAACTCGCGACCTCCTGGTTAGGAGTACGATGGGCTAACCACTTGCCCTAAAAGTTATGGTTGAGGATTTTCCTAATTCTCTCTCTTAGGGTGAGGTTCAACCATCTCCTACTAGGATGTTGTGAATTGAACTCACGAGCTCCCATCTAGGAGTACGATGGGCTAACCACTTACCCCAAAAGCCATGATTGAAGATTACCTCCTTATCCTCTCTCTTAGGGTGAGGTTCAACCATCTCCTGCTAGGATTATGTGAGATTGGATGAAGACCTTTTCACCTCCAATATCCTTGGCTACCTTTAATTTCAGCAATACCTTTTCTACCCTTCCTTATGCTATGCATCTTATGCATGTCTCTCATCTTCTCCAGTGCTCCACATCCCTTGTTGGATGCCCTCCATTCTTGCATAAATTTCTTGACTCCCCTTCCCTCTCTCTCTAGTGACTTCAGTTGGCTATGACTCCTCCACAAATCCTTTGAGAGCACTCCTCTTCACTATTTAAGGCCCTCTTTTTTCTCCCTTAGTGTTAGACCATGAATACCCTCCCTCCCCAAAATGCTCTCTCGCCTCCTCTACTCCTTATTATCGTATTCCCCCCCTAATGTTCCTGCTTGGGTTGTTGAGGTCATCTCACCTACTTTTCCAAGTATTATCCCCTCCTTAAGAGAAAGACCTCTTTTCTTCCAAAAACTCTCTCCAAGTGCACGTCCTCTTGATTACCACTTCCGCGTTCATTGTTCTATTTGAAATTAGAGCAAGGCACCCCATTCAATCTCTACAGACCTACCGATCTTTCATTTTTTGGAAACAATAACAAGCTTTTTGAACATCATTTTGTTAAGCACACCCTTCAATTAATGTAGTCCATATAGCTTCAAATAGCATCCTCTATTGTTAACTCATCAAGATGTTTTTGTGCTTCAAATAGCACGCCACGCTCTACATACATACGTATTAATGCACTACCAACAAGCGCACATGCAATCTCTAGTCCACCTTGAATGACGTCATTGTGTACTTTCTTGACATTAACTGAATTTTCAATATCGGCACATGCCTTGAATACATAGAAATATGTGAATACATCTAGGAAAAATCCATGTTCTTTCATGCATTCAAATAAATTGAGTGACTCATGTGCATACACATGTGGTGAGTGTCTAAAAATGAGAACATTCCAAGACATCGGATCCTAAATCCTAAATTAATCAAACATTCCAAGACATCGGGTCCTAATAAAACAACCTAGGGATTTCCAAGAGACCTATGCTTCACATACAGTTCAATCAAAGGATTTGCAACAAGAATATTGCTCTCCAAAAACCTTAGAACCGTGGCATGAAGGACATGGCGCATTTTAACATCATACGCATCACTCGAAGCTTTCAAGATGCAAGCAAAGGTCACTCCATCAAGAGCTAAGCCCTACTACTCCATTTTCTTGAAAGAAGCGAGGCAAGATCAGAGGGGAGCAAAATGAGAGATTTGACATGAGGTTGTGAAAACTAAATTCGTAGGTATCTTTCATAGGCTTAAAGCCAAGAGAGAATCTTAGACATCTTATTCACTTTTTAGAAACACGGTTAATTGAGGGACCTATTTAGGGGCATAGATCTGAATATTCTTTGAGTCATTTTATACAAAGGTAATGAACAAGAGTTGAAAATACTTCCAAGCTTTTAACGCACATAAAATTCATAAAGTCTTCACAAAACAAAAGATTTCAAAAGCATCAAAGGTTACAATTGAGATTGTGCAAAGAAAGTTATCTTGAAGCTAGCTACTCTCTTGCCTCATCAAAAGAATTTTGGAGTGAGAAAATGGACAGGAACAACAAACATATGTTCTCTCTCTTGAAAAAAAACAAAGTCAGGGACTTCATTCCCAATTTGAAAAAGAAAGAAGGTGGTCACACTTTAAATATTGAAGAGACTCTTCAGGAGGCTAAAAGATTCTTTATGAATGTTTTCTCTGGTACTCCCAAGTGGGGGGAGGACATCCAGAGGGCCAGGGCTACTATTGCTCTAAAAAGGAAAAAAATGATTCCTGAAAGCCTGGTTCCCATCCTGGACCTGCCCCTCACTGCCGGTGAGATCAAAGAAACCATTTATAAATTCAAACCCTGTAAGTCTCCGGGATTTGATGGATTGCCAAATGAATTCTTCATATTGCTATGTGAATTTCTTACTCCTTATATTCTCTTGGTGTGGGAAGAGGCTTCTAGCAAAGGATTTCTCCCTTGTCACATTAACACTGGAGTTATAAGACTTATTCACAAAAGGGGAAGTAAAGATGACCTCAACAATTGGAGACCTATCACTTGTCTTAACACCATCTACAAGATTATAGCTTCTACCATAGCCAGAAGACTTAGTCCCATGATGAAACACTTTATCCTCCCTGAACAAAAAGGTTTCATCAAAGGTAGATACATCCTTGATGCTATTATTTCTCTTTGGGAAGGTATAGACAATGCTAAAGACTTGGGCCAAAGTTTTTATTTCTTTAAGATTGACTTTGATAAGGCTTATGATAGGATTGAATGGGATTTTATTCTCCAATCTCTTCAAGACCTGGGAGCTGGCAAAAGACTCATCATAAATATTAGCACTCTCTTTGGCAATGCTTGTTCTAGGGTTGCCATCAATGGCCATATCTCTGATCCTTTTACTCTTAGTAGATCCATCAGACAAGGCTTCCCTCTTGCTCCCTTGCTCTTTGCAATTGCTAGTGATGCTTTAGGTTGGCTTGTTAAAGATGCTATGAACAATGGTACTATAAAAGGAATCAATGTGCTTAACTCCCCTTCCCCTCTTGGGCTCCAAATGTTTTCTAATGATACTAATGTTATTCTAAATGCTGATGATCTTTCTGTAAACAAATTTCTGGAATGTTTAGAGATTTTTTGTCTTGCTAGTGGTTCCAAAGTTAACCATTCCAAAACTAGATTTAAAGCTTCTAATGAAACTATTCCTGAATGTGTTTCTAGACTTGGATGTAACATTATCAAAGATGGAGAGATCTTTAGATTGTTGGGGATTCCCATGGGTTTCCAGATTTCTTTTGCTCAAAGGTGGGAATGGGTGGTGGAAAGGTTTAAAAAACACTTGCTGTACTGGTATGATACTAACAGTTCCCTCCCTCATAGAACTTTTGTTCTCAATCATTACATCCTTCCTAAATTGGTCTATTTTCTGGCTTGTTGGTCTCCTTCTAATAAGCAACTTGGACAGGTTATCTGTTTAGCCAGGAACTTCTTATGGGGAAGTAAGTCTGATAAAAAAAAGTCCCCAAGGTGGCTTGGAAAGTGTGCTGTCTCCCTAAACATCAAGGTGGATTGGGCATTATTAATCCTGTGAAAATGGCAGACAACTTGGCTTCTAAATGGATTTTGAGATGTATTGACTGTAATGATGTCTGGGCCTGTCTTCTGAAAAGAAATACTTCTAGATTTTGTCTTTCTGACTACAGGGCCTGGAAGAATCTCAACCTTTGGGACATTATAACTTCCCCACATCCCATCACCCCCTTTGGTAGTCCCTTAGTGTGTAGAATGTGGCAGGCCTGGTTCAAAGCTAAGAACTCTTTTAAACTCCCTAACGAACTTGCCTGTTCTCTTCAATTTTATTTGCAAGAGTCTCCATGGTTGGGCTGGCTTGCTTACTGTGAAGAAAACAGGCTGACAATCAAGCAACACAAATGCCACAAAGCTGGAATCACTACTTGGAACAATTACATATGTGGAGTAAGGGTAAGGACTGCACAAGAAGTCTTTTCTAGCACTAATCTGTCTCTGTCTTGCTTTCACGTAATTCAAAAACACAGAAACATGCTGCTGGAAAAGATGGACAGGTGGCATAGGAAAAAGGTTGACCTGGTGGATATTGCTAATGTCATTTTCAAACAGTTCAAACATGACAAAGGGTCTGCTGCTCAAATCCTGAAAAAGCTCAACTCTAGGTGGCAGGTGAATTGGTCCACACACCAGTGGACTTACAGATTTAAAGCTCTGTGGGCTCTTCCAGATTGTAGCAAGCATTTATTTCTCCAGTGGAGGATGCTGCACCATGGCCTTTGGACTGGTCATAAAGTCAGGAAAATTTTTAATAGTGGTGGGTCCTGTATATTTTGTGGCCTTGTGGAGGATGTTTCACACCTCTTCTTTGAATGCCATCATGCCAAAAAATTCTGGTCTGCTGTGGAGAACTATCTGCTAGTGAATGGTCTCCCCAAACTTAGTAAAATGGAGGCGATTCTTGGTTGCTGTAAACACTTGGATATTCTGCTGTGGAATATTTGGAGGGGCTATATTCTTTGGAACATATGGCTCAGTAGGAATGAGGCTACCCTTGGTAGCAGAAAAAGGAACTACCTCATCACTTTGCCTGTTATTCTGAAAAATGCTTCTCTATCTTGTATTAGGAGAATCAGAGATGCTTCTTGTAATAACTATGATGTCTACAAGATTTTGTCTGAAAATTCTCCCTCTAGATGGAAAAAACTGTTAGCTGAACAGTACTCTTGTAAAAGGTTGGACATGTATTTCTCCTTGTAATTTGTCCTCTGGGTCAGGTGTCTCCTGCCCAAGGCACACTGTATACGGCCACCATTAATACAAATTTTCCTTGTTCTTTCAAAAAAAAAAAAAGCATGATTCTCTGAGGGACAAATTAATTGGAAGCAAGTGTTGCTGGGTAAAGCGATCGGATGTTCTTCAACATTGTGGAATGCTATAAGAGGTGAGATCCTCTCAAAAATCAAGAAAGAAAGATGTGCTCCTAACTTTAGAAACCCTCCTAAAGAATGGTCGATTGAAAAAGCACTTTTCATTTTAGGCAAAAGAATTTTCAATTGTAAGAAGCCCCCACTTTTAGAAATCATAAAGTGTTTTTCCTTGAGAACAACAAGATTAAATCAAGTGGGCCTCACATGAGGAAGAGGATATGATTATCAAACTTCTTTGTAAAGTCGTCTAGTAATGCATAGGCAACCCCTGCTTTGTGGGATTCAGGGGTCCCATGGGTACTAGGCGTGTTCTCTTGTATAGCCCTTTTGTTTGTTAATTAAAGCTTGGGAGAATAGGCAATTTTCAAACTTTCTTTTGAAAAAAAAACGATTAAAAAAGTGATTTAAAGTGAAGTTCTCATGCATTTGGTATGGGTAACCTCCACAGCTCCTCTCAAATAAGTAAGTTTTTTATTTTTGTTCCAATTAAAGTGTTCCCGCCCAATTTTCTTTTTTGCGTCTACTTATGGAATATGTGTTGCTTTAAGAATTTGATAGAAGCATGAAGAAAAAACTAATTAGGCTATGTGTTCATAGATATAATAAGAAGAGGCTTGCAACATTATCATGAGTTGCACATTATTTCGTATGTAGATTGTGAGGAAGTCTATGGATCATGCTTTCAAAGAAAAGTCGAAAAATGCAGAATGTGGAAGCAAGAAAAGGGTAAAACAAGACAAGTCAGGTGGTGAAGAATTGCTCTAGAGTTGGATTGAACATGTGTCATATACATTATTGGACGATTTTTATCTCTAAGGAATTTAAAATATAAGAGATCCCAGTTGATTTACATTGTGTTGTTTAGCTTAGTTGATGGGTCCAATTGCTTCACGGTGAAGCCTTTAAAGACTTCCAAACTCTCTTTGTTCTTCCTTTGAATCCAAAAATATAAAGCAAAATGTTCAAGCCCCCATACCCTAATGGTTTGAAGCCTTGAGTCTATGAGAAAAACTTCTAAGTTCAAGTCTTGGCTGGACATATCTATGAGTTCTCAAAGATAGATGCCTCTACCTTTTGAGGTCAAGTGTGAGTGTGCTTCCAATTCATTATACTAAAAAAAAAAGAAAAAATATAAAGAAATTAATGTAATATAGATAAAGATATAAAGAAATATAATACTTATTAAGTGTTATTCCACAAGTGCAGAACCTGCAAGGCTTACGTTTCATGGCCCATGTGTACGATAATGTTATAACAAGGAATGAGATCAGACAAAAGCTTACACAGCAACAGAGAGAAAAAGGACAATTACTACTTTTCCGTGTAGAAGAAGTCCAAAAGCAACCGTGCATTCAATTCTGCAAGTTCAATAGCGTTCGTACTTTAACCATTGCATAGTACTCTTCCTCAAACGTAGTAATAGGTTAAGGCAGAACTTCCTTTATTTAAAAAACAAAAAAAAAAACGTAGTAATAAATGCAATGCTTATCTCTTTTTCGCTCACGACGGTGCTCCTCTTAGTTAGTTTTTTTTTTTTAATAAAAGGAAGTTCGGCCTTAGCCTAATCTCTCGGACTTTAATTAAAATAAAGAAAAAAAGTTACAAGTGAATGGGACTAGTGCCCATGAGACCCCCCAAATCCTACATAGAAAGGGAGGAGTATGGCAAGTTAGAGGGCATTTTTTTTTAATTAAGGAAGTTCGACCATGGCCTATTCTCCAGACTTTACTTAAAATAAAGAAGAAAAGTTACAAGTGAATGGGACTAGTGCCCATGGGAAACCCCAAATCCCACAATGCAGGGGACAAGTTTGGTAAGCTAGAGGGCATTACAAATGAGGCGGACAAATCTATCATCTCCCTCATGCTGGACCTATCTGGGTTTCAGCTTGTTAACTTCGAGAATAAATACAGTGATGTCTAAACGGTGGAGATCTCTTATCTCGGGAGATTCTTTTACCTAGAAGAAACAGGGATTTCTCAATCGACCATTCCTTTGAGGTTTGGCCAAAATTGACAGCACATTGCTCCCTCCAAATCTTCCAAAGGGTCTCACCCCTGATGGCATTCCACACCCTTGATAAGCAGCCAACCGCCTCATCCAACAGTGTCTGTTGCCAATTGATTTGGTTCGTGAGTCTCAATACCCGCGTCACGTGATGCCAGATCACATGGGACTTGGGTAAGTCCAAAAGAATGTTTAATCACTTTCACAGCTCACTTCGTCTATGTACTACTCTACTCAATTTAGATTTTATAGTCCTATAAATGTTAGAAGGTAATTATAAATTGAGGTCTGTGCCCATTAGCTGGGCTAGCTGGGCCTTCCGCCTCTTGAGGCAGGGATGAAGGTTCAATGTCCACTTACGAGGACAGTGTGGGTCTACGGCCAATGTAAATCAGGTTAATTTTATTAAAACCATTCTGCTCTTGTGTCACCTTCGGGCAGTCTAACCTCTGCTTTGTAAGATACGGATGGTCCCATGGATACTATGCCCTTTCACTTGTACAGTTGCAATTTGTTAAAGCTAAGGAGAGTAGGCTTCGACTGAACTTCCATTTTCAAAAAAAAAAAAAAAAAAAAAAACTAAAGACTGTAGCTCAATGCCCAAATGGATACAAGTTGTTTTCCTTGCATCATATTCACAAACAAATTTCTTAACGATTTTGAAGTTCCATTCTTCTACGTACAGACAGTAGATTAGGTTCTCCTCTCATCGTGTTTCCTTGTCTTCTACACCGGAGCAGCCCAATAGCTTCTATATCAGCACAAGTTTACACCACATAAAAGCAGATCTGTTATTTATGGTCAGCAAGAGAGGTAGAGCTCCAGTCCCTATGCCATCCGTTATCTGGTCATGGTGGAACATCTAGTATTTCATTTCCATATGTCTTTGCAAGCTCTAGTTCTTGTAATCTTTATAAGGTAGGTCCAATGCTTCAATCCTTATGCCTGCCTTTGTTCAGCTTTGTAATGGAATGTCAATTAGGTTCCTTTCTTTATTTATTTCCTTTCTCTACCATTTATCCTGACTCTAATAATTTATTCTTCCTATGATTTTAATTCAAAATATTTTGAATTAAGCAATAATCAAGCATGTGACATGAATCAGCATATCAATCACCTGGAATTCTTCATGATTTTGTTCTTACCGAGACACGAGCACAAGTTTAATCACTAGTATGGCATCAGTGAACACAAAATTGCTTCTCATTCTACTACACGGAATACATGCCAGAAGAGCTACTCATAGTAGCTTGGGGATATACAACGCTAGCAGGAAGTTGATGATGATGAAGATGAAGGTCGCTCTTCTTTGCTGCGTGGTGAAGTTAGCCTCTCTATTTCATCCTCTAATGCACAAATGCCCTCTTTTGGCGTGCAGATCTTGTGCAGCAGGTTCGGCTTATGATGAAGATGGATTCCTTCATACGTGACCAGAAAGACTCCTTCATCGTCAGGGCACTTCTCTACTTGCTTCTTTGCATTGCACTTGCTGCTGCTACATCTATAGTAGCTCCTGCATGTACAAACAGGAATAAGAGGATGGAAGCACATTTTTAGGGCACCACACAGAGCTTTGTTTGAAGAGGAAAAGCAATGAAGGTGACATCTTCATTATCATCCCAAGAAGGCCATGGTTAGCTTTACCTTGGATAGGGGCTGTTCTTAATAGCTTTCTGGCCATATTTGCGCCATCTATAACCATCTGCAAGCGCCTTCTCTTCACTCTCCACCCTGGACGTGTATTTGGGCTCCAAGGGATTCCTCTTCTGTAACTTGAGCCTCCAAGCCGAGATTCTACAATATCACATATCATCAAAAAGAAAAAGCGGAGATGAGAAGAAGATATGTTAAGTAGACTAGCAGATCTCAATAGAGTAACACATTTAGCAGACTAGCATTTTAGTTCACTCAGCATAGATTATTTGGCTAAATTGTGCTGTACAGGTATTTATATCGTTTATAAAATCATTAAGAATTATATTTAGCAGAGTAATACATTAGTGAAAACATTATATATTATTGCAGACTTTGATGAAATGGTTGTAAACTATGTATTCAAGGAAGAAAATAGACAGCTCACAACTGGGCATGGATCACTTGAGTAATCATAAATATCTAGAAGATGATATCACCTAGCGGTAGATACATTGCTAGCTGTACAGAATTCCTAATAACTGTTTACTTAAATAATGCAACTTGCGAAACTGGCATACTCGCTCATGTCGGACGTTTCCTGTGACGGGCCCCCTTCATGCTGGGACTGCAGAATTGTCGTCAAGTCCACGATGGGCGAGATAGGCTGCGAGGAGGGAGTTGTGGAGTAGGTCGGCTTGAGAATGGGAGACGACTTGGTGGTTGGAGCGGGAGCTGGCGCAGCAGTGGCGATGGAATGGCCGGTAACGCCAGGGATGTGGACGCTGTGGTCGCTCTGGCAATATTCACCTGCGACTACCGCCAGAGCAGACTCAATGTCCAACAGAGTTGGGCCGGCCCATGCTGAGCCGCTCGCTCGCCGAACGCCGCCCGGGGGACCTGCCCCTTCTTTCAATGACCTATCCTTTGCGAGTTCTAGCGCTGAAGTGCCTAAGGACTGCCAATGATTGGGCGGCGGCGTTGACCCATTCCTGCCGCTTGTACCTCCTCCACCTCCTTCCTCTACGAACCATGATCCTCGGTGTTGCTTGTTGTTCCTTTCCGCCAACGTTCCTTCCTCAATGCCTTCCTGCCAGCTTCTCATCGGTAATCCAAATGTTGCGCTGCTGACCTGCGCTACCGCTTCCCTTTGCTCTTCCCAAGGTCGGCAGTAGGATGCTCTTGTTCTGCTCGCTTCACTGTCTAGCCAATCCATCAGTGTAGCATAGGAAGGAACTTCGTGGAAAACTGTTTCCTCATCAAGAACCTGCTCCTGCTTGATTGCTTCCCGATTGGGCAGGGAGACGTCTCCTATTATGTCCTCCAATCCGTACAAAGTCACGCCGACATTATGTGCAGCATATTCGGAGTCAATAGGACGCTGGGTCGACTCCCAGTCCTTTGCCATTAAGAACTCATCGGAGCTTGCATAGTTAAGCGGGTCAGACTGAGCCGTCGAGGACGTGTCGTCCTCATTCCAGAGAAAGTTAAGGACTTCCTCAAGCTCATCAGATCGATGATCGTTGTCGCGTTTCTTCAACTGATCGATTTCTTCCATGAGAATAAGGTTACTGTCTAATCTAGGAAAGCTCTGAGTTGCGCTGTGTATTGGGCGACACTCATCAGAGGGACTCCACCAGGACCGCAAGGTCTTGACTACAGTATCCTGGCACAGAAAATTAGGTGGACGTTTGCGCTTCCTTGACGAGGGAGTAGATGCAGAGTAGGAAGCACAGGTGTTGGTGATTCTTGTGGAAGGGACGATGAATTGCTCAATGGAACAGGAGAAGGGGGGTGCAATATCAACAGAATGAAGCGAGTCATAGAAGGGTAAACATGTTTCTGGAGTAGTCGAAGCAAACTGCGAATAGAGCGGGCAGGGCGTGTGAAGGTCCAACATTTGCACAGAGATGGGTAGATAGACGAAGAGGCAGTTGCAAAGATCGGATACAGAATCAGATGAGAATGGCGATATAAATAGGTGGCGTTGTGTGTGTATGTGTGTGCAAGAGAGCGGGCGATGGATCATAGAGCTCAGCGGATCACTCCATGAGGCAGTCCAATCGCCAGAAATCACAATCCTTTTTTCCCTAGTCAACCTATAAAATATGCTTGTCAAGTACTATGGATAGAAAGATCAAGTAAAAGAAAATACGTACTAAAAAAACAAAACAAATCTGTGAGCTGAGATCATCCATAAGAATCCTAAGTTCTAACGAAGCAGACACAACGAAATCTTTCGCAATGTCGACGGTGGACGTTTGAATCAATCTTGTACTACACATAAAAAGCTTCAGTTAAAAAGTTTGGAACAGAAATTTTGGATTCCCAAAAGCCTTTCAAGCCTTTCGGGAAAAAAGCAAAACCCGAAAAGCAAAAAAAACAACTTGTAGAGATGGAAAAGCTTTTCATTTCCCGAGGAGGAAGATGGATATGGGAAGCAAATAACCTACCGTACACCTACTACCCGAAAACGAGTAACAAGCGCTTTTTCTGATGTCTAAACCCATTTCTCAGGGGTACTGCTCGCCGAAATCCTTGACGATTCTCAAGACGCACGCTATCGCCTTAAAAGATCATAGGCAACTTGCCATTGGAAAACACGTCTTGTCTGGGACTTTAAAAGCCCCCCACACTCCTCCAGGCTCCAAGACAGTAGCTCGAGTATGCAGCATGTCATTTCGGCCATCAGGTTTCCATCGCTCCTCATTGATGAAGCAATAGCTACTTGCATATTGGACATTACACCTATCTGTTTCCAAATTCCATACATATACAATATGCCACATGAACATGTCAATGATTATTCTCTTTCTGGCCCGCGTGAGGCAAATTTAATGTGTTCCTGACGATGTAAAGAACCGGCGATTGAATTTTGCGATGCACCATTTATGTGTTTGATCGGAAAGCCATCCGCGTTGTAAAACAACGCGCAATACTGTTTTCTTGATTCTTTAAGATTGCCGTGATTTGATCTTTGTAACTCGTTTTACTTGATTCGTCTAAGTCTTCTGAGGTTATTGAATTCGTCGTCGAGTACATATTAATCCGCAACTATACATTCTTTTAAACCTGAACTTCGATATACATTTGTTTCATCGACTATACAATGGTCTCCAGTCCGTGCACGTAAGCTTAGTCGATTGGGTCCTTCCCCTCTCAAGGCTAAAGGAGGGGGTTCAATCCTTGTGGGTTACAATAAGACATCTTCATCATTGTGTCGTGAGATGATCAAACGAGTCCCTTAAGAGAATCATTGGGATTTTGGGCACTTCTATTCAAAGTCTTTCGGGCTACCCAATTCAAACAAGTTCCCTCACCTAGCTTTATGGTCGTCCCTTCCCAACTTGTACTTTAGCGAGCCTTCAAGCTCTATATGTTAGTAGTTGTTAAACATTCAACCCATCCTCTATGGAATTTGAAAGGTCCCATGATTGATATGCTGCCTTTCACTTTACTTTCATATTGATTCAAATAACGAAGTAGAATTGCATGAGTGAGTTCATATTAACATCCGAGGACTTTACATTATCTATCATCTCAACTAGATGTCTATTCCTTGGACCCTCCAAATTTGAGAGTAAAGCTCTATTTTTCGCCACATGAATTGAACATCCAGAGTCTATATAAAACACATGGTCATCTAATTTATCTTCCTTCACAGTCATGTTCCCCAAAAGAAGTGACTCTTTTTGAGTTTGGCAATCTGCATAGTTGTTGTAATCTCTCCTTCCTTTGTATCCTCCTTGGTAGTTGTTGTTGTATGAGTTTTTGTTGTATCCATTGAAGTTGTTGAGTCATCATCTTGAGTTCATGCCTATTCCTTGGACCCTCCAAATTAGAGAGTAAAGCTCTATTTTTTGCCACATGATTTGAACATCCAGAGTCTATATAAAACACATGGTCATCTAATTTATCTTCCTTCACAGGCATGTTCCCCAAAAGAAGTGACTCTTTTTGAGTTTGGAAATCTGCATAGTTGTTGTAATCTCTCCTTCCTTTGTATCCTCCTTGGTAGTTGTTGTTGTATGAGTTTTTATTGTATCCATTGAAGTTGTTGAATCATCATCTTGAGTTTTCATAGCCCCTTCTGTTATAACCTATTCCTCTTTTGTTCCTTGGGCTCCTAAAACAATTCTCTGTAATATGATTGGTTAGACCATATATGACATATGGAGATGAGCTTGAGCTCTCCCCCTGCCTTGTCTACCTCCTCTGCCTCTTCATCTTGAGCATCTACCTCTACCTGCAAAGTTTGCTTAAGAGGTACTACCTTAATCATCAAACTTCTTGCCCTTTCCTTTGTTATCTTTGTTCTTATTCTTATCTGTATAGAGAGTAGAGGATTGATTACCTTTTTTGTTATCTCCATTCTTCATACGTTTTACCTCATGTGTGAACAATTGTCCCATTAGTGTGTTGAAATCAAGAACTTTCATGTCCATGTAGAGGTCCATAGCTGTAGTGAAGGCTTCACATTTGTCATCTACCTTTATGCCATTGATCACTTGCCTTACTATTTTTTCTTCATCAATCACTTCTCCAATGCTTCCAAGATGGTCGACAATGTCCTTCATCACTACAACATATCAGGTGTATATTGAGGCTTCTATTGAGGCAAATGCACAGGCGTGATTTTTCCCCGACGTCGGTGTAAGGGTCGGCATATGCATCGGTAACAAAGCACCGGTATAGGCACCAATATAGGCATCGGTATAAGCATCGGTAATACAGATGCTCATACCTGCACCTATACTGGTGACCATGTTGAGCGTACCGTCGTGCATACCTATGATCATGCTTGGCATACCAACGTGCATAGACGACCATATCTGCAAATTTTCTTTTGGGCAGAGTGTGTTGTCTCTTGCTCCAATAACATTACCATGATGTCCTGTAGAAAAAGACAATACACTCTGCCCAAAAAAAAAAACTGAGTACATATGACGTGTACTCTAATGGCAACCAAAACATGATTTCAAAGCAAAATACTATCAGACACAAAAGAGATGAGCTAAATGAACCATGAACCATGTACAAAGAATATTCCATAAATGAAGAGTATACAAGAGTGTGGAAAATCACTACCATATATGAGCCAAATACAAAATGTGGCAAAGCAGTGCCATATAGGAACCAAATACAAAATTCCGGTCCATCACTACCATATATGAGCCAAATACAAAATTATGGCACAACACTGCCTAGAAGGATCAAAACATCTATATCAGTAGTCCTACAACAAAGAAAGTTCATGAAATGAGACAAATTGGCATGATATTTACAAACAACAACTAAAAACATAAAACCAAGTTTATAAGCTCATCGCCTCATCATGGATGCTCCCATGAAATGACTGCACCACGTCCCTCCAAGTCCTCTAATAGTGCAACCAATCCATGATGATATCCATAAGCCTCCTCGATTTGTGTTCGAGGACGACCCATTGCCAACTCCTACAACAAATATGCAAAACGTTAGCTGAACATACATGACATGCTTAACACAAACAAATTCAATAAACCAAATGATACTTACAAACTCGTGATGCATAGTGTCATATCTGTCGCTACCCAAATGTCACGGTCCGATCATATCTAGACGTGTGGCCGTCGCATCTCGCTACTGGCGATATCGATTAGGAGTCTGGTGTTGCTTATTACGAATCACCCACTCCTTAGCATCTAACCATACACGCCTTGGTAAGTATGCTATGAAAGCATCATGAGCCTCAGATCATCGATAGGACATAACCTCATGTGCTGTGTGCTGAATCCACTCTGAGCCCACTATAGGATGCCCATGTGCTCGCCTAAACTCTTGATAGATCCTCTCTGTGATATAATTTTTACGATCTTTATCCTCTTCACTCCATTTTAACATGACAAAGTGTCCAAATTGTATGGAGCAAAGTTGTTCTATGCACTGATGCATGGCCTTTCTGGCGCATCCATCATTAGAGCTCCATCACAGATACTATACACCTTGGAGTCGTCATGGTCATGAGCATCCCAAGATGTATGTGGTGTACCACATGGCATACCATATGGCATACCATATGGCATACCTACATCTGAGGTACTCGCTCTAGGAGTAGAAGTGGGTAACACAACATCTGTCGCACTACCTCCACAACATTTGCCTCCTCTAGAGCCACATGTAGACCCATTCTCGGAACCTCCTCCTCGAGAGCATGACCTCGACCTATAGGACGGGCCAACACTTGTATCGTGTTGAGGTGTCAAACACACATGTCCACTACTAGAGCCACTAGGGGATGGTTGAGAAGGTGATCGTTGTGGAGTCATAAAGCCAGGAGAGGTACCTCCGGCGGGAGTAGCCCCACCCACAAGAGTGACATCGATGGGAGTGACACCAGCGGCACTGAGGCCAGCAAGAGTGAGGCCGAGGGGAGTGCTACCGAGGGCGATCGAGTACTATGACATGACACGCATATATGCGGGAGGCACCTGAGATATAAACTCCAAGAAGTGCTCCTCTATCATGGAATGTGGAGTGATTGGAGGACTCTCTTCTATCGTGCCCTCCCATCGTGCTCTATGTCATGGAATGTGGAGTGATTGGAGTGATTAGCATATGATAATAAAGGTAATATAGAGAAATAGTAGTGTAGAAAAGAACATAGCAAAAAAAAAAAACACAAATTAGTACACACAAGTGTTTGATTTAAAAGTTCTCTATTCTCGCATCCTCTTGAAAATCTGATGCACAGAGGATAACTATCTCTACATTAGTGACTTCTAGATCTATTGGTATGCTAGTTCCTTCTTGATCATCATATATTGCTTCATCGTGTATCTCATCTTCTTCAAAGACCTCTTCATCTCGTACAATGATCTCTTCCTCCTTGACTATCGAATGAATCTCAGAGTCCACTACAGATGGAATTTCTTCTTCTACATCTATGTTCTCACAAATTTTTCTACTATGTGGGAAGTCTTGTAAAACAAATACCCACTCTAGTTCTTTCAAATCTGGCATAAAAACAACTTGCTCACAGTGTTCGGAAAGTACAAATGGATCTCTTTCATCTATCCATAACTTTGTGGAGTTGACTTGAAGCAAACCACTCTTATCCCTCCTCACTGTTGTGTTTCTTCCAAAGATGACTATACTTTGAACCATAATTTCACATAAAAAACAAAGTAATCAAACTTCTTGAAGGATAGCTTCAAGATCTCTTGAATCACTCCACAATAATCTAACTGGCCTTCTTGAGCATTGTCGTCTCTTGTACTAGCTGTACTTTTTTGGACAAACCACCATCACCCCACTATCAGAAGTAGAACTATTGTCATCAATTCATGCGATCTGAAAGTGTCATCCATGAGACCATAGTGCACCGTATTTAGAATACTCCCAATCACACCCCTTTGCGAGTTCTTCTTCTTCTTCAGGGATATCTTCACCCATTGTCTTTGATTGTGAAACTCTTGTATCTAGCCATCTGCTCATTGGAAAGGGTGGAAGAGATCGAAGAATTTTTGGAAGGGGCAAAAATTGAGTGGAATGATTCTTTCAAAATTGAGCTCTTTCCTTTGCATTTATCTTCTTGGTAAGCTCATACGTTTCTAACCACTTTTGCATAGGCTCAAAGTTAATGATGAAAAACTTCATTACCTTCTCTCTAAAAGCTGGATCCATTTTTCTTTGCATCCCTTTACCTTGAGGTTCATCGCCTACGAGATGAACGTCTTCATCATCATTCCATAAGTGAGGCATTTTCAGGTCCAACATGCGTAGAAAGTCAGCTATGAATACAAGAGACTCTTGTACGAGCCATCCCTCTACCATGCTGCCCTGTGAACATGCTCCCTGCCGAACAAACCCTTGTAATGTCTTCATGAAGCTCTCTAAGAAGAACATCCATCGACTATGGATAGTTCTCGCTATTGCAACTTCATCTACCACATGAACCAGTAAATGAAGCTGAATTATGAGAATACTTGTGGGAAAGATTTTCTCTACCATACAGATAACCTCTATAGCATTGGGTTTGGCACTCTCTATGCTATCTCTATTTATATCTCTAGAAGAGATCCACTGTACCAAGGAACTGATTTTATAAATGGTTGTTTGCACATCCTCCAAAAGACAATCTTTTAAAGCTATAGGGAGCACAAACTGTAAAAACTTGTGCCAATCATGAGACTTGAGCCCTCCAAGATCATTATTTGGTATGAAAGTAGTCTTTAGATACCTCATGCACCTAGAAGGTGTCAAAAAGTTTGAAATCACCTTCTTCACTTGTTTCTCTTCCATGCTACGAAGCACCTAAAGAGCTCTTGGTAACGAGACTATTCTATTAAGCTTAGTAATTCCTCATAACTCTTGCATACAACCTCACTCTTCCAAGTCCTCCCCTTTGTGCCTTTCTTTCTTTCTTTCTGATCAAACTCTTCTAGAGAATCACTCCCACATTCTTGAAAATATGCATCGGGTCTACCAAATGATTGATCAATAACTCACTCTAATAAGGGAGTTCATGAAAGATTGACAACCATTTCATGCCAGTGACTGGTGTTTCTGAATCCACAGTTGTTTCCAATCGCTAGCTTTCATTTGGCATTGCACTTGTCAGCCAATTTGCCTTGCACATAAAATATGTCCATTAGGCAAATATCTATTATGTTCTTCATAGATAGTTTTTTGAAGTGCTTTGGAATAATGTGCTTTAAGTCATGATCTACATGGGGGACAAGCATGGTAACCTGAAATCGATAAACTTGAACATTCACCATGACTAGGCTTATCATGCATCATCCACATAAGTATGCCTTGCACTCACACATTTCGTCTTCTCATAGGTTGAGACATGTCGTGCACAATAATCCCATCCAATAAAGTGTGTAGCTCTTTGACAAGTGGTGCAAGGTATACATCCATGTTTTTAACCTTATACTTACCTGCCACAATAAGAACTAATAATAAATGGCCCTTCTTTGTGACCAGTAATGGTGGGATGTTAATTGACCAAACATACATGCCATGTGCTCCATGAAGAGTTGTGTAAACCAAATGGATTTACTCCATCCATAGCTAGGCCTAGATGATAGTTTCGAGGCTCAATAGCAAACTCTAGCCACTTACTATCTATGTGTTTCCAAACATCAAAGTCAGAAGGCACTCACATTACACCATCTATAGACATGCTCTTTACATGCCATGTATTGGAGTTAGACATCTGTGGAAGCACGCGAACAACACAAGGAAGAAGAAGAAGCTTGGAGCACAACACACAATACTGAATGTATTACTAGAGAATGTACAAAGGTAAGAAGCCCACTAGGGAAATAGGTGTATATACAAGCCAGGGGAAAAAAACCTCCTAAATAGGGAAAAAAGTGCCCCGCCAGTCCTAGTGTGTTCACGCACATCACTACCTAAACATATCAATAAATCCCCCTTGGGAGTGATGTGGTGAACAAGGAGCCTGCACCTGTATAAGGAAGTGCCAAGCTATGTGGAATCAATCCACAAAAGGAAGTAAGACCAAAGCTTTGCAGAAAGCTTCAAACTTCTCCCTAGGCAGAGCCTTCATGAAAAGGTTTGCAATGTTCTCCTGCATGGGCACATATGCCAAGCTGATGTGCCCAACAGAGAACCTCTCCTTGACATAATGCACCTCAATGTGCTTAGTGCGAGCATGGAACACAGGGTTCCTTGCAACTGCCAATGCGTTCTGATTGTTAGTGAAGATGGTGGTGGCAGAATATTGACCAACACCTAAATCAGCCATAAGGTGTCTGGGCCACACACACCCAACAATAGCTGTGAAAACTACCCTATACTCAACCTCACAACTGGAAGTGGTCATAGTAGGCTGCTTCTTGCTCAACCAAGATATACATGAGCTACCAAGCATGACGCAAAAGCCACTAGTGGACACACGAGTGTCATAGCAACCAACCCAGGCAGAGTCAGAAAAATCATGCAAATCTGGTGGTAGTGATCCCCCCTTGGGATAAAACAACCCAACTAGCCGAGTACCACTCAAGTAGCGAAGGATGTGCTTAACCGCCTGCCAATGCTTGACACCTGGGCAATGCATAAACCTGCTCATCTGTGAGACAAAAAACTAAATATCTGGCCGAGTAATGCATAAGTAAATCAAGCATCCAACAACCTCCTGATAGAGAACAACATCAAATGCATCTCCAGCATCCTGAAGACTCAATCATAAACCTGTCTCCATATAAGTGGCAACAGGCTTATAGTCTTCAAGGCCGAAACACTTGTGTCAATATATTTTGTTTGACACAAAGCCATTCCACCATCAAAGTGCATAAACTGAATGCCCAAATAGTGATGCGAATTCCCCAAATCAGACATCTCAAATAAGACATGTAAATCAGCCTTAAAATCAGCAATATGCCTCTTATCAGCATGTCATTAACATAAACCACAATGGTCAGAAGTACATCATTAGCACGCTTAACATATAAGGTGCTTTAAGTTGGACTATTCTCAAAACCATGTGCAATCAGATAGGCATGTATCTTTTCATACCAAGCACGTGGTGCTTGCTTTAAGCCATATAATGCATTCTTTAACCTTCACACCTGGTTCTCATGCCCTTTTTGCACAAAGCCATGAGGCTGAAAAACATACACTTCTTCATGCAATCACCATTTAGAAATGTTGTTTTGATATCTAACTGATGTACATTCCAACCATGATGAGCTGCAAGTGCACATATGCTATGATTAGTAGTCATTCGGCAAGTAGGTGCAAAGGTGTCATCAAAATCAATGCCTCTTTCTTGTGCATAACCCTTTTGCAAAAAGCCTAGCCTTATACCTGCCAAGTGTACCATCAGGCTTATGCTTTAGCTTGTATGCCCACTTAGTCCGAATGGCCTTCTTGCTAGGTGGCAAGTCATGTAAAAACCAAGTACCATTCTTCATCATATCATCATATTCAGATTGCATAGCAGCCATCCAATTTTCTTAATTTTGTGCTTGATCAAACGAAACAGGCTCATTCTAATCATAGAGACTAGATGCAGCCATAGCGTAGTACTCTGATGCAAAAGAGGCACTATGAGAGCCTGAACGAGTACGATATGACAGAGGTGCATCTAATTTGTTGTCATGCAAAGTCTGCACCAGCCGTTTTGGCATAGTTTTTGCCTGCTCAATATCAGCTCTCTCATCGACAAGTGCATCATGTAAATCTGCATGAGAAATGGAATGATTTGCATCATCACATGAAACCTACAAAGGCTGAGAAGTTGCCTCATTAGGACCAGACTGTCCACCTGTAAAAGGAGGCAACAAAGTATTATACATGTATTTGGAGCTAATAGATGTCTCCTTAGTACATGAAAGCAATGGCTGAATAACATCTTCCACGAAAACAACATCATGGCTAACCAGAATGCATTTAGTCTGTGGATGATACAGACGATAGCCTTTACTTTCAGAACTATACCCAACAAAAAATAATTTTTACTACTTTATCATCCAATTTTCTATGATGTTGTTTAGGCACTAATGCATATGCCAGACAACCAAAAACACCCAAATGAGCAACAAATGGCTTGCAATCATGCCAAGCCTCATATGGAGTGATAGACTGCAACACTTTAGTGGGACACCTGTTAAGTACATATGCTGCACACATGACAACCTCAAGCCAAAAGCTATGTGGTAAAGCCTGACTCTTGACCATACACCTTGCCATATCCATGAGTGATCTGTTCTTCCATTCAGCAACTCCATTCTGAAACGGCACTATGCACTGGTGTTTTATCCCACGTTAAGCCAGAAATGCATTAAAATTAGAAGACATATATTCCCCCCCTCGATCAGAATGAAGGGTGCCCATTTTACATGGTGACAGATTTTCAGCCAAAACCAAAAATCGTTTGAAGCACATGAACACTTTGGACTTTGCCTTCAATGGATATACCTATGCATGCTTGGAAAAATCATCGATGAAAGTCATGAAGTAAAGGTAATTTCCAAAAGAAGGTGTCTGCATAGGAGCACAAACATCACTATGTACAAGCTGCGATTTCTGAGTAGCTCGAACTGAACCATCTTTTGGAAAGGAGGAATGTTGCATTTTGCCCAAAATACAGCCTTCAAAAACATGTTTTCCAGGTGCCTCAAGTTTGGGCAAAGAGGACACCATTTTAGATTTCTGCAAGCATAGCAAACTAGCAAAATTCAGATGACCAAAGCATGCATGCTAAAGCTTTGCATCTAACATAGCTTGAGAATCATGTACTGCACATGTCGAATCATTTATAGATCTGTCATAGTCTATGAGCTTATACATCCCACACCATAAAATGCAAGAAGCAATAATCATGTCGCCATTTGATAGATCATGAGCTGTACATCTGTCATCAACAAATTTCATAACCAAGCCAAACTTGGCTAATGCAAAAACTGATAACAGATTTTTCTTGATCCCTGGCACAAACAAAGCATCTGAAAAAGTGAAAGAAGTACCATCAGCAGTAGTCAAAATGATCTTACCAACTCCCATAATAGGATAAGAGGAGTTGTTGGCACATGTAGTAGTATTCCCTGTAGGGGCAGGCTTGAGTGAAGAGAAGAAACTGCACTGCAAGGTAATATGTTTGGTCGCCCCACTGTCAAAGTACCAAACATCTGCGTCTACTATAGACATGAACTGCTCATGAGAAGATGGGTCAAAACTCCAAACAGTAGTAAACGCCCATTCTTCTTCGTGCACAAGATTAGCAAACTCTGTTTTTGGTGTAGAGGCCTCTGCAACAACCATTCCAACCTCTTTCTTCTTTGCCTCTTTAGCAGCCAGTTTTGGATAGTTCTTTATGATATGATCAGTTCCTTTACAGTACTTGCAAAATAATTTCTGCTTTTTTGATTTCTTTTCATCTTTGTCTTCCCTCTTCGATTGTGCAGAATTAGCAGATTTCTGCTTACTAATTGAAGAGCTCCATTTTCGTTTGCCCTTCTGACTAGCCAGGAAAGCTTGATTTGCAACATGCATAATGGACCTATTCTGCCTGGACTGATCCTCCTACACCAGAATAGAGACTAGCTCCTCAAATGACAAGGCATCTAGATTGCCTTTCATCATCAACCAAAGAGTAGAAGCAAAACTCTGATATGAATCAGGAAGACCATTCAAAACGGTATGCACAAGTGAGCTATCTCGTATAACCTCATCAGCAGAAATTAATTGTTCCTTCAAGTCTTTGATCTTTATTAGAAAATTGTCCATAGAATCACCTTCATTCATGTGTTCACTCTCCAACTGTTTTCAGAGGTAAGCAACACGAGCCTCATTCCTAGCTTGGTACAATGTGGTAAGTGTATCCAAGCATCCTTAGCTATTCTGCAAGAGCATATGTGAGGAATAATGGCACGTTTGACAGACAAAGCTATCAATGCATGTGCCTGAGCATCTCTGCCATCCCAACAAATTTGGTCTACAATAGGTGCAGCAGGAATGGTAGCACGAACATGAATATGCAAGATATCATCATCTTCAACACCTTCTGCATCAGCTTCAGAACCTGCAGTTGTAACAGTTGCAGGTGTGATAGGACATTTTTCAACACCCTGCACAATGTTCCATAGTCCTTTTGCAATCAATACATGTCGCATCATATAAGCCCATAAGGGGTAGTTGGTACCATCCAACTTATCCTCAACGGCCAACATATGGAATACATCACTGCTTTCAGCCATGGCTGGTGACTAAAATACCTTGATGCAGAAAATTGACTGTATCTCAAAAAAGTTGAGCAGAACTACCCAGACGAATTCCACTAGACCTGTAGAAGACTTCGATACACTTATACTGGCAAACCAAAATTGGTATATACCTTTGGCATAAAAAGATGAAATAGCTTGCACAACTGTTGCGCTAGTGCGTTTAGAGGCCTAAACGATGCCTTAGATGAAGTGACGACCTGCTCTGATACCAATTGTTGGAGTTAGAGGTCTGCGGAAGCATGTAAACAGCACAAGGAAGAAGAAGAAGCTTGGAGCACAACACACAATACTGAATGTATTACTAGAGAATGTACAAAGATAAGTAGCCCACTAGGGCAATAGGCATAAAGGGAAAGAAGTGCCCCGACAGTCCTAGTGTGTTCACACACATCACTACCTAAATATATCAACACCATGACATTAACTCAGCTATGGATTTACATGGCTAGTCTCATTAGGATTGGAGCTCAAAGTCTCCAAGCCATGTTTTCCTCAAGAAGATCAAATTTACATGGCTAGTCTCATTAGGATTGGAGCTCAAAGTCTCCAAGCCATGTTTTCCTCAAGAAGATCAATTTTCTTCCATTCTACACAAAGTTCAACCTTGCAGATGGAGGAAAGCCATGCTTTTGTTGTATTCCATGGAAAGATTTGCTATGGTGTTCTCGTTAAAGTGTTGAGTCATTTGTTGTATTCTACGGAAAGACTTGCTATGGTGTTCTAGCTAAAGTGTTAATCACAAGTTCTTGATGGTTGTAATGTCACCCTTGATTGTGCTTGACTTTCCTAGTCTCTCAATAAGGTTACCTATTGTGAGACTTTACCTTTGCTTTAGATATTCCAAAGACTTCTTGTATATTGGGATCCTACCCCTCTAGAGTTTGTAATATCTCCAACTTCTTTAATATGTTTGTTGGTCATGAAAAAAATGATAACCTCTACATAAAGATAGAGAGAAAAACAAATATGCTGAGGAGAAAATTGAAACGGTAAAAACTGAACTCCAGGTTGTACATTCTGACTCCCGAGCGTGAATGGCACAAAGCTACACTGCATTGGGATGACGCTGCATGCACCATCCCTCTGTTGACAACTCGCTTTACCGTACGCTTTTGAAGTATGATGCACCTCTCATGCCTTTAGCGTGTCAGTTTTGAGGAATCTGCTCCCCTCTTCTCTCTCTCTCTCTCAAGCGCACATTACATGAAGCACCAAACCCATCCTACATTGAATCTGTGGGCAAGGGCGGCTGCGCCGTAATTTCCATTGGGCGATGGGCAATCCTTGGGCACCACCTCCCCTCTCCCCCGATTTTCTATATTAGGTGCTTGGGTGGTCTGTTATGATATGCCAAATTGTGCGCAACTGTGAGGGGATCTCATTAATCATCTGATGATCAATCAAGTAAACTTGCAATGTACAAGGCAGGTGTTTAACATGGGACCGCTCAACTACCTGTTGCTATGCGATCAGGATCCTCCTTGCCTGGAGGGCCTCAAATGGAGCAATGGAAAGAAACTATCCAGAATCACCAACTTCAAAGAGAACTTAGATGTTCATTACACTCTTAACAAGAGATGGTGCCTTTCTTGGACCAAACTTCGATGGGAGCTAAAATTCATGTCTATTTGGCACCCCCTAATTGAGATAAAAAAGTCCATTCTCATGTGACAGATCTTACATAAAGGTATCTGGTCCAATGCAAGGGCTAACAAAATCTGTGGTGTGCCGCCATGGTGCAAGCGTTGCCATCGATGCATCGAAGATTTAGCTCACCTGTTCTTCGATTGCGGCAAGTCCCGTGTTATCTGGCGTCACGTGACCCCGGTATTATTTGGAAGATTTGGAGGGAGCGATGTGCTGTCAATTTTGACCAAACTCTTAAGGAATGGTCGATCAAGGATTCCTTCTAGGTAAAAGAATCTCCCGAGATAAGAGATCTCCACTGTTTAGACATCATTGTATTTATCTCCTCGTAAACAACAAGTTGAAACCCAAATGGGTCCCACATGAGGGTGATGATAGATTTATCCGCCTCATTTGTAATGCCATCTAGCTTGCCATACTCCTCCCCTACATTGTGGGATTTGGGGGGTCCCATGGGCACTAGTCCCATTCACTTGTAACTTTTCTTCTTTATTTTAATTAAAGTCTGAGAGAATAGGCGAAGGCCGAACTTCCTTTTATTAAAAAAAAAAACTTGCAATCTACGTGCATTAGCCCTCTTCCCGTATCCCTCAAGCACACCCCTGCTTGAAAGTGCACTCTTTGCCCTCGGGAAACCCATTTCACCATTTGTCCTTGTGTTTGCCCATGATGCTTAATGTAAGCCGGCTACCTTGGACGTTTGCCCGTGATGTCTAATTTAGGCAACCTCGGTCCATTGTATTGCCTTCGAGCCATCTTGATGTAATCGCCTTTGGGCCAATTTCTAATTCAATCGATGTTTTGTGCAACTCGTGTTTTGGGGAAACTTATCTTCTAAATGTGACTCCTCAAGTCATCCCACCAATGGGCTAGTGTGATGCATTGAGTTGAGCCCAGGGTGGCTTGTTGTTTTATCACATTTGGTATCAAAGCCTTGCTGGGTCAAGCAGTTGTGGAAGAGCGGACAGACAGGTTGTCACATAAGTGCTGGGAGCCTTGTCTCAACATCCCACTTCTCATACTGCCATGGAGGGCGAGACAAATGATCAGTTTTTGAGCGATGTGGAGCATCGCATGGGTGGCAACAAAGAGGCTGGAAAAGGGAAAAGATAGAGCAAAGGAAAATAGGCACAGACATTGCCTCCTATAGACAAGAATTATGATTTTGTGAATCTAGAGAGGGAGAGGGACTTGCCTCCCCCGATGGCTCACGAGGACCAAATCAGCCGGTTGGAATCATCCATCACCAATTTGGCCAACTTACTGAAAGGAAAATTCGAGACCAAGGAAAACAAAGAGACCATGAAGCCAATAGAGCATCAACAAGGTGAGAATCTAGAGAGAACATCTTGGCAAGGCCGTCGGCCACATGCATAGAGACATCCATCCATTTCATCATCCGAAGATGAGACTGATGAAGACTCTTATGGATGCTTAAAGCCTTTCCCACCCAAAAAATTGCATGCATGATACAACTCCCTAGCAGTCTCAAAATGGCTGGGGACACCAAATAGTAACTTGAGCTATAGCAAGTGGGTAAGAGACATTGGGTGAAAATCCCTTCATCGTTTCTTGTCGATGATGTGGATGCGTGGTACCTTGCGGAGTCTATACAGGAGGAACTCACATCATTGAAAGATTTCAAGGTAGCGTTCAAGAAGTATTTTATCCCACAGAATGAATCATTCAAGCTGAAAGACAAATGGAGAGGCCTGAAACAAGAAGGATCCTTATCGAAATACATTCAAAAGTACAGAAGACTCATGTTACAAATAACTGATATGCATGATCTTGGTAGGCTACATACGTTTGTTTAGGATGTAGTGTGTGGACTCGAAGAGAAATTGAAAAAAAAAACTTTGAGTACCTAGGAAGAGGCCATTGTGATGGCCAAAAGATATAAAGATGTTGAGACCAACAGATGAGCGTAGAACCTAAGGAAAACAGAGAATGGATCTCCAAAGAGGAACCAACAAGGAACTGGGAGCTCTAGTAATACTACGCACCCAAAAATAAGTAAGAACAGGGGAAACATACATGCTCAAAGGAACAATATCACCTACCAGAATAACTAGCAATGGACCTTACCCTCACCGAATTGGTAGAGAAACGATCCACATCTTTTTTGCAAGACATGTCCAGGAAATTACTCGACTCACTAGTGTGTGCACAATAATACAAACACAAGAGTGCAAGTGGCTCAAGTGGAAGATGAGCCCCAAAGGAGAAACTCTAATGTCATTATCACACAGATGGAGGATGTTGAAGTTCAAGGTCTGCGGAAGCACACAAACAACACACAGAACAAGAAAAAGCTTGTAGCACAACACACAATACTATATGTATTACCACTAGAATGTACAAAGATAAGTAACCCATTAGGGCAATAGGTGTATATACAAGTCCAGGGAAAAAACCTCCTAAAGAGGGAAAAAAGTGCCCCGACAATCCTAGTGTGTTCACACACATCACTACCTAAATATATCAACAAATCCCCCCTAGGAGTGATGTTGTGAACAAGGAGCTTGCACTTATGTATAAGGAAGTGGCAAGCTATGTGGAATCAATCCACAAAAGGAAGTAAGCCCAAATCTTTTTAGAAAGCTTCAAACTTCTTCCTAGGCAGAGCCTTTGTGAAAAGGTTTGCAATGTTCTCCTACGTGGGCACATATGCCAAGCTGATCTCTCCAGCAGAGATCCGCTCCCTCACATAATGCTAATGCACCTCAATGTGCTTAGTGCTAGCATGGAACACAGGGTTCCTCGCAAATGCCAATGCACTCTTACTGTCAGTGAAGATGGTGGTGGCAGAAGATTGACCAACACCGAAATCAACCATTATGCATTTGAGCCACACACACTAATCAACCGTCACTGTGAAAGCTGCCCTATACTCATCCTCACAATTGGAAGTGGCCACAATAGACTACTTCTTTCTCAACCAAGATATACATGAGCTACCAAGAATGAAGCAAAAGCCACTAGTGGACACATGAGTGTCATAGCAACCAGCTGAGCCAGTCAGAAAAAGCATGTAAATTTGGCGGTAGTGACCCCCTCAGGATAAAACAATCCAATTAGCCGTGTACCACTCAAGAAGCGAAAGATGTGCTTAACTGCATACCAATGCTTGACACCTAGGCAATGCATAAAACTGTTCATCTGTGAGAAAGCAAACTGAATATTTGGCCGAGTAATGCATAAGTAAATCAAGCATCCAATAGCCTAATAATAGAGAATAACATCAAATGAATCTCCAACATCATGAAGATTCAATCGTAAACCTATCTCCATAGGAGTGCCAATAGGTTTGCAGTCTTCAAGGCCAAAATGCTTCAATAATGTGTCAATATATTTCATTTGACACAAAGCTCTTCCACCATCAACTTGCATACATTGGGTGCCCAAATAATGATGCAAATGCCCGAATCAGACATCTCAAATCAGGCATGCAAATCAGTGTTAAAATCAGCAATATGCTTGTCATGAGGACCGATGAGAAGCATTTCATCAACATACACAACAATGATCAGAAGCACATCATTAGCACGCTTAACATATAAGGTGCTTCCAGTTGGACTATTCTCAAAACCATGTGCAATCAGATAGGCATGTATCTTTTCATACCAAGCACGTGGTGCTTGCTTTAACCCATATAATTCCTTCTTTAACATGCACACTTGCTTTTCATGCCCTTTGGTACAAATCCATGGGGCTGAAAAACATACACTTCTTCATGCAAAGCACCATTAAGAAATGCAGTTTTAATGTCCAAATGATGTACATTCCAATTGTAATAAAGTGATAAGAGGGAGATAAATGAACCACACCCTTGACAGATAGGAGATGGTTGAACTACACCCTGAGAGAGAGGATTAGGAGGTAATCCTCAACCATGGCTTTTGGGGCAAGTGGTTAGCCCATCACATTCCTAACCAAGAGGTTGCAAGTTCAATTCCTTACATTGGTATCAGAGCCTAGGAAGTAGGCTTGGGGAAGGTGCAATGATCCAATGGCCTCTAAAAAAGGCGGTTGGGCATCCTCTATATGAAAGGGTACAAAGTAGCGCACATCGCTTTCACAAGTTAGCCTAACAAAGATTGGGGTGTATCTCTCAATCCGTAGGTTGGATTGAGGCATGCAATATACCATTGGAAAGATCTCAGAATGAACTTTGCAAATCTACTGAGCTAGAAGTCCTTGGGAAACCATGGGTGGCACTTGATTGATGGTTCAAGATACCAAACATGGGTGAGAACAAGGTTCAAGACTGAGGTTGAGAACAAGGGCTCAAGAGACCAAGGTTGAGAACAAGAAGGTTCAAGACACCAAGGTTGAGAGAAAGGGTTCAAGAGACCAAGGTTGCGAACAAGGTTCAAGAAACTGTGCAAGGTTGAGGACATCAATTCAAGGGTACCTAAGGAGTTCAAGGGACTGATCATTGAGGCTAGAGGGAAACATGAGTAGATCATTGAGGACAATGACTGAGCAAGGGGGGATTAATGTAATAAAGTGATAAGAAGGAGATCATTGAACCACACCCTTGATAGATAGGAGATGGTTGAACTACACCCTAAGAGAGAGGATTAGGAAGTAATCCTCAACCATGGCTTTTGGGGCAAGTGGTTAGCCCATCACATTCCTAAACAAGAGGTTGTGAGTTCAATTCCTTACACCAACCATGATGAGCTGCAAGTGGACATATGCCATGAAGAGTAGTCATTTGACAAGTGGGAGCAAAGGTCTCATCAAAATCAATGCCTCTTTCTTGAGCATAACCCTTTGCAACAAGCCTAGCCTTATACCTATCAACTGTTCCATCACACTTACGCTTCAGCTTGTATACCCACTTAGTGCCAATGGCCTTCTTGCCAGGAGGCAAGACACATAAAGGCCAGGTACCGTTTTTCATGATAGCATCATATTCTAATTGCATAACAAACATCCAATTTTCAAAATTTTGTGCTTCATCAAATGAAATTCTCATAAGAGAGACTATAGGCAGTGCAAAGTGTGCACCAACCATTTAGGCATAGTTTTAGCCTCCTCAATATTATCTCTCTCATCAACAAATGCATCATGTAAGATTGCATCAGAAATGGAATGATCTACATCATCACATGAAACCTGCAAAGGTTAAGAATTTGCCTCATTAGGACTAGTACTAGACTATCCACCTGTAAAAAGAGGTAGCAAAGTATCATACATGTCTTGGGAGCAAACAAAAGATGTCTCCTTCATACAAGAAAGTAAAAAGTGAATAGAATTTTCCACAAAAACAACATCACGGATAACCAAAATGGATTTAGTGTGTGGACGATACAGAAGAGAGCATTTGCTTTCAGAACTATACCCAATAAAAATACATTTTAGTGCTTTATCATCCAATTTCTTGTGATGTTGTTCATGCACTAATGCATATCTTAGATAACCAAAAACACGCAGGTGAGCAATAGTTGGCTTATGACCATGCAAAGTCTCATATGGAGTAATAGACTACAATGCTTTAGTGGGACATCTATTAAGTACATATGTTGCACACATGATAGCCTCAAGCTAGAAACTATGTGGTAAAGCCTGACTCTCAACCATATGCCTCGCCATCTCCATGAGTGACATGTTCTTCCATTTAGCAACTCCATTCTATTGAGGTGTATATGACACTATACACTTATGTTTTTATCCCACCTTCAGCTAGAAATGCATTAAAGTCAGAAGACATACATTCTCCTCCTTGATTAGAACGGAGGGTGCCCATTTTACATGCTGACATATTTTCAGCCAAAACTAGAAACTATTTGAAGCACATAAACACTTCGGAATTTGATTTCAATGGATATACCCATGCATGCCTAGAAAAACCATCAATGAAAGTCACGAAGTAAAGATAGTTCCCAAAAGAGGGTCTCTGCATAGGACCACATACATCACTATGAACAAGCTGCAATTTTCAAGTAGCTCAAACTAAACCATCTTTTGGGAATGAGGAATGCTGCATTTTTCTCAAAATACAGCCTTCACATACATGTTTATGAGGTGCCTCAAGTTTGGGCAGAGAGGAGAACATTTCAGATTTCTGCAAGCATATCAAGCTAGCAAAATTCAAATGACCAAAGTGCGCATGCCAAATCTTTGCATCTGACATAGCCTGAGAATCATGTATTGCACATGTTGAATCATTCACATATCTTTCATAGTCTATGATTTTATACAACTCACAACATAAAATGACAGAAGCAATAATGACATCCCCATTCGCCAGATCATAAACTCTACATTTGTCATCAACAAATTTTGCAACCAAGCCAATCTTGGCTAAAGTGGAAACTAAGAACAAATATCTTGATCCTTGGCACAAATAAAGCATCCAACAATGTAAAAGAACTACCATCAACATTAGTCAAAATGATCTTACCAACTCCCATGACAGGATAAGAGGAGTTGTTGGCGTATGAGACAGTATTCCTTGTAGGGGCAGGCTTGACTAAAGTGAAGAAACTATACTGCAAGATAATTTGTTTGGTTGCCACACTATCACAAGTACGAAACATCTCAGTCTACAACAAACATACATGATTCATGAGAAGATGGGTCAAAAGTGCAAACAGTAGTAAACGCCCATTCTTCATTAGCAGACTTTGTTTTTGATGTAGAAGCCTCTGCAATAACCATTCTGACCTCTTTCTTCCTTGCCTCTTTAGCAGCTAGTTTTTGAAAGCTCTTTATGACATGATCATTTCCTTTACAATATTTTCAAAACAATTTCTACTTTTCTATTTTCTGGTCATCTTTGTCATCCTTCTTTGATTGTGCGGAATTAGCAAATTTCTGCTTACTAGTAGAAGAGCTCCATTTACCTTTGCCCTTCTGACTAGCCACAAAAGCTTGATCTCCAACATGCATAATGGACTTGTTTTGTCTAGATTGATCTTACTGCAACATAACAGAGACTAAATCCTCAAATGCTAAGGCATTTGGATTGCCTTTAATCAGCAAAACTCTGATATGAATCGGGAAGACCATCCATAACAATCTACACAAGTCAACTGTCAAGCAAGACTTCATCAACAAAAATCAACTGTTCTTTCAAATCTTTGATCTTTGTCAAAAAAATGTCCATGGAATCACCTTCATTCATGTGCTCACTCTCCAACTGTTTTCGGAAGTAAGCAACACGAGCCTCATTCCTTGCCTGGTACAAAGTGGTAAGTGTATCCCAAGCATCCTTAACTATTCTGCAAGAGTGAATGTGATGAATAATGGCACATTTGATAGACAAGGCTATTAATGCATGTACGTGAGAAATTTTGCCATCCCAACAAATTTTCTCGATAGTAGGTGTAGTAGAAACTGCAACACAAACAAGAATCTAAAAAATGTGAGCATCTTTGATGCCATCTGCATTAGCTTCAATACCTATATTTGCAGGTGTAACATGATGTTTTTCAACACCCTACACAATATTCCATAGTCCTTTTGCAACCAATACATGATGCATCATATAAGCCTATAATGGGTAATTCGTACCATCCAACTTTATATCCCCAATAGCCAACATACAGAATACATCACTACTTTCAGCCATGCCCACTAACTAAAATACCCTGATGTAGAAAATTGACCGCATCTCAAAAAGTTGAACAAAACTACTCTATCGAGTTCTTCTAAAATTATAGCAGACTTCCAGACGTTTATACTAGCGAACCAAAACTCATAGTGCATTTGGAGGTCGAAACGAGCTTGGATCGCAATTTTGGCACCACATAACGAAGCTATTTTGATCTTCTAATCAGCTTGAGTATGCTCACCAAATTTGGTGTGATTCTGAGATTGTAACCGGAGGGGTGTCGACGATGCCCTAGATGAAGCGTTGACTTGCTTTGATACCAATTGTTGGAGTTCAAGGTCTGCACAAGCATGCAAATAGCACAAGGAAGAAGAAGAAGAAGAAGCTTAGAGCACAACACACAATACTGAATGTATTACCACAAGAATGTACAAAGATAAGTAACTTGTTAGGGAAATATGCATATATACGAGCCGGGGAAAAGAATTCCTAAAGAGGGAAAAAAGTGCCCTGGCAGTCCTAGTGTGTTCACACACATCACTACCTAAATATATCAACAGAGGACACCTAAGATGGATCTCATTTAACCAATATAGTCCCATATGTAGGGACTCTACCACCAGCTCCAAAATGCCTACCCATGGCACTATGTGTAGTCCAAAAATATGTATTTATGGGGGTCATCTAGAAACTCCCAGAAGGCAATGCTGGTGGATTCCGGCTCTATCCATAATTTTATGTCACCTGAATGTGTGACCAACCTACAACTCTCATTGAGAAAACTTCCAAATATGTCTATTGCTTTTGCACAACGACGGGACAACAATGTAAAGATTATCTTAAACATTCGCTTAACAGTGGGTGAGTGATCCATGAAACTTGATTTCTGGTAGTCCCATTAGATACATTCAATGTGATCGTTGGGCTATCATTTATGGATAGATACATGCTCAACATGCTAGGCAAGGGAATCGACAAACTCTTGCTAGACATGCAAGGAAGATAGTGGTGGTAGACTACCATCATTTGAAGTCACCAATATAGAAAAGTGAAGGAAGGATGGATACAAAGGATGAACCAATGAAGCCAGAACAACATGTACAAAGAAAACAAGGGGGAAAAGACAACATGAAACATACACCAATGTCAAAAGAGGAGTATGACCAACAACATGAAGGAAAAGCCCCAACGAACCAAGAGTGCATTCCACAAGGAAGCCATGACAAAGGAAAATTGAAGGAATGCAAGTCATCGAGCTTATGTGAAGGAAGGATTAGGTCAATGGTCGTAGTCTCTAGGGTAGAGCAAGTGAAGCTCACAGAATCTCCATTAACAACAAAACAAACAACAAAGGCACTTCAATGTGGAGCACAGGCCCATTTGTGTGTGCTAAGATGTAATCAACTGGGTGTAGATGAAGAAGAGACAAACAAAATGAAGGTTGGTGATCATCGCATCTACACCTTGCTTAAGGAATATGAAGATTTATGTCGAGTCATCTTCCCGGTGGGCTACCTCCACAAAGGCAAGTCCAATACCGAATTGAGATTGTACCAAGACAAGCCCTGCCCACAAAGGTACCATACAAGATGAATGAAATAGACTTAAGGGAGCTAAAATGATAGTCTATGGAACTAGAACAACAGGGATTCAATCAACTAAGCAAATTCCCCTATGCTTCTCCCCTGTTGTTTGTGAAGAAGAAGGATATGAGCATGAGGTTATGTGTAGACTAATGGGCGCTTAACAAGATCACAATCAAAACAAGGTATTCTGTGCCAATTATGGAAGAACTGATGGATAGGCTGGGCCACACCAAGTACTTTACCGAGATTGATCTAAGATCTGGGTACCATAAGATAAGGATTGCATAAGAAGACATTGAGAAGACTGCCTTTTGAACACGTGTTGGCAGTTATCACTCGCTTGTAATGGCTTTTGGCCTTACCGGTCTAGTAGGAACATTTTGCACAAAAATGATTGACACCTTCAGAGACATGTTAGATGAGTTTTTGATAATTGATATTGATGAATTATTGGTCTACAACTCACCTCTTGAGGAACATCTTGAGCATGTGAGATCTTTGCTATGATGCCTCAAAAAAAAGGTAGCTTTATGCTAAACCAGAGAAAAATGAATTTTCCATGACTTCACTTGAATTTTTGGGATTCATAGTCTCAAATTAAGGAGTACAAATAGATCCACACAAGATCAAGGCCATGCAACAATGGGTGCCACCTCATATGGTCTGTGAAATCAAAGAGTTTATAGGCTTTTGTCAGTTTCCAAGGAAATTTATCAAAGATATCAGTAAGATTGCGGCTCCACTTATAGAGTTAACAAAAGGGAAAGGTTTCTTTGTGTGGGGCTCATGGGAAAAAGATGCCTTTGAGCAATTGAAATAGGTAATGAAGGGCCAGTGCTAAAACTACTAGAGTTTGATAAACCTTTTGAAATTCATATGGATGCATTAGGCTTGGCAATAGGAGGGGCCCTTATGCAAGATGGAGGCCCTGTGGCATATGCATTACACAAATTTTTAGGAACCAAATTGAGATGGAGCACTCATGAGAAAAAGATGCTTGTTGTGATCCATTCTCTACAGAATTGATGTCACTACGTGCAAGAGAAACACATGAAGATTTACACAAAATATTTTTGCACTCAACTAAATCTATCTCCGAAACAAGCTGAGTGATAGGACTTTTTGGCTGAATTTGACATAGACATTATTCATAAACGAGGGAAATAGAATGTGATGCCCAAAACCTTGAGCCAAGGGCACCTTGGCAGCCTTTTCCATGGCCGAAAGTAAATTGAAAGATCAAGTGAAATGACTTCAGCAGTTGGATCTGAAAATAAAATTATGAGGGAGGTACACATCGGACTAGATAGCAAGGGAAAATACACAATCATCAACAACATGCTATATAGGAAAGGATGATTGTATATTCCAAATAATGAAGTGATACAACTGGCACTATTCTGGGAGGCACATGATTGCCAAAAATCGCAAGGCATGACAAACAAAGATGGAGTTATGAACATTTGAAGCAACATGTATTTTGGCCCCAGATGAAGGCTGATGTGATAGAGTATGTGCAAACATGTCCAACTTGCCAACTAGTAAGGCAACATTGCAACAAATTGGTGGGATTACTTCAACCAATGCCCGTTTTGAACTGACCATGGGATATGGTAAGCATGTATTTTATAACAAATCTGCAAGCTTCCCAAGGGTTAACCGCTATCTTCATAGTCATGGACTACTTCTCAAAGGATGCACACTTTACTTCGATGCATCCATCAATGATAGCTGAAGTAATGGCACAAATTTTTTTCCACCATGTATTCAAGTACCATGGCTTACCATTGGCCATAATTTTGAATCGAGATACTTGTTTTCCAATGGATTACAGAAGGAATTATTTTCACTCTTGGGTACGCAACTACGATTCTTGTCTGCCCACCGAAATAGATGGGCAGATTGAACGTATCAACCAAATAATGGAAGATTATCTTCGAAGTTATGTGCAAGTAGATCAAAGATTGGGCAAAACATTTGGATACATAAATCCATACATGCAAGCACCACATTGACTCCTTTTGAGGTGGCCATTGGGAAAGAGGTAATTATGGCCCTCACGTCAGATGAACTTGTAGTAGTTGTTGATCAGGAATATGGAGTGTTTCTTAGGGAATGGCAATCAAAGCTCCATCAAGGGAAAGAAGCCTTAGTGGAAAGCAAAGAATAGATGATGAAGTATGCTAAGCAGAGGATATCTGAAGCCCCAACATTTGAAGAAGGAGACCTCTTTCTTGTGAGTGCTAAGGACATTTTACTTTCGAAGAACTTTATGCCCAAGTTCAACCACCATTACTATGGGCCATACAGAGTCAAACAATGATTCAATCAAGTCATCTATCAATTGGACCTTCCATCGGAGGTATGTATTCATAATTTGTTTCATATAAGCTTGTGCAAACACTTCCACACTGATACTAGATTTGGGAGACAAGTGACCAATGAACCTCTAGACCAATGACAACTCGAACTCATTTTGGAGGATAAAGGTGGCTACCTCGCCAACCATTTTCTCATTGTGGCATGGTCGGCCACTCCACAAAGCCTCCTTGGTAAGTGAACACAATTTTCCACTTACATCATGTTCCATCATCGACGACTTTCACACTACTCATCCATCCACATCTCAACCACTGTAGCTTGATGAGGACATCAAGATCTTCAAAGTGGGGGAGAATATGTAACAATTCTTGGGCAAGCACCCCTACCCCCCCTTGGTTTTCAATCTAGGAAATTGGGTGCTTAGGTGGTTTGCCATGAGGCACCGAATTGTGCGCAACTATGAGGAGGACCTCCTTAATCATCGAGTGATCAATCAAGCAAACTTGCGACCTACATGCTCGAGCCTCCTTCCTGCGTCCCTCAAGAACACCCCTTCTCAAAAGCACACTTCGTGCCCTCAAGAAGCTCATTTCACCATTTGTCCCTATGTTTTCCTGTGATGCTTAATGCGGGCTGGCTACCTTCAATGTTTGCCCATGAGCCATTGTATCACCTTCGGACCGTTTTCTAATTCAATCAATGTTTTGTGCAACTTGTATTTTGGGGAAACTTACCTTCTAAGCGTGCTTCCTCAAGTCATCCCACCAACGGACTGGTGTGATGCGTTGAGTTGAGCCCAGGCCAACTTGTTGTTTTGTCACACTATGCCTTTCTCTCTCTCTCTCTCTCTGGACACATCCCTCTAGGCTCTCTCTCTTTTGTCTAGATCTAACCTTAGCACTCAACATTGACATCTAGAGTTGTAATGGCGAGCCCGACACACAGTTCACAACATGGGAGTAACAAAACAATACAACATGTGACCATTGGACATGCAAGACTCTCTCTCTCTCTGATATTGGCTATTGGATTGCCTAGGAAAGACACACTTTCTCTCTATCTCTTTCTTTTTGTTCTTTCTTTTTAGAGACCAATCAAAAGAAAATCTACTAATCGAGTTATAATACAAGATATCCAATGGGAAAAAAATATATATATTAGACATCCTTCTAGAGTTTCTGCATGCTAGAATGTGTGCACATAGGACCTTATTTTTGAGGCCCTCATCACTCTGTGCATGGCCTTGCTACCTCTCTCATCCTAAAGGTCTAGGTCTGTAACTTTTGTTTGCCATTGTCTGTTGCTATCTGATCTCCATTACAGGGTCTCCCCGAGGTGGGGAGGGCATGGCTCTCCATGAGGCATTGAAAAACGGTGTCTGTTCGAGTTCTTCTTACTAGGCTTCCTTCACCAATGAAGTTGACGGGGGTGATGCCCCCTACAAATCATTCAGAGAAATCACTAAGCGACATGATAACCATGTCAACCCTCTATTTTCAAACACAATCAACTCAGGTACAAGATCTGTTCCTTTGTCAAGTGGTCATGATAAAGGAAAAGGGAAATAGATGATTTGGAACTCAATGCTGACTCTCATGGTGATAGTAAGGGTGAGGCAAATTTGGATCTTGATCATGGCTCTCTGGATAACTAGCACTAACAACTTTATGATAAAGTGGTGACTAGTCTTTTCCATGGACCTAGGGCCCCTCAAGATGTCCTAAAAGGATGGATTAAATCCAACTAAGAAAGTAGAGGGCTTTCCATTAAGCAGATACAATGTGTTCCTAACAACTATTTTTTGTTTTTCTTTGAAGACTTGAATAGTGCACATCAGGTTATTGTAGAAGGGTAGTAGCTCATAAGAAGAAACCCTATGACCTTTTCTAAATGGTACATGGGGTTTAACCCTAGGGGTCCTAAGCCATCAAGGATCCTTGTGTGGGTAGGCTTCCTTGATTTTCCCATAGGTACTATGCTTCAGTGAATGCGCTAGGGTCCATCATTGGCAAGGTGCTTAGTCAAAAGTCTAGTGAGAATCAACTCAAAGTGGGAACCAAAGATATTGGTGGAGATTGATATATCTAAGGACATTAGAACTTATGTCTTTATCAGAGGTCTTCATGACTCAAAGGGATAATAATGGAGGTTCTCTACCTAACTGGGTTAAACACAAAAGAAAGGACCGTGTTTGGACCCCAGCCTCATTGATTAAATCCCAAAAGTAACTTTAGCAAATGATGTTAACGTGTGGTTTTGTGGTGAACTATCTTGTTTTGTTTCTTATGCGTGTGGTAGATGGTAAGCCTTTGCATTTACTTTCTTTCGGTAGCTTAGGACTAGCCTTAAGATTATTTCGAATCACCATGAGTGGTATTGGATTAAACACTTTAGAGGTAAAGTTGGTGCTTACCTTAGGATTTTTTCTACTATCTCCCACCTTATGGATAGGGCGAAAGTCAGTCCTACCCACCAATGGATGGAAGTTCCTCTTAGAAGTCCCTTTGAGTTTACCATTATTAGTGTTTATGCTGCCAATGTTACCAACCTCTGTTCTAAGTGCTAGGAGGAAATTTTCTCTTTATGTGGAACCTTATCCTTTTTGGGGACTTCAACATTGTCACTACCTCTTCTAATCTTTAAGCAAGACTAGTGAATGGTGTGTGCCACTCTCCTCCCATACAATATATCCCCTTGTATTCAAAATAGTAATGATATGGAATGGTCTAGTGTTGCCATGTGGCCATCATGCAATACTCACCCCCATTACCATTGAATACCTTAGGATATACCTCGAGCTTGGGACCTTGGATATGGCTGCCCTTTTCCCACACACACATGGAGTGGTCTTTGTAGGGCAATGTCTGACACTCTCTCCCCCTTCTAAAGATCATTGTCCTCAATGATCATCAAGGGAAAGTTCTTGCGAACTAGAGCTTCTGATTCCCAAGTAGAGTCAGTAAGCGGTAATCCTCTCCAAGCTACTATTAGATACTCCTAAATGACATAGTTTCTAAATCGCTTTTGTCTTCAATCTAGTATCCTATCTGGAGAATGATCTGTGCTATCACTTTCTTGCAAAGAAACAATAACCTCTATTAGATTATCCTCCTTGAGAATATACTTTCTAAGTTTACTAACATGAAACACTGGCTCGACTTTGCAATATGGAGGAAGCTCTAATTGGTATGTGACATTACTAAGCTTCTTTACTATTTTCCAAGGTCCACAAAACCATGGTGAAAGCTTACTACACTTCCCCATGGATAGTGAAGTAGATCTAGCTGGCAATTGAAGAAAAGCTCTATCTCCTTCCTTAAAGACTATAGGAGATCTTTTCTTGCCAGCATAATCTTTTGCCCTATCACCTCCTTGCTGCATCTTGGCTTTAGCTATTTCTAAATTTTCTTAGAGGTTCATTAAGAACTCCAAAGCACTAGAACATTTCTTAGGCTTTCCTATGGTACTAGAGCAGTGGGATTCATGCCATAGTTCATCTCAAAAGGAGACATTCCTCATACTTTATGAGGTCTATTGTTATAAGCAAATTCTAGTAGTGGCAAGTAACTATCGATCTCAGAAACATATGCCCTCAACATGTCCTCTAGAATCTAGTTGAGCCTCTCGGTCTAACCATCTGTCTCTGGATGATCACCAGTACTCATTTTCACTAGCACTTTCAGTTTTCCAAATAAGAACTTCTAGAAGTGTCCTATGAATCTAGCATCCTATCTAAAACTATGGATGTCGATAACCCATGCAATCTGAAGACATGTTGGATAAACAAATCTGCTACCTATGGAGCTTCTATAATATCCTATGTGGGTATGAAATGACCCATCTTGCTCAATCTATCTACCACAACTGGGATAGTATCCTGCTTCCTTTGTGCAACCCCACTATGAATTCCATGGATATGCTATCCCACTTATGATGTGGAATTTGTAAACGATGTAAAAGACCTGTTGTCTTTACCCTTTCTACCTTGTTGACTTGAAAGATAAAGCATTGTTGAACATAAGTGTGGACATCTCCCACTAGTCCATGCCACTAAAGCGTTCTTCGAACAAGCTGTAATGTCTTGTCGACACTACGATGTCTTGTGCAAGGAACATCATGGTTATCATGCATGACTTTTCTTCTCAAATCCTAGGAATTTGGTATGCAAACCTTTCCTTTCTGTTTGGCTATTCCATTCGCCTTTGAGAAATTAGAATACGAACTGGACTTCTTTGTTCTATTAGGGGAAGAAATAACTGGAACTACCTCATCTCCTATAATAGAGTCATCAATGATGGCTCTAATAATTTGTAACAAATGTGGATCTTCCACATGTGCTTCCTTTATTTCTTGAAGCAATGAGCTTTCTAGAAATGTAAAGCTCATTTGATACACTATCCATGATAATGCATCATCTACTATATTCTCTTTGCCTCTTTTATACACGATTTCTAGGTGAGACTCTTGCATGAGCTCAACCCAACTAGCCTGTCTATCTCGAAGTTCTAGCTGACTACAAAAGTATTGAGTGTATGATGATCTGCGTATACCTTAAAACCTACACCATAAAGATAGTGTCTCCAAACTTTAAGAGCATGCACCACTGCATACAACTCCTGTTCATGCACTGACAATTTGCAATGTGCACTACTCGAATTCTTGCTTTCAAAAGCTATTGGCCTGCCATCTTGGCTCAAGATTGCCCCTATGGCTATGCCACTAGCATCTGTCTCCAACTGAAATGGTTTCTATGGATCTACCACTTTGAGTATAGGAGTCTTTGAAACAACTTGTTTCATAGTATCAAAACTTTCTTGCTGCTCGTGCTTCTAGGCAAATGGAACTTTGCCTTGATGCAAGTTTATCATAGGCACTACTATCGATAAATAAGAGGAGATGAATTTCATATAAAACTTAGAAAGTCCTAAAAATGACCATAACTACCCCTCACCCTAAGGAGTAGGCCAAGTTAATTGAGACCATCTTTGGATCCATCTAGATCCCATCGATCAGTACAACATGCCCTAAATACTCTATCTCTCGAAGAAACAACTAATTCTTTTCTAGATTTACATAAAATATATTTTCTTTTAACTTATTTAATACTAATCTTAAATGATTTTCATGCTCATGAATAGATCTACTATATAGTAGCAAATCATCAACCAGATTCACGACACACTGTCCAATGAATGGTCATAAAATATCATTCATTAACATCACAAAAGTAGTAGGTGCATTAGTCAAACCAAATGGCATGACTAAGTACTCATAATTCACAAAACAAGTCTTGAAAGTTGTTTAATAAACATCATGATCTTTTACCCTAATCTGATGGTAACCACTCTTTAAATCTATTTTTCTATATACAACAGCTTCACCTAGAGCTTCTAAAAGATCATCTATCCTAGGCATGGGATATCTGTGCTTGATGGTAATCTTATTGAGTACTCAGTAGTTGATGCACATCCTATAAGATCCATCTTTCTTCTGCATGAGAAGAATTGGTGTTGCAAAGGGCGAACATTTGGGTCTAATCAGCCGTTTTTGTAGGTACTCGTCCATGACCTTGTGGACTTCGTTCTCCTCCTACAAAATCATTCGAAATTGTGGTCAAGCGGTCTGACTCGCTCCTGGTACCAATTCAATTCTATGCTCAATGTTCCTACAAGGAGGCAAACCTGAGGGTAATTCTTTCAAGAATAACTCTTGGAATCTTACTCTTGCTTTCTCTAAAAGTGCTTGAGCATTCCAACTAGAGTTTGCATGACTGCATGAATCCATCATAATACATGATGAATACATGAAATAAAGAAAATAAACATACTTACAATCAATTTTAAGCAACTTGGTAGTAGTTACCAATCACATCTCCTGGAGATCTGGCTCTCCATGGATCAATAGTTTCCTCCCCTCATGCTCAAACTCATACACATGCGAAGCAAGTTCAATGACTGGTCATTTTCTAGCATGCCACTTCTTAATTAGGACTACATCAAAACATGCCAATCTAGCTATCTCAAAATCTAGTCTGCCCTCATAGGACTAGATCTGGATGGGAAAACCAACAACTTGTCTGTCCCATGTCTCAGTTCCCTTCCGATCAGCTAACTCTACTATGTAGGCATAGACTGACTACACAATCTCTAAGTGTAGCCTTGTGACTAGTCGAGAACTCCTCCTGACTAGTCGAGAACTAATCACATTATGTGTGACCCAGTGTCAAAGGGTACCTTTATAGGTTGTCCTTCCATGAATCCCCTCATGAAAATGAGCTCCGTTTTATCTGGAAATTGCTATCCTTTTTGTGCCATAACAAAGACAAAATATCTAGCATAGTATAAACCTTCTTTGTGACCATCATGGCCACTATGGGAGATGATATCTAGGATGGGGAATCTCCAAAGTCCTCATCTCCATCACTCACTACCTTAGTGGGATTAATAACTATGGTGGCTACTATTTTCTTTTCCTTAGGATAGTCCTTGAAAAGGCGCTATCGTAGACACCCATGGAATAACCCCTCTTTCATTGACTTCTCTTTCTGGTGAGGGTAAAAATAGACTTATTATATGACCTCACAGGCACAGAAGAAACTTCCCTTTTACCTCCTGAAACTATCTTGATCATGTGCACCTGCTTGTCCTCTTTCTGAGGTTGTGCACTGATCAAGCCAAGAGTAGATGAAGAAGAGGGTCTACTCATCTTAGTCCATGAGGACCTGTGACCCTAGGAGCCTATGTCCCTGTGGCCATCCTCATAGACTAAAGCCATTTCCATGGCCTGCGCCAAGGAATGACACCTCTCCTTCCTCACTAAAGGTCTAATAGTTTTGGTAAGTCCCAAGATGAAACTGTGGACCTGAAGAAACTTTGGGAGAGTATAAGGTACTTTAAGAAGTACCTCCTTGTACTTATCTGTACTCCTGAATGGTTTGGTTCTTCTTGTTGATGAAGAACCAAGTATCTAGTGCTCTAGAACTCTCCTCAGGTGGTATGAAGTTATTGTAGAACAAGACTTTCAACTATTCCCAAGCCATGGGATCTTTTTTGTCTTGTTCTAACTTATGCCACCACCTATGCACGATGTTCATAAGGTTATAAGTGGCCTACTGAATCTTATGCCTATTGTCCATGATATGGCATAAGCAGAAGCACTACTCCTACTTTGATGAGCCTTTGCTCAACAACATCATCAGTTCTAGCACAAGACGAGCCATGATATCTAGGCGGCTTAAGGTCCTTAAGCTTCCATCAGGCTTCTTCTCTAGTATTTTTTCTTCCATCCATGGCAAATCGGTCTCAGGCATTACTTCCTCTTTCTTGGAACCACACACGTGTTCTAAGATGTCATGAAGTGTGTTATCTAAATGTGCTATCCTAGCACTCATGGTCTCTATGGGGTCTAAAGTGCACTCACCCATGAGTGTATCAGTCCTATCTAGTGAAGAGGGTCCTAAATCCATGCTAGGATAAGGTGTAGTTCCCTTTTTATGATTTTATGTTTTTTTTTTTAGTTTTTACTCTATTTACACCTAAGATATCCAAGCGGTAGTGGAAATAGACAAATCACTAGCCTTTGCATGAAAGAAATAAAAAGAAAGAAACTTTTAGTCTGCTTTATCTCCTTTTTATGCATATGCATGCTAAATCTTAAAAATTTCGGCTGCATAATGGCGTAAAAATAAAAGATAGAAAAATTAGAACAAGGTGCACTACATGCACTTCTCCAAATAAAGGGTGGGGGCAGGCATAATATATATATATAGTAAACCAAAGGGCACCACATGCCCTTGCAATAACCCTCGTGCTTGTGGCATGGTATCACAGTAAGAACATTGCAAGTTCTTATAGTTTCCTTACTTTACCTGCAAAACCAAGTGCTACTTGCACCTGCAATGCTAATACCATACAAAGTGCAGAGCTGAACAAGCTTCTAACTAATCGTATATCATGTATCCCATGCAAAATGCTTGTCCTATGTGCACCATGATGCATAAAGAGAGCAAGTATGCATTAAAATTGACTAGAAAAACTTATCTTAAGGTCCAAAAAATTGAGGTGCAAGTGTGTGTAGGTGCTAGAAATGATCCACACACTCTCCCCTTGCTTCTCCAAAATTCTTCCGATGATAATTGCATCAAAGAAGTTCTCGAATGGGAATTCTTTATGTCAAACAACCAAGTTTGAAGCTCTATACAAGTTTGAAAGTGGATCTAAAAGGTAGCTAGCATCCACCAAAAAGGGATCTGAGTGAGGAATCCACGACAACAAAAATCACTCAATTTGGATATGATATGAGTGAGTTATGTTCATGTGAGTGAGGATAGGTAGTCAATTAAGCTAGGATAGGTAACCCTTGGCTATGAAACTTCAATGAAAATCGAATTTCTCCCCACTGTAGCTCAAAATTGCATGCAAGTAGGCCTTGTCATCCCATATATACTCTCAAAGATGCCATAGTCGGGTATATATTGATAAAGAGATCCTCAACACTTTCACAACAAGGAAGAGAGGAAGGAGCCTCCCTCACTCTCTCTCTCTCACGGATGCATTTGTGACTAACTAGCAGCCGTCTGAACTAGTTCTTGGGCATTTATCACCTCTGGTGCACTCATCACCAGTTGGTGGGCTCCCTTGGAGAGCTCATGAGATCCTTCAGGGTCTTGAAAACCTTTTTTTTGAAGTTGCCCAATCTCTACATGACTCCTAACAACAACAGTAGATCTATGAACTCGATGATGACTCACATGGATCTTGAGGCAGTGAAAGATTCCACGTGCAAAATGTTTTTCAAATATATAATCTTCAAAGTTCCCAAATCATGCTACACATACCAAATGTAAGCAAGACTAGTGAATGATGTGTGTGCCACTCTCCTCCCATCCAATATATCCCCTTGTACTCAAAATAGTAATGGTCTAGAATGGTATAGTGCTCCCATGTGGCCATCATGCAACACTAATCCCCATTACCATTGAATACCTTAGGATATCCCCTGAGCTTGGGACCTTGGCTATGGATGGCCCTTGTCCCACACACACATGGAGTGGTCTCTGTGGACCAATGTCTCACATAATCGGTTTGATGGTAAAGGAATCACCATTTGTAGCTATGGGAAGTCTGTCTGGTTTAACCTTACTTCTTCCAAAGATCTGATTTACAAACCTCAAAACTCAGGTCCTCCTTGGATTAATAAACAAAAGGGTTTTGACCTGCTTGTGGCTAGGATTGACATATGTTACTTTAGTGTCAATGGGCTCCAAGTCTTCTACGATGCCACGTGTGATCTTCATAAGTCCTTGTTCCCTTTTTATCACCATGACCTCAAGATGTCCCTTCACAAGGGATGTTCTATGGCTAGGGCAATCTGGCCTCATCTTGATGCCTCCCTGATCAAGATCCCTAGTAGTGTTAGTAGGATGAATAACATCATTGCTAGTTACTTTGAGAGCAAGGGCTCCCCTTTTATTGCCTAGGAGAAAGTTGTTAAAGATATGCAAAGTCTCTTGACTCATTACAAAAAGTTGGCTAGAGAGATTAGGGCCTAAAGAACACTCAACATTAGTAAATTGAGGGAGAGTTTGAGTAAGTCTTTAGATAGGGATCATTCATCTGAAGCCAAACTTCATGAGCTTTGGGAAAGACTCAAATTTGAACACTACCTTGAGGCTAGTAGTTCTGTTCGAGTAAGTCTCTAGATAGGGATCATTCATCTGAAGCCAAGCTTCATGAGCTTTGGGAAAGATTCAAATTTGAACACTACCTTGAGGCTAGTAGTTCTCTTTCTTCCTCAAAAGAATTTTGGGTGGGTCAAGTTCATAGACCCAACAAATACATGTTTCATCTCATGAAAAAGAAAATTTAAAAAAAGAAGTCAAGAGGTGTTACTATTAACTATGAGGTGAACTCACATGAGGCCTTTAGCTTCTTTACCAATGTTTTCTCTAGCACTGCCAAGTGGGGGGAGGATATCCAGAGGGCCAGATATCTTGTTCATCTTAAAAGAAAGAGAATGATTCCTTAACTTGCGTGGTTTCCATTTTGGACCTACCTCTCACTAACGATGAGGTTAAAGAAACCGTTAGTAAATTGAGACCCTATAGGTCCTTGGTATTGATGATATTCCAAATTTTTTCTATATTATGTTAAAATATTTTCTGACCCCTTGTATTCTCTTGATTTGAATGGAAAGTAATACCAAAGGCACCCTTCCAATTTGCATCAACACTAGAGTATCAAGCTTATTCTCAAAGAAGGTGCTAAAGACAATCTCAAGAATTAGAGGCCTATTACATGGTTGATATCTATGTATAAAATTTTTGCCTCTTCTTTGGCAAGGAGAATCAGCCCTATCATGGACAAAATTATATTACATAGCAAAACGCCTTTATTAGGGGTAGATTCCTTCTTGATGCCATTATTTCTCTTTGGGAAGGTATGGAGTATTCCAATGAGCTAAAGCAAGATTTCTACTATCTTCTTTTGAATTTGATAAGGTTTATGATACAATTGTAGAAATTCATTTTTCATTCCTTGCATGATGTTGGATTTGGTAGAAATTTTGAGTATGTTAGCATAATATTTGGCAATGCCTTCTCTAAGGTCTCCATGAATAGGAATCTTTCTAAGACTTTTAGGATTCTGAGGTCCATTAGATAAGGATGACACCTTTCTCCTGTCTTTTTTGCGATTGCTAGTGATGCTCTTGGTTGGCTAGTCAAAGACGCCGTGTCTAAAGATCTCATTAAGGGAATTGTCACCCCATAGAATGATTTTGCTCTTAGTCTTCAAATGTTTATTGTCGACACAAATATGCTTATGAGGGTTGACATTAAGAAAAGGAAGTAAGCCCAAATCTTGCAGAAAGCTTCAAACTTCCCTAGGCAGAGCCTTTGTGAAAAGATATGCAATGTTATATTGTGTGGGCACATATGCCAAACTAATTTCTCTAGTAGAGAACCTCTCCTTTACATAATGCTAATGCACCTTAATGTGCTTTCTGTGAGCAAAGAAACACAAGGTTCCTTGCAACTTCCAATGCACTCTGATTATTAGTGAAGATGGTGGTTGCAAAAGAATGATCAACACCCAAATCAACCAAAACGCCTATGAGCCATACACATTCAATAGTCATTGTGAAAGATTCTATATACTCAACATCACAACTAGAAATGGCCACAATAGGCTACTTCTTGCTCAACCAAGATATGCATGAGCTACTAAGCATGAAGCAAAACCTAGTGGACACACAAGTGTCACAACAACCAATCGAGTCCGAGTTAGAAAAAGCATGCCAATCTCGCAATAGTGATACCCGCTTGGGATAAAACAGTCCAAGTAGCTAGGGACCAATTAAGTAGTGAAAGATTCACTTAATGGCCTATCAATGCTTGACACCTGGGAAGTGCATAAACTTGCCCATCTAAGATACTAAAAACTGAATATCAAGTCAAGTTGTGCATAAGTGCACCCAATATCGTGCTGAGAGAGAACAACATCAAATGCATCTCTTGCATCATGAAGACTCAATGGTAAACTTATTTCCATAGGATTGGCAATAGATTTGTAAACTTCAAGGACAAAACACTACAATATTGTGTCAATATACTTTGCTTTACACAAAGCTATTCCTTTTTTCCCCTAATGAACAGATTCTATTAATCTAGTGCAGAATGAAGAATGGGCATTTACTATTGTTTGTATCTTTGACCCATCTTCTCATGAGCAATGTATATCTGTAGTAGACTCAGATGTTTGGTACTTTGATAGTGGGGCAACCAAACATATTACCTTGTAGTGTAGTTTCTTCAGTTCATTTGAGCCTATCTGTATAGGGAATATTATCACATGTACTAAAAACTCCTCTTATCCTATAATTGGAGTTGGTAAGATCATTTAGACTACTATGGATGATGCTTCTTTCACATTATTAGATAATCTGTACATGCAAAGGATCAAGAAAAATCTATTGTCAATTTTAGCATGAGCCAAGATTGGCTTGGATGTCAAATTTGTTGATGATATATGCACATTTCATGATCTCTCAAGTGGTGATGTTAATATTGCTTCTGGAATTTTATGTCATGGGATGTATAAGGTCATAGACTATGTCAAATCTTTGAATGATTCGACATGTGAAGTTCAAGATTCTTAGGCTATCTCAAATGCAAATCTTTGGCATGCATGCTTTCGTCATCTGAATTTTGCTGGCTTGCTACAGCTGCAAAAATCTGAAAATGGTGTCTTTTCTGCCTAAACTTGAGGCACCTTCTAAACATCTCTATGACAACTATATTTTGGGCAAAATGCAGCATTCCTCCTTCCCAAAATATGGTTTAATTTGAGCTACTTAGAAATTGTTTCTTGTTCATAGTGATGTATGTGGTCCTATGCAAACATCTTGTTTTGGGAACTACCTTTATTTTGTGACCCTTATTGATGTTTTCTCCAGGCATGCATAGGTGTATTCATTGAAAGCAAAGTCCTATGCATTTATGCGCTTCAAATAATTTCTAGTTTTGTCTGAAAATTTGTTAGCATCTAAAATGGGCACCCTCAGTTCTGATGAAGGGGGGAATAGAATACATGATAAAACTTCAATGTATAGTGCCTTATACACCTCAAAAAAATGGTGTTGTTGAAGGAAGGAATAGTTCTCTCATGGAGGTGGCGAGCTGTATGGTCAAATTTAGGCTTTACAACATAGCTTCTGGCTTGAGATTGTTATGTGTGCAATGTATGTAGTTAACCTGTTTCTCACCAAAGCACTGCAATCTAAATGAGGTTTTGCATGGTCACAAGCCATCTATTGCTCATCCACATGTCTTTGGTTGTCTAGCATATGCATTAGTGCCTGAACAACAATGCACAAAATTGGATGATAAAGTGGTGAAATGTATTTTTGTTGGGTATAGTTCTGAAAGCAAAGAATATTATTTTTATCATCCACAAACTAATCACGTTTTGGTTGGTTGTGATGTTGGTTTTGTGGAAGATGCAATTCACCCATTGCTTTCATGTACTAAGGAGACTTCAATTAGCTCTAGAGATGTGTACAGCACTTTGTTGCCTCTTTTTATAGGTGGATAGTCAAGTGTTGGTCCAAATGAGGTAGTTTCTCAACCTTTACAGGTTCCACATGATTATGTAGATCATTCCATTTCTGATGCAGATTTACATGATGCACTTGTTGATGACAGAGTTGATATAGAGGAGGCAAAAACTATGCCCAAATGGTCGGTGCAAAATTTGTGAGATAGCAAATTAGATGCACCTCTATAATACTCTACTCATTCAAGCTCTCATAGTGCTTCTTTTGCATCAGATTGCTATGCAATGATTGCCTCTAATATTTGTGATGAGAATGAATCTGTTTCTTTTGAGGAAGCACAAAATTAAAAAAATTGGATGGTTGCTATGCAATCAAAATATGATGCTATTATAAAGAGTGGTACCTGGTCTTTATGTGGTTTTTCTCTTGGAAAAAAGGCTATTGGAACTAAATGTGTATACAAGCTGAATTATAAGCCTGATGGAACAATTGACAGATATACGGCTAGGCTTGTTGCAAAAGGTTACATGATCAAGAGAGAGGCATTGATTTTGATGGGACCTTCACACCCACTTGCCAAATGATCACCGTTCATAGCATTTGTGCACTTGTAGCTAATCATGGTTGGAATGTACATCTGTTGGACATTAAAACTCCATTTTTAAATTTTGACGTACATGAAGAGCTGTATGTATTTTAACCTCGTGCTTTTGAGCAGAAATGGCATCAAAACAAAGCGTTCAGGTTGAAAAGGAATTATATGGTTTGAAGAAAGCACCACGTGCTTGGTATGAAAAGATACATGCCTACTTGATTGCACATGGTTTTGAGAATAGTCCAATTGAGAGCACGTTTTATGTTAAGTGTGTCGATGATGTACTTCTGATCAATTTTGTGTATGTTGATGACAGGCTTTTCATTGGTCCTAATGAGAAGCATATTGTTGAATTCAAGACTGATTGGCATGTGTCTTTTGAGATGTCATATTTGGGCAATTTGCCTCATTATTTGGGCATTCAGTTTGTGTAAGTTTATGGGGGAGAAGCCTTGCTTCAAAGAAAATATATTGACACATTTATTTAGCATTTTGACCTTGAAGGTTGCAAGCCTATTACCAATCCTACGGAAAGAGGTTTACAATTGAGTCTTCATAATGCTATAGAAATATTTGATGTTGTTCTCTATCAGCAAGCGCTTGGATGCTAAATTTACTTAAGCATACCTCGATGTGATATTCAATTTGTAGTCTCTTAGATGAACAAGTTTATGCATTTCCCTAATGTCAAGCATTGGTAGGTGTTTAAGAACATCTTTCACTACTTGAGTGGCACTTGGATACTTGGATTGTTTTATTACAAGGGGATCATTACTGCTAGATTTGTATGCTTTTTGTGATTCAAATTGGGTTGATTTCTATGATAGTCGTGTGTCCACCAATGGTTTTTGTTTCATTCTTGATAGCTCATGCATATCTTGGTTGAGCAAGAAGGATCCTACTGTGCCCACTTCTAGATTGTGTGTTGTGCTCCGAGCTTCTTCTTCTTCCATGTGTTGTTCGCATGCTTGCATAGACCTATTGGAGTTAGACGTCTGTGGAAGCATGTGAACAACACAAGGAAGAAGAAGAAGCTTGGAGCACAACACACAATACTAAATGTATTACCACTAGAATGTACAAAGATAAGTACCTCGTGAGGGCAATAGACATATATACAAGCCGGGGGAAAAGAACCTCCTAAAGAGTGAAAAAGTGCCCCGGTGGTCCTAGTGTGTTCAACACATCACTACCTAAATATATCAACAAATCCCCCCTTGGGAGTGATGTGGTGAACAAGGAGCTGGCACTTATGTATAAGGAAGTGCCAAGCTATGTGGAATCAATCCACAAAAGGAAGTAAGCCCAAAGATTTGCGAAAAGCTTCAAATTTCTCCGTAGGTAGAGCCTTCATGAAAAGGTCTACAATGTTCTCCTACATGGGCACATATGCCAAGCTGATCTCTACAACAGAGAACCTCTCCCTGACATAATGATAATGCACCTCAATGTGCTTAATGTGAGCATGGAACATAGGGTTCTTCACAACTGCCAATGTGCTCTGATTGTCATGAAGATGGTGGTGGCAGAAGATTGACCAACACCCAAATCAGCCATAAGGCATCTGAGCCACACACACTCAACAATCGCTATGAAAGTTGCCCCATACTCAGCCTCACAACTGAAAGTGGACACAATAGGCTGCTTCTTTCCCAACCAAGGTATGCATGAGCTACCAAGCATGAAGCAAAAACCACTAGCGGACACATGAGTGTCATCGCAACCAGCCCAGTCAGAGTTAGAAAAAACATGCAAATCTGGCGGTAGTGATCCCCACTTGGGATAAAACAATCCAATTAGTCGGGTACCACTCAAATATCGAAAGATGTGCTTAACTGCCTGCCAATGCTTGACACCTGGGCAATGCATAAATCTGCTCATCTGTGAGACAACAAATTGAATATCTAGCCGAGTAATGCATAAGTAAATCAAGCATCCAACAACCTGCTAATAGAGAACAACATCAAATGCATCTCCAGCATCATGAAGATTCAATCGTAAAACTGTCTCCATAGAAGTGGCAATAGGTTTGCAGTCTTCAAGGCCAAAATGCTACAATAATGTATAAATATATTTCTTTTGACACAAATCCATTCCACCATCAATGTGCATCAACTGAATGCCCAAATAATGATGCAAATGCCCCAAATCAGACATCTCAAATGAGGCATGTAAATCAGTTGAAATCAGCAATATGCTTCTCATGAGGACCAATAAGCAACATGTCATCAAAATACACCACAATGATCAGAAGCACATTATTATCATGCTTAATATATAAGGTGCTTTTAGTTGGATTGTTCTCAAAACCATGTGCAATTAGATAGGCATGTATCTTTTCATACCAAGCATGTGGTGCTTGCTTTAAACCATATAATGCCTTCCTTAACATGCACACCTTGTTTTCATGCCCTTTTTGTACAAAGCCATGGAGTTGAAAAACATACACTTCTTCATGCAAGTCACCGTTCAGAAATGCTATTTTAATGTCCAATTGATGTACATTCCAACCATGATGAGCTGCAAGTGCACAGATGCTACGAAAAATAGTCATTTGGCAAGTAGATGCAAAGGTTTCATCAAAATCAATGCCTCTTTCCTGCACATAACCATTTGCAACAAGCCTAGCCTTATGCCTACCAACTACTCCATCAAGTTTACGCTTCAGCTTGTATACCCACTTACTGCCAATGGCCTTCTTGCCAGGAGGCGATTCAGATGAAGACGAGGTACCATTTTTCATGATAGCATCATATTCAAATTGCATTGCAGCCATCCAATGTTTAGAATTTTGCGGTTCATCAAACAAAACAGGCTCAGTCTCATCATAGAGACTAGATGCAGCCATAGCATAGCAATCTGATGCAAAAGAGGCACTATGAGAGCCTTAACGAGTACGATATGACAAAGGTGCATCTAATTTGCTTTCACGCAAAGTATGCACCATTCATTTTGGCATAGTTTTTGCCTCCTCAATATCAGCTCTCTCATCAATAAGTGCATCATGTAAATCTGCATCAGAAATAGAATGATCTGCATCATCACATGACACCTACAATGGTTGAGAAGTTGCCTCATTAGGAATAACACTAGATTGTCCACTTATAAAAAGAGGCAACAAGGTATCATACATGTCTTTGGAGCTAACAGATGTCTCCTTCATACATGAAAGTAATGGCTCAATAGCATCTTCCACAAAAGCAACATAACGGCTAACCAAAATGTGTTTAGTCTATGGATAATACAGACGATAGCCTTTGCTTTCAGAACTATACCCAACAAAAATACATTTTACTGCTTTATCATCCATTTTCCTACGATCTTGTTCAAGCACTAATGCATATGCCAGACAACCAAAAACACATAGATGAGCAACAGATGGCTTGCGACCATGGCAAGCCTCATATGGATTGATAGACTACAGTGCTTTAGTGGGACACCTGTTAAGTAAATATGCTGCACACATGATAGTCTCAAGCTAGAAACTATGTGGTCAAGCCTGACTCTTGACCATACACCTTGCCATTTCCATGAGTAGCCTATTCTTTCCTTCAACAAATCCATTCTATTGAGGTGCGTACGGCATCAATCAGTTTCAAAAAAAAATTCTCAATTCTGTATACGTTTGGACGTACACTGATGTTTTATCCCACGTTCAACCAAAAATGCATTAAATTCAGAAGACATATATTCGCCACTCGATGAGAAAGGAGGGTGCCCATTTTATATGCGGACAGATTTTCAGCCAAAACCAAAAACTGTTTGAAGCACATAAACACTTCAGACTTTGCTTTGAATGGATAAACCCATGCATGCTTGGAAAAATCATCAATGAAAGTGACGAAGTAAAGATAGTTTTAAAAAGAAGGTGTCCACATAGGACCATAGACATCACTATGTACAAGCTGCAATTTTTGAGTAGCTCGAATTGAACCATCTTTTGGAAAGGAAGAATGCTTCATTTTGCCCAAAATACAGCCTTCACACACATGTTTTTCGGGTGTGTCAAGTTTGGGCAAAGAGGACACCATTTTAGATTTTTGCAGGCATAGCAAACTAGCAAAATTCAAATGACCAAAGCATGCATGCAAAAGCTTTGCATCTAACATAGCCTGAAAATCATGTACTACACATGCCCAATCATTCATAGATCTTTCTTAGTCTATGAGCTTATATAGTCCACGACATAAAATGCCAGAAGAAATAATCATATTGCCATTTGACAGATCATGAATTGTATATCTATCATCAACAAATTTCACAACCAAGCTAATATTGGCTAATGCAGAAACTGATAACAGATTTTTCTTGATCCCTAGCACAATAAAGCATCCAAAAGAGTGAAAGACCTACCATTACTAGTAGTTAGAATGATCTTACCAACTCCCATAATAGCATAAGAGGAGTTGTTTGCGCATGTGACAGTATCTCGTGTCGGAGCAGACCCAAGTGAAGTGAAGAAATTGTGCTACAAGGTAATATGTTTGGTTGCCCCACTATCAAAACACCAAACATCTGAGTCTACTACATACATACAATGCTCATGAGAAGATGGGTCAAAATTACAAATAATGGTAAATGCCCATTCTTCGTTCTGCACAAGATTAGCACACTCTCTTTTTGGTGTAGAGGCCTCTACAACAACCATTCTGGCCTCTTTCTTCTTTGCCTCTTTAGTAACAAGTTTTGGACGACTTTTAATGAAATGATTATTTGCTTTAAAGTATTTGCAAAACAATTTCTGCTGTTCTGATTTCTCCTCATCTTTGTCTTGATCCTTCTTTAAATGTGCAGCATTTGCAAATATCTTCTTACTAATAGATGAGCTCCATTTACCTTTGCCCTTCTAATTAGCCCAAAAATCTTGATATGCAACACACATAATAGACCTGTTTTGCCTAGACTGATCTTCCTACAGTAGAATAGAAATTAACTCCTCAAATGACAAGGCATTTGGATTGCCTTTCATCATCAAATGAAGAGTAGAAGCAAAACTCTGATATGAATCAGGAAGACCATTTAGAATGGTCTACAGAAGTGAGCTATCTAGTATAAATTCATCAGCAGAAATCAACTGTTCCTTCAAATCCTTGATCTTTTTCAGAAAAATATCCATAGAATCACTGTCATTCATATGCTCACTCTCCAACTGTTTTCGGAGGTAAGCAACATGAGCCTCATTCATAGCTTGGTACAATGTGGTAAGTGTATCGCAAGCATCCTTAGCTATTCTGCAAAAGTGAATGTGAGGAATAATGGCATGTTTGACAGACAAGGCTATCAATGCATGTGCCTGAGCATCTCTGCCAACCCAACAAATTTTCTCTACAGTAGGTGCAGCAGAAACGGCAGCATAAACATGAATCTGAAGAATATCAACATCTTCAATGCCATCTACATCAGCTTCATCATATAAGCTCACAATGGGTAATTGGTACCATCCAACTTATTGTCAACAGCCAATATACAAAATACATCACTGCTTTCAGCCATGGCCGCTAACTAAAATACCCTAATGCAGAAAAATGATTGTATATGAAAAAGTTGAATAGAAGTACCCTGTCCAGTTTTGCTAAACATGTAGGAGACTTGGACATGCTTATACTAGAGAATCGAAATTGGTATATATCTTTGGCACACAAAGATGAAATAGCCTACACAAGCGCTACGATAGTGCATTCGAAGGCCAAAACGAGCTTAGATCACGATTTTGGCCTGAGTATACCTAGCAAATTTTGTTTGCAATTTTGAGACTCTGAACAGAGAGGTGCCGAGGATGCCCTAGATGAAGCGGCGACCTGTTCTGATACCAATTGTTGGAGTTAGATGTCTCTAGAAGCATGCGAACAACACAAGGAAGAAGAGGAAGCTTGGGGCACAACAAACAATAGTGAATATATTACCACTAGAATGTACAAAGATGACCCTGTTAGGGCAATAGGCGTATATACAAGCTGGGGAAAAAACCTCCTAAAGAGGGAAAAAAGTGCCCCAACGGTCCTAGTGTGGTCACACACATCACTACCTAAATATATCAACAAGACCTCCAACTCCAATAGAGATAAGGCATGTTTTCAAGAAGATTTTCTACCCATAAAACTTTTCACCTTCAATATTTTATTTTCTTTAGCAAGAAAACAAATCAACCTTGAACCGAATTGTAAAAATCGTAATGTTTTAAAGAGGGTTTTAAAAAATGAATTGATGTCATTGATCCAAATTTTGGAGATCATTTTCATCAAAATCTTCTAATAGATAAATCTCTGCAAGGAATGCATCTAAGAAATGAGAAATAAAATATCAAGTGAGAATTGCGAGAAACTTTGGATATTTGTTAGGAAACAAGTCAATCTAAATATTTATTAGATCCTCTCATTAGAGAGAGACTTTGTTATTCCATTATTCTTCTAGCAGACGTGATCCAAGTATTAAGCCTACAATAGCTTGTAAAATGGGGTGCATCTCTTCTATCTGAGAGGTCATGTATTCTAGAAGCATTCAATTTAATTTATGATGTTTTCAAAACAAAATAGCTCGATAGTTTAATACATCGAACAAAGAAGGGCTCTCCATTTGAAAGGCTTGAGGGACTTTTAGTATTAAGAAAGTTCTCCAAGAGAAATATCTCTATAATTGAGAGGCATGGGAACTTTGTTAGAGATAGAGTGTATTGTTTCCAAATGCTTTTGATTACACTTTCAATTTATGATGATGGCATGCTCACTAACACCTACCTCAACCACATTTGGAACATTTGTAGTTAAACATGACACAACTTGACATCTTCACATTATTTGAAGATCCTTTTATGCATACTCACAATATTTGGTCAGAAACTTTCAACTCATCCTCAATAACAAACATTCAAAACACATCATCATTCTTATTCATGGCAAGTGCTTGTACCTTGATACAAAAAATTCGTTTTTTCTTGAATTGGATATAACTATTCTATGAAGCTCTTTTTTATGCGTATTGTATGCTTTTCGATGCTTCTAATATTGGTAAATACAATTCCAAAAATTTGTACTCACTATAATAGTGTGTTTAGAGGCCAAAAGAGAGCGCAATGCAATTATCTAACCTACACAAAACTATTCAAGAAAAAAAATTGTATTGTATATCCTCCATAAAAATACTCACCAATTTTTATAGTGATCTGAAAAGTAAGTAGGGTTGTGCCAACGATGCACCTTAGGAAGCAAAAACACTTGTTCTTATACGAAGTGAGTTTGAGAAGCAAGAACATACAAGTATAGCATGAGGAAGAAGAAAAAGGTTAGGATCACAATACATAATGTATTACTAATTGTGCAATGTACAAAGATTAGTAGTCCATTTGACTTATGCATGTGAATGAAAGAAGGGGGCAAAAGAACTTTTCAGAGAATAGAAAAAAATAGTAGTCCGTTTGACTTATGCATGTGCATGAAAGAAGGGGGCAAAAGAACTTCTCAAAGAATAGAACAAAATACCTGTATAAAAACGTTTTAACGCATGACAAAGTTCATTGGGGATGTCATACAGACCAAGGGAGTGTGAGGTATCCAATTATTCCTTTGATCTCATCTCCATAGAGTGATAGGTCTAGAGGTTTAACCATTTCGTGGGTGGTGAGCTTCTTCCTTTGAAGAGTATGGTAGGCCCTAGCCATCTTCATATCTTCCCCCATTCGAGCATGAGAGATAATAGTAGTGAAGAACTATTGGATAGCTAACACTTTATATTGATCATCAGTAAATAAAGAACAATCCATTTTTCTAAGAGTTGGATGTAATCTTACCCAATTTTGGTTTCTAGAGGCCAAACATTGTATATTAGGTCTATCAATATTTCCAACCCAAAGCTCCGTTGTGCTTGCAAGGGAACCATTGAGTCTAGATGGTTACATTCCAGATAAGCTCAATGAGCTGTTGTTTGATTTTCTTAGACATATCTAGAGATTTTTCAAGGCCTGAGAAATCAAATTTTGGATCTTTGTTCTCAATGAGGGCCTCAAAAAGTAGACATCAAGGATTTTGATACATTCCTGGAATTTGGATTATCCTTCGCAATCACAAGCTTGAAGGAAGCTTCAGATTCAATGTATCCTCTTAGTCAAAGCCTCTCAAAGGATGCTCCAAGTTTGATTACTGTTGCTTAAAAGGGACACACACACACACACATGTTGATCAATAGCATAGACACCCATGGACTTTCAAAGAAATGGTCAATCCTGTCATTTCATACCGTCACCTACATGATAGTGTATTGACAAAATTGCTCTTTTTTCAACGACCAAGCAATCAATTTGCCTGATACATTTCTATTTCTCTACTTTTAAAGCTCGTTACACCATCTCAAATGAGGGAGGCAGAGTCAGTGTCTTCAACCTATGTTTTTATTTTTTCTTTGACGAAGAAGAAAGTGACTAACAAAGGAGGATACAAGAACTCATGACACAGGGACGATGGTCTCCGACTAAGAAGCTACAAATGTTCAGTAGCTTCAAACATGATCAGCTCTTATAAGAATACATGAAGAGCGGTCTACCTCTCTAATTACAAGTCTTGTGCTCGTGTTGAAATTCTTAGGATAAGCATCAGTTACCATGACTTCGCATTTGTCCATGGGTACATTCAATCCCAACCTGTTAAAAAATGCAAAGGGCTTTCATACACATATAGGAATAACAAGTTGATTGAGAACACTGATGTGTACCATACCAGGCAATCCTCTCCTTCTCAAGGTAAGTAATGACCTCCTTGGCATTGTATCTTTCTTGTCTAGCCAAGACAGCTTTATCAACCTGACTTTTTCAGTCTCACCATGTGACAAAAAGCATGCTACTGAATAAGCTTTATCGCTGGATTTGCAGGTGTAGCCAGTGTAAGTTGCACCACAAACAAGCATAACATCACACATACATACATGCACATTCGCAATGTACGTACACACATGCTTCACAATTGTAGCACTAGATTGTTTGTAGAAAATAATAACCAAAACAATAGCCCTCGGAGGACTAGGCATCAAGCTTTCTACATAAAACAGTAGGTATTAAGTCCACAAAAAATATAAAGAAGGTTTTAAGTATCCAATTCATGCATGTGCTGCCTATTAATGCTTGAGGCATGTATTCAGCCATAGACACAAACATACGAACCACACAAAAACACATGGCACACACCAAAAAACATACATTCGGGAAATTTAGAGCTATCTCTTGGGCATTTTAACATTAAAAAAAAACGAACCTCCTCCAATGAGGAGGAAACCATGAGAGTCCCTCTTTTCTTTTGAAAATACATAAATCCCAAAAAAACAAATAAAATAATAATTTGTTATGGTGTGTATTACATATTTGTTATAAAGTATAGTAATAAAATTTAATATCCAGCCTTGAGCAAAGTAATAAACTATAATGTCTCATTCTAGAACATAGTAGTAAAATGTAGCATTTCAGGTAGAGCACATGAAAATAAAATATTATTTTTATGAAGGTTGAGGAAGAATGAAGTAAGACATCCATTAAATTTGGACGAAAATTTAAATTATACCCTATACCAGTCATTTCCATATGAATGAAGTTTAAAATGTGATATACCAATATGTCGAAAACCAAGATGTTCATCTTGCGTTTGTATGTCACCTCTCAAGAAAGGTAGAACCTTTATTTAAAACCCTTTGAAGATTACACAAAATCAAGGTTCTCTATAATAAATGGTCCAAAACTCCATTTTGTACTCTGAATTTCAAAGACCTTTCTTGCACAAAATTTTTCATAAGGAAAAGAATTGGGTGACAATTCGAGCACAATCTCACCAAAGTAGAGAACTTTAAACTTTTGAAATGCCTTTCATTTTCTAGAGATTGATTTTATGAATGTGTAATAATACCCTCAAAAGGGTTGGTGTTTGGAGCATCAATTCTATTTGTGATTCTCCCCCAAAGAATTGGTTCTTGTCTTCATTAGTTGCTCCCCCTCGAAATTAAGAGAAACACTTTTGAAAATGTACTCTCCCATAAAATCATGTATGCTTTAGAGATCTTTTTTTTTTTAATAAAAGGAAGTTCGGCCTTAGCCTATTCTCCTGGACTTTAATTAAAAAAAAAGAGGAAAAGTTACAAGCAATTGGAACTAGTGCCCATGGGACCCCCCAAATCCCACAATGCAGGGGAGGATTACGGCAAGCTAGAGGGCATTACAAATGAGGTGGACAAATCTATCATCTCCCTCATGTGGGACCCATTTGGGTTTCAACTTGTTGTTTTTGAGGAGATAAATGTAGTGATGTCTAAACGGTGGAGATCTCTTATCTCGAGAGATTCTTTTACCTAGAAGGAACATGGATTTCTCAATCGACCATTCCTTTGAAGTTTGGCCAAAATTGACAGCACACCGCTCCCTCCAAATCTTCCAAAGAGTCTCATCTCTGATGGCATTCCACAGTCTTGCTGAGCAGCCAACCGCCTCACCTAACAACGCTTGTTGCCAATTGATTTGGTTCTTGAGTCTCAATACCCGCGTCACATGATGCCAGATAACTTGAGACTTGGGGCAGTCGAAGAACAAGTGAACTAAATCTTCGATGCATCGATGGCAACGCTTGCACCATGGTGGCACACCATAGATTTTGTTAGCCCTTGCATTGGACCAGATACCTTTATGCAAGATCTGCCACATGAGAACGGACTTTTTGATCTCAATTAGGGGGTGCCAAATAGACATGAACTTTAGTTCCCATCGAAGTTTGGTCGAAGAAAGGCACCACCTCTTGTTAAGAGTGTGATGAACATCTAAGTTCTCTTTGAAGTTGGGGATTCTGGATAGTTTCTTACCATTGCTCCATTTGAGGCCCTCCAGGCATGGAAGATCCTGACCACAGAGAAGGCGGGTAGTTGAGCGGTCCCATGCTAAACACCTGTCTTGAAGAAGCATCCATTCCTCGAGGGTAACTCTATGTCTCGGGTCTAAGTCTTCGAACCTAATCCACTGGCTGGTGTCATGTCATGTTTCCAGAGTTGTTTCCACTGTTTGAACCCCTTGTTCCATAGACGCTTTGCAATTTGGAGGTTCCAAGACTCCACCCCCCGATCAGGAACAAGATAGAGTCATTTTGTCTTATCCCAGCTGCCCACTTCCATCTCATCACTGATTCTGATGAATTGTTTGGCCTTGTTCCAACTCTTCCATAACGAACACACAAGGCTAGAGCCTTTAGGGGACACCGGGTGGGGGGAGAACAGAAGCGTGAGAATCCCTATATCCTTCCAACCTGGAAGGCCAACTAAGGTAAGGTCTTCCCTGTTTCTGAAGATCAATTTAGCCCAAGAGGACTCACTATTGCTCCAAGCCTTGATAAGCCACTTTGCTGCAAGCTTGTCAGCCAACCCAACGATATCCAAAATTCCCAGGCCCCCTGAGTCTTTCGAGCTAATGCAAGTTTCCCATTTGATTTTGGGAATCCCCCTCCTGTTGGGGTCCCCAGTCCATAGGAAGTTTCTGCAGACTCTTTCCACTTTGGCCAAGTCTTTCTCCTTAGGTCTCCAACACGAGATAAAGTAAATAGTTGTAGACAACATAAATGTGTTAACAACCATAGCACGCCTTGCCAAGTTGACTTGCATACCTTTCCAATGATTTAGTTTGCTATCCAACTTGGATAGAACCCAATTCCATCGTTGGTCCATTGAGATGTCGAATCCCATCGGAATGCCGAGGAGACAGAAGACTTGAACTCTAGGAATAACTTGACACCCCTGATCTAACAACAATTGGGGTGTAGGTCCACTGATTGCTCTAAAAGCAGTTTTAGCATGGTTGATTTTTGAATCTGACGCCATATAGAAGGTGTCGAGGCACCTCCAGAACACCTCAATGCTGTTCATATTGTTATGCACAAAGGCATTCATGTCATCAGCAAAGAGTCTCATAATCATTTGGCCGTGATTTAGAGGTAGGGAAAGACCCGTGAGATTGCCAGCGTTCATGTGATGCTTTAATAGGTGACTAAGTCCATTCGAGGCGATAGCGAAGAGTAATGGAGCCAGAGGGCAGCCTTGCCTAATTGATCTTTTTAAACGTATGGGCTTAGAGAGCTTACCGTTGATATTTATTCTAGTTGAAGTGTTTCCCAGAAGAGTGGAAACCATCTTCGTGAACTTTTGGCTGCAACCAAGGTCTTTCAGTGATTGAAGAATAAAGCCCCATTCCAATCTGTCATACGCTTTGTCGAAGTCGATCTTAATGAATACCAAATCTTGTGCAGACTCCTCAGCAAATGCAAGGCCTTCCCAGATATCGACAATTGCTTCAAGTATAGATCTACCTTTGATAAAACCTTTCTGGTCCTCACAAAGCCAAGACTTTAAATGACAAGAGATTCTGTTTGCAATAACTTTTGTAATTATCTTGTATCCCGTTTGGAGCATGGTAATCGGTCGCCATTTTCAATTTTGTTCTTATCTCCCCTTTTGTGGATTAACTTGATGATGCTATTATTAAGACACTGAGGGAGGGTGCCGAAGGAGAGAGCCTCTTGCCACACTAGACGCAGTGGGGTGGCCACCTCAAATTTGAAGGACTTGAAAAACTCATTGGTGAGGCCATCAGGACCCGGACTTTTCCCATTGGGAAGTGCATCAATAACCTCGATAATTTCATTCTCAGAAATGTTAGCATTCAGTAGAGAAATCAAATTCTGTGGGACTCTAGATTGAGCAACCCTTGAGATGGTTGCCATGGATTCACGCCTGTGCGGGGAGAGAGGTGTCGAGACCCCGAGAAGATGGGTGAAGTGCTCGACGATGATAGATCTATTCTCAGCTTCCGTGCTACATTCAGTTCCATTGTTATCGATCAAGAAGGGGATGGATTCCCTAGCTTGTTTCCTTTTGAGGATATTACACATCTCTTTCGATGTTTGTCGGCCTTCCCTGCCCACCAATCTTTGAAGAATATTTGAGGATTTTTCCTTTGAACCTCCTCCTCTAATCTTAGTCTTCCCCTGACTTTCAAAAGACCTTGTTGGCATTGTAAGTTACCTTTGTTCACCTCTTCTTCAAGCCGTGAGAGCCTCCAATACACATTTTCTCTCCTTTTTTTCCGGATGTCTCTTATAGCCTTCTGAGTCCTTTGCTTTAGAGATCTTATTTTCTTTGGACATGTTGGTTTCAATGGAGTCCCCTTCTCTTTGATTCCTTTGCTTTAGAGATCTTATTTTCTTTGGACATGTTGGTTTCAATGGAGTCCCCTTCTCTTTGATCCTGTACATTACTTTACTTTGTTAATTTACATTCCGTTTATTTGCAAAAGATAAAAGTATTGTTTGATAATTTACTTTCTGTTTATTTGCAAAAGTATTTTAGGGTGTCTACCATTTGATGGCCTCATCGGCTATCATGGGCCATGGCAAAAGAAAAAAGTATTGTTTGTTAATTTACTTTCTGCAAAAGAAAAAAGTATTGTTTGTTAATTTACTTTCTGCAAAAGAAAAAAGTATTGTAGGGTGTCTATCATTTGATGGCCTCATTGGCTATCATGGGCCATGGCTCATTTTTAAAAATTCTTCACTATTACATATTTCTTTTGCTTGCTTTCTCAAAAAAAAAAATTACTTGCAATTAGAAAAAAAATAGAGAGGAAGTTTAGTTGAAATTTAGTGTCTCTTTGCTTGTTGAATTGATTAAAGAAACAATTGTACAAATGAATGGACATAGTACCCATGGGACCCTATCTCATAATGCAAATGTTAAACTATTTGAAAGCCATACAACTCCTTTTGCTTGAATTGATTCAAAAACAATTGTGCAAGTGAATGAACATAATATCTATGAAACCCCCATATCCCACAAAAAGAAAATAAGACTGCCCTAAAGTGATACAATGATGATGGTTCCAAAACGATAAAAAAACGATAAGGGACTCCAACTCTAGAAATTACAACCCCTATCTTATTTTAAGAGGGTTGAGACCCAATAGGTGGAAAGATTCCTTGATAGCTTTGTACTCTCCAGATTCATTTCTTGGAAGCTCATTTGTGACATCCCTTTTGATGTTGCCCCTTGTTGTATTCTTTTCTTTTCTGCACTAATTTTTTTTCGACAGAACAAGAAGATTAAAATTAGTGCAAGAAACAAAAGAATACAACAAGGGGCAACATCAAAAGGGATGTCACAAGTGAGCTTCCAAGAAATGAATCATGGAGAGCTTGTCAGGAGAATACAAGGTTATCAAGGAATCTTTCCACCTATTGAGTCTCAGACTCTCAACCCTCTTACATTCTGCATGTGCTTTCCTGCACTAATTTTAATCTTCTTGTTCTGTCAAAAAAAAAATAAAGCTTTACAACCGTGGCTAACAGAGATTGCATCTCTGCCCGTTGCCAAAATGGCAAAAGCCCAAACCACTTGAAGTGGCGACGTCGACAGCTATTGCAAGTTGCAATTTCTGAGTGGTGGGGGATCGGCAACAATTATGAAGGAGAGAATCTGAAAACTGCTATGGTGGTGTCAGCAGCTTGCCCGCGGTCGTGGGCTCTGCTGAGTCTGGATTTCTGTCATCGTAAACGTGAGAGTCGAGAGCCGTGACAAGCTGAGTGACAAAGAGTGGAGTCTTGTCTGTAGTGGACGAGGGACCGTCGTCACTGCTCACTCGTCCGTGATGCCGCCAAGTTATTACAGAGCGCTACTTGCGACTTGCGAGTTGCGAGTCGAGTTTGAAGCGCGCGAGCCGCCAAGGCAGACAAAGAAGACGCGTTGACGCGGAGGAGAAGCAGCTGAAAGTGATCTTAGTATCTTACGCGTTTGCTGCTAGTCGCACATTCCTAGTCTCCCACAGTCCACTGCCCGTGCGCAGCTTAAAAGCCCCATCTCTCACTCACACTCTCGCTCAGGCCTGGAAATGGAAGGCCTATCTTGTTTTTCATCAAGAAGCCCAAAATTTGGATCGGCCTTCAGGTACGAAACCTGCTTTTCTCTGAACCTTCAGTTGATTACCAAAATTTTAACATGCCCTTCAAAAAATTTAGCTATATTTTGGCCTTCGAATAATACTACGAAAATTGGACGAACATTTTTGTTGGTCTAATCCCTTCATTAAATATAACAAAATTCTTCACACAAGTTAGAACTTATGAATCATTGATAGATGTAAAGAGATATCATTGACATATATCAAAATATTGAGAGAACTTATATTTTATATGTAGCTTCAAGATAAAGATGTAAACAAATTACTGTGAATCCAAGTATGTATATCCAAAATTGTGTGATAAATTTATATATCTTTATGAATTGTAATGAAGCTAGATTTCTACATGTCTAGCTCTTCGAAATTTCATTTTAATCCATATATCATAAATGGCATTCCAATGCACATCCTAGTGCACTAGGTGATGACAATGATAAGAACATAAGATTTTCCAAAGTTCTTAAAGTAAGGCTACTTCTTTCATCATCTTTGATGCGATTTTGCTTAGAAAAACCACGTTTGCATGCTGCTATACTAACTGGAATCACAAGTAATGCTCTCCATATCTTCATAATTTTACAAGTGCAAGAGTGTGCAGAAGATACGTTTCTAAACCATGAAGTGCTTCAAATAGAAAGAAGTTATGTTTATGAAATTACGTGTACTGAGAGAAAATTTATGAGATTTTGGCAAAAACTTATAAAGCTATTGAGTTTACATCGTACAAGATGAAAAATCAAATTCTATATGATCAAATCTGAACACATCTTTTATGCATTTATTGAAAAGAAGAATCGTAAATAAGCAAAGAAATTCATTTTGAATAGATAACTTTTATAGAGATTATGGACAGAGATAACTAATGAAAGCAATTTTCGCATTACAGTAATAAAATTACATTTTTTTTTAAAATAGCATACATATAGAACTACTAACCAACACTATCACATATTCATTTCAACAACATGTGCATTCTGCACAAGTTTATTTAAGGAATCAAAGATACACGTGCTATATGTTTAATAGCCCATAATTTGATGAACAGAAAGTTTGTTTCTGAAGAATACCTATTCAATATGTGAAGTTGTTGCAAAATGTCTTGTACAAGTTAATTTCTCGAGTGCCCTTCTATTCCGTCAATGTTCAAAACACCAGCAAGAGGTTGCCAATGAAGATTCTTTGAAATGTAGTCCTGTAAGAAAGAAATTTGTTATAGCATTGATTAAGAGTTGTACATATATCATATATATTTTCTTCATTGTCAATTGATGAATCAACCTCTATATAACTATTCAGCAACACAACAATAAATCTATTTCAATGGCGCAATAACATATTAATGTTTATTCTACTATTTGGGAGCATTATCTCTCAAGGAGAAGGGATGGCTCATGCAATTCATTTTCATGCATGTTCAAGAGAATTACACAACACATGTAGATTCTTGAAGCATAAATCAATAGATGAATCATGAAAAAAATGTTCAATCTGAATCACAAGAGCTACTAAACATGATGTCTAAGTGCTTGTTAGGCTTAGGAAAAGGCTAATTGAAAAAGACAAACGCAAGTTTTGGCACATAAAAATATGACAGATCCTGAGGCTCATCGTCATGCTTCGAAAACATTGAAAGACATTGACAAAAGCTATGCAACCTGTTCTTTTATGATGTGATGCAACAAGAACACAAAAGGTATGCGACGAGAACCCGTCTGTCAAAAAAAAAAAGTTCAGGACTATATGCAAGTGGAGTCTCAAGAAGAGTAAAGCTTTTTTACAGGTAGTTGTAAACAAAATCTAATGAAATGGAGGTTTGTCAGATCTCCTTTTAAAAATGACACATCAAGATTCAAACGTAAAACAGAGACACAATTATCTGTTGTGTGCTTTGAACAGCACAATGTAAAAACCACATATCAAATGAACAAAACATGCTGCTACTTGCATTTCATTTTCAGCAACACAATCACACAGAAATCATCGGAGTTACTTTAATATATGGAGAAACTTGATTCGCTACTTACATATCCAAAAATACAAGAAGAACATGAAGCACGCACATTCTGAATTAAAGTTTGAAGCATGGATCTACTTACCGAAATGAAACCGTGGAAAGCTCCAATGCTAAAACTCTGACGTTGTGTTTGTTCACTGCTCAGTAGTAAGTACTGATTTGCTCAGTAGTAGATTAGTGCTACACAAACCCTCAGCTGCTCTCTCGAGTCTCGACTTTCGAGTCTCCTTACAAAACTAGACTAGTGCTGCGCAAACACTGAACTGCTCTCTCGAGTCTCGACTTTCGAGTCTCCTTGCAACTTGGTCCGTAGAAGTTAGTATAACCTAGAAGTAGTAGTCAAGATAATATGTTGCAAAAGCGGCTCATGAGTCACGTTGTTCACTTCAAGGCCTAAGCTCCCGCCAAAATTCACGTGGATACTGGATACGTCCAAGCCAACTAGATATTTTGATAATCAATTTTGAAATGATTTTTTTATTTTTCAAGCCGTTACATTGTTACATTTACAAAAGAAGTTGAATTTGTAGGCCCCATGGATGAGTGCCAAGTGCTAAAGCTAGAGTGATTGGCATTGTGACATTGGAATCCTAGAGGATAGACTCTGAGTCCTACCATTCTAACTTCTCCGTTCTACGAGTCACCAGCTAGAATTTAAAATTTTATATAATATATCTATATTTCATAAAAATATGAAGGTTTTGCACAAAATAGACCTTCAAATGAAGGATAATTTATTGATAGGCATTCACATGCAAACTAATTTTATCATCAGCCTTCTTGTAAAAAAGGTCCAAACCAAAGATTGAGTTTCAAATGATTCCCTATGTTTTTTTTGCCTTCATGTGAAGGCGAAAATGGCTCAGAAGACCATTGCAGCCTTCAAATTTCAGCACTGCGAGTCTCGCTCTCTCTCTCACTCACTCACATATATGATATGATATGATATAAGTTTATAACATCTGCGCACGCGTTATATTATACACAGTTTAGAACTTTACATATTACTCGAGGAAAACGCGTTGACCTCATCCTCTCGTGTCTAGTATCTACTCGCCTCCTGCTCCCTCCTCTTCGTTAGGCTGTCGTCTTGCTCCCGCGTTCGAGCTTCTACTAATTGACAATTTGACATCTGTTTTCCTCCGGTTCTCTTGACGACGGTCATTCGCCGTCTCAAGCCAGCTTCTCCGTCCTCGCTTTAATTCAGCTGCTCGGAGGATAGAGCACGCTCTCCAACACGACTACTTGTAAGAATGTAAGTTATGGTTTTCCTGCATCCCTTGACATCGGAATCAAACCTGTTACGCTAATGAGGAATCCAACACATGTCAGTTCTGCTTTTTCAAGCCTTTGGCATACTATCTTCAGTTTTGGAAGCATCCAATTCGGACCAAATGTGGTAACTTCTGATCTTCTTCGTGCCTCTAGGCATGAAGAAAGTCTCTATTCTCAAATCATGGGACTAATGCTCTTTGAATTCTGCAACACAAGAAGGGTGGTTTTGTCCCAGGCCGCTTGTCCAGGTGGTTGGGCCTTTTGCCTCTTGAGGCAGGGGCGAGGGTTCAACCCGTATCTACACCATGTAAGGGACATGTTTAGGAAAGTTGTACTTTGTGGCTGATGTGCCACTATTTGTCCTGCCCCGTAGTAGATGTGACTGCAATTTAACCTAGCTATGTAAACCCCTGTTCTTGTGGGATAAAGGGGGTCCCATGGGTACTATGCCCTTCCTCGTACAATTGCAATCTCAAAGTTAAAGCTTGGAGGAGTAGCCATTGGCCGAACCTCCATTAAAAAAGAGGGGTGGTTTTGTGGGGACTTTAATATGGTGGAAGTTCTCTTCGATAGATGGGGTAGGAAGGGGCGGGTGATTGATGGCTAGCAGAATGAAGATTGGGACCAAGTTAAACTCCACCTAGATCTTGTGGAGATTAAACATGATGTTCATTTCTCTTGGTCGGACCTCCAAGACGGTGTGGACTTGTGGAAAGCTAGATTCGATAGGAGCTATATCAAATAGAATATCATCAATAAGTGGGGCCCCCATTCCCTCTCCCAAACTATGGACCTTGTTGTCTCTGATCACTACTCAATTGTGAATTCCTTCAACCCCATCAACAATCTCAAGAAAGCCCCTTGGTTTCATGCCAAACCGATAACATTCACTTTCCCCTCGGTCGAGCAAGAGATTAGCACAACGTGGAGCAAGTTTTTTGTTACTTGCTCATCGCCGGCCAGGTGTTAGATGAAGGCGGTCATTCACACTCATCATATCTTGGCACAGGCTGAGAAGAATATTTAGATCATTCGTCAGGTTAGAAGGGAAAATCTTTACAAAAGACTAAGATGTTTAGAAATAGAAGTCAACAAAGGCCACTCATAGTACCAGACGGTGCTCCGAAAAATCAAAAGCACATTGAGATACGAAGAAGAAATTCAAAGAAATGATCTACAAATATACTTTAAAGATTAGTGGGGCGGTAGGATAGATACGTCTACTAAAGGGATGTGGGACCTCCTAAAAAAAAGCAATCCAATGAAGCGATCCCCTTCATGATGGAGATCGATTGGGTAGATTGCAAGAGAGATGAGAAAATAGTACATTGATTGTTGATCACTTTACCCAGCCTTTGGAGGTTCCTGCACCACTTTCTCCTCACAGGCACGATTGCATGGCTGTCATCTCTAGAGTCAAAACCAATAGAATCCCTCATAATCTGAAAGTTCTTTTTGAAACTCCCATTTTGGATGCTGAGATTCTTGAAGTTATAAATTCCCTTCCTAATGGCAAAATCCTGGGGTTGGGTGGCCTTACCAATGAGTTTTTCAAGACCTTCAAGCATGTGGCTACTACTCCATTACAAATTGTGCGGCAAGAAGCTATATCTTTTGGCAGGCTTCCCAAATGTCTCAATGAGAGAGTTATCAAACCCATTCACAAGAAAGAAAGCAAAAATAGGATATATATATATATATATATATATATATATATATATATATATATATATATATATATATATATATATATATATATATATATATATATATATATATATATATACATATATATATATATATATATATATATATACATATATATGTATATATATATACATATATATATATATATGTATATATATATATATATGTATATATATATATGTATATATATATATATGTATATATATATATATATATATATATATATATATATATATATATATATATATATATATATGTATGTATGTATATATATATATATGTATACACACACACACACACACACACACACATATATATATATATATATATATATATATATATATATATATATATATATATATATATATATATATATATATATATATATATATATATATATATATATATATATATATATATATATATATATATATATATATATATATGTGTGTGTGTGTGTGTATGTGTGTGTGTGTGTGTTGGAGTTAGATATTTGTAGAAGCATGTGAACAGCACAAGGAAGAAGAAGAAGCTTGGAGCACACAATACTTAATGTATTACCACTAGAATGTACAAAGATAAGTAAGATGTTAGGGCTATAGGCATATATACTAGCCGGGTGAAAAAACCTCCTAAAAATGGAAAAAAGTGCCCCGGCGGTTCTAGTGTTCACACATATCACTACCTAGATATATCAGCAAATCCCCCTTCGGAGTGATGTGGTGAACAAGGAGCTGGCACTCACGTATAAGGAAGTGCCATGCTATGTGGAATCAATCCACAAAAGAAAGTAAGCCCAAAGCTTTGCAAAAAGCTTCAAACTTCTCCCTAGGCAAAGCCTTCGTGAAAAGGTCTGTAATGTTCTCTGGCATGGGTACATATGCCAAGTTGATCTCTCCAACAGAGAGACTCTCCATGACATAATGATAATGCACCTCAATGTGCTTAGTGGGAGCATGGAACAGAGGGTTTCTCGCAACTGCCAATGTGCTATGACTATACGTGAAGATGGTGGTGGTAGAAGAGTGACCAACACCCAAATCAGCCATAAGTCATTTTAGCCACACACACTCAATAGTCACTGTGAAAGCTTCCCTATACTCAGCCTCACAACTTGAAGTGGCCACAATAGGCTGCTTCATGCTTAGCCAAGATATGCATGAGCTACCAAGTAGGAAGCAAAAACCATTAGTGGATACACGAATGTCATAACAACCAACTTAATCAGAGTATAAACAAAGCATGTAAATCTGGCTGTAAGATTCCCCCCTTGGGATAAAACAATCTGAGGAGCCGAGTGCCACTCAAATAGCGAAAGATGCACTTACGTGCCTACCAATACATGACTCTTGGGCAATGCATAAACGTGCTCATTTGTGAGACAACAAACTGAATATCTGGATGAGTAATGCATAAGTAAACCAAGCATCCAATAGCCTACTGATAGAGAACAACATCAAATGCATCTCTAGCATCATGAAGACTCAATTTTAAACCTGTCTCCATAGGAGTAGCAATAGGTTTACAGTCTTCAAGGCCAAAACATTGCAATAATGTGTCAAGATATTTTGATTGACACAAAGCCATTCCGCCATCAACGTGCATGAACTGAATGCCCAAATAATGACGCAAATTCCCCAAATCAGACATCTCAAACGAGGCATGCAAATCAGCCTTAAAATCAACATTATGCTTCTCATGAGGACCAGTGAGTAGCATGTCATCAACATACACGACAATGATCAGAAGTACATTATTAGCATGCTTAACATATTCGGTGCTTTTAGGTGGACTGTACTCAAAACCATGTGCAATCAGATAGGCAGGTATCTTTTCATACCAAGCATGTGGTGCTTGCTTTAAACCATATAATGCCTTCTTCAACCTTCACACCTAGTTTTCATGCCCTTTCTGCACAAAGCCATGGGGCTGAAAAACATACACTTGTTCATGCAAGTCACCATTCAGAAATGTTGTTTTGATGTCCAACTCATGTACATTCCTACCATGATGAGCCGCAAGTGCACAGATGCTACGAACAGTAGTCATTCGACAAGTAGGAGCAAAGGTCTCATCAAAATCAATGCCTCTTTCGTGAGCATAACCCTTCGCAACAAGCCTAGCCTTATACCTGTCAAGTGTTCCATCAGGCTTATGCTTAAGCTCGTGTACCCACTTAGTGCCAATGGCCTTCTTCCCAGGAGGCAAGTCACATAAAGACCTGGTAACACTTTTCATGATAACATCATATCCAGATTGCTAGAGGTATCCATAGCATAAAAATCTGACGCAAAAGAGGCACTATGAGAGTCTAAACGATTACGGTATGATAGAGGTGCATCTAATTTGCTATCACACAAACTCTACACAAGGCATTTTGGCAAAGTTTTTGCCTCCACAATATTACCTCTCTCATCAATAAGTGCATCATGTAAATCTCCATAAAAAATGGAATGTTCTGCATCATCACATGAAGCTTGTAAAGGCTTAGAAGTTGCCTCATTAGGACCAACACTAGACTGTCCACCTCTAAAAAGAGGCAACAAAGTATCATACATGTCTTTGGAGCTAACACATGTCTCCTTCATACATGAAAGTAAAGGCTGAATAACATCTTCCATAAAAACAACATCACGGCTAACCAGAATGCATTTTGTCTATGGGTGATACAGATGATAACCTTTGCTTTCAGAATTATACCCAACAAAAATACATTTTATTGCTTTATCATCCAATTTCCTACGATGTTGTTCAGACACTAATGCATATGCCAGAAAACTAAAAACATGCAGATGATGTTGTCGTTTGATTGACGTGACAAAAGCTTGTAAACTAAGCTACAGAATATTCCCACACCACAACAAGAACTATGCTAGAGTGATATTAGAACACCTCTATAATCATCAGTAGCTTAGCAACCTTTCTGAAACTTAAAACTTTACAGCTCAGTTTAGTGAAATCTGAAAATTCACTTTACCGAAAACTTTCCTTTCCTTCAGGCTTCAATTCTGATCTGACTTACTTAAGTCTTTACAATCCTTTGTTTAATTACTATTAGATATTCTTTCTGCCACTTAAATGTGCCAAAACTGTGTTTTGAACTTACCAGAATTTCATCGGAACTTCACCGGACTGTTACCGGACTGTCACCATAATCTTACCAGAATCAACTGCAATTCTGTTTGTAGTTACTTCAAATGTTTGTAATTGAAGTAAGGTAGTAATACCTGAGCTTCCTTCAGTGAATGAACTTTATCTGAAGTTTGAAGAAATACCTTCACCAGTTCTGGATGCCTTTATGGTCAGACTTAGTACTGTGTGTACATGTCCCGTTTTACAAAACTCTTTGACGAGTTTGTAGTTGAGACTACTAGCTTCACGTTAAGCTATCATTCATGAAAAACTTTACACTATACTACGAGATCTAACTTACAGAAGTACCGTTAAACATGTACTGAGATAATTGTAACTGTTAACTAACTTTCACAGTAACATGAAATCACTTAGATTTCTTCACACAAGGAGAATGTGCTCACATCTTTCCACATAAGTATGCGTTTTCTATTAGAGAAGATGTGTACAGAATGGCTTGGCCTCACTTCGCTCATAGCCATGGAAAACTCTCCTATACTGAGTAGTTCTTCCTTATCATCTCTCTCTCAGATGAATACTCGACATTTCAGGTTCTATTATTCATCTCTACATACACACACTTGCGTCTACTACAAGCACTTCTACATCCACTATTTCTTGTCTCATCTAAGCACTCTTTGAACTCTCTTATATACATTTTTGATCTGAGAAAAAAACTCGTAATTGTGGAAGTTTCTGTGAACTATGTTACAGTCGTGAATTTGTCCCTTCACTAAGGCGTTGATTTTTCTGAATGCTTTGTTTCTGCTTCTCTTCGTCCTTTTTTCAACCTTCATACATTTTTAGGTCTTTATGTCTAATTAGTGAGTGAATCTTCAACAGCTCCCCCTCAATCACTAATTAGCATCTTTTGATCTTTCATATATTCTTCTTTTCTTTTATTCCTGCCATTTCTTTGAATCTGCTTGTCTTTACTCCGTCCAAGCTCTTTGTCAGAATATCTACAATCTGATCTTTCATAGGAGTGTATACTATTTCAATCTCCTTCTCCATTACCTTTTCCCTCAGGAAATGATATTGAATCTCTATGTGCTTTGTTCTTGCATGAAATACTAGATTTGCTGCAAGATACAACGAACTCATATTATCTCCATGTATGATAGGTATACCTTGATCAATACCCATGCTTTTGAACAAGGTCTGCATCCATATTACTTCTTTAGCTGCTTCCACAAGTCCTTTATACTCAGCTTCAATTGACGATAAAGCCACTGTATGCTGCTTCTTTGAACACCAGCTTACAAGCTTACCTCCTAGGTATATCATATACCCATGTGTTGACCTTCTCTCATCTTGACTTCCTGCCCAATCAGAGTCACTGTATGCTCTCAGCTTTATATCTGATGTAAAAGGATAATATAATCCTTCATTTATAGTTCTTTTGAGATATCTAAGAACTCTCTGTCCTGCAACCCAATGTTGATCCTTCAGACAATGCATAAACTGTGAGAGAACTCCTACTGCATAACTAAGATATGGTCTTGTTAGCGTAGCATAAATCAAGCTTCCCACTAAAGATTGATACTTTCTCATATCTTTAAACTCTGCACCATCATATTTGCTGAGTTTATGATTGACCTCAAGTGGTGTTGAGGCTTCTCTGCAATTCTCCATGTTAAACTTCTTCAGTAAGTTTAGGAGATACCTTTCTTGTGAAACATATACACCATGTTCTGTATATGGAACTTCCATTTCAAGAAAGTATGATAACTTTCCTAGATCACTGATCTTGAATTCTTTTTCAAGAAATCTCTTTACCTCCTTGATTCCTTCATTTGAGGTACCTGTGATTATAATGTCATCTACATAAATACAAACGTAGATCATACCTTCTTTTGTTCTCTTAATGAGTAGACTTGCATCTGCCTTTGAGCTTTGGTATCCAAGGTCATTGAGATACTTCACAAGTATGTAATTCCAAGCTCTTGGAGCTTGCTTCAATCCATAGAGTGCTCTTCTTAATCTGCAAACATGATTTGGGTAACTGGAACTTACAAACCCTTCAAGTTGTTCCATGTAGACTTCATCTGATATATATCCATTTAGAAATGCATTCTTTACATCCATTTGACTTAGCTTCCATCCTTTTGATGCTGCTATAGCAATCAATGTCCTTATGGTTGACATCTTTGCCACCGGACTGAATGTCTCATCATAATCTATGCCATGCGTTTGAGCATAGCCTTTGACTACCAGTCTAGCTTTGTATCTGGCTATTCTTCCATCTGCAAGTTTCTTGACTTTGTAAACCCATTTATTTCGAATCACTTTCTTACCATTTGGTTTTGGAACAAGTTCCCAAGTCTTGTTCTCTTCCAGCGCATTGAACTCCTCCTTCATTGCTTCTTCCCATTGTTCCTTACCTTTTGCTTCACTGTAATTCTGAGGTTCTTCATCTTCCTTTACTAAGTAAGCATAGTTTTTCTGAGTCGAATAAGAAGTATCATAGGAATACCTTGTTGGTTGTTTTCTTACTCTGTTTGACCTTCTTGGTTCATACTCTTCATGTGTATCTGAATACACTTCTTCATCAAATCTCGGTGCATCTTCATTTCTCATAGTTGATCCGATCCTGGATGTACTTGCCTGCATATGATTTTCATCTCCATTCACCTGCATATGTGATTTACCTTTTTCAATTCTTCTTACCTCTTCTTCAAATGTTTCATCGTTATGCTCTTTATCTGCATACCAACTCTGCTCTTCATCAAATGTCACATCTCTAGAAACAGTAAACTGTTTGGTTAACGGACTCCATAACCTATAACCCATCTGCTTTTCATCATATCCGATGAACACATATTTTTCAGCTTTTGGTTCAAGCTTATGTCTAAGTTGTGATGGTACATAAGCATAAGCCACTGATCCAAACACTTTGCAGTGATCAAGTGTTGACTTCTTACCCCACCAAGATTCATAAGGGGTCATTCCATTTAAAGTTGTACATGGTAATCTGTTTACAAGATATGTGGCTGTATTTACAGCTTCAGCCCAAAGATAGTCTGGACAATTCTTCTCCTTTAACATTGCTCTTGCAAACTCAATTAGAGTTTGGTTTCTCCTTTCTGCTACTCCATTTTGTTGCGGTGTATACCTGCAAGTTATTTCTCTTTTGATACCTGCATTCCACAGATAATCATTGAACCCTTGAGAAAAATATTCTCCTCCTCCATCAGACCTTAGTCTTTTGAGTTTTTGTCCTGTAAGTCTTTCAGCATATGCATGAAAGTGCCTGAAAGCTCCAAATACTTCTGACTTCTCTTTCAAAACATGAAGAGTTATCCATCTTGTTGCATCATCAATAAAAAGAACGTAATACCTTGAACTGCTAATAGGTCCTTCTTTTGTTGGTCCCCATACATCTGTATGTATGAGTTCTAACAAACCATCATGTTTGTAACCTTTGTTCTGAAATGGTAACCTGTGTGCTTTTCCCATCTGATAGGCTTCACATTTGTGAATCATATGTTGATTCTTCATATTCGGTAATCCTCTTACAGATTGTTTCTCCACCATCATTTTGATTCCTCTTTCATTAAAATGTCCTAACCTCTTATGCCAGAGGTCCAATTCTGTAAACACTTCATCACCATGTGTGATTAAAGCTTGACCAACATTCCCTTGTACTTTAAGAGTAAAAAGTCTACCTTCCTTTTTACCATGAACAATTTGATTGTATCCATTCTCTAGATCTTCAACAAATACTCCTTCATTTGTAAACCTGACTTGAAAACCTTTTTCTACTATCTGTCCCACGCTTATCAGATTCTTTGAGATTGTTGGAACATACAAAAAATTTGTTAGTAGGTCAGCTCCATTCTTACACTTTACTTTTCCAATTGACCTTACATTATGTTTTGTATTATCACCTCTTTGTACTGTATGATTCGAAATACCTCCTTCCAGTTCTAATAACAATTCTATATTTCCTGATAAATGATTTGAACAACCAGAGTCAATATAGAATACCTTGAGATCTTCATTCTCTGACATGCTTATCGAATTCATCATCAACGTTGTATGATTGTCATTCTGCGTATCACTCGCAAAAGTTGTAGTAGGTAGTGTTGTGAGTCTGATTCTATCCCCAACTTCTTGCTCCACCTCTACCATATCCGCCTCTTTGGCTTTGTCTACCTCTTTGATATCTTCCGCTTCTGCCTCTGCTATTGTTATTCTGATTTTGACTTGATCCTTGAGAATTATGCCAGCAATCATGAGCCAAATGGTTGCTTAGTCCACAAATCCAACAAGTCTTCTTGTTGTTATTCTGATTACCTCTTCTTTTTATATTACCTCCAACTAGCCGTTATGGGCTTATTGTTGGAGCAAGTCTATGACAAGCCTAAGTATTAGCTTGAGTCTCACAAAGTCTTAGAAGAAGCTTTAAAAAGAAGACTATGTAAAGTTCACTTGTGAACTACCTCTTGTAACTTTTGAAGAGTTTACTTAATGTAAAAGTAAGAGAATCTTAAGTGGTTGAGTCCACTTGATCAAGAATGGAAAGAGGAGCCACGAATTCGTGATTTGTGGTAGGTAGAGAATCAAATCAATCATTGATTGATTGGAGAGTGATTGAGGGAAGTTAGCCTCCCAAACTCAACTATAAATAGATGGCAGTTTTAGTCGTGGTTAGAGAGACCTATGTGAAGACATCCAAGAGCTGAGCTTTATGCCATATCAAGGTGTGATTACAAGGCACACACATGTATCAGTAAGTCATTGTATTGTACAAGAAATATACTTTCATTTTCATGATTATTTGAGTTCATCTTTCCATGTTCTTGTGAAGTGTACTACTCACTGCCATTACTCTCAGTTTTCTCAGTCAGCTTGCAGAGATGTTTTATCTGAGCTTGGTGCATCATTTTCAGTGATTTAACTTGGTAAAGTTAGCTCTATAAGTCTACTATATGCTCACAAATTTTCATGTCATTTGGATGTTGTAATCTTCAGTTATGTTTATTTGAAGTCAACAGGGTCTGTTCATCTTCACTTCTCTGTAAGGTACCCGACTTTTTCACTCATCTTGTCAGAGCCATTTCTCAGTGGTTACTTATCCAAATTCAGTGATTTAAAGCTTGTTGAATTCAGCCTACTGTCTAGTATAACCATACAAATTTTCATAATCATTGGATTTCTACATTTTGAGTTATGGTGATTTTTCTGCTCACTGGTCTATTTTTGTAGCAGCCCGTGAAAATCGGGATGATGTCATCACTTGTTAAAACTCATTCTCAGTGTGTGGTTCATTATTTATGATGAGATTACTCTTGAAAGTTAGCTCTTTAAGTTGCATAGACTTCCCCAAGAGGAATTAAGCTAATTGCTGCTGTGCTCAGAGAATTATGTAAAACACTGGACAGGTGTATGAACCAAGAATAGCAAGTTTTCACCTCTGATCTAACTCCAACTTATCTGTTCTGATCTATCTTTTTGAGAGTGATCTTCCAAGGTACATAGGGTGTCTAATACATCCATTGGCAAACTAAAAGGGCCCACCATATACTCCTGGAGTTCATTTGGCTGGTGTAGATCAAGGATTTTGCAACACCTCTTCATCTTCAAGCACATACCTATCCATCTCTTCACAGTGGTATCAGAGCAAGGTTGGACAACATGGCAGATGGATTTCCTTCATCAATTGACAAATTGGACAGAGGTAACTACTCAGCTTGGTCATTAAGGATGGAAGCTTATCTCCAAGGTAGAAGTTTATATGGTTATGTGGCTGGAGATGAAGTTATGCCAAGTTTCAGGAACAAAAGTCAACCAACACAAGAAGAGCAAGAAAGATTGAGCACATGGTGCTCCAAGGATGCACTTGCAAGGTCTTATCTCCTCAACTCTATCTCAGATTTTTTGTTGCCTCACATTAGAAGTTGTAAGACATCTCAGGAAGTGTGGGATGCACTTGAAGCTTTCTTTTCTTCAAGTACCAAAGCTAGGAAGCATCAACTATGGCTAGATTTCACAACTCTCAAGAAGGCTCCCAAACAAAATGTGACTGATTTTGTCACAAAGCTCAAGGACATAGCGGATCAGTTGGGAAGCACTGGAGAGGTAATAGATGAAGAGCAAATTGTAAGGCAGGTCATCAATGGCTTGAAGGCAGATGATAAGTGGGAAGCATTCACCACAGCTATGGATTTGTACATGGACATGCATGTACCTGATTTCAACACACTCATTGGACAACTACTTACTCAAGAGGCAAAGCTTATCAAAAATGGAGAAAGCTCTAAAGGTAATCAATCTTCAGCTTTATACACGGATAAAAGCAAGTCTAAAGATAACAAAGGAAAGGCAAAGAAAGTGGATGATGAAGCAGGTACATATCAAGCTAACTATGCAGGTAGAGGAAAACATGGCAGAGGTAGAGGAAGAGGAGGTAGACAAGGCAGGGGGAGATCCCAAGACTCCAACTCATTTTCTATTTGTGGATTAACTAATCATACAACTGAAAATTGCTTTAGGAATTCCAGGAATCAAAGAGGCAGAGGATACAATAGAGGAAGTTATGGCTACTCAAGAGGAAGGCTCAACAACTACCTTGGCAACTACAACAACTACAATCATTCAAACTATCAAGGAGGCTACAAAGGAAGGAGAGACTACAATAACTACACAGAAGACTCAAACAAAGAGGATTCATTATTGATCATGAACATGGATATGCCACAAGGTAAATCTGATGAGCATGTTTTCTACATAGATTCAGGTTGTTCAAATCATGCGGCAGGAAATGTGGCACTCCTATCAGATTTAGAAGATCCAAGGAATAAGCATGAGGTACAAACAAGAGATGATACAAAACATCCTGTGGAGAAAATAGGCAATGTCAAAGCACCTGATGGAAACATCAACCTACTCAGTAAGGTACTCTATGTTCCTACCATTACAAAGAATTTGATAAGTGTTGGGCAGATAGTAGAGAAAGGGTTGCAAGTCAGGTTCACAAAAGCAGGAGCATTTGTTGAAGATCCAAGTCAAGGATTCAGAAGAATTGCAAAAGGTGAAAAGACAGGTAGATTGTTCACATTTGAATTACAGGACACTAGAAACATTGCTCTCTTTAATTATGGTAGTCAGACACTCACAGAATTGGAAGTATGGCACAGAAGGTTAGCACATATTGGTGAAAGGTCATTAAAGCAAATCTGCAGGGACCAAAGTGTACTTGGACTTCCTAATTTGTCAAAACAACATATGATTTATAAGTGCAGTGCATGTCAATTTGGAAAGTCTCACATGTTACCATTCATGAAGAAAGGTTATATGCATGGAGATCTCTTGGAGTTGGTTCATACAGATGTATGGGGACCTAGCAAGGAAGCTTCAATATCTGGATCAAGGTATTATGTTTCTTTTATTGATGATTGCAGCAGATGGACTATCCTATTCTTTATGAAACACAAAGATGAAGTTTTTTCATGTTTCAAAAGATATTTGGCTCTTGTGGAGAATCAAACAGGTAAATCACTAAAAAGGCTAAGGTCAGATGGAGCGGGAGAATATTTCTCCCATGAGTTTGATTCTTTTCTTCAAGAAAGAGGAATCAAAAGAGAGGTAACTACAAGGTACACTCCTGAGCAAAATGGAGTGGCAGAAAGGAGGAATAGGACAATTGTTGAAGCTTCAAGGTCTATGTTAAATGAAAAGCATTTACCTAATTACTTATGGGCTGAGGCTGTATCTACAACCACTTACTTGATTAACAGGTTGCCTTCAAAATCCCTTGATGGGATGACTCCATATGAGGCTTGGAATGGAAGAAGACCAAGCTTAGATCATTGTAAAATTTTTGGATGTATTGCTTTTGCTCATGTTCCTTCACAAGTTAGAGGCAAGATGGATCCAAAGGCAGAAAGGTGTGTATTTATTGGATATGACAACAATCAAAAGGGCTACATGTTATACAACCCTACCAACAAAGGATTCTTGGTAAGCAGAGATGTAGTTTTTGATGAGAACAATTCATGGTATGAAGATTCATGTAGGAAGATCAATTTACCATATGATCTTGAAGAAGATTTTCCAAAGCTTGGTAGAGAACAATCAAAGATTGAAGAACAAGACACCTCAGAGGATGATGAAGAATCTCACATGGAAAAGATCAAAGCATGGAAGTCTAAAGGTAAAGCAAAATTGCAGGAACTTGGACATGAGGCAGAATCATCACATCATGGCCTAAGAAGATCTATGAGGGAAAAGAAAAAACCAGAAAGGTATGGGTTTGACACCTCATTAGTAACTAAACATTCTATCTACATAGCACAAGACATAAACCAAGAGGAGCCATCATCATTTGAAGAGGCCAAAGCAAAAACAGAATGGAAGCATGCAATGAAGGAAGAGATTGAAGCACTTGAGGAAAACAACACTTGGGATTTGGTGCCCAAGACTTCATCCATGAAGGTAATAGGCTCAAGATGGGTCTATAAACTCAAGAAGAATTCTGATGGTTCCATTAACAGGTATAAGGCAAGGCTTGTAGCAAAAGGCTTTGCACAAACTCAGGGAATTGATTATGAGGAGACCTTCTCTCCTGTGGCAAAGATGACTACTATTAGGGTTTTGCTTAGTATTGCCTCTTCCAAGAATTGGAAGATACTTCAACTAGATGTAAAGAATGCATTTTTGAATGGTTGGATAACAGAAGAGGTATATATGGCACAACCACCTGGTTTTGAGAATCAAGTTTATCCTGATTATGTGTGTAAACTTAACAAAGCATTGTATGGTCTCAAGCAAGCTCCAAGAGCTTGGAATTTCAGGCTTGTTTCATTCTTGCAGGACAAAGGCTTTCAACCAAGCAAGGCAGATCCTTCACTCTTTATTAAAAAGAGTAATTCTGAGGTCATCTACCTATGTGTATATGTAGATGATATTATATTGACAGGAAATGATGCAGATGGTATGAAGAAGATCAAAGATCAGATGAGAGAAGAGTTCAAGATAAGTGATTTGGGTTCACTTACCTACTTCCTAGGTTTGGAAGTTGTCTACAAAGATCATGGTTTGTTTCTCACTCAAAGGAAGTACATTAAGGACATGTTGGCAAAATTCAAGATGCAAGATTGTAAGATTGCAGGTACTCCAATGGAGGTCAATCACAAATTGAGCTCACATGAAGGTGAACTCATAGAGGACATCACATCATATCGAAGTCTAGTGGGTAGTCTCAACTATGCCACATTGACAAGAGTAGATATATGTTACAGTGTGAGTGTGCTAAGTCAATTTATGCACACACCAAGGAAACCACATATGGATGCTGCCAAAAGGATTCTCAAGTATCTCAAAGGAACCATAAATGAAGGACTTTATTATCCTTATGTATCTGATTTAGGTTTGAAGCTATTTTCTGATGCAGATTGGGCTGGCTCCAAGGAAGATAGAAGGAGCACTTCAGGTTATCTTACCTTTGCAGGTTCAAAGCTTATTTCATGGTCATCCAAGAAGCAACCCACAGTTGCTCTCTCTTCTACTGAAGCTGAATATAAAGGTCTTGCGATAGCTACACAAGAAGCTATGTGGATGAAGACATTGTTCAAAGATCTTGGATTGGAGTTTGGAACTCCAACTATTTTTGGTGACAATATGAGTTCTATTCATTTGGCTGCTAATCCTATTTTTCATGCAAGGACTAAACATATTGAAGTTCATTATCACTATGTACGAGAGAAGGTTCTAAGCAAAGAGATTCAAATATCATATGTGTCCACTCATCAACAATGTGCAGATATTCTAACCAAAGCATTGGATGGTACAAAGCTTTGCAAATTCAAGGCTATGATAGGTTTGCAGGTAATCTTGGAAGATTGAAGACCTCAAGCATACTTGGCTTGAGGGGGAGCTGTTGGAGCAAGTCTATGACAAGCCTAAGTATTGGCTTGAGTCTCACAAAGTCTTAGAAGAAGCTTTAAAAAGAAGACTATGTAAAGTTCACTTGTGAACTACCTCTTGTAACTTTTGAAGAGTTTACTTAATGTAAAAGTAAGAGAATCTTAAGTGGTTGAGTCCACTTGATCAAGAATGGAAAGAGGAGCCACGAATTCATGATTTGTGGTAGGTAGAGAATCAAATCAATCATTGATTGATTGGAGAGTGATTGAGGGAAGTTAGCCTCCCAAACTCAACTATAAATAGATGGCAGTTTTAGTCGTGGTTAGAGAGACCTATGTGAAGACCTCCAAGAGCTGAGCTTTATGCCATATCAAGGTGTGATTACAAGGCACACGCATGTATCAGTAAGTCATTGTATTGTACAAGCAATATACTTTCATTTTCATGATTATTTGAGTTCATCTTTCCATGTTCTTGTGAAGTGTACTACTCACTGCCATTACTCTCAGTTTTCTCAGTCAGCTTGCAGAGATGTTTTTGTTGATATATTTAGGTAGTGATGTGTGTGAACACTCTAGGACTGCCGGGGCACTTTTTTCCCTCTTTAGGAGGTTTTTTTCCCCCAGCTTGTATATACGCCTATTGCCCTAATGGGCTACTTATCTTTGTACATTCTCTAGTAATACATTCAGTATTGTGTGTTTTGTGCTCCAAGCTTCTTCTACTTCCTTGTGCTGTTCGCGTGCTTCCGTAGACGTCTATCTCCAACAATTGGTATCAGAGCAGGTCGTCGCTTCTTCTAGGGCGCTGTCGACACTCCTCCATTTGCAGTCTCAGATTCGCACGAAATTTGGTGAGCATACTCAGGGTGTTTCCGAGATCAAAACTGTTTTGCTCAGTGGTGCCAAAATCGCGATCTGAGCTCGTTTCGGCCTCCGAACGCACTATCGCAGTGCTTGTGCAGGCTATTTCGTCCTTTTGTGCCAAAGGTATATACCAGTTTCTGTTCGCCAGTTTAAGCGTCTCGAAGTTTGCTACAGGTCTAGCAGAACTTGTCTGGGCAGTTTCGTTCAACTTTTTGAGATACAGTCAATTTTCTGCATCAAGGTATTTTAGTCACCGGCCATGGCTGAAAGCAGTGATGTATTCCGTATGTTGGCTGTTGAGGATAAGTTGGATGGTACCAACTACCCATTATGGGCTTATATGATGCGACATGTACTGGTTGCAAAAGGACTGTGGAACATTGTGCAGGGTGTTGAAAGACGTCCTGTTACACCTGCGACTACAGGTACTACAAATACAAGTGCTGGAGGTACTGGAGCTGATGAAGATGGTGTCGAAGATGATATTCCGCAGATTCCTGTTCGTGCTGATGTTTCTGTTGCACCTACTGCAGAGAAGATTCGTTGGGATGGCAAAGATGCCCAGACACATGCATTGATAGCTTTGTCTGTCAAACGTGCCATTATTCCTCACATTCGCTCTTGCAGAACAGCAAAGGATGCTTGGGATACACTTACCACTTTGTACCAGGCTAGGAATGAGGCTCGTGTTGCTTACCTCCGAAAACAGTTGGAGAGTGAGCACATGAATGAAGGTGATTCTATGGACAGTTTTCTTACAAAGATCAAAGACCTGAAGGAACAATTGATTTCTGCTGATGAGGTTATACCAGATAGCTCACTTGTGCAGACCGTTTTGAATGGTCTTCCTGATTCATATCAGAGTTTTGCCTCTACTCTTCGGTTGATGATAAAAGGCAATCCGAATGCCTTGTCATTTGAAGAATTAGTCTCTGTTCTGTCGCAGGAAGATCAGTCCAGGCAGAACAGGTCCATTATGCGTGTTGCAGATCAAGCTTTCCTGGCTAGTCAAAAGGGCAAAGGAAAATGGAGCTCTTCTACTAGTAAGCAAAAATCTGCAAATGTTGCACAATCGAAGAACCAGGATAAAGATGAAAAGAAATCAGAAAAGCAGAAATTGTTCTGCAAGTACTGTAAAGGAAATGATCATAATTATAAAGAACTGTCCAAAACTGGCTGCTAAAGAGGCAAAGAAGAAAGAGGCTGGAATGGTTGTTGCAGAGGCCTCTACACCAAAAACAGAGTCTGCAAATCTTGTGCAGGAAGAAGAATGGGCGTTTACTACTGTCTGCAGTTTTGACCCATCTTCTCATGATCAGTGCATGTCTGCAGTAGACTCAGATGTTTGGTACTTTGACAGTGGGGCGACCAAACATATTACCTCACAGCGCAGTTTCTTCTCTTCACTCGAGCCTGCCCCTACAGGGAATACTGTCACATGCGCCAATAACTCCTCTTATCATGTTATAGGAGTTGGTAAGATCATTCTGACTACTGCTGATGGTAGTTCTTTCACTTTGTCAGATGCTTTATTTGTGCCAGGGATCAAAAAGAATCTGTTATCAGTTTCTGCATTAGCCAAGATTGGCTTGGTTGTGAAATTTGTTGATGACAGGTGTACAATCCATGATCTCTCAAATGGCGATGTGATTATTGCTTCTGGCATCTTATGTCGTGGGCTGTATAAGCTCATAGACTATGAAAGATCTGTGAATGATTCGGCATGTGCAGTTCATGATTCTCAGGCTATGTCAGATGCAAAGCTTTGGCATGCACGCTTTGGTCATCTGAATTTTGCTAGTTTGTTACGCCTGCAGAAATCTGAAATGGTGTCCTCTTTGCCCAAACTTGAGGCACCTGGAAAACATGTTTGTGAAGGCTGTATTTTGGGCAAAATGCAACGTTCTTCCTTTCCAAAAGATGGTTCAGTTCGGGCTACGCAGAAATTGCAGCTTGTACATAGTGATGTCTGTGGTCCTATGCAGACACCCTCTTTTGGAAATTACCTTTACTTTGTGACTTTCATTGATGATTTTTCCAGGCATGCATGGGTATATCCACTCAAAGCAAAGTCCGAAGTGTTCATGTGCTTCAAACAGTTTTTGGTTTTAGCTGAAAATCTGTCAGCATGTAAAATGGGCACCCTCCGTTCTGATCGAGGGGGGGAATATATGTCTTCAGAATTTAATGCATTTCTGGCTGAACGTGGGATAAAACACCAGTGTACAGTACCGTATACACCTCATCAGAATGGAGTTGCTGAACGAAAGAACAGGTCACTCATGGAGATGGCGAGGTGCATGGTCAAAAGTCAGGCTTTACCACATAGTTTCTGGCTTGAGGCTGTCATGTGTGCAACATATGTACTGAACAGGTGTCCCACTAAAGCGTTGCAGTCTATCACTCCATATGAGGCTTGGCATGACCAAAAGCCATCTGTTGCTCATCTGCGTGTTTTTGGTTGTTTGGCATATGCATTAGTGCCTGAACAACATCGCAGAAAATTGGATGATAAGGCAGTAAAATGTATTTTTGTTGGGTACAGTTCTGAAAGTAAAGGCTATCGTCTGTATCATCCACAGACTAAACGCATTCTGGTTAGCCGTGATGTTGTCTTTGTGGAAGATGCGATTCAGCCATTGCTTTCATGTACTAAGGAGACATCTGTTAGCTCCAAAGACATGTATGATACTTTGATGCCTCTTTTTACAGGTGGACAGGCTAGTGCTGGTCCTAATGAGGCAACTTCTCAGCCTTTGCAAGTTTCATATGATGATGCAGATCATTCCATTTCTGATGCAGATTTACATGATGCACTTGCTGATGAGAGAGCTGATATTGAGCAGGCAAAAACTATGCCAAAATGGCTGGTGCAGACTTTGCGTGACAGCAAATTAGATGCACCTTTGTCATATCGTACTCGTTCAGGCTCTCATAGTGCCTCCTTTGCATCAGATTGCTATGCTATGGCTGCATCTAGTCTCTGTGATGAGAATGAGCCTGTTTCTTTTGATGAAGCACAAAATTCAGAAAATTGGATGGCTGCTATGCAATCTGAATATGATGCTATAATGAAGAATGGTACATGGTCCTTATGTGACTTGCCTCCTGGCAAGAAGGCCATTGGCACTAAGTGGGTATACAAACTAAAGCGTAAACCTGATGGTACCGTTGACAGGTATAAGGCTAGGCTTGTTGCAAAGGGTTATGCGCAGGAAAGAGGCATTGATTTTGATGAGACCTTTGCACCTACATGTCGTATGACTACTGTTCGTAGCATTTGTGCACTTGCAGCCCATCATGGTTGGAATGTACATCAGTTGGACATTAAAACAACATTTCTGAATGGTGACTTGCATGAAGAAGTGTATGTTTTTCAGCCCCATGGCTTTGTGCAGAAAGGGCATGAAAACCAGGTGTGCAGATTAAAGAAGGCGTTATATGGTTTAAAGCAAGCACCACGTGCTTGGTATGAGAAGATACATGCCTATCTGATTGCACATGGTTTTGAGAACAGTCCAACTGAAAGCACCTTATATGTTAAGTGTGCTAATGATGTGCTTCTGATCATTGTTGTCTATGTTGATGACATGCTGCTCACTGGTCCTATTGAGACACATATTGCTGATTTTAAGGATGATTTGCATGCCTCATTTGAGATGTCTGATTTGGGGCATTTGCATCACTATTTGGGCATTCAGTTTATGCACGTTGATGGTGGAATGGCTTTGTGTCAAACGAAATATATTGACACATTATTGCAGCGTTTTGGCCTTGAAGACTGTAAGCCTATTGCCACTCCTATGGAGACAGGTTTACGATTGAGTCTTCATGATGCTGGAGATGCATTTGATGCTGTTCTCTATCAGCAGGCTGTTGGATGCTTGATTTACTTATGCATTACTTGGCCAGATATTCAGTTTGCTGTCTCACAGATGAGCAGGTTTATGCATTGCCCAGGAGTCACGCATTGGAAAGCGGTTAAGCGCATCTTTCGCTACTTGAGTGGTACTCGGCTACTTGGGTTGTTTTATCCCAAGGGGGGATCACTACCGCCAGATTTGCATGCTTTTTCTGACTCAGATTGGGCTGGTTGCTATGACACTCGTGTGTCCACCAGTGGTTTTTGCTTCATGCTTGGTAGCTCATGTATATCTTGGTTGAGCAAGAAGCAGCCTACTGTGGCCACTTCCAGTTGTGAGGCTGAGTATAGGGTAGCTTTCACAGTGACTGTTGAGTGTGTGTGGCTCAGATGCCTTATGGATGATTTGGGTGTTGGCCAGTCTTCTGCCACCACCATCTTCACTGACAGTCAGAGCGCATTGGCAGTTGCGAGGAACCCTGTGTTCCATGCTCGCACTAAGCACATTGAGGTGCATTATCACTATGTCAGGGAGAGGTTCTCTGCTGGGGAGATCAGCTTGGCATATGTGCCCACGCAGGAGAACATTGCAGACGTTTTCACGAAGGCTCTGCCTAGGGAGAAGTTTGAAGCTTTTCGCAAAGCTTTGGGCTTACTTCCTTTTGTGGAGTGATTTCCACATAGCTTGGCACTTCCTTATACATGAGTGCCAGCTCCTTGTTCACCGCATCACTCCCAGGGGGGATTTGTTGATATATTTAGGTAGTGATGTGTGTGAACACTCTAGGACTGCCGGGGCACTTTTTTCCCTCTTTAGGAGGTTTTTTTCCCCCGGCTTGTATATACGCCTATTGCCCTAATGGGCTACTTATCTTTGTACATTCTCTAGTAATACATTCAGTATTGTGTGTTTTGTGCTCCAAGCTTCTTCTACTTCCTTGTGCTGTTCGCGTGCTTCCGCAGACGTCTATCTCCAACAGTTTTCTCTGAGCTTGGTGCATCATTTTCAGTGATTTAACTTGGTAAAGTTAGCTCTATAAGTGTACTATATGCTCACAAATTTTCATGTCATTTGGATGTTGCAATCTTCAGTTATGTTTATTTGAAGTCAATAGGGTCTGTTCATCTTCACTTCTCTGTCAGGTACCCAACTTTTTCACTCATCTTGTCAGAGCCATGTCTCAGTGGTTACTTATCCAAATTCAGTGATTTAAAGCTTGTTGGATTCAGCTTACTGTCTAGTATAACCATACAAATTTTCATAATCATTGAATTTCTACATGTTGAGTTATGGTGAGTTTTCTGCTCACTGGTCTATTTTTGTAGCAGCCCGTGAAAATCGGGATGATGTCATCACTTGTTAAAACTCATTCTCAGTGTGTGGTTCATTATTTTTGATGAGATTACTCTTGAAAGTTAGCTCTTTAAGTTGCCTAGACTTCACCAAGAGGAATTAAGCTAATTGCTGCTGTGCTCAGAGAATTATGTAAAACACTGGACAGGTGTATGAACCAAGAATAGCAAGTTTTCACCTCTAAGCGAACTCCAACTTATCTGTTTTGATCTATCTTTTTGAGAGTGATCTTCCAAGGTACATAGGGTGTCTAATACATCCATTGGCAAGCTAAAAGGGCCCACCATATACTCCTGGAGTTCATTTGGCTGGTGTAGATCAAGGATTTTTCAACACCTCTTCATCTTCAAGCACATACCTATCCATCTCTTCACACTCTTATGATGCGACATGTGTTGGTTGCAAAAGGACTGTGGAACATTGTGCAGGGTGTCGAAAAACATCCTATCACACCTGCCACTATTACAACTGCAAGTACTGAAGCTGATGTAGAAGGTGTCAAAGATGATGATATTCTACATATTCCTATTTGTGCTTCAGTCTCTGCTCCACCTACTGCAGAGCAGATTCGCTGGGATGGCAGAGATGCCCAGGCATATGCATTAATAGCTTTGTCTGTCAAAAGTGTCATTATTCCTCACATTCGCTCTTGGAGAACATCTAAGGATGCTTGGGATACACTTACCACATTGTACCAAGCTAGGAATGAAGCTCGTGTTGCTTACCTCCGAAAACAGTTGGAGAGTGACCACATGAATGAAGGTGATTCTATGGACAGTTTCCTAACGAAGATCAAAGTCTTGAAGGAATAGTTGATTTCTGCTAATGAGGTTATACCAGATAGCTCACTTGCGTAGACCGTTCTGAATGGTCTTCCTGATTCATATAAGAGTTTTGCTTCTACTCTTCAGTTGATGATGAAAGGCAATCCAAATGCCTTATCATTTGAGGAGTTAGTCTTTGTTCTGTTGTAGGAAGATCAGTCCAAGCAGAATAGGTGCCATTATGCGAGTTGTAGATCAAGCTTTCCTGGCTAATCAGAAGGGCAAAGGAAAATGGAGCTCTTCAATTAGTAAGCAGAAATCTGCTAATTCTGCATATTCGAAGAAGGAAGATAAAGATGAGAAGAAATCAGAAAAGAAAAAATTGTTTTGTAAGTACTGTAAAGGGAATGATCATATCATAAAGAACTGTCCAAAACTGGCTGCTAAAGAGGCAAAGAAGAAAGAGGTTGGAATGGTTGTTGCAGAGGCCTCTACAACAAAAGCAGAGTCTGCTAATCTTGTGCAAGAAGAAGAATGGGCATTTACTACTGTCTGCAGTTTTGACCCATCTTCTCATGAGTAATGCATGTCTGTAGTAGACTCAGATGTTTGGTATTTTGATAGTGGGGCGAGCAAACATATTACCTCACAGTGCAGTTTCTTCTCTTCACTCGAGCCTACCCCTACAGGGAATACTATTACATGCGCCAACAACTCCTCTTATCCTATTATGGGGGTTGGTAAGATCATTTTGACTACTGCTGATGGTAGTTCTTTCACTTTGTCACATGCTTTATTTGTGTCAGGGATCAAGAAGAACTGTTATCAGTTTTTGCATTAGCCAAGATTGGCTTGGTTGTGAAATTTGTTGATAACAGGTGTACAGTACATGATATGTCAAATGGCGATGTGATTATTGCTTCTGGCATTTTATATCGTGGGTTGTATAAGCTCATAGACTATGAAAGATCTGTAAATGATTTGGCATGTGCAGTAAATGATTCTCAGGCTATGTGAGATGCAAAGCTTTGGAATGCATGCTTTGGTCATCTGAATTTGGCTAGTTTGCTACACCTATAGAAATCTGAAATGGTGTCTTTGCCCAAACTTGAGGCACCTAGAAAACATGTTTATGAAGGCTGTATTTTGGGCAAAATGCAGCATTCATCCTTTCTAAAAGATGGTTCAGTTTGGGCTACTCAGAAATTGGAGCTTGTACATAGTGATATCTGTGGTCCTATGCAGACACCTTCTTTTGGGAATTATCTTTACTTCGTGACTTTCATCGATGATTTTTCTAGGCATGCATGGGTATATCCATTGAAGGCAAAGTTCGAAGTGTTCAAGTGCTTCAAACAGTTTTTGGTTTTGGCTGAAAGTCTGTCAGCATGTAAAATGGGCACCCTCCGTTCTGATCAAGGGGGGGAATATATGTCTTCTGATTTTAATGCATTTCTGGCTGAATGTAGCATTTTGGCCTTGAAGACTGTAAGCCTATTGCCACTCCTATGAAGACAAGTTTACGATTGAGTCTTCATGATGCTAGAGACGCATTTGACGTTCTCTATCAGCAGGCTGTTGGGTGCTTGATTTACTTATGCATTACTTGTCCAGATATTCAGTTTGTTGTCTCACAGATGAGCAGGTTTATGCATTGCCCAAGAGTCAAGCATTGCCAGGCAGTTAAACACATCTTTTGCTATTTGAGTGGTACTTGGCTACTTGGGTTGTTTTATCCCAAGGGGGGATCACTACCGCCAGATTTGCATGCTTTTTTTACTCTGATTGGGCTGGTTGCTATGAAACTCGTGTGTCCACTAGTGGCTTTTGCTTCATGCTTGGTAGCTCATGTATATCTTGGTTGAGGAAGAAGCAGCCTACTGTGGCCACTTTTAGTTATGAGGTTGAGTATAGGGAAGCTTTCACAGCGACTGTTGAGTGTGTGTGGATCAGACACCTTATGACTGACTTGGGTGTTGGTCAGACTTCTGCCACCACCATCTTCACTGACAGTCAAGGCGCATTGGCAGTTGCGAGGAACCCTGTGTTCCATGCTTGCACTAAGCACATTGAGGTGCATTATAACTATGTCAGTGAGAGGTTCTCTATTGGGGAGATTAGCTTGGCATATGTGCCCACGTAGGAGAACATTGCAGACCTTTTCACGAAGGCTCTGCCTAGGGAGAACTTTGAAGCTTTTCGCAAAGCTTTGGGCTTACTTCCTTTTGTGGAGTGATTTCCACATAGGTTGGCACTTCCTTATACATGAGTGCCAGCTCCTTGTTCACCACATCACTCCCAGGGGGGATTTGTTGATATATTTAGGTAGTGATGTGTGTGAACACACTAGGACCACCGGGGCACTTTTTCCCTCTTTAGGAGGTTTTTTCCCCCGGCTTGTATATACGCATATCGCCCTAATGGGTTACTTATCTTTGTACATTCTCTAGTAATACATTCAGTATTGTGTGTTGTGCTCCAAGCTTCTTCTTCTTCCTTGTGCTGCTCGCGTGCTTCCGTAGACATCTAACTCCAACAGAATATACATCTAGGTCGAGCTATCAATGGATTAAATCCATATGGTTCACATAGCTCCTTGGGTGCTCCACAAGATGGAATAGCAACAAGTGGAGAGAGGTGTGGAATATACATCTAGGCCGAGCTATCAATGGATTAAATCTATATGGTTTACGTAGCTCCTTGGGTGCTCCGCAAGATGGAATAACAACAAGTGGAGAAGGTGACTTTATAGTTTTCGACGCCTACTGGATGCATGAGCTATTTAAAGATTACCTTCACATGGAATGACGATCTGAGAGGGCTCAAGTCTCATGATTGGCACACATTTTTAGAACTTTTTCTCCTTATATCTACGAAAGATTGCCTTTCGAGGATGTGTGAACAATGATTTATAAAATTAGTTCCTTCGTGTGGTGGATCTCTTCTAAAGAGATAAGGAGAGATAGCATAGAGAGTGCCAAACTCAATGCTATAGAGGCTTTTTGTATGGTTGAGAAGTACTTTCTCACAAGTATTCTTACAATTCATCTTCATTTACTGGTTCATGTGGTTGATGAAGTTGCAATACCAGGTGCTCACCATAGTGTGGAGAACGAGTTCTCCTATGCGCAACGGAAGTGTGTAGTGAACCCTTGTATGTCCAGCACTTGGACAAACATCTGCACCTTAGATAGCTTGCTGCTCTCAACACAAAACTCAAATGGACTTGATGCTTTAGTCAATCAAAGTAGACAAAGAGAGCTTTCTAACAAGCTATAAATGACTTAATTTGGACAAGTTTTGATTAGGAGACACAACTGTCAAAGATGAACTACCTGTCCACACAGGTATGCTGAAGAACTGAGCTTCACTCTCGGACTGATAGCTCTCTGAATATATATCCTTTGAGAATTATATTTGGTACAGAGAAAGTAGACACAAACAGCTTTCCAACAAGCTAAAAATCAAGTAATTTGGATGAGTTTTGATTAGGAAACTCAACTCATCAAGATAGACCACCTGCACACATAAGTACACAAAGTATGAATGATCTGAATGAGATATTTGAGACAGTGAAAGTAGATGCCAAGGGCTTTACTCTCTAACAGATATCTCACAGAGTATGAATGATCTGAATGAGATATTTGAGACAGTGAAAGTAGATGCCAAGGGCTTTCCAACAAGATAAAAATCATGCAATTTGGATATGTTTTGATCGAGAAACTGAACCGACCAAAATAGACTACCTATCTACACAGGTATACTGAAAAACTGGACTTCACTCTTTCACTGATATCTCACAAACTAAATGCGCTTTCAGAGAGATATTTGATATGCAGAAAGTGCACGAGATAAGTTTCCAATGAATGTTTAAACGCACAAAATGGTTACATATGCACTGAGATATGAGCTCTGCAACAGAGCTGTGTACAAACTGACGTGCGGTTGGAAGGAGTTTAAGGGAAAACCAAAATGACAAAATGGCTAGATCCGACTACTGGGAGCTCTTGCCTCTTTCTCTCCTTGTTTTGAATGTGCTCCCACTTCACTTTTATAACCAATGAGCATGTGAAGAAGTTTGTGCCTTCTTCTTAACTCACCACTTTCTCCACTACATGCTACTAACTACAAGGCAAGATATTGTATCTCTTACTCATCATGAAGTTTTGACTAGACTTTTTCCTTTATTATTTTTTACTTTTTTTCTCTACTTTTCCTTTATCTTTATATTTGGTAAATTTATCCAAGCATGGCTCATATGAAAATGAGCTTGTACATTTATCTTCAACACTCCCCCTCAAGCTCATTTGGGAGTTATCTTCATCCATGTCCTGCAAATTTATCACATCCTTGAAGCCTTTGAGTTTAGAAGCATCCAAGAACTTTGTAAAAATATCTGCAACCTACTCTTTGGTTCTAATGAACTTTATCTCCACATCTTTGCTCAGCACCTTCTCCCTTACATAATGGTAGTGGACCTCTATGTGCTTGCTCCTTGCATGAAACATAGGATTGCTTGCCAAGTAGACACTTGACATGTTATCACCATATATAGGGATGGTTCCAACTTGCACTCCAAGATCAGCCAAAAGCTTTTTAATCCACATTGCTTCACATGTGGAAAATGCTAATCCTCTGTATTCAGCCTCCATAGATGAAAGTGCAACAATAGGTTGTTTCTTGAGCTCCACGTGATAGGTTTGCTTCCTATCATGAACACATAACCTGAGGTTGATCTTCTATCTTCCTTTGAGCCTGCCCAATCAGCATCACTAAGGCCTTTGACCTGCAATTCTTCATCAAACTTGTAAAACAAAGCATGATTAACTGTATGCTTTATGTATCTCAACACTCTCTTGGCTGAATTTAAGTGTTCACTTGTTGGGGCTTGCATAAACTGAGAAAGTACACCAAAAACATAAGACAAATCAGGTCTTGTAATGTTTGCATAGATCAATGATCCTACAATGCTTCTGTATGTGGTTACATCTTCCAATGGTTCTCCATCATTTGAACAAATCTTTGTATTTGTGTCCATGGGTTGAGTGAGTGGTTTGCATTCACTCATTCCAAATCTGAAAAGAACATCCAACAAGTACTTCCTTTGCATCAAGTAGATGCCACTCTTTCCATAAACAACTTCAATTCCTAAAAAATATTTCAGCTCCCCAAGATCTGAAATTTTAAACTCCTTACCAAGCTTCCTTTTGATATCTTTAATCCCTGTAACATCGTTTCCTGTTATGATGAGGTCATCGACATATATGCAAATATATACCTCTCTATTTTCTTCCTTCTTCATGTACAACGAAGGATCTGCACTACTTGGGTTGTATCCACACTTAGTAAGATACTCTACCAATCTCTGATTCCATGCTCTTGGTACTTGCTTCAAGCCATAAAGTGCCTTCTTCAACCTGGAAACAAAATCTGGATGGTTTTCATCTTCAAATCCAATCGGTTGACTCATGTATACCTCTTCTTGTAGTTCTCCATTGAGAAAGGCATTTTTGATGTCGAGTTGATATAATGGCCATCTCCTTGAAGCACCAATTGCTATTAAGGTTCTGATAGTTCCCATCTTTGCAACGGGGCTGAAAACTTCATCATAATCTATGCCTTGTGTTTGTTTAAATCCTTTGGCAACTAATCTAGCTTTATATCTAGCTAGTGAACCATCAGCATTCCTCTTTACTTTAAACACCCATTTGTTTGGAACAATCTTCATACCTTCTTTCTTTGGCACTAGCTCCCATGTGTGATTATCTTTGAGAGCTTTGATCTCCTCTTTCATAACTTGCTTCCATTCCTTTTGTGTGCAAGCCTCTTCATATGTCTCAGGCTCTTTGTCTTTGATAACCTGCATCATGTATGCAAAATGTGTCGCCATAAAACTATCATAACTCAACCTTTGAGTTGGATACCTTGTCCTTGAAGATCTTCTTTCATTGCCTTTAGAGAGTTGCTTCTTTAACCTATTTAGCTTTACAATCGGAGTGATTACCTCTTCATATTCTTCTTCACTTGCATCTACCTCACTGTTTGGAGTAGCACTTGCCTCTTTGGCTCTACTATGAGCTGAATTTGGGGACAAAGAATGACTCCCCCTCCATGTTGAACATTCTTCATTTGATGTAGATGCCTCTGGACCTGAAGCCTTTGTGCTTGATTGTTGAACTTCTCTTTGATTTGTTCCTGCATAATCATCACAATCTTCTTCAAGAATCTTTTCCTTTCCTTTATCTTCATACCATGGTCTTAGTTCATCAAAGACCACATCTCGTGAGACTCTTAATTCCTTTGTTCTAGGGTTGTAACACTTGTATCCTTTTTGCTCCGTCGAGTAGCCGATGAAAATGCATTTTTCTGATCTTGGTTCCATCTTTGTTCTAACTTCTTGTGGAATGTGAACAAAGCAAACACATCCAAAAACTTTGAGGTGTGTAAGATCAGGTTTCTTACCAGAATATACCTCTTCTGGAGTCAAGTGATGTATTCCCGATGTTGTGCACCTATTCATCAAGTAAATGGCGGTTGTGGTAGCTTCAGCCCAATAGTACAATGGTACCTTCATCTCGTTGAGCATGCATCTTGCAATTTCAGCAATTTGCCTATTTTTCCTCTCAGCTACTCCATTTTGTTGTGGTGTATACCTACAAGTGAATTGCCTTTTGATCCCATTCTCTTGTAGAAAATCTAAAAATTCTTTGGAGAAGTATTCTCCTCCACCATCGAACCTTAAGGTTTTGATAGACCTTCCTGTTTCGTTTTCAACTTCAACTTTGAATCTTTTGAATATAGAAAACACCTCTGATTTTTGCTTCATACAAAACAACCATACCTTTCTTGAGTGATCATCAATGAAGGTGACAAAAAATCTATTACCAGCCATTGATGCCTCTTGGGTTGGTCCCCATACATCCGTATGTATCAAGTCCAAGACATTTGGAGCCACATAATTGCTCCTCTTGAATGGCTGCCTCGTTTGCTTTCCTAGTTGACAAGCTTCACATAACTCATGTAGTCCAATGCTATTAAATTTTGGAAGACCTCTTACCACTTCATGTTTGCTCATGTCCTTCAGCTTTGGAATGTTGATGTGTCCTATTCTTTTGTGCCATAAGTCCAGCTCTGAAATCTTCTTGTTCCCACATTGAATGTACATGACCTTTCCATGTGGATGTTGGACATCCAAAGTGAACATCCTTCCTTCTCTTCTACCTCGAGCAATGACCTTGAAGCCTTCCTTTTGATTCTTTATGAAGCACCCATTCTCATTGAATATGACATGATAACCCTTCTCTACCATTTGTCCTACTGAAATCAAGTTCTTTGAAATTGTAGGAACATGAAGAACATTAGATAGTACCTTTGCTCTACTTGTATCTCCAAGCCTTATATCTCCAATATGTTCAATCATGTGTTGAGTATCATCACCTGTTTCAACACATCCTTTTCCACTTGGTACCTGTAGATTAGTGAACAAACTTCCTTGGCATGACATATGGTTACTACAACCTGAATCAATGTACCATTTCTTGTCATCTTCACAAGAGCTTCTATACTCATGTCTCATTGCAAGTAGTGTGTCCTTGCTTCCTTCACTTGAGGTGTTTGCATAGTTGCTTTGGTTCCTTTGATTGCCTCCATTTGGTCTTCCATTCTTCAGCCAACAATCACTAGCATAGTGTCCTACTTTACCACAATGATAGCATGTTATACCTTTATGAGAATTGTAGGAGCTTCGGCCTCTTCCTCTACTTCTACCTCGACCTCTTCCTTGTGTGTTGGCATTTGATGCATCATTGTTGTCTTCCGAATTGTTTTGATTGTAGTTGGAGTGGTTGTGACCTCTTCGTTTTCCTCTTGGGCCTCCTCTTGAGTTTCTTCCTTTGCCTCGACCTGCATATAACATTTGGTTGTGGCTGTCCTTTCCTTTGGGACCACCGAAGCTAAGCTCTTCTGTGACAAGATGAGTGATTAGTTGTTCAAAACCTGGATATACATCTTTCAAGTTAATGGAAGTTATAAAAGGCTTCCATCTTTCATCTTCTCTCAAGCCATTGAGAGTATAACACACAAGATCTTCGTCTTCAACCGTTTTGCCAATAGAAGCTAAAGCATCGCTTAGCTCCTTAATCTTCAAAGTATATTCAGCTATGGATTGACTCGAACTTTTCTTGATTGTGTTCAACTCATTCTTGAGTTGAAGTTTGAATATGACCTACCATGGCATTAGTAATGACTTGCGAAATGAGGAACATGACTCTCTTATTCCTCTCCTCCCATTCTTTTGCTTGCCTCCTTTGGACTTCGGTGGCCATAGCTTGATTGATTTGAGGTTGAGCATCATCGCCGCTCACAATACCCCATAAGCCTTTGCCCATTAGGTAGTTGGTCATTCTAAACCTCCACACTGGATAGTTATCCTTATCCAACTTCTCTACTTGTTGACCCAAGTCAGCCATTAAAGAGTATGAAAGACTTTGAGAGTTACCTCGAATAGTTATAGTCCTTTTGCTCTTGCGTTTTTGAAGCTCCTCCTTGTTTTATAGCTCCTCTTTTGCTTTGCTTCACCTCCAGCTCTGTTGGTGAAGCTTCAACACCAAGTTTGCTCTGATACCAACTATGGAGAACGAGTTCTCCTATGCACAACGGAAGTGTGTAGTGAACCCTTGTATGTCCAGCACTTCGACAAACATCTGCACCTTAGATAGCTTGCTGCTCTCAACAAAAAACTCAAATGGAATTGATGCTTTATTCAATCAAAGTAGACAAAGAGATATTTCTAACAAGCTATAAATGACTTAATTTGGACAAGTTTTGATTAGGAAACACAACTGTCAAAGATGAACTACCTGTCCACACAGTTATGCTGAAGAACTGAGCTTCACTCTCGGACTGATAGCTCTCTGAATATATATCCTTTGAGAAAGACATTTGGTACAGAGAAATTAGACACAAATAGCTTTCCAACAAGCTAAAAATCAAGTAATTTGGATGAGTTTTGATTAGGAAACTCAACTCATCAAGATAGACCACCTGCACACATAAGTACACTATAAAACTGGACTTTACTCTCTAATAGATACCTCACAGAGTATGAATGATCTGAATGAGATATTTGAGACAGTGAAAGTAGATGCCAAGGGCTTTCCAAGAAGATAAAAAGGATGCAATTCGGATATGTTTTGGTTGGGAAACTGAACCGACCAAAATAGACTACCTATCTACATAGGTATACTGAAAAACTGGACTTCATGCTTTCACTGATATGTCACAAACTACATAAGCTTTCAAAGAGATATTTGATATGCAAAAAGTACACGAGATAAGCTTTCCAATTAATGTTTAAACGCACAAAGTGGTTACATATGCACTGAGATATGAGCTCTGCAACAGAGCTATGTACAAACTGATGTGCGACTGGAAGGAGTCTAAAGGAAAACCAAAATGACAAAATGGCTAGATCTGACTACTGGGAGCTCTTGCCTCTTTCTCTCCTTGTTTTGAATGTGCTCCCACTTCACTTTTATAACCAATGAGCATGTGAAGAATTTTGTGCCTTCTTCTTAACTCACCACTTTCTCCACTACATGCTACTAACTACAAGGCAAGATACTGTATCTCTTACTCATCATGAAGTTTTGACTAGACTTTTTCTTTTATTATTTTTTAATTTTTTTCTCTACTTTTCCTTTATCTTTATATTTGGTAAATTTATCCAAGCATGGCTCATATGAAAATGAGCTTGTACATTTATCTTCAACACATAGTTGATGTGATGTTCTTCTTAGAGTGGTTCATGAAGACATTAAAAGGGTTTGTTCATCAAAGAACATGTTCAGAGGGTAGCATGGCAAAAAGGTGGCTCATATAAGAGTCTCTTGTATTCATAACAAAGTTTCTAGGCATGTCTGATCTAGAGATGCCTCGCTTATGGAGAGAGGATGAAGATGTTTGTCTCGTACGCAATGAGACTCAAGGTAAAGGGTTGCAAAGAAAAATGGATGCAGCTTTCAAAGAGAAGGCAATGAAGTTTTGCATTGTTAACTTGGAGCCCATGCAGAAGTGCATGGAGAGATATGAGCTTGCTAAGGAGGCAAACACAAAGAAAAGATCTAAATTTTGAAAGAATTGTTCCAATCGCTTTTTTTCTCTTCCAAAAAGTATTCGACCTCTTCCATCCTTTCCAACGAGCAGATGGTTAGATACAACCATTTCACAAGAAAGGGTAGTGGGTGAGGATATCTCTAAAGAAGAGGAGGAACTCACAAAGGGGTGTAATTGAGAGTATTACAAATACGATGCACTATGGTCTCATGGACAAAACTCTCAGATTGCACGCATCGATGAAAATAGGTCTACTTTTGATAGTGGGGTGATGGTGAAATTTCTCCAAAAAAGTAGAGCTAGTGAAGAGAAAAAAATGCTCAAGAAGCTGAGCTCCAGTATTGTGGAGTGATCCAAGATATCTTGAAGCTATCGTTCAGAAGGTTTGACTAGTTTTTGTTTCATATGAAATGGTTCAAAGTAGTCACCGCTAGAAGAAATGCAACAATAAGGAAAGATAAGAGTGGTTTGCTTCAAGTAGACTCTACGAAACTATGGACAAATGAAAGGGACACATTTTAAGGTTGTCTTTATGCCACATTCGAAAGAACCATAATGGCTATTTGTTTTACAAGTCTCTCCACATAATAGAGAAATTCATGAGGACATAGACGTAGAAGAAATTCCACCTGTAGTGGACTCTAAGGTGCATTCGCTAGTCGAGGAGGAAGACATCACTATCCAAACATAAGAGTTCTTTGAAGAAGATAAGGTACATGATGAGGTAACAGATGCAATGTTGTATGAGGATGACGATCAAGAAGGGTCCATCATACCAAGAGATCGAGAAGTCACAGATGTAGATAGATATCCTCTGCACGTCAGATCCCTAAGACGATGCTAGAATATATGAAGCAAACACTTGTACATACTTATTTGTGTTTACTTATTTGCTATGTTTTTTTTTGTGGACTAGTAATTTTCTATGTTACCATTATTATCGTATGCTAATTCTTTGAGTTTTCTATTGCAAAATCACGATGGGAGACAATCCACAGTTCACTCAGCATTCCATGATAGACGAGAAGCTTTTAGACTTTATATCCCAAGTACCTCTTGCTTATATGGCCATCATGTCATAGTACTAGATCACTTGCGGTAGCACTGCCATGGGCATCACTTCCACCAATGGCATTCCTATCGAGGGCATTCCCACCGATTGCACTCCCTTTGATGGGACTTCTCATGTTGATGGTACTCCCTTTGGTAGGACTATTCCCACCGATGGTACTCCCTTTGGCCGAACTACTCCCCTTAGAGCGACTCTTGGCTTTATGACTCCGGTGACGATAAAATTTTCATTTCATAATACAAGCTCAACATTTACATACATGACACACAAGAAAAAAGTAGGATAAATTGGGATCTAGAAAGCGCTACACACTAGCAACTCGTTTTTAATCAGATGCATATAGAAACCCTTCATCAATGATTTAAAAATGTTGTGAAAGTTTGGCATGGATTAGATTCAAAGTTCAAACACACTCTAAGTTCTTAGGTATTAGCTACCTTCCTTTTGCTTGAACTGATTGAAAGGACAACTGTACAAGTGAATGGGCCTAAGACATCTGGTTTAGTACTAACCGAAGGCATTACACTGGCCTTAGGTTCACATATGTCCTACTATAGAGAGGGGTGGAACCCTTAGCTATGCCTCAAGAGGCAGAAGACCCAATCATCCACACTAACACGCATGGACTTTGCCGCCCTTCATTTTTCAAAAGGAAGTTCCCTGATTTCCTATTCTCCCAACCTTTAATTAATAGAAAAAACAACAATACAAGAGAATGGGCCTAGTACCCATGGGTGTGAAGAGATGGATAGGTATGTGCTTGAAGATGAAGAGGTGTTGCAAAATCCTTGATCTACACCAGCCAAATGAACCCCAGGAGTATATGGTGGGCCCTTTTAGATTGTCAATGGATGTATTAGACACCCTATGTACCTTGGAAGATCACTCTCAAAAAGATAGATCAAAACAGATAAGTTGGAGTTAGCTCAGAGGTGAAGAACTTGCTATTTTGGTTCATACACTTGTCTAGTGTTTTGCATAATTCTCTGAGCACAGCAGCAATTAGCTTAATTCCTCTTGGGGAAGTCTAGCTACCTTAAAGAGCTAACTTTCAAGAGTAATCTCATTGAAAAAAAATGAACCGCACACTGAGAATGATGTTTAACAACTGATGACATCATCCCGATTTTCATGGGCTGCTACAGTAATGAGACCAGTGAGCAGAAAAATGACCATAACTCCAGATTTAAGAATCCAATGATTATAAAAATTTGTATGCTTATACTAGAAAGTATGTTGAATCCAAAAAGCTTTAAATCATTGAATTTGGGTACGTACACACTGAGAAACAATTCTGACAAGATGCGTAAAAAAGTCGGGTACCTGACAGAGAAGTGAAAATGAACAGATAGTGTTGACTTCAACTGAACATAACTGACGATTTCGATAACCAACTGAAATGAAAATTCGTGAGCATATAGTAGACTTATAGAGCTAACTTTACCAAGTTAAATCACTGAAAATGATGCACCAACCTCAGAGAAACCATCTCTACAAGCTGACTGAGAAAACTGAGAGATATGGCAGTGAGTAGTACACTTCACAAGAACATGGAAATATGAACTCAAATGATTATGAAAATGAAAGTATATTGCTTGTAAAATACAATGGACTTACTGATACATATGTGTGCCTTGTAATCACACCTTGATATGGCATAAAGCTCAGCTCTTGGAGGTCTTCACATAGGTCTCTCTAACCACGACTAAAGCTGCCATCTATTTATAGTTGAGTTTGGGAGCCTAACTTCCCTCAATCACTCTCCAATCAATTAGTGATTGATTTGATTCTCTACCTACCACAAATCATGAATTCGTGGCTCCTCTTTCCCTTTTTGATCACGTGGACTCAACCACTTAAGATTCTTTCACTTTTACATTAAGTAAAGTCTTCAAAAGTTACAAGAGGTAGTTCACAAGTGAACTTTACATTGTCTTCATTTTAAGGCTTCTTCCATGACTTTGTGGGACTCAAGCCAATATGTAGGCTTGTCATAGACTTGCTCCAACAGCTCCCCCTCAAGACAAGTATGTTTGAGGTCTTCAATCTTCCAAGATTACCTGTAAACCAATCATAGCCTTGAATTTGCAAAGCTTTGTACCATCCAATGCTTTGGTTAGAATATCTGCACATTGTTGATGAGTGGACACATATGATATTTGAATCTCTTTGCTTAGAACCTTCTCTCTTACATAGTGGTAATGAACTTCAATATGTTTAGTCCTTGCATGAAAAATAGGATTAGCAGCCAAATGAATAGAACTCATATTGTCACCATAAATAGTTGGAGTTCCAAACTCCAATCCAAGATCTTTGAATAATGTCTTCATCCACATAGCTTCTTGTTTAGCGATGGCAAGACCTCTATATTCAGCTTCAGTAGAAGAGAGAGAAAATTGTGGGTTGCTTCTTGGATGACCATGCAATAAGCTTTGAACCTACAAAGGTAAGATAACCTGAAGTGCTCCTTCTATCTTCTTTGGAGCCAGCCCAATCTGCATCAGAAAATAGCTTCAAACCTAAATCAGATACATAAGGATAATAAAGTCCTTCATTTATGGTTCCTTTGAGATACTTGAGAATCCTTTTGGCAGCATCCATATGTGGTTTCCTTGGTGTGTGCATAAATTGACTTAGCACACTCACACTGTAACATATATCTACTCTTGTCAATGTGGCATAGTTGAGACTACCCACTAGACTTTGATATGATGTGATGTCCTCTATGAGTTCACCTTCATGTGAGCTTAATTTGTTATTGACCTCCATTGGAGTACCTGCAATCTTACAATCTTGCATCTTAATTTTTGCCAACATGTCCTTAATGTACTTTCTTTGAGTGAGAAACAAACCATCTTTGTAGACAACTTCCAAACCCAGGAAGTAGGTAAGTGAACCCAAATCACTTATCGTGAACTCTTCTCTCATCTGATCTTTGATCTTCTGCATACCATCTAAATCATTTCCTGTCAATATAATATCATCTACATATACACATAAGTAGATGACCTCAGAGTTACTCTTTTTGATAAAGAGTGAAGGATCTGCCTTGCTTGGTTGAAAGCCTTTGTCCTGCAAGAATGAAACAAGCCTGAAGTTCCAAGCTCTTGGAGCTTGCTTGAGACCATACAATGCTTTGTTAAGTTTACACACATAATCAGGATAAACTTGATTCTCAAAACCAGGTGGTTGTGCCATATATACCTCTTCTGTTATCCAACCATTCAAGAATGCATTCTTTACATCTAGTTGAAGTATCTTTTAATTCTTGGAAGAGGCAATACTAAGCAAAACCCTACTAGTAGGCATCTTTGCCACAAGAGAGAAGGTCTCCTCACAATCAATTCCCTGAGTTTGTGCAAAGCGTTTTTCTACAAGCCTTGCCTTATACGTGTTAATGGAACCTTCAAAATTCTTCTTGAGTTTATAGACCCATCTTGAGCCTATTACCTTCATGGATGAAGTCTTGGGCACCAAATCCCAAGTGTTGTTTTCCTCAAGTGCTTCAATCTCCTCCTTCGTTGCATGCTTCCATTGTGATTTTGCTTTGGCCTCTTCAAAGGATGATGACTCCTCTTGGTTTATGCCCTGTGCTATGTAGATAGAATGTTTAGTTACTAATGAGGTGTCAAACCCATACCTTTTTGGTTTTTTCTTTTCCTTCATAGATCTTCTTAGGCCATGATGTGATGATTCTGCCTCATGTCCAAGTTCCTGCAACTTTGCTTTACCTTTAGACTTCCATGCTTTGATCTTTTCCATCTGAGATTCTTCATCATCCTCTGAGGTGTCTTGTTCTTCAATCTTCGGTTGTTCTCTACCAAGCTTTGGAAACTCTTCTTCAAGATCATATGGTAAATTGACCTTCCTACATGAATCTTCATACCATGAATTGTTTTCATGAAAAACTACATCTCTGCTTACCAAGAATCCTTTGTTGGTAGGGTTGTATAACGTGTAGCCCTTTTGATTTTTGTCATACCCAATAAATACACACCTTTCTGCCTTTGGATCCATCTTGTCTCCAACCTGTGAAGGAACATGAGCAAAACCAATACATCCAAAAATTTTACAATGATCTAAGCTTGGTCTTCTTCCATTCCAAGCCTCATATGGAGTCATCCCATCAAGGGATTTTGAAGGCAACCTGTTAATCAAGTAAGTGGTTGTAGATATAGCCTCAGCCCATAGATAATTAGGCAAATGCTTTTCATTTAACATGGACCTTGCAGCTTCAACAATTGTCGTATTCCTCCTTTCTGCCACTCCATTTTGCTCAGGAGTGTACCTTGTAGTTACCTCTCTTTTGATTCCTCTTTCTTGAAGAAAAGAATCAAACTCATGGGAGAAGTATTCTCCCCCTCCATTTGACCTTAGTCTTTTTAGAGATTTACCTGTTTGATTCTCCACAAATGCCAAATATCTTTTGAAACATGAAAAAACTTCATCTGCTGCAATCATCAGTAAAGGAGACATAATACCTTGATCCAGATATTGAAGCTTCATTGCTAGGTCCCCATACATCTGCTGCAATCATCAATACAGGAGACATAATACCTTCATCCAGATATTGAATCTTCCTTGCTAGGTCCCCATACATCTGTATGAACCAACTCCAAGAGATCTCCATGCATATAACCTTTCTTCATGAATGGTAACCTGTGAGACTTTCCAAATTGACATGCACTACACTTATAAATCGAATAGGATAGTCCATCTGCTGCAATCATCAATAAAGGAGACATAATACCTTGATCCAGATATTGAAGCTTCCTTGCTAGGTCCCCGTATATCTGTATGAACCAACTCCAAGAGATCTCGATGCATATAACCTTTCTTCATGAATGGTAACCTATGAGACTTTCCAAATTGACATGCACTACACTTATAAATCATATGTTGTTTTGACAAGTTAGGAAGTCCAAGTACACTTTGGTCCCTGCAAATTTGCTTTAATGACCTTTCACCAATATGTGCTAACCTTTTGTGCCATACGTCCAATTCTGTGAGTGTCTGACTACCATAATTAAAGAGAGCAATGTTTCTAGTGTCTTGTAATTCAAATGTGAACAATGTACCTGCCTTTTCACCTTTTGCAATTCTTCTGAATCCTTGACTTGGATCTTCAACAAATGCTCCTGCTTTTGTGAACCTGACTTGCAACCCTTTCTCTACTATTTGCCCAACACTTATCAAATTCTTTGTAATGGTAGGGACATAGAGTACCTTACTAAGTAGGTTGATGTTTCCAACAGGTGTTTTGACATTGCCTATTTTCTCCACAGGATGTTTTGTGTCATCTCGTGTTTGTACCTCATGCTTATTCCTTGGATCTTCTAAATCTGATAGGAGTGCCACATTTCCTACCACATGATTTGAACAACCTGAATCTATGTAGAAAACATGCTCATCAGATTTACCTTGTGGCATAGCCATGTTCATGATCCACAAATAGAACATGGGTTGGAAACTTGGGATCTCCCCCTGCCTTGTCTACCTCCTCTTCCTCTACCTCTGCCATGTCTTCCTCTACCTGCATAGTTAGCTTGATATGTACCTGCTTCATCATCCACTTTCTTTGCCTTTCCTTTGTTATCTTTGGACTTGCTTTTATCAATGTATACAGCTGAAGATTTATTACCTTTAGAGATTTCTCCATTTTTGATAAGCTTTGCCTCTTGAGTAAGTAGTTGTCCAATGAGTGTATTGAAATCAGGTACATGCATTGTTGGTGCAGATCAATCACCAATTGAATGTTTGGAAGATTAAAGAATGAAGGAAGATTCAGTTCTTGAAGCTTGGAAGAAGGATACATTCAGAGGATATGAGGAATGTACACATATGTACATCAGTATAGTTATAGTTCACTTAGATCTTTGATTAGTTATAGACTTGTACAAATTTCTCTATAAATACCTTGAAAATGTCAAGGCGTGATATGAGAGCATATGAAAGAATAGATAGAAGTCAAGAAAGGTGAAGTAAGATGTCATGAGACATGTGAAAAGTTAGTTGAGTTTCCTCTCATCACTCAACTGTAACTTTCTGAGTAATTGAAGAAATATTGCGCCCGATGTTTCTGTGTTTGCTCCGTCTGTGGTAGATCATTTGTGAAATCCTTTTGAGGATATCTAAGTTGATAGTTAATGAGTCTATGGTCAGAGTTTCAGAGTTTAATTGTAAACAGGCTAGGAGAATTGTGTGTAGGAACATTCATATGTGATGAGTGTTCACAGTTCTCTGAAACAGGCGCAGATTTCGAATCCAAAGAAATGAGTAGTGCTCAGTGCACAGTGTAAAGTTTTACACATATGATAGCTCAAAATCTAAGTTGAGAGATAAGCTATCTATAGCCAAAAGGATTTGGTAAAACGGGTTCGACATTGTGAGAACCAAAGTTAAGAAGCTAGGGGTGTCAAATCGACTTCTCAGAAGTGCAGATTTAGACATAGGTAACTTGTGAAGTTGATTTCTCAAGTTATACTAAACCTTTTGAATAAATTTAACTTGGAGGAGGTGTGCAACTTCTAGGCAACACTCCATACAAAATTTCATAGAAAACTTTACATGTTTGATAGGTCAATGAGAAGAAATTGTGCAGCAGACTTTCTGTGTTTTATCTTCTTCACAGAATTTTTCAACTTTTGATAATTTGGAGATTGAACTTCTAATTTGGTGAAGGTTTTGACTTACTCTTGGTATAGAGGTGCTCTAATCACAAGAGTAGGTTATTCTTTTGGAGATTAACACTCTCCATCAGTGGTATCAGAGCAGGAGACATCAAAATCAAGGAAAGGAGGATCCCGACTGCTGTAGATTCAAGAAATTCAATAATTGAAGAACTAAAAGGTGAAAGCTTGAAGGCAAAGTCTGAGGAGGAGACCATACGACATCAAGAAGGACAAAAGGAGTCTAATTGAGAGTAAAGGTACATATATTGTTCATAAAGCTTGAAGATTTCAATACACAGGTGGACACAAGATGGGAGATTCTCTACAGATAGAGAAATTGGATAGGGAAAACTATCCTGCATGGTCAATGAGGATGGAAGCTCATCTTATGAGCAAAGATTTAATAGCCTACATCACAGGAGAAGAAGAGAAGCTAGAGTTCAGAGATCCTAGTGTTCCAACTAGGGAAGAGTTAGCAGATTTGAAAAATTGGATGAAGAAAGATGCTCAAGCTAGGAGCATTATATATATGGCAGTCAATGATTACTTGTTACCTCATATTCGAGGTCTTGAAAGTGCTACTGATATTTGGAATGCTTTGGAGGAGCATTTCCAGAATACTACCAAGTCAAGGAAGGAATCCTTATGGGCAGAATTTACAACCTTTAAGAAGAAGGCTTCTCAATCCATTTCAGACTATGTAACAAGGATGAAAGATATTGCAGATGCTTTAGGAGCTGTTGATGAAGACATTGAGGAGGATAAATTGGTAAGGCAAATCCTTACAGGTTTAAGAGGTCATTTTGTCTACAGAGTTATCACTTGATCATTTCACCCCTGATTTAAATCAGTTGCTAGGTCATATGCTAACATTTGAGCAGGATGTTAAAGGAGATGGTGACAAGAGTGCAGGTCATGCAATGTACTCAAAGGACAAGAAGAAGAATAGCAAAGGAAAGCAACAAGCAAATGAAGATGAAGGTACAACTAGTCAAGCCAACTTCCTAAGAGGAAGAGGAGGTGGCAAAGGTAGAGGAAGAGGCAGGAACAACAAAGATGGAGGCAAAGCTTGCTGGATTTGTGGTAAGACAAATCACTTAGCTAATGATTGTTGGCATAATAATCAGAGTAATGGTGGATATAATCAGAACTATAATTCAAGAGGAAGAGGAGGCAGAAATCAAAGAGGTAATTTCAGAGGCAGAGTTGGTAGGAGTTACTTTGGAAGAAATACAGGTAGAGGATTCCAAAGTCAACAATACAACAACACCTACTACAATTATGCTTCAGATCAAAAGGAGGATTCAACATTGATAATGAATGCAACTTGTGAAAGGCAGAGTGAAGATCAGAGAATCTTCTACATTGACTCAGGGTGTAGCAATCACCTAAGTGGTAATATAGCTTTGATGACTGATTTGGAGAATAAGGTTTTTAATCATGTTGTTCAAACAGGTGACAACACAAAGCACAATGTGAAGTCAATTGGATCAGTAAAGGCCAAGGATGGTAGCACCTTATTGAGTAAGGTCTTGTATGTTCCTACAATTCCTAAGAATTTGATAAGTGTAGGACAAATTGTTGAAAAGGGATATGAAGTAAGGTTCACTAATGATGGAGTATATGTGGAAGACCCTAGTCAAGGGTATAAACAGATTGTTTCAGGGAAGAAAGAAGGAAGATTATTTACATTAAAGATTCAAGGCAATATTGGTCATGCTATGTTCACATATGAAGGACATAAGATCTCTGAGTTAGATCTTTGGCACAAGAGGCTTGGACATTTCAATGAAAGAGGTATCAAAGACATGGTTAACAATGGGTCAGTGCTTGGATTGCCTAATGTTGCAGGTCAACATATGACATATAAATGTGAGGCATGTCAATTAGGTAAGGCTCATAAGCATTCCTATTCCAAGCATGGTTTTATGTACTCAGAGAAGCTTGAATTGGTACACACAAATGTGTGGGGACCATCAAAGGATTTCAGTATAAATGGGTCAAGGTATTATGTGATTTATGTTGATGATGCTACTAGATGGATCACTATTTATGTGATCAAAGATAAGTCAGAAGTGTTTAATACATTTAAACACTATCATGTATATGCAGAAAGAATTACAGGTCATAAGTTGAAGAGATTAAGGTCAGATGGAGGGGGAGAGTACTTCTCTAATGAGTTCAGTGATTACTTGTGGAATGCAGGTATAAAAAGGGAAGTTACTTGCAGGTACTCTCCTCAACAAAATGGTGTAGCAGAAAGAAGAAATAGAACACTTGTTGAGTTTGCAAGATCCATGATGAAGGAGAAAAATTGCCCTAATTATTTGTGGGCTGAGGCTGTAAATACAACTACTTATTTGGTCAATAGGTTACCATGTAAAGCCTTGCAGGGTATGACACCATATGAGGCTTGGTGGGGTAAGAGACCTACCTTGGATCATTGCAGAGTTTTTGGATGTGTGGCATATGCATATGTGCCATCACAATTAAGGCACAAGTTGGAGCCTAAAGCTGAAAAATAAGTTTTCATTGGTTATGATGATAAGCAGATGGGTTATAGATTGTGGAGTCCATCTACAAAACAATTCATGGTTTCTAAAGATGTTACATTTGATGAGCAAAGCACTTGGTATGCAGGTACAATCAATATCAATACAGGTGATGAAGAAGAAGTGAGCCAAAGAAAAGGTAAATCAAAGATTCAGATAATTGATGAACAAGAGAATAATGAGGTGCAGGTTGAAGTGGAAGAAACACCAAGATTTGATCCTGAATATGAAGAACTAGAAACCTCAAGGAGTGGAGAGCTTAGGAGGTCTACAAGGAATAAATGGCAACCTACAAGGTATAGCTATGATACTTCATTTTTGGCCACAAAAGATTATGCTTATATGATGAAAAGAGATGAAGACCCTTCTACATATGAAGAGGCAAAAGGTAAGGAAAAATGGGAGAAAGCTATGCAGGAAGAATATGATGCATTATTGGAGAATCAAACATGGGATTTGGTTCCAAAGCCAAATAGTCAGAAAATCATTGGATGCAAGTGGGTTTACAAGACCAAGAGGTTTGCAGATGGAAGTGTGTCTAGATACAAAGCTAGACTTGTTGTCAAAGGGTTTGCTCAGACATATGGTGTTGATTATGATGAGACTTATAGTCCTGTGGCAAAGATGACAACCATCAGGACACTTATAGCTATTGCTGCATGTAAAGGTTGGAAGTTATGTCAACTTGATGTGAAAAATGCTTTTTTGAATGGTTATATTTCAGATGATGTGTTCATGGAGCAACCTCAAGGGTTCAGAGATACAAGGTATCCAGATCATGTGTGTAAGCTCAAGAGAGCTTTGTATGGCTTGAAGTAGGCCCCAAGGGCATGGAACTATAGACTTGTAAAGTTCTTGAAAGAACTTGGATTTCAGGTGTCTAAAGCAGATAGTAGCTTGCTTGTCAAAGCAAGTGATAATGGTTTCATATACATGTGCATATATGTTGATGATATAATTCTTACAGGTACAGATGAAGAAGGAATACAAAGACTCAAGAAGCAAATGGAAAAGGAGTTCAAAATAAGTGACTTGGGAGACTTGTCATATTTCTTGGGCATGGAGATTACATATACTCAACATGGAGTATTTGTGACCCAAGAAAGGCATTTGAAGAACTTGTTAATCAAGTTTAAAATGGATGATTGCAGGGTAGCACCTACACCAATGGAGGTGAATCACAAATTGAGTAAGTTTGGAGGTGAAGAATTCAAGGACATGAGACAATATCAGAGTTTGGTTGGTAGTCTTATCTATGCTACTTTAACTAGACCTGATTTATCATATGCAGTAGGGGTTTTGTCTCAATTCATGCATTGCCCAAGGAAAGAACATTGGATTGCAGGACAAAGAGTGTTGAGGTACATTAAGGATACACTCAATGAAGGTTTGTATTATGGGTTCACATCAGATACAAACATCAAGATCTATAGTGATGCAGATTGGGCAGGTAATCCAGATGATAGAAGATCAACTTTTGGATACATGTGTTATGTGGGAGATAAACTTATCTCATGGTATTCCAAGAAGCAACATACAGTTGCTTTGTCTTCTACAGAAGCTGAATATAAAGGCATGGTTGAAGCTGCAAAGGAGTGATTTGGCTCAAGACCTTGATGAAGAGTTTTGACATTGTGCATGGGATACCAATTATATATGGAGATAACGTGAGTTCATTGTATTTAGCTGCTAATCCTGTTTTTCATGCTAGGACCAAACACATTGAGATACAGTATCACTTTCTAAGAGAGAAGGTGATGGATAAAGAGATTGAAGTCATACATACTTCAACTAAAGATCAAATAGCTGATATGCTTACAAAGAGCTTGGATGGACCAAAGCTACAAAAGTTTAAAGACATGGCAGGTATAAAGAAGAAAAGAGAAACCTCAATTGATGATTGAGGGGGAGCTGTTGGTGCAGATCAATCACCAATTGAATGTTTGGAAGATTAAAGAATGAAGGAAGATTCAGTTCTTGAAGCTTGGAAGAAGGATACATTCAGAGGATATGAGGAATGTACACATATGTACATTAGTATAGTTATAGTTCACTTAGATCTTTGATTAGTTATAGACTTGTACAAATTTCTCTATAAATACCTTGAAAATGTCGAGGCGTGATATGAGAGCATATGAAAGAATATATAGAAGTCAAGAAAGGTGAAGTTAGATGTCATGAGACATGTGAAAAGTTAGTTGAGTTTCCTCTCATCACTCAACTGTAACTTTCTGAGTAATTGAAGAAATATTGCGCCCGATGTTTCTGTGTTTGCTCCGTCTGTGGTAGATCATTTGTGAAATCCTTTTGAGGATATCTAAGTTGATAGTTAATGAGTCTATGGTCAGAGTTTCAGAGTTTAATTGTAAACACGCTAGCAGAATTGTGTGTAGGAACATTCATATGTGATGAGTGTTCACAGTTCTCTGAAACAGGCGCAGATTTCGAATCCAAAGAAATGAGTAGTGCTCAGTGCACAGTGTAAAGTTTTACACATATGATAGCTCAAAATCTAAGTTGAGAGATAAGATATCTATAGCCAAAAGGATTTGGTAAAACGGGTTCGACATTGTGAGAACCAAAGTTAAGAAGTTAGGGGTGTCAAATCGACTTCTCAGAAGTGCAGATTTAGACATAGGTAGCTTGTGAAGTTGATTTCTCAAGTTATACTAAACCTTTTGAAGAACTTTAACTTGGAGGAGGTGTGCAACTTCTAGGCAACACTCCATACAAAATTTCATAGAAAACTTTACATGTTTGATAGGTCAATGAGAAGAAATTGTGCAGCAGACTTTCTGTGTTTTATCTTCTTCACAGAATTTTTCAACTTTTGATAATTTGGAGATTGAACTTCTAATTTGGTGAAGGTTTTGACTTACTCTTGGTATAGAGGTGCTCTAATCACAAGAGTAGGTTATTCTTTTGGAGATTAACACTCTCCATCATGCATGTCCATGTACAAATCCATAGCTGTGGTGAATGCTTCCCACTTGTCATCTGCCTTCAAGCCATTGATGACCTGCCTTACAAATTGCTCTTCATCTATTACCTCTCCAATGCTTCCCAACTGATCTGCTATGTCCTTGAGCTTTGTGACAAAATCAGTCACATTTTGTTTGGGAGCCTTCTTGAGAGTTGTGAAATCCAGCCGTAGTTGATGCTTCCTAGCTTTAGTACTTGAAGAGAAGAAAGCTTCAAGTGCATCCCACACTTCCTGAGATGTCTTACAACCTCTAATGTGGCAACAAGAAATCTGAGATAGAGTTGAGGAGATAAGACCTTGCAAGTGCATCCTTGGAGCACCATGTGCTCAATCTTCCTTGCTCTTCTTGTGTTGGTTGAATTTTGTTCCTGAAACTTGGCATAACTTCATCTCCAGCCACATAGCCATATAAACTTCTACCTTGGAGATAAGCTTCCATTCTTAATGACCAAGGTGAGTAATTACCTCTGTCCAATTTTTCAATAAATGAAGGAAATGCATCTGCCATGTTGTCCAACTTTGCTCTAATACCATTGTGAAGAGATGGATAGGTATGTGCTTGAAGATGAAGAGGTGTTGCAAAATCCTTGATCTACACCAGCCAAATGAACTCTAGGAGTATATTGTGTGCCCTTTTAGCTTGCCAATGGATGTATTAGAAACCCTATGTACCTTGGAAGATTACTCCCAAAAAGATAGATCAAAACAGATAAGTTGGAGTTAGCTCAGAGGTGAAGAACTTGCTATTTTGGTTCATACACATGTCTAGTGTTTTGCATAATACTCTGAGCAGAGTAGCAACTAGCTTAATTCCTCTTGGGGAAGTCTAGTTAACTTAAAGAGCTAACTTTCAAGAGTAATCACATAAAAAATAATGAACCACACACTGAGAATGATGTTTATCAACTGATGACATCATCCTGATTTTCACGGGCTTCTATAGTAATGAGACCAATGAGCAGAAAAATGAACACAACTCTAGATTTAAGAATCCAATGATTATAAAAATTTCTATGATTATACTAGAGATTATGATGAATCCAAGAAGCTTTAAATCATTGAATTTGGGTAAGTATACACTGAGAAACAGCTCTGACAAGATGAGTAAAAAAGTTGGGTACCTGACAAAGAAGTGAAAATGAACAGACAGGGTTGACTTCAACTGACCATAACTAAATATTGCAATACCCAAATGAAATGAAAATTGGTGAGCATATAGTAGACGTATAGAGCTAAGGTCACCAAGTTAAATCACTGAAAATGATGCACCAAGCTCAGAGAAACCATCTCTACAATCTGACTGAGAAAATTGAGAGATATGGCAGTGAGTAGTACACTTCACAAGAACATGGAAATATGAACTCAAATGATTATGAAAATGAAAGTATATTGCTTGTAAAATACAATGGATGTACTGATACATATGTGTGCATTGTAATCAAACCTTGATATGGCATAAAGCTCAGCTCTTGGAGATCTTCACATAGGTCTCTCTAACCACGACTAAAGCTGCCATCTATTTATAGTTGAGTTTGGGAGGCTAACTTCCCTCAATCACTCTCGAATCAATTAGTGATTGATTTGATTCTCTACCTATCACAAATCATGAATTCGTGGATCCTCTTTCCCTTTTTGATCACATGGACTCAACCACTTAAGATTCTTTCACTTTTACATTAAGTAAAGTCTTCAAAAGTTACAAGAGGTAGTTCACAAGTGAACTTTACATTGTCTTCATTTTAAGGCTTCTTTCATGACTTTGTGGGACTCAAGCCAATATGTAGGCTTGTCATAGATTTGGTCCAACAGCTCCCCCTCAAGACAAGTATGCTTGAGGTCTTCAATCTTCCAAGATTACCTGTAAACCAATCATAGCCTTGAATTTGCGAAGCTTTGTACCATCCAATGCTTTGGTTAGAATATCTGCACATTGTTGATGAGTGGACACATATGATATTTGAATCTCTTTGCTTAGAACCTTCTCTCTTACATAGTGGTAATGAACTTCAATATGTTTAGTCCTTGCATGAAAAATAGGATTAGCAACCAAATGAATAGAACTCATATTGTCACCATAAATAGTTGGAGTTCCAAACTCCAATCCAAGATCTTTGAATAATCTCTTCATCCGCATAGCTTCTTGTGTAGCTATGGCAAGACCTCTATATTCAGCTTCAGTAGAAGAGAGAGCAATTGTGGGTTGCTTCTTGGATGACCATGAAATAAGCTTTGAACCTGCAAAGGTAAGATAACCTGAAGTGCTCTTCTATCTTCTTTGGAGCCAGCCCAATCTGCATCAGAAAATAGCCTCAAACCTAAATCAGATACATAAGGATAAGAAAGTCCTTCATTTATGGTTCCTTTGAGATACTTGAGAATCCTTTTGGCACCATCCATATGTGGTTTCCTTGGTGTGTGCATAAATTGACTTAGCACACTCACACTATAACATATATCTACTCTTATCAATGTGACATAGTTGAGACTACCCACTAGACTTTGATATGATGTGATGTCCTCTATGAGTTCACCTTCATGTGAGCTTAATTTGTGATTGACCTCCATTCGAGTACCTGCAATCTTACAATCTTGCATCTTGAATTTTGCCAACATGTCCTTAATGTACTTTCTTTGAGTGAGAAACAAACCATCTTTGTAGACAACTTCCAAACCTAGGAAGTAGGTAAGTGAACCCAAATCACTTATCTTGAACTCTTCTCTCATCTGATCTTTGATGTTTTGCATACCATCTACATCATTTCCTGTCAATATAATATCATCTACATATACACATAAGTAGATGACCTCAGAGTTACTCTTTTTGATAAAGAGTGAAGGATCTGCCTTGCTTGGTTGAAAGCCTTTGTCCTGCAAGAATGAAACAAGCCTGAAATTCCAAGCTCTTGGAGCTTGCTTGAGACCATACAATGCTTTGTTAAGTTTACACACATAATCAAGATAAACTTGATTCTCAAAACCAGGTGGTTGTGCCATATATACCTCTTATGTTATCCAACCATTCAAGAATGCATTCTTTACATCGAGTTGAAGTATCTTCCAATTCTTGGAAGAGGCAATACTAAGCAAAATGCTAATAGTAGGCATCTTTGCCACAAGAGAGAAGGTCTCCTCACAATCAATTCCCTGAGTTTGTGCAAAGCGTTTTTCTACAAGCCTTGCCTTATACGTGTTAATGGAACCATCAGAATTCTTGTTGAGTTTATAGGCCCATCTTGAGCCTATTACCTTCATGGATGAAGTCTTGGGCACCAAATCCCAAGTGTTGTTTTCGTCAAGTGCTTCAATCTCTTCCTTCGTTGCATGCTTCCATTCTGATTTTGCTTTGGCCTCTTCAAAGGATGATGACTCCTCTTGGTTTATGCCCTGTGCTATGTAGATAGAATGTTTAGTTACTAATATGGTGTCAAACCCATACCTTTCTGGTTTTTTCTTTTCCCTCATAGATCTTCTTAGGCCATGATGTGATGATTCTGCCTCATGTCCAAGTTCTTGCAATTTTGCTTTACCTTTAGACTTCCATGCTTTGATCTTTTCCATCTGAGATTCTTCATCATCCTCTGAGGTGTCTCGTTCTTCAATCTTCAGTTGTTCTCTACCAATCTTTGGAAACTCTTCTTCAAGATCATATGGTAAACTGACCTTCCTGCATGAATCTTCATACCATGAATTTTTTTCATCAAAAACTACATCTCTGCTTACCAAGAATCCTTTGTTGCTAGGGTTGTATAACCTGTAACCCTTTTGATTGTTGTCATATCCAATAAATACACACCTTTCTGCCTTTGGATCCATCTTGCCTCTAACCTGTGAAGGAACATGTGCAAAACCAATACATCCAAAAATTTTACAATGATCTAATCTTGGTCTTCTTCCATTCCAAGCCTCATATGGAGTCATCCCATCAAGGGATTTTGAAGGCAACCTGTTAATCAAGTAAGTGGCTGTAGATATAGCCTCAACCCATAGATAATTAGGCAAATGATTTTCATTTAACATGGACCTTGCAGCTTCAACAATTGTCCTATTCCTCCTTTCTGCCACTCCATTTTGCTCAGGAGTGTACCTTGTAGTTACCTCTCTTTTGATTCCTCTTTCTTGAAGAAAAGAATCAAACTCATGGGAGAAGTATTCTCCCCCTCCATCTGACCTTAGTATTTTTAGAGATTTACCTGTTTGATTCTCCACAAATGCCAAATATCTTTTGAAACATGAAAAAACTTGATCTGCTGCAATCATCAGTAAAGGAGACATAATACCTTGATCCAGATATTGAAGCTTCCTTGCTAGGTCCCCATACATCTGCTGCAATCATCAATAAAGGAGACAAAATACCTTGATCCAGATATTGAATCTTCTTGCTAGGTCCCCATACATCTGTATGAACCAACTCCAAGAGATCTCCATGCATATAACCTTTCTTCATGAATGGTAACCTCTGAGACTTTCCAAATTGACATGCACTACACTTATAAATCGAATAGGATAGTCCATCTGCTACAATCATCAATAAAGGAGACATAATACCTTGATCCAGATATTGAAGCTTCCTTGCTAGGTCCCCATACATCTGTATGAACCAACTCCAAGAGATCTCCATGCATATAACCTTTCTTCATGAATGGTAACCTGTGAGAATTTCCAAATTGACATGCACTACACTTATAAATCATATGTTGTTTTGACAATTTAGGAAGTCCAAGTACACTTTGGTCCTTGCAAATTTGCTTTAATGACCTTTCACCAATATGTGCTAACCTTTTGTGCCATACTTCCAATTCTGTGAGTGTCTCACTACCATAATTGAAGAGAGCAATGTTTCTAGTGTCTTGTAATTCAAATGTGAACAATCTACCTGCCTTTTCACCTTTTGCAATTCTTCTGAATCCTTGACTTGGATCTTCAACAAATGCTCCTGCTTTTGTGAACCTGACTTGCAACCCTTTCTCTACTATTTGCCCAACACTTATCAAATTCTTTGTAATGGTAGGGACATAGAGTACCTTACTGAGTAGGTTGATGTTTCCATCAGGTGCTTTGACATTGCCTATTTTCTCCACAGGATGTTTTGTGTCATCTCGTGTTTGTACCTCATGCTTATTCCTTGGATCTTCTAAATCTGATAGGAGTGCCACATTTCCTGCCACATGATTTGAACAACCTGAATCTATGTAGAAAACATGCTCATCAGATTTACCTTGTGGCATAGCCATGTTCATGATCAATAATGAATCCTCTTTGTTTGAGTCTTCTGTGTAGTTATTGAAGTAGTTCCTTCCTTTGTATCCTCCTTGATAGTTTGAATGATTGTAGTTGTTGTTGTTGCCATGATAATTGTTGAACCTTCCTCTTGAGTAGCCATAACTTCCTCTATTGTATCCTCTGCCTCTTTAATTCCTGGAATTCCTAAAGCGATTTTCAGTTGTATGATTAGTTAATCCACAAATAGAACATGGGTTGGAATCTTGGGATCTCCCCCTGTCTTGTCTACCTCCTCTTCCTCTACCTCTGCCATGTCTTCCTCTACCTGCATAGTTAGCTTGATATGTACCTGCTTCATCATCCACTTTCTTTGCCGTTCCTTTGTTATCTTTGGACTTGCTTTTATCAATGTATAAAGCTGAAGATTTATTACCTTTAGAGCTTTCTCCATTTTTGATAAGCTTTGCCTCTTGAGTAAGTAGTTGTCCAATGAGTGTATTGAAATCAGGTACATGCATGTCCATGTACAAATCCATAGCTGTGGTGAATGCTTTCCACTTGTCATCTGCCTTCAAGCCATTGATGACCTGCCTTACAAATTGCTCTTCATCTATTACCTCTCCAATGCTTCCCAACTGATCTGCTATGTCCTTACGCTTTGTGACAAAATCAGTCACATTTTGTTTGGGAGCCTTCTTGAGAGTTGTGAAATCGAGCCATAGTTGATGCTTCCTAGCTTTAGTACTTGAAGAGAAGAAAGCTTCAAGTGCATCCCACACTTCCTGAGATGTCTTACAACTTCTAATGTGGCAACAAGAAATCTGAGATAGAGTTGAGGAGATAAGATCTTGCAAGTGCATCCTTGGAGCACCATGTGCTCAATCTTCCTTGCTCTTCTTGTGTTGGTTGACTTTTGTTCCTGAAACTTGGCATAACTTCATCTCCAACCACATAACCATATAAACTTCTACCTTGGAGATAAGTTTCCATTCTTAGTGACCAAGGTGAGTAATTACCTCTGTCCAATTTGTCAATTGATGAAGGAAATGCATCGGCCATGTTGTCCAACTTTGCTCTAATACCACTGTGAAGAGATGGATAGGTATGTGCTTGAAGATGAAGAGGTGTTGCAAAATCCTTGATCTACACCAGCCAAATGAACTCGAACTTGCTATTTTGGTTCATACACATGTCCAGTGTTTTGCATAATTCTCTGAGCACAGTAGCAACTAGCTTAATTCCTCTTGGGGAAGTCTAGCTAACTTAAAGAGCTAACTTTCAAGAGTAATCTCATAAAAAATAATGAACGACACACTGAGAATGCTGTTTAACAACTGATGACATCATCCCGATTTTCACAGGCTGCTATAGTAATGAGACCAATGAGTAGAAAAATGAACATCACTCTAGATTTAAGAATCCAATCATTATAAACATTTCTATGCTTATACTAGAGATTATGATGAATCCAAGAAGCTTTAAATCATTGAATTTGGGTAAGTATACACTGAGAAACAGCTCTGACAAGATGAGTAAAAACGTTGGGTACCTGACAGAGAAGTGAAAATGAAGAGACAGGCTTGAATTCAACTGAACATAACTAAAGATTGCAATACCCAAATGAAATGAAAATTGATGAGCATATAGTAGACTTATAGAGCTAATTGTACCAAGTTAAATCATTGAAAATGATGCACCAAGCTCAGAGAAACCATCTCTACAATCTGACTGAGAAAATTGAGAGATATGGCAGTGAGTAGTACACTTCACAAGAACATGGAAATATGAACTCAAATGATTATGAAAATGAAAGTATATTGCTTGTAAAATACAATGGACTTACTGATACATATGTGTGCCTTGTAATCACACCTTGATATGACATAAAGCTCAGCTCTTGGAGGTCTTCACATAGGTCTCTCTAACCACGACTAAAGCTGCCATCTATTTATAGTTGAGTTTGGGAGGCTAACTTCCCTCAATCACTCTCCAATCAATTAGTTATTGATTTGATTCTACCTACCACAAATCATGAATTTGTGGCTCCTCTTTCCCTTTTTGATCACGTGGACTCAACCACTTAAGATTCTTTCACTTTTACATTAAGTAAAGTCTCCAAAAGTTACGAGAGGTAGTTCACAAGTGAACTTTACATTGTCTTAATTTTAAGGCTTCTTCCATGACTTTCTGGGACTCAAGCCAATACGTAGGTTTGTCATAGACTTGCTCCAACAGCTCCCCCTCAAGACAAGTATGCTTGGGGTCTTCAATCTTCGAAGATTACCTGTAAACCAATCATAGCCTTGAATGTGCAAAGCTTTGTACCATCCAATGCTTTGGTTAGAATATCTGCACATTGATGATGAGTAGACACATATGATATTTGAATCTCTTTGCTTAGAACCTTCTCTCTTACATAGTGGTAATGAACTTCAATATGTTTAGTCCTTGCATGAAAAATAGGATTAGCAGCCAAATGAATAGAACTCATATTGTCACCACAAATAGTTGGAGTTCCGAACTCCAATCCAAGATCTTTGAATAATGTCTTCATCCACATAGCTTCTTGTGTAGCTATGGCAAGACCTCTATATTCAGCTTCAGTAGAAGAGAGAGCAATTGTGGGTTGCTTCTTGGATGACCATGAAATAAGCTTTGAACCTGCAAAGGTAAGATAACTTGAAGTGCTCCTTCTATCTTCTTTGGAGCCAGCCCAATCTCCATCAAAAAATAGCTTCAAACCTAAATCAGATACATAAGGATAATAAAGTCCTTCATTTATGGTTCCTTTGAGATACTTGAGAATCCTTTTGGCAGCATCCATATGTGGTTTCCTTGGTGTGTGCATAAATTGACTGAGCACACTCACATTGTAACATATATCTACTCTTGTCAATGTGGCATAGTTGAGACTACCCACTAGACTTTGATATGATGTGATGTCCTCTATGAGTTCACCTTCATGTGAGCTTAATTTGTGATTGACCTCCATTGGAGTACCTACAATCTTACAATCTTGCATCTTGAATTTTGACAACATGTCCTTAATGTACTTTCTTTGAGTGAGAAACAAACCATCTTTGTAGACAACTTCCAAACCTAGGAAGTAGGTAAGTGAACCCAAATCACTTATCTTGAACTCTTCTCTCATCTGATCTTTGATGTTTTGCATACCATCTACATCATTTCCTGTCAATATAATATCATCTACATATACACATAAGTAGATGACCTCAGAGTTACTCTTTTTGATAAAGAGTGAAGGATATGCCTTGCTTGGTTGAAAGCCTTTGTCCTGCAAGAATGAAACAAGCCTGAAATTCCAAGCTCTTGGAGCTTGCTTGAGACCATACAATGCTTTGTTAAGTTTACACACATAATCAGGATAAACTTGATTCTCAAAACCAGGTGGTTGTGCCATATATACCTCTTATGTTATCCAACCATTCAAGAATGCATTCTTTACATCTAGTTGAAGTATCATCCAATTCTTGAAAGAGGCAATACTAAGCAAAACCCTAATAGTAGGCATCTTTGCCACAAGAGAGAAGGTCTCCTCATAGTCAATTCCATGAGTTTGTGCAAAGCGTTTTTCTACAAGCCTTGCCTTATACGTGTTAATGGAACCATCAGAATTCTTCTTGAGTTTATAGGCCCATCTTGAGCCTGATGAAGTCTTGGGCACCAAATCCCAAGTGTTGTTTTCCTCAAGTGCTTCAATCTCTTCCTTCATTGCATGCTTCCATTCTGATTTTGCTTTGGCCTCTTCAAAGGATGATGAATCCTCTTGGTTTATGCCCTGTGCTATGTAGATAGAATGTTTAGTTACTAATGAACCCATACCTTTCTAGTTTTTTCTTTTCCCTCATAGATCTTCTTAGGCCATGATGTGATGATTCTGCCTCATGTCCAAGTTCCTGCAATTTTGCTTTACCTTTAGACTTCCATGCTTTGATCTTTTCCATCTGAGATTCTTCATCATCCTCTGAGGTGTCTTGTTCTTCAATCTTCGGTTGTTCTCTACCAAGCTTTGGAAACTCTTCTTCAAGATCATATGGTAAATTGACCTTCCTGCATGAATCTTCATACCATGAATTGTTTTCATAAAAAACTACATCTCTGCTTACCAAGAATCCTTTGTTGGTAGGGTTGTATAACCTGTAGCCCTTTAGCTCAGAGGTGAAGAACTTGCTATTTTGGTTCATACACATGTCCAGTGTTTTGCATAATTCTCTGAGCACAGTAGCAACTAGCTTAATTCCTCTTGGGGAAGTCTAGTTAATATAAAGAGCTAACTTTCAAGAGTAACTACATAAAAAAATAATGAACCACACACTGAGAATGATGTTTAACAACCGATGACATCATCCCGATTTTCACAGGCTGCTATAGTAATGAGACCAGTGAGCAGAAAAATGAACATAACTCGAGATTTAAGAATCCAATGATTATAAAAATTTGTATGCTTATACTAGAGATTATGATGAATCCAAGAAGCATTAAATCATTGAATTTGGGTAAGTATACACTGAGAAACAGCTCTGACAAGATGAGTAAAAAAGTTGGGTACCTGACAGAGAAGTGAAAATGAACAGACAGGGTTGACTTCAACTGAACATAACTAAAGATTGCAATACCCAAATGAAATGAAAATTGGTGAGCATATAGTAGACTTATAGAGCTAACTTTACCAAGTTAAATCACTGAAAATAATAGACCAAGCTCAGAGAAACCATCTCTGCAATCTGGCTGAGAAAACTAAGAGATATGGCAGTGAGTAGTACACTTCACAAGAACATGGAAATATGAACTCAAATGATTATGAAAATGAAAGTATATTGCTTGTACAATACAATGGACTTACAGACACATATGTGTGCCTTGTAATCACACCTTGGTATGGCATAAAGCTCAACTCTTGGATGTCTTCACATAGGTCTCTCTAACCACGACTAAAGCTGCCATCTATTTATAGTTGAGTTTGGGAGGCTAACTTCCCTCAATCACTCTCAAATCAATTAGTGATTGATTTGATTCTCTACCTACCACAAATCACGAATTCGTGGCTCCTCTTTCCCTATTTGATCAAGTGGACTCAACCACTTAAGATTCTTTCACTTTTACATTAAGTAAAATCTTCAAAAGTTACAAGAGGTAGTTCACAAGTGAACTTTACATTGTCTTCATTTTAAGGCTTTTTCCATGACTTTGTGGGACTCAAGCCAATACTTAGGCTTGTCATAGACTTGCTCCAACAATGGGACCCCCGAATCCCACAAAGAAGAGGTTGCTTATGCATTTCTAGAGAAGTTTGAAAATTCTCTCGTCTCCTTCATGTGGGGCCCATTTGATTTTAAACTTCTTGTTCTCAAGGGAAAACACTTTATGATAAAGGTAGGGGCTTTTTACAATTGGAAATTCTTTTGACTAAAAGAAAAAAATATTTTTTGATCAACCATTCTTTATGAGGGTTTCCAAAGTTAGTAGCACATATCTTTTTCGATATCTTCTATAGGGTCTCACCTCTTATAGCATTCCACAATGTTGAGGAACATTCGATCACTTCACCCAACGACACTTGCTTCCAATGTATTTGTCCCTATAGCAACATGATTCTCCCAAGGGTCCACAAGATCGAAATTGACTTGGGGCATGAAAAGAAGAGGTCTCCCAAATCCTCATTGCCATGTATGCATTGTGGGCACCAAGAGGGAACCCTACAACTTTTGCTAGCTTTTACATTGGCCCTGGTGGAGGATTTTCCACATAGGCACAAATTCTTTTATCTTGATAAGGGGGTGCCTTCCACTCAAAGCAAAGTCCGAAGTGTTTATATGCTTCAAACAGGTTTTGGTTTTGGCTGAAAATCTATCAGCATGTAAAATGGGCATCCTCCATTGTGATCGAGGTAAATATGTCTTCTAACTTTAATGCATTTCTGGTTGAATGTAGGATAAAACATCAGTGTACAGTTTTGTATACACCATAGAATGGAGTTGCTGAATGGAAGAATAGGTCACTCATGGAGATGGTTGGTGTATGGTCAAGAGTCAGGCTTTACCACATAGTTTGTGGCTTGAGGCTCTCATGTGTGTAGCACTTAACAGGTGTCCCACTAAAGCACTGCAGTCTATCACTCCATATGAGTCTTCGCATGGTCGCAAGCCATTTGTTGCTCATATGTTGAAGATTCACATACTAATTAGACATAGAGACCTGAAGATGTATGAAGGTTGAAAAAAAGACAAAGAGAAGCAGAAACAAATCATTTAGAAAAATCAAAGCCTTAGTGAAGGGACAAATTCACGACTGTAACATAGTTCACAGAAACTTCCACAATTACGATTTTTTTTCTCGAATCAAAAATGTGGATGTAGAAGCGCTTGTAGTAGACGCAAGTGTGCGTATGTAGAGATGAATAATAGAACCTGAAATGTCGAGTATTCATCTGAGAGAGAGATGGTAAGGAAGAACTACTTAGTATAGGAGAGTTTTCCATGGCTATGAGCGAAGTGAGGCCAAGCCATTCTGTACACATCTTCTCTAATAGAAAACACATACTTATGTGGAAAGATCTGAGCACATTCTCCTTGTGTGAAGAAATCTAAGTGATTTCATGTTACTGTGAAAGTTAGTTAACAGTTACAATTATCTCTGTACACGTTTTACGGTACTTCTACAAGTTAGATGTCACAGTATAGTGTAAAGTTTTTCATGAATGATAGCTTAACGTGAAGCTAGTAGTCTCAACTACAAATTCATCAAAGAGTTTTGTAAAACGGGACATGTACACACAGTACTAAGTCTGACCGTAAAGGCATCCAGAATTGGTGAAGGTTTTTCTGCAAACTTCAGATAAAGTTCATTCACTGAAGGAAGCTCAGGTATTACTTCCTTACTTCAATTACAAACATTTGAAGTAACTACAAACAGAATTGTAGTTGATTTCGGTAAGATTTTGGTAAGATTACGATGACAGTCCAGTAATAGTCCAGTGAAGTTCCGATGAAATTGTGGTAAGTTCAAAACACATTTTTGGCACATTTAAGTGGCAGAAAGAATATCTAACAGTAATTAAACAAAGTATTGTAAAGACTTAAGTAAGTCAGATCAGAATTGAAGCCTGAAGGAAAGGAAAGTTTTCGGTAAAGTGAATTTTCAGATTTCACTAAACTTAGTTGTAAAGTTTTAAGTTTCAGAAAGGTTGCTAAGCTACTGATGATTATAAAGGTGTTCTAATATCCCTCTAGCTTAGTTCTTGTTGTGGCATGGCAATATTCCACAGCTTATTTTACAAGCTTTTGTCACGTCAATCAAACGACAACAAGTGGTATCAGAGCAAAAAAGGTTCTGAAGAGAAGAAAAGGTTCTCAAGAGTAAACGTAAGTAAAGATACAAAAGAATTTGAAGAATTCTTCACAAGAAAGGTGAAAGCTGAGGAGATCAACAACAAACGGCATCAGAGAAGCATTCCAAAGTCATTCTCAAGGGTAAAGATTTACAAAAGGTAAAATCCTTTAACGCTATACTCACCGGCAGTAACAGAAACAAGAAGATTATGGCAGATCATATTTCTATTGACAAATTGGACAGAGATAACTATCCCGCATGGGTAATGCGAATGGAAGCCTTACTTATGAGTAAGGACTTAATGATATATGTGATAGGAGAAGAAAAGAAGCCTACTTTTGGAGACGACAGTCAACCGAAGAAAGAAGAGTTAGAAGCCTTGAAACTATGGCAGAAGAAAGATGCAATGACAAGAGCTTATATCTACAATACCATTTCAGATCATCTACTACCACATATTAGAGGTCTGGAGAAAGCGGAAGATGTATGGAGTGCACTGGAAGATCATTTCCAAAACACTACCAAAACTAGGAAAGCTAGCTTATGGTCAGAGTTTACAACGTTCAAGAAAAAGCAAAGTCAAAGCATTAGTGATTATGTCACTAAGATGAAGGACTTGACAGACAGTCTTGGGTCTATTGACGAAGATATCGAAGATCACAGGTTAATAGCACAAGTGCTTGCAGGATTGAGAGGAGATGAAAGGTGGAAACCTTTCGTACTCTCAACTGAACTTTCATTAAATCATTTTGTATCAGATTTAAATCAGTTGCTTGGACTAATGCTAACATTTGAGCAAGATTTGAAGATAGATGGAGATAAAGGACAATATCCAACTTATCCTCAATAGCCAACATACAGAATACATCACTTCTTTCAGCCATGGTCGGTGACTAAAATACCTTGATGCAGAAAATTCACTGTATCTCAAAAAGTTGAACAGAACTGCCCAGAAGAATTTCGCTAGACTTGTAGCACACTTCGAGATGCTTATACTGGTGAATAGAAAGTGGCATATACCTTTGGCACAAAAAGACAAAATAGCCTCCACAAGCACTGCGATAGTGAGTTCGGAGGCCGAAACTACTCAGATCACGATTTCGACACCACAGAGCGAAGCCGTTTTGATCTCGAAAACACGTTGAGTATGCTCACTAGAATTTGTGCGATTCTGAGACTGCAACCGGACGAGTGTCAATGGTGCCTAGAAGTGATGACTTGCTCTGATACCAATTGTTGGAGTTAGACATGTGTGAAAGCACGCGAACAACACAAGGAAGAAGAAGAAGCTTGGAGCACAACACACAATACTAAATGTATTACTAGAGAATGTACAAAGATAAGTAGCCCATTACGACAATAGGCGTATATGCAAGCCGAGGGAAAAAACCTCCTAAAGAGGGAAAAAAGTGCCCCGGCGGTCCAGTGTGTTCACACACATCACTACCTAAATATATCAACATATTCCACACCTCTCTAGCAAAACTCTGGCAACTTACTATCTATGTGTTTCCAAGCGTCAGAATGTGTAGGAACTCACATTATACCATATGTAGACCTGCTGTTTACATGGCATGACATTAATTGAGCTATAGATTTGCATCTCAACATGCTCTTAATTCTTGGAATGATAGGAAAGTGATGAAGAACCTTTGTGGGGAGTGCTTCGCTCACAAGGTCTTCTCTAAACCTTTTTTCTCCACACTTTGGACATATGTGGAGGTGATCATACTCCTTGCAAAAGATATTTGATTATATTTAATATATTTCCTAAATAAGATATATATTTTATTATATCTATTAATATTAAACCTAGAATCCTATTTTATGTATATATATATATATATATATATATATATATATATATATATATATATATATATATATATATATATATATATATATATATATATATATATATATATATATATATATATATATAAAATTTTTATTCAAAAACCCTAGTTCCTTTCATATTTATTTATGTATAATATATTTATCATAGAACCCTAGTTCTTTACCTATCTAATTATATATACTAACTTTAAACTTAAAACCCTGATATATTTAAATATACATAGCACATTTGATTATATATACTAATTTTTAACTAAGTTTTATATATATTTGATTATATATATTAATATTAAACCTAAAATCCTATTTTTTATATATTTAAATAGTTTTTTTTTAATTCAAAAACCATAGCTCTTTTCAAATTTATTTATGTATACTAATATTTATCATGTGTATGTATGTGTATATGTGTGTATATTTGAGTATGCATACATATGTATATGAACATTAAACCTAAAACCCTATTTCTTATATATTTAATTATATATATTTATTTTAATTCGAAAACCCTAATTTCTTATATATGTAATTATTATATATCCTAATTTTTATTTGATTATATATATTAATATTAAACCTAAAACTCTTTTTTTATATTTTTAATTATATATATTTAGTTTAATTCAAAAAATCCTAAATTTTGATATGCTTAATTATACATAATACATTTGATTATAGATTCTATTTTTTCGTTAAATTTTATTTGATTATATATATTAATATTAATCCTAAAACCCTATCTTTTATATTTATATATATATATATTTTCTAAATTTTACTTGATTATATATATTAATGTTAAACCTAAAACCCTATTTTTAATATATTAAATTATATATCTATTTTAATTCAAAAACCCTAATTTCTTATATATTTAACTATACATAGTACATTTGATTATATATTTTAGTTTTTTCCTATTTTTTATTTGATTATATATATTAGTAATAAACCTAAAACCTTATTTCTTATATAATTAATTATAAATATTTACTTTAATTCAAAAACCCTAATTTCTTATGTGTGTATATGTGTGCATGTGTGTATGTATATTTGTGTGTATGTGTCTATGCATGTGCATGTATGTTTAAACCCTAAAACCCTTATCCTAAAGATCTAGACCTAAAACATGTATATGTGTGTATGCGTATATATATATATATATATATATATATATATATATATATATATATATATATATATATATATATATATATGTATGTATGTATGTATGTATGTATGTATGTATGTATGTATGTATGTATGTATGTATGTATGTATGTATGTATGTATGTATGTATGTATGTATGTATGTATGTATGTATGTATGTATGTATGTATGTATACATATATATATGTGTGTATATATATATATATATATATATATATGTGTGTGTGTGTGTGCGTATATGTGTATATGTGTGTATGCATGTGTGTATGTATGTAAAAGTCCAAAACCCTAATCCTAAAACCCTAACCCTAAAGCATGTATCTACGTGTATGTGTGTATGTATATGTGACATGTGTGTTTGTGTATGTGCATGTATGCATGTGTATAAATATGTGTATGTATATATGTGTGTATGTATATGTGTATATGTGTGTATGCATATGTCTATGTATGTAAAAATGCTAAAACCTAATCCTAAAGAAATAGACCTAAAACATGTAGATGTGTGTATGCATGTGTGTGAAAGCATGTTAATCTTTACAAGAATGGGATGTCGGGGACATAGCTAATTAGCTGGAAAAAGCCGATCCTTCTTCACTGAAGATCGTGCAATATTTATTGAAAGAGAAGTAAAAGCTAGGTGGTGGGGCCAAAGTAGGTGGCAATATGCATGCTGGAGCATGGAGCATTCATGACGTGGGTTTTTCTGCTTGCTGCATGTTGGAGAGTCTGCCACAATACCTCATCTTGCTTGGGAGTTTTTCCACGTAGCTGATTGTTGTCTTTGGTAGCCATAAATTTGTTATGGAGCGTGCAAGGCAGAGGTTTTCTTGGCTACCATTTTGTTGATCGTGTGTTGTTGTAATGAGTCATGACCGAATCTTTCAACGATAGTCTTGATGGGCAATGGAAGACATACATGCGCAACACAAAATCAGAGGCTTTAATCAACTCTAAAGAATCGGTTATCACATTTTCTTCTGCTCATTGCGCTTCAGGTTCCCTAACTTTCATGCTACCAAGAATAAGGTCGACCTAGAAGCTGTGTATTGGATATTACTAGCCGAAGTTGAAGTGGAAAATCGACTCCGTTAAGAGCCAAAAATAGACTTTGGAAGCCACCACCAGCATGTATCCTTGGGATAGAAAAGACATTACAAAGCTTGATGCGCTTTCTATGGGTTGCAGAGTAGGAATGCTTTTCCAACTCCCTGCATGGAGCGTTCATGACATGGGTTTTTCTGCATGCTGTATGTTGGAGAGTACGCCGCAGTACCTCATCTCGCTTGGGAGTTTTTTTGCGTGCTACATGTTGAGTGGGGAATAGTGAGAGGGACTCCATCAGTATAGGCATTTTTTTTGCATGCTGCGTCCTGAGTGGGGAATATTGATAACTATTTTTCTGCGCACTGCATGTTGGAGAGTACGCCACAGTACCTTTTATCGCCTGTGAGTTATTCTACGTGCTACATGAGTGGGAACAATGAGAGGGACTCCATCACTATACGTATTTTTTCTATGTGCGACATCTGAGTCTATACAGATAACTATTTTTGTGCATATCACAAATTTTGGTTTGGAGATCATTCCTAAAAATTTGATGACAAGAAGCATGACACCCTTTTCATGCAATAGTGTTTCCAATCACATTGGCAATGGCTGAGAGAGCTAAACCTTTACTTAAGCCAACATTGGTTATGGTCAGATGGTGCAACTTCTTGTTGTAAAGACTAATGACATTGATTTTATGGTGATGTGTGGGCTCTTGGCCCCTGCACATTTTGTACGATTCCCTCATTAATCTACTTTTTTCTTGTTCTCTAAAAAAAGGGAAGCTATATACGAGTAACATCTCAGATTGTGGATGATTGTTGTAGGTTTAAAAGTATGCCTAACAATGTCCATTTAGTTTCATATTGTTCATTCGTTGTATCTAACATATGAGGTTTTGGATGATTGTTGTAGGTTTAAAAGTGGTATAACAAGTCTACATACGTAAGTGATGGAGCACATAATGATATTATATGAGCATACTCAATGTAAAGTCAATTTAATAAAATGGATTGATGAGTGGTAGATGTTATTGTATTTATGGTTTCTTCATCATTTGTAGTGTGTTGATGCAGAGCAATCTTGGACAAGCGAACTGATGGAAGTTAATACAATAGCAGTAATGGAAAGTGATCAGCAAGCATTAAAATGTTATTGGAAGGAAAAGAAAAGGAAAGATAGATACACAATAATGTCAAGGTCGGGGAATAATGTGGAGGGTAATGCTTATTGCAGTTCAAGCAACTTGGATCGCATTGTGGATAAGATCATCAAGTATTTTATAATCAAACTAGGCACTTATGTTGTGAAGATAAAATCAAGGAACTAAATAGGATGTTGTAGAGTCCATGTATTGGGCAACGTTTTGATGCAATGGGCAGTAACAAAGATCATGTAACATGTGCAATTTTCATCAATCTTCAGAATACACTGCAAAGTATGAGAAAGAATTCTGATGACCTTATATTGAAGAGATCAACACTGATGATGGCTCTAAATAGTGATGCATCTTCATCAACAAATCAGATAAATATTTCAAGACTTTCTAGGGTATTCGGAGTAAGCAAGAAACTCGCCCATGATACGATTGGACGGTTAAGTACAGGTGAGTCTGATCATAGTTGTTTGAAGGAAAGTGGTAGGGCAACACGTACCACATGTATCACATAAGAGGTCAAGCATCTGATTATCACGTTTTGGACAACAGAGAGCAGGGTGTCACCAAATAAGAAGGATATAAGCAGGACCCGACTTGACAGAAATCAATATTTGGAGCATCCTGTTCACCTTCTTGATGTATCTCAGGTGATCCTATTTTCAATCATCAGTTCACAATTTTAGCTAATTATACAAGAACCAATAACAAGTAACTTATAGTAACAATCTAATAGTAATAGCTAACTAGTAACTAGCTAATAGTAATACCTAACTAGTAACAAGCTATTTAGAAATAGCTTATTACAAACAACTAACCAAGAAACTGGCTCTTAAGTAATAGCCAATTAGTAACAAGCTAATTAGCAATAGCTAATTACTAATAACCATCCATGAACCAAATACTTATTAATAGTTAATTGGTAACAAGATAATTAGTAATAACTAATTACTAACAACTAACCAAGAAGTAGCTACATAATAATAATGAACTCTTGACAAGCTAAATACTGATAGGTAATTACTAACAACTAAGAACCAGCTACTTAGTAATAGGTAACTAGTAACAAGATAATTAGTAATAGATAATTACAAACAACTAACCAAGAACTAGTTACGTAGTAATAGCTAATTAGTAGAAGCTAATTAGTAATAGCTAATTACAAACAGCTAACCAAGAACTAGCTGCTTAGTAATATTTGAATACTAACAAGTTAATTAGTAGTAGATAATTACTAATGACTAACTAAGAACTAGCTACTTAGTAATAGCTAATTGGTAACAAGCTAAATCAGTAATAGATTATTAGTAATAATTAATTACAAACAATTAACCAACGACTAGCTACTTACAATTAACAAGCTAAATAGTAGTAGCTAATTATTGAGAACTAACTAAGAATCAACTACGTAATAATAGGTTACTACTGGCAAGCTAATTAGTAATAGCTAATTACAAACAAATATCTAGGAACCAACTACTTAGTAATAGCTTATTAGTAACAAGCTACTTAGTAATAGCTAATTAATAACAAGCTAGTTAGCAATAGCTAATTACAAATAGCTAACCAAGAACCAACTACTTAGTAATAGCTAATTAGTAAGAAGCTAATTAGTAATAGCTAGTTAGAAACAACTAACCAATAACCAGCTACTTAGTAATAGCTAATTACTAACAAGCTAATTTGTAACAAGCTACTTAGCAATAGCTAATTAGTAGAAGCTAATTAGTAATAGCTAATTACAAACAACTAACCGAGAACCAACTACTTAGTAATAGCTAGTTACTAACAAGCTAATTAGTAACAAGCTAATAAGTAACAAGCTAATGAGTAACAAGCTAATTAGTAACAAGCTAATTAGTAATAGCTAATTACGAACAACTAACCAAGAACACGCTACTTAGTAATAGCTAATTACTAACAAGCTAATTAATAATAGCTAATTAGTAACAAGCTAATGAGTAACAAGCTAGTTAATAACAAGCTAATTAGTAATAGCTAAATAGTAACAAGCTAATGAGTAACAAGCTAGTTAGCAACAAACGAATCAGTAACAAGCTAATTAGTAATAGCTAATTAGTAACAAGCTAATTAGTAATAGCTAATTACAAACAACTAAGCAATAACAAGCTACTTAGTAATAGCTAATTACTAACAAGATAATTAGTAATAGCTAATTAGTAAGAGCTAATTAGTAACAAGATAATGAGTAACAAGCTAATTAATAACAAGCTAATTAATAACAAGCTAATTAATAACAAGCTAATTAATAACAAGCTAATTAGTAATAACTAATTAGTAACAAACTAATTAGTAATAGCTAATTACAAATAGCTAACCAAGAACTAGTTACATAGAATAGCTAAATAGTAACAAGCTAATGAGTAAGAAGCTAGTTAGTAACAAGCTAATTAGTAACAAGATAATTAGTAATAGCTAATTAGTAATAGCTTATTAGTAACAAGCTAATTAGTAATAGCTAATTACAAACAACTAACCAAGAACAAGCTACTTAGTAATAGCTAATTACTAACAAGCTACTTAGTGACAAGATAATTAGTAACAAGATAATTAGTAACAAGCTAATTAGTAACAAGCTAATTATTAACAAGCTAATAAGTAATATCTAACTAGTAACAAGCTAATTAGTAATAGCTAACCAAGAACCAACTACTTAAGTATAGCTAATTAGTAACAAGCTAATTAGTAATAGCTAATTCGTAACAAACTAATTAGCAACAAGCTAATTAGTAACCAGCTAATTAGTAACAGGCTAATTAGTAAAAGCTAATTAGAAACAACTAACCAAGAACGAGCTACTTAGTAATAGTTAAATACTAACAAGCTAATTAGTAATAGTTAATTAGTAACAAGCTAGTTAGTAACAATCTAATTAGTAACAAGCTAATTAGTAATAGCTAAATAGTAACAAGCTAATGTGTAACAAGCCAGTTAGTAACAAGCTAATTAGCAATAGCTAATTAGTAACAAGCTCATTAGTAATAGCTAATTACAAACAACTAACCAAGAACAAGCTACTTAGTAATAGCTAACTACTAACAAGCTAAGTAGTAATAGTTAATTAGTAACAAGATAATGAGTAACAAGCTAATTAATAACAATCTAATTAGTAATAGCTAATTAGTAAGAAGCTAATTATTAATAGCTAATTAGTAACAAGCTAACCAAGAACCAGCTACTTAGTAATAGCTAATTGCTAACAAGCTAATTGTTCTCAGTAATAGCTAATTACTAAGAACTAACTAAGAACCAGCTACTTAGTAATGGCTAATTACAAATAGTTAACCAAGAACTAGCTACTTAATAATAGCTAATTACTAATATGTTAATTAGTAAGAAACTACCAACCGTGGCGATTTAGAATAAGCAATTTTTTGATGGGGAAAGGTTTGTGGGGACTTGTGAGTGGTGGAGAGCCAAAACCCTACATAGATGAGGTAAATCCAACCAATGACCAGAGAAGAGCAGTAAGAGAGTGGGATGAAAGGGACAAAAGGGTCATTTTCATTTTATCTCAGCATATTAGCAACTCTATGGTAGGGCATATTCAAGATTTGGATACATCGAAGAAGGTGTGGGAGTGCTTGGAGAGATTGTACTCAACCTCCACAAAAGCTAGAAAAATTCAGCTCAAGAATGAGCTAAATAATCTTAGGAAAAGCCCCTCTCAAGGTGCTAATGATTACATATTAAAGGTTAAAGAGCTTGCAGATGCACTAGGGTCAATCGATTGTGCCCTAGATGATGACGATCTTGTCGCCCACACCCTAAATGGACTTAGGGATGATGAAAAATGGAGGGCTTTCACAACTTCAGTGTATGTAAGGGACTCTCTTCCTGATTTTGATCAACTAATCACTCTCATGGTGACAGAGGAGATGAACCTTGGTGGTCATAATGCCAAGGATAGCCAAGGGCAATTGTTGTATGCAGGTAGAGGAAGAGGAAGACACAACCGAGGTGCTACAAGAGGAAGAGGAAGATATCAAAGCAACCAAGGAGGTCAAGGACAACAAGAAAATGCAGGTCAAAGAGGTGGAAGAGCCACAAATAGAGGAAGAGGTGCAAGATTTGGTGGAAGAGGACAAGCCACTTCAAATGGATGATTTGTATGCGGTAAGCCCGGTCACTTTGCAAATGAATGCTATCATAGAGCTCAAAGACAAGGGAATCAAAGCAACAACAACAATTATAGAGGGCAAGGTAATTATGCAAACACATCATCCAGCCAAGGGAATGATTATTTACTTGCCATGAGGTATGGTGAAGATACAACTCAAGCTAGTGAAGATGTATGGTATGTAGACAGTGGATGTAGCAATCATATGTCATGTCAAAAGGATCTTTTTAGTAATTTGCAGGTCCCAAAGCATCAAGGGCATGTGGAAACAGGTGATAACTCAGAGCATACCATTCAACATGTCGGAGATATCAGTTTGGAAGGAAATCAAAGAGCAAAGTGCTTATCAGAGGTATTACATGTCCCTACTATTACCAAAAACTTGATTTCGGTAGGCCAAATGGTAGAAAAAGGCTATCAAGTTAGGTTCAATGAAAGAGGATGTTTTGTTGAGGATCCAAGGGCAGGTTTCAAGCTCATAGCAAAAGGAAAAAAGCAAGGGAGAATGTTCATAATGGACATAAATCAGCCACACCATTCAATGTATGTCACAAATGGAGACAAGAGGATAGCAAATTTGGATCTATGGCATAAACGAATAGGTCACATCAACCTACAAAAGCTCAAGGACATGCAAAGGAGGAGCTTGGTAAGAGGCCTACCAAATTTTACATCTAAAATGTTGCATGAAATTTGTGTAGCTTGCCAACAAGGAAAACAATCAAGGCTGCCCTTCAAGAAGAGTACCTATGTAAGTGCAAATGTTTTAGACCTCATTCACACGGATGTTTGGGGTCCAACAAGAGAAGCATCCCTTGCTGGAAATAGGTATTTTGTAACCCTCATTGATGACTTTTAAAGAAAAGTGTGGTTGTATTGCATTAGAAACAAATCAGATGTGTTCCACTACTTCAAGAAATTCAAACCACAGGTGGAGAAGGAGTCTGGCAAGTTTATCAAAACTTTGAGATCCGATGGAGGGGGAGAGTATTTCTCCCATGAATTTTCTGAATTTTTGCAGGTCAATGGCATCAAAAGATAATTTACATGCAAGTATACCCCTCAACAAAATGGGGTAGCAGAGAGAAAGAACAGACACATAGCAGAGGTAGCAAGGTGTATGCTCAATGAAATGAATATGCCGCATTGTTATTGGGGAGAGGCTACATATACAGCCACATACATCATGAATAGATGTCCTACATCAGGTATACATCATCTAACCCCTAAGGGAGCATGGAGTGGAAGAAAACCTTGCATTTCACATCTTAGAATCTTTGGTTGTATATGCTATGTACATGTACCTCAAGAGTTGAGGTCAAAGTTAGATGCCAAATCTGAGAGGTGTATTTTTTTGGGATATTCTATGGAACAAAAGGGGTATAAATGCTATAATCCCATCACCAAGGAGCTGAAGGTAAGTAGGGATGTTGTCTTTGATGAGTTGAAGCCTTGGTATGCATGCACAAGTCCATTGCAGGTTGAAGACATAGGTGAGACAGATTTGAAGAATGATGATAGAGTTCAAGAAAGCATGGATTTGAGTGGTCCAAGCAACTCATGCAACACAAGGACACCCTCACCATGGAGTGGAAGGCTTAGGGAAAGAGAGACCAACTCTGAAGAAAGCAAAGTCAAAGGCAAAGAGAAGATTTCAGTTGAAGAAGGAAGCTATGTGGACGAGAACATGTTGGAAGATGAAGAGATAGAAGAAGTTCAAACTCCAGGAGTGGCCAAACAAAGAAAGAAGATGGCAACCACACCAAAAGGAAGTGAAAGAAGGTCTTCAAGAGTAAGATATCTAGTACAAAGGTTAACATATGATAATTTCATTGCAAAGCATTATGCATACATGACTCAGGTAATCAAGGACAAAGAACCAACTAGTTATGAAGAAGCTAAGGATTGCAAGGAATGGCAAGAGGCAATGAAGGAAGAGCTCAAAGCACTTGATGAGAACCATACTTGGAGCTTGGTTTCAGCTCAAGAAGGCATGAAGGTGATAGGTAATAAGTGGGTTTACAAAATTAAACGAAATTCAGATGGTTCCATTGCTAGGTACAAAGCAAGGTTGGTGGCGAAAGGCTTCTCCCAAAGCTACGGGATAGATTATGATGAAACTTTCAGCCCCGTAGCCAAGATGCCAACAATTAGGACTTTGATTGCAGTGGCCACATCAAGGAAATGGAGCTTATATCAGTTGGATGTGAAGAATGCCTTCCTCAATGGAGAGCTTGAAGAAGTAGTCTACATGAGCCAACCTCAAGGATTTGCTAGTATGAGGTACCCAAATCATGTTTGCAAGCTAAGGAAAGCACTATATGGACTAAAGCAAGCCCCAAGGGCTTGGAATCAAAGGTTAGTGGATTATTTATCAAGTTGTGGATACAAAGAAAGTGTTGCAGATCCATCACTTTACATGAAGAAGCAAGGAGACAAGACGGTATATATATGCATCTATGTGGACGATTTGATCATCAGAGGAAGTGATATTGCAAGTATTAAAGATATCAAATCAAAGCTAGGAAAGGAGTTCAAGATATCTGATCTTGGAACACTAAAATACTTCTTGGGAATAGAGGTAATCTATGCACACAATGGCATCTTCTTGATTCAAAGAAAATACTTGTTGGATGTGCTATACAGGTTTGGTATGAGTGGTTGTAAGCCACTTTCTCAGCCCATGGAGCCCAATACAAAGTTGGTTGCAGGTCAAGGAGAGGCTATACAAGATATTACACTATATAGAAGCATAATTGGTTCATTAATTTATGCTACATTCACTAGACCTGATCTTGCATATGTAGTAGGTGTTCTCTCTCAATTTTTGCATGCACCTACTCATGATCATCTTATGGCGGCAAGAAAGGTGCTTCGTTACATCAAGCACACCATCAACCAAGGTCTATTTTACTCATATGATGCTGATCTAAGTGTCAAAGGATATAGTGATGCTGATTGGGCAGGTAGCAAGGATGATCGAAGGAGTACATCGGGTTATGTTTTCATGATAGGTACAAAAGTGATCTCTTGGAGCTCTAAGAAGCAACCCACTGTTGCTCTTTCATCCACAGAGGCTGAGTAAAGAGGTTTAGCATTGGCTACATGTGAGCTATTATGGCTTAAGAAGATACTTAAGGACTTGGAAGTGGAAGTGGAGGAGTTTCCTCTTTATGGAGACAACATTTCAAGCATCTATCTAGCTAACAATCCCATGTTTCATGCAAGGAGCAAGCACATAGAGGTTCATTACCACTTCGTTAGAGAAAAGGTGATGGCAAAAGAGCTAGATATAAGGTATGTGAACACTAAAATGCAGGTTGCAGACATGATGACAAAGTTTCTTGAAGGTACAAAGCTTGGAGGATTCAAGGAAGCTATCAACATAAGAGACATAGGCTGAAGCAACAAAGGAAAAGACTTGAGCTTGAGGGGGAGTGTTGAAAGTTTTTCAAGCTCAAGAGTGTGGGAACATGCCCCAAATTGAACCTTCCACATCATCCACAATCAAAGGAGGCTGATTTCCATGAGTTGAAGGCATCAAATCATGCCCATAATGGAAATAATTTGATTAGAGAAGATTTGGCTCACCTCTTGATGTGATTGGACCTCACTTTTGACATGTATATGCTTTTGATTGGTTAAAGAGGTTAGTATGAGGTCTTTAAAACCTCTAATGAGTTGTATTATGACTTAGAGTCGTGGAAATACGTGGCCAAGCTGCCCCCTTGCTTAAGCACACCCCCTACTAGCTGTTCTCTGCATATTTTGCAGAAATTTCACTTTTACACACTATATCTATCTAGATGTTTTTGGCAGACCCCCCGATCTTGTAATTGTTGTTTCTCCTTCATCCGGAATCCATTTGCAATGATTTTTGTCTTGTTGGAAAGCTTATAAGTTCTACTTTGTCTGGTATAAGTCTCAGGTTCAGTGCCTGCACATGTGCAGAGAAATGTCCAGAACAGTGTCTGTCTAGTTAGCTCATACTCTGTGGAGAGATCAAGTTGTCTGTTTTGTTGCAGCTGGTTGAGGCATCATCTAATATTCAAATGGAGTGATTTTACTCTCATTTGAAAGATCTTAACGTCTAGTTTATGCTTGCAAAATTTCATTTTCAGTCTCTGCATATACTCAGAGAAACTTAGAAAATACAGAGCCTATGTCTGAAAAATTGCAGGATCCTAGGAGGGTTCATTTGCTTTTGTTGTGCACATAGGAGTGTTTATCCTCCAACAATGTGTACATGGATGCATGTGCATGTGCATATGCATTTGTATATATATATGTATGTGTGTGTATGTCTGTATGTGCATAAGTATGTGTTTATGTGTGTATGTGCATGCATGTGCATGTGTATGTATGCATATGTGTATGAATTTTGCTTAGAAATAGCTTTTTGATAAAAAATATTCTCAATAAAAAATCCTCGTGATCATAAATGAATTCATATCCAATTTTGTATTCGGGTTTATTCAGAGACCCTCCAATAAACCAAACATATTCATTATTTTTCTATCATTCGATCAAATAAATGCATCATTGATGGTTGCTGTATGTAGAGCACCTCCTCTAGATCTCCATTAAAAAAAAAGAATTCTTCACATCAAGTTGATACATCTTCCAAGGCTTGCTGCAATTGCAATGATTTTTTGGATGGTAGTCATCTTAGCCACAGTGATCAATTTTTATTCATAATCTATTCCATATGTCCGAGCAACGCCTTTAGCTACAAGCCTAGCTTTATACCTAGCAATAGTACCATCATAATGTTTTTTAACTTATATTTCCACTTGTTGCCAATGAAATTCTTATCCTTCTTCCATGGCACTAGTGTCCAAGTGTGATTATCCTCCAAAGCTTTGATTTCCTCCTGCATAACTTCTTGCCACTTCCTGCATGTATTTGATTCTTCAAAGCATGTGGGTTCTTTAACAACCTTTCTCATATATGGTTAATGTCTAGCCATGAATGAATCATAGATAAGTCTTTCAACTGGATACCTTACTCTATCAAAACTTTTATCTTGCCATTCCATTGATTTTTTGTTAACCTTTGAGCTCCCCTCCTTCTTTGCATGAAGAGCTACATTTAGGTCAATCCATAAGAATTCATCTTCTTCTAACTATCTGATTTTGTCCTTGCCCTTGCTCTTTGCATCACTAAGTTGACTTGATGTAGGACCTCTGTTCATTGATATATTTGAAGCATATCAAGGTAAAAGCTCATCAAATTTGACATTTCTTAATATATTTAGGTCCTTGTTGTGGATTTATAGCATCTATAACCCTTTTGTTCACCTACATAACCTATAAAAACACATCTCTCTAATCTATAATCAACGTTGATCCTTATAGTGTGTACATCCAAACAGTCTTTAGTGTGACACATGTGCTTTCCTATTGTACCAAGCTTCACAGGGTGTTGTTGATGGAGATGATTAATCTCCAAAAGACAAGCTAAACTTGAGTTTAGTACACCTCTATGTCAGATATAGCTCAAAACTTTCACAAATTTTTAAGTTCTTTACCAAAATATGAAAACTCAGCTTCTCTATGAAAACTAGCTTGACTCAGAAAAGCCTTCCTCATAAAATTCACTCATTGACTGATGAAATGATTACATTTTTCTATAACAATTTGTCACAACACTCTTGTAGTGTTTGCACAACTATTCCAAGTTAAAGTTCTTCAAAAGAACTTACAAAACTTTAGATTTACTTCAATAAATAAACCTGTGTCTGAAAGAAGCTACTGGCGACTTTTACATATACAACTTTAAACAATTGGTTCTCACAAAATATAGCCCCTTTGATAAAATGCTTTTAGACATAGATGGCTTACCCTCCAACTTAGATTTTGACCCCTCATTTGTGTAAAACTTTACACTATGCACTCAGATCTGATCAATTCTTTGATCATCGAGATTGTGCCTCTTTTAGAAGACACTTATCACTTCTTCACATACAAATGTTTCTACTCACAGCTCTCTCATCTTGATTACAATTAGACTTTCAAATCTTGACCATAGATGCATTAACTATGGACTTAGCCATCTGCAAAAGGATTCCTGAAATGAACAAACACAGAAGGAGAGATGGAGAAAAGATCACGACACAAGTTTTAGGACATTCATCATACATTTTCTTCTTCTACTCATCTATTCTTGTTCTATATCTCTTCTCTCATATATGTCCATACTCTATACTGATATATATAGGCATATATGTACAAAATCGTCACCATTACAAACCATAAGTAGACTTTAAATACATGTATATACAAATCACTATTTTCTGATTTTCCTCTTTCCTTCATACTCTATCCTTTGTTCTTTTCTTCATCTTCATTCCTCAATCTTCATTATAGTCATCAATTAATAATTGTCCTGCTCCAATAGCTCCCCCTCAATCTTTAATTTTGATTACGTAAATCTTCTTTATACGTGCCATATCTTTAAACCTCTGCAACTTGGGTCCATCCAAACTCTTTGTCCACATATCTGGAAGTTGATCTTTTGCAGGAGTATGCATGATTTCTATTTCTTTATCAACAACCTTCTCTCTCAGAAAATGATATTGGATCTCAATATGTTTAGTCTTGGCATGAAACATAGGGTTAGTTGCCAAATACAAAGAATTCATGTTGTCTCCACAAATGATAGGAGTACTGTGAATGACATCAAAACTCTTCATAAGAGTTTTCAACCATATCACTTCCTTTGCAGCTTCAACCATGCCTTTATACTCTGCTTCTGTGGATGATAAAGCAACTGTGTGTTGCTTCTTAGAACACCAAGAAATCAGTTTATCTCCCACATAACACAAATATCCATGTGTTGGTCTTCTATCATCAGAGTTACCTACCCAATCTACATCACCATCATTATTGATCCTTGTATCTGATGTAAACCCATAGTACAATCCTTCCTTAAGTGTGCCCTTGATATACCGAAGCACCCTTTAACATGCAATCCAATGTTCCTTTCTAGCGCAATGCATGAATTGAGATAAAACTCCAACTGCATATGATAGGTCAGGTCTTGTTAATGTAGCATAAATTAAGCTACCCACCAAACTCTAATAGAACTTCAGGTCTTTGAATTCTTCTCCTCCATACCTACTCAATTTGTGATTCACCTCCATTGGAGTTGGTGCTATCCTGCAATCAACCATTTTAAATTTGGTTAGAAAATTTTTTAAATACCTTTCTTGGGTTACATATACTCCATGTTGTGTATATGTAATCTCCGTTCCTAGGAAATATGACAAATTTCCCACTGGTCTTGAATTCTTTCTCCATTTGTCTCTTAAGCTTTTGAATGCCTTTCTCATCTATACCTATAGGTATTATGTCATCAACATAAATACAAACATATATAAATCCATCTTCACTTGCTTTGACTAGCAAGCTACTCTCTGCCTTTGATGCTTGAAAACCAAGTTCCTTCAACAATTTTACAAGCCCGTAATTCCATGCCATTGGGGCCTGCTTCAATCCATACAAAGCTCTTTTGAGCTTACACACATGATCTGGATAAAATTGATCTTTAAAACCATCTGGTTGTTCCATGTAAACTTCATCTGAAATGTAACCATTCAAAAATGCATTCCTCACATCTAATTGAGATAACTTCCAACCTTTACAAGTAGCAATAGCTATGAGAGTTCTTATGGTTGTCATCTTTGCAACAAGACTATAAGTTTCATCATAGTCCACACCATATGTCTGTGCATATCCCTTCACAGCAAGCCTGGCTTTGTACCTAGACACACTTACATCTGCAAATCTTTTTGTTTTGTAAACCCACTTACATACAATTACTTTCTAATTGATTGGTTTATTTACCAATTCCCAAGTCTCATTCTCAATGAGTGCATCATACTCTTCCCTCATAGCTTTTTCTCAATTCTCCTTTCCTTTGGGTTCATCATATATGGATGAGCCTTCATCTACCTTTATCATATAAGCATAATTTTTAGTAGTTGAGAATGAAGTATCATAGCTATACCTTGTGGGTTGCCATTTGTGCCTTGATCATCTTCTGAGTTCTCCACTTCTTGATGTTTCTGGTTCATCACATTTTGGATCAAACCTTGGCATCTCTTCAACTTCAACTAGTGCTTCATTATTCTCTTCTTCTGCATAAGTATTATTTGTACATGAGTACGAAGTACTTTGCTCATCAAATGTGACATCCTTTGATACAAGAAATTGTTTTGTAGATGGACTCCACAACCTATATCCCATTTGCTTATCATCATAACCAATGTACACATATTTTTCAGCCTTTGGTTCCAACTTATGCCTTAATTGAGAAGGAACGTAAGCATAGGCTAAGCAACCAAATACTTTGCAGTGATTTAATGTAGGTCTCTTACCCCACAAAGCTTCATATGGTGTCATACCCTGCAAAGCTTTACATGGTAATCTATTGACCAAATATGTAGATGTATTTACAGCCTCAACCCACAAATAATTAGGGAAATGCTTTTCTTTCATCATTGATCTTGTAAACTCAACAAAAGTTCTAGTTCTTCTTTCTGCTACACCATTTTGTTGAGGAGAGTACCTGCAAGTAACTTCTCTCTTTATACCTGCATTCCATAATTAATCACTGAATTCATTTGATAAATACTCTCCCCCTCCATCTGATCTTAATCTCTTCAATTTTTGTCTTGTAACTCTTTCTGCATATGCATTATAGTGTTTGAATGTACTAAACACTTCTGACTTGTCTTTGATCACATAAATAGTGATCCACCTAGTAGCATCATCAACATATATGACATAATATCTTGAACCATTTATGCTAAATTCCTTTGAAGGACCCCACACATCTGTGTGTACCAATTCAAGTCTTTCTAAATACATGAAACCATGCTTATTATATGATTGCTTGTGAGCTTTACCTAATTGACATGCTTCACATCTGTATGTCATGTGTTGACCTGCAACATTAGGTAATCCAAGTGCTGAACCATTATTAATCATCTCTTTGATGCCTCTTTCATTAAAGTGTCCAAGTCTTTTGTGCCAAAGATCCAATTTAGACACCTTTTGCTCTCCATATGTAAACATGGCATGTCCAACATTACCTTGTATCCTCAATGTGAAGAGCTTTCCTTCTTTCTTTCCTGTAACAATTTGCTTATACCTTTGGCTAGGGTCTTCAACATAAACCCCATCATTAATGAACCTCACCTCATATCCTTTTTCAACAATTTGTCCTACACTAATCAAATTCTTTGGGATTGTAGGAACATACAAAACCTTACTCAAGAGAGTGCTTCCATCTTTGGCTTTAAGTGATCTAATTGACTTCACCTTGTGCTTTGTATTGTCACCTAATTGAACTGTATGATTGATTGCCTTATGATCCAAATCAGTCATCAAAGCAATGTTTCCACTCAGGTGATTGCTACACCCTAATTCAATATAGAATACACTCAAGTCTTCATTTGAAGCTTCACATGTTGCATTCATAATAAGAGTTGAATATTCTTTTTGATCTGATGCATAATTGTAGTAGATTTTATTGTAGGAATTATTTTGGAAGTTTCTTCCTCCATTTATTCCAAAGAAATTCCTACCACCTCTACCTCTGTAATTTCCTCTCTGATTTCTTCCACCTTTTCCTCTTTGATTAAAATTCTGATTAAAGTTACCATTGATTTGATTATTATGCCAACATTCATGTGATAGATGATTTTTCTTACCACATATCCAGCAAGCTTTGACACTATCCTTGTTGTTTCTACCTCTTCCTCTACTTCTGCCACTTCCTCTTCCTCTTAGGAAGTTTGCTTGGCTTGGGGTACCTTCATCTTCAACTTATTGTTTCTTGCCTTTGATGGATTTCTTCTTGTCTTTAGAAAACATTGTGTTGACCTAAGTACCAACTCAGGGACTTGTGGAGAAAGAGACTATACCTCAATCCCCTTCAAGTGCATATAGTGGGGATTCACGCTTTATTTATCAATCCGATGAGTATACAAACCTAGCCGAGTGTATGAGGACATGCAATCAAGTGATGATCAATGCAAATGAACTACTCAAAGAGTGTAAACAAGGCAAAGACTAATCCAAACAAGCTTCAACTGTCGGTCATGGTGTCACGATACTTAGTGCAGCAGCCGTCAGTAATTTGGACTTTTCTCTCAGCTCCGAACTCCAAATATAGCGAATAGCATATGTGTTTCGAAGCTCTCGAGAAGACGCATCCAATCGCAATAGTTTCACCCAATTTTGACACTCCTACTTCAAGTTATGAGCAAAATACTGAGTCGCGGGAAATACCTTCCTACACTTCAGCACTTCGTACACTTCGCACACATATTAACTACAACAAATAAACACTTTCATGGATAGACAACACTTCCTAACACTCTTTCCAAGCAATACACATGCATACAAGCTCACAGAGAAGAAGATAGAGAGTGAAGAAAACACAAATTCGAATTTCTGTGCTCTCCCTTCTCACAATGGCAAAAAGTCTTTACAAAGAGTCACAAATTGACTTATATACTTGTGCCCTAAAAATGGTCCTTTCACACAAGAGACCGGCACTTTATTCACTAAAAGACTAATTTCCTACTATTTTACATGGATAAGCTTCTAATCTTCTGTGGGGATGCATCTAGAGGACTCCTCTAGTGCATTTACAACGGAAAATATATTACAAGAATGGTTATGATACAAAAATACGATGTCCCAATCGGAAAAATTTTGGGGCCCCTCTTTTTCTCTGCCTTGTGCTCTCTTTAGCTCTGCAACACTCTCCCCCTCTTTGTCTCTGTCGTCCCTTGACAGGCTTGACTTCTTGTCTTCAGTTTGTTGTCTGCATGCATTTTTTGGTCAATTTTGCCTGTTCATCAGTCTTGCATTACGTTTTAGTGGTCCTCTGATTTGTCCTTGTTGCACACATCGGACCCTGCTGTATTATTCACTTTCTTTTCCCTGCACGCAACCCTTGCTCAGTTTTGCCTGTTTGTAAAATAGGTGTTCAGTTTTGACGGCCTCTTCTTAATTCTTGTTTTACATCCTCTGGGCCTGATACATTTGTCTTGCTTGATAAGTCGGGTTGCCACGCACGCCACCAGTGGAAGGTGTGAGGATAAGGTGCTACAGTCTTCGATCTGGACCTGCCAAAGATCAAGAGGTTGAAGCACCCTTTTGGGCTGCGTCCTTTCCTTGGTGTGTGTGCCCCTGCGGGGCTCTGTGCAGAGATGGGTGTTGCGCCCCTGCGGGGCTTCTTGCAGAGATATATCTTCAGATATTCCTTTTTAGTGAATCTTCTTTCGTTGTCTTCTTCTTTTCTTCCTTTTACTTGATTCTCCCTCAACACTGCCCCCCTCCTGGACTCTATCGTCCCCGACAGGCTTTGACCAGCGACGGGCATATGTTCTATATATTCTGCTCTGTTTCATTTAGCAAATTGGCTTCACGTATCATTAATTGTTTTCCATTGTTCTGCCTTTACACCATCGTTGGGTGGCTGTCTGTGATCTGCGAAGAAGCTAAGTTCGTATGCCACTAATCTGGCAGTCAAATTAGACATCTTCAAAAATACTTCTGAATCAATTTCAAAAAATCCTGTAAAGAACGCTTCTTCAAAAGTTTGCATATATACACTTGGCAAGAACATCAATCTTGAATAATAAGCCATTATTGTTGGTCAGCTAGGCATAACAGATAGGTCAAAAATGAGGATTGTTGTGCCCTGATTAATACCAATGAAATTCAAAAATGTGTAGGCCGCATGCTTGAAGACCTTCAACACTGTAAGTATCATACTGAGTATTTTATTTGTCATTTTGATAGTTAGGTCGGGTACTGTCGCATAATTGTGCAGCCAAAATTCGATGGTTTTGACCATATAATCTTCCGTTGGCAAGTAGTTATGTGGCGGGCTTGGAAGCAGTGGGTAATTCAGCCACTGTTTATTTATAGCGCCATTTCTTTGTAGATCCAAAATTCTCTAGTATCCCGTCTGCGTGGTATAGGACAAAATGAAGGGTTTACCTCTAAGAAATATGGTGCTACTTGCCAATGCACCCGTAGTGTGGGATGTTTCTCCAAAAACTTCCTCCGCCAAATAGGTTGTGCAGCTTCGAATTCTTCTTGACTGTATGCGAATGTGTCATGTTTAAAATTTAGCTGCTCATCTGGACTTTTCTTTGTAATATTCTTTATATATTGTCTTGTTTTCTCTTTCAATAATCCGTACGGAATGTTGAAAGGCTTCATGATCTTCTCCAAGTCCTTACCCTTGATTTTGGCTTCCTTCATTACTTTGATTACTTCATTTTCAAAATTTTCCGTCAATCGGGACACCACTAGTGCCCGTTCCTTCTGACTTATTTTTGCAGTGTATGGCATGGGATGATCATCATGTACATCCGCCATCTGCTCATGTATTGGAGAATTATAAATCGGGGGAGATAGAGGACGTACCTCTACCTCCTCAGTAGGAGTTTCCTTAGCTGGCTCTACTGGTGTCGCGATTGGTGTTTTCTGCTTTTCTTGGAGCTCTAACTGTGCTATACATTCAGTCTTCTCTTTATTTTCTTGCATGGCTGCTCTGAGCGCTTCCCTTGCTGCAAGCAATTCATTACCAATTTCAGCTACATTGTCCATGTTTTCACTGTAGCTTGTTGCAAGTTTCCCATGTGCTGTATTCAACTGCTTTTTTAGTTCATTTATCTCCTGACTGTACTTCTGTTCCCATTCTTCTCTCACTTCTCGCTCTTGTCTCAGCAAATCTGTGTATTGTGATACCTGATCTCTCAATTCTTTTTCTTTAGTTTCGGTTATCTCCTGCTGTTCAATAGGTTGATCATATAATAATGATTTCATTAATTCTTTATTCCTGCTTCGTAAAGTGTCATTCTCTTCCATGTACAACTTTAGCTGTGTCTCGAGCAAAGTACTTCTAGCTCTCATTCTTTCTTTGTCAGCCTCGCTCGCATCATGTAATCTTTGTAGATCAGAGAGCTATGCTTGAAGTTGGTGATGCTGAGTTACTAATGTATCACATTGCGTTTTTACTTCGAGCAACTCCATGCTTTTGGCCGATATCTCTTTTTGCGCCTGAATTAATTGCAATGACAGTTGTTCGTTCCTTATTTGGAATTGACTTTTTTCTCTCATGGCCTTATCATATTCTGCATCCATGTCCATCATCTGTTGTTGTGTATCCATAGCCGTCTGAATCATTTGTTTGACTACAGGCTTCAACTGAGTGACATCCACATTGAGCCATGTTTTCAGGATACTCAGTTCTTTGCCTGTTGTGACATCTTTGCCCTGTGCCACATGTAGTGTAGTGTCATGGGGCTGCCTAATCTGAAGTTGGATCCTTGGCTCAGCCACCATGTGTTCATTGTTTCCTTGAGGTGTATCATCTGGTACCTCAATCACAATCTGCTCTTTGTTTTGTAAAAGCTCCGACTCCGTGTTCACTGGAGTTTGTATTTCCTCTTTGATAGGTGGTTTTGCATATGTAGCAGTGGTTGGAGCTTCTTTGATGCTGATTTTTGTAGTATCATTCAATTGAATGACATGTTCAGGTTCATTAGAATCTTCTACGTTCTTTTCCTTTTCTTCGTGGTTGTCCGGCGTCACTTCGACTTGATTGGTCTCTGTCCCTTCTTCTTCATGAGTTTCCATCCCTATGTCAGTGTCTAGGGTGTCTTTTTCGTGACTGGATTCTGTATTGGAACTAGAATCATCTATGCCCAGTTCTTTGTATCTCCCAGGTTGTCTTGGGGTCTTTTCTTTACTCTGTTGTTGTTTCTCTTGACTAGCTTGCCTATAATGATGACCTTGAACATTTAAATTTACCTGCCCTTGCATGTACTGATGTGTCTCTTCTAGGGCGACAGAGAGATCTCTCTTGGTAATAGGCATTTGGGTCATCGTAACCTTTGGAAGAGTGTGTGTCTGCTTCGATTGGGGTGTAGCTTGTGCTTCTTCCTCTCTCAGACGCTTTGTACCCCTCATGGGTTTCTGTGAACTGGTCCCTGCCTCTTCGACAACAATAGCTGCTTTCTTTTTCTTTGGGACTATAACAGATTTGGCATATTTGGCTAGTCCTTCTGAAGTTGGCATCTCATGTAAGCAGTTTTTCATTTCTAGAGCTTCATATATGAGTAATGTCAAAGCTGAACTCCCATTTAGAAACTTCTTCTGGCCCCACTTCTTCTGGGCTTCAAATAATCTCTCTTGGACATAACCAGTCATATTTACTTTATTCCCAACTTGCCTCATTGCATGTGAGAGTAGTTGTACGACAATCTTTTGTGGTGCAGTATACCTGTGCATACTTGGGAAACAAAAATGTTGGTGCACTAGGCGGACGGCATCTTCAATATCAGTCCTGTTGATATCCAAAAAGGATCTCTTTTTAGGATCATGACATTCCTCTTTAACATTAGTGATCCCCTCTTGATTCCATCCGAAAGCTTTGTTGATTAGTTCATGTGTGAATTGAATGGATTTCCATGTTCCTACTTTATCCAACACTCGTGCTTCGGGCACTGATATCTTAGTTGCTGCACGCTGCAGTGTATTCATCACTTGTGTACACCATTGAAAATCTGGTAGATAAATCGGCAATTTAAGAAATGCCTCTAGGCCTGCTGTGTCCATACATCCTTGATATGCGGTAATCCTTGTATTATAGTCTTGAAATCTTGCAACATAATAGGGAAATAATGATCCCTATCCATAATCTTGATAGTTTCCATGAAAATGAGGTCTGACACTGGTTGGTCATCCAGAAACCAATGGCCTCTTGCTTTTGTTATAGATTCAAGTGGAAGAAGTTGGACCTCTTCCTCTTGCGTAGCTTCGGAATTAGTAGATGCCATCTGCACTCAATATAGAGTATGAATTAGTGGCCATATATTATCAGAAATCCTCCTTTATTTGTTTGTTATAACCTTGACATTGCTCCGAGTGAATGGTGTCGTCCCTTTCCCGTGGGTGTGAGAAAGGTAATACCTAGATTGTTTCAAAATTTTTATAGATTTTTATATTTTCATCTAAAAAGAAAAACAGAAAAGTTAGGTCATAGCCAAAGCGGTTATTATTTTTTGAGTGATTTTCTTAATGTATGTACAAGTGCTCTCCTATTTCCCCAGAGGAAAATGTGCTCGACTATCGTGAAATAGAAGAAAGATGTGTCGAATGCTTGGCCTTGTAATGTGGCCCTATCATGCATACTTTGGGTCCTGATAACTCCATATGTGTGCAACTGGAAGTAGTTAGATGATGCATGCAGTTTGTTTCGTCTTTCGGCACCAAAATGTGCTTCATTCTTTTGGGATGTAGTGTATTCTGCACATTCCTGATGAATGTGGTTCTTCTCCTGTTGTACGGTTGCTCCTTCAGCTTTTGAATCTCGGACTGGCTTGTGTTGCATTTGCACTCTCCTTCTTTTTCCAGTAGCTATTCTTCTTTGGCTGTTTTGCCCGTAGACCATATTGGTATTTGTTCTCCTTCTGCAATGGTTCATAGTGTATGTTTAGCGTCTTTGGAGCACATGATTTTGGAATCCATATTTGTACTCGATCCGGTTGGGTGGCTACTACTTTCTTTGGAATCCATATCCTAGCACTTCGTTGTCGACTTTGGTGCTCAAAATGATTTGCCTTGTTGTTTGATTGGTTGCTCTGATGTCGATAGTGCTTCTGTCGTCAAAGATATTCCTTCGCTTGATCCTTCCTTATCCAAGCTTGTTGAGTGTACGTAATAGGGTATATTTTAATAGGTACAGATTTTGAATTACTGAGAGGACTGGTCGTTCTTGTGCAAGGTGCTTCACTGAGATTGGATTCAGATTGAATGACACTCTTGTGACTTGCTAGACTAGAAGATGGTATGCAAGCAGGATTCAATGTGTCCTCATATGAAGTACTTGATGATGGGGTTTCTATAGTACTATTGAGCATGCAGTCATGACTTTGTTCATTGGAATGAACTCTTGGCTCTATACGAGTGGCTTTGATTGGTCGTTCGTCTAGCAAACTGAATACTTCACGATGTCCTATCCTGGCTGAGATATAACCTAAGGCCAATTGAATGGTCACCTCATATTCGTAAATCCAGTCTTGGCCTAACACTACATCTTCGAGTAAATCCTCATCGTGACACACTAATAGCTTCTGTTCCATAGTGTTGTTGCCAAGATGCAGAGGTAAAGTAATTTCACCTATACATTGTGTAATTGTTCCTCCTATTCCTATCAACTGTGCCATTGATGGACGTAGTTCCTCCTTGAGTTTCTGAGTCAAAGAAAGTTTGATACAGCTTATGGCAGCTCCTGTGTCAATGAGAGCATCCACTAAGTGGTACTCCGTTTTACCTGCTCCCAAATTCAAATATGGTTGTGTTCTGTGTGGACCGAGGTTTTTAGTGGCTCTAAAATTAGCCATTGGGATGAGTTCAGCTCCTAGTCGATATCTCTCATCTCTCTCTCTCATCCACTCTTTCCGTTTCTTAATTCGTTCTAGTGCTTCCTGTCTCGCTTCTTCTCGTATCCTTTCCTCCTCAAGACGTCTATTCTTGCCCTTGATTAATCGAGACATTGTTTCTTCGGTCAACGGTTCTAGATATTTTTTCACTCGACATCCACTGATATAGTTTGGTAATACATCCCCATCTAGGGTTGCTAAGCTGATGGCTCCACTTGTTGATATACGATTGATGATTAATGGGCCATATCCTCTCTTCTGCAACTTCTTAGCGTGTTGTTTCAAGATATATACGAAGACTAAATCTCCTTCCTTCAAATTTTTGTCTTTAATATGAGCATCAAAGTAGGCCTTCTGTCGCCGTTTAGCAGCATAAATGCCTGCTACTGCTTGTAACCTAGTTAAGCTTTTCTATTTGGTCCAATTGAGCTAATAGTTCATGTCCCGTCCACTCGTAAGTAGTTGCTACTCTGAGAGTGGGAATTAAAAAATCAATTGGCAAAATAGCATTTTGTCCATACACTAAGTTAAAAGGAGTAGTGCCTATGGTGGTTTTATAGGCTACTCGAAATGCCCATAAAGCATGATGTAATTGCTTATCCCAATCAGATCTACCATTGTTAACAATTTTTGTGAGAACTGTACACAAGATTTTATTCGAGCTTTCTACTTGTCCATTGGCTTGTGGGTGATAAGGAGCTGATTTCTTATGAATTACCAGGAATTCATTCAATAAGGCTTCTATGACTTCGTTCACAAAGTGCGTGCCTCTATCACTCACAATTTCTATCGGTAGTCCAAATCTAGTAAAAATATTCTCAAAGAGAAACTTGGCCGTAGTTCTTGCGTCATTTTTCTTGTTGCTTTGGCTTCTACCCATTTGGTCAGATAGTCTGTGGCTACAATTATATATTCGACATGGGATCCTTTCGCTGGGGGGCTAATAGGTCCTATGAAGTCTATTCCCCATTTGGTGAAAGCTCTGGCACTCATCATGGGTCTCAGTGGCATCTCATCTCTTTTAATTGGATATTTTGTTCATTGACAAGTATCACATCGTTGCACATATGTTAAGGCATCTTGATGTAGGGTTGGCCACCACATTCCAGCAAAGAGAATCATTTTTGTTGTTTTATCTGCAGAGAAGTGTCCTCTTGCAGGTCCTGTATGTGCCATCTCTAAAACAGCAAGATATTCGTCTTCATGAATGCACAGTTGTAATTGATTATCTCTCCCTCGCTTGAAAAGTTGTTTTCCTATAATGGCATAATCCTTGCTCTGTTCTACAAGTGCACATTTCCTTGCTATAGTGGCTCCTTTTGGGTATTCTTAGGTCTTTAAGAACTTTACCAGAGGCATGCTCCATCTTGGTGCTATTGTGGAGTAGCATAAAGTAGAGTTCTCGTCTAGATTCTGTTCTAGACAGGTTTGGCATGCTGATACATAGTTATGCGCACCTCTCTGCATGGTTGGCCAATATATTCCTAATCTCCTCAGGGTTTGCCATGTTCCGTTTGCATTCAAATGAGTTTTCCATTGATTCACATGTGCTTTCTGAAGCCACATTTCCTGTTCCTCCTCTTCTACACATCTCATGGGTAATCCACTTGAATCTTGGTGATACAAACTTCTTGCAATGATATGAAGGTTTTTAGTCTTCCATAGGTCTTGGGTTCGGTTTGGTGTGATCCCATCTTTAGGTCCATGCGTGAGTATAGGGATCAAATTTTCTGCCCATTGGGGACATACTTCCAGGTTAAAAAGGTACGTATCTGGCAGATCATCGGATACTCCTATGGTGGTTCTCCATGGGTCATTCTTGATAAGTGATCTGCTCTTACGTGGGTATTTCCTTTCTTGACTACTACCTCAAAATCAAATTCCAGTAGTAATAAAAACCATCGTACTAGCCTTCCTGTATTGCAAGGTTTATTGACTAGGTACAGCAGGGCTTGATGATCAATGAAGAATTTGAATTTGTTTGCCAATAAGTAATGTCTGAATTTTTTTACTGTGTACACCATCTGTAGCTCAATGATGAGTAGCACCTCCTTTAATGTCAATCCGGGAAGACGTGAGGATGGTATGAAGACCTCGAGCAAGTGGAGGCACAAGTGCGTGAGTGAGAAGCACACAAACATGCACACACATACACACACACGTGCACACACGGCAAGACAAAGAGTGAGAAGCAATGGAGTTCTTTAGATTACTTCCAAAAGCTCATACAAGTTCAATTCAAATACAAGCTAACCTCAAAAATGAGCTCTCTAGCTCTATTTATAGTTTTTGACTAGGTTTTGGCCCTGTTAAGACCTAGTGTCCGGCCTAGTTAAAAATTAGGTTCCGCGGCTTATTTGAGGGCTCAAACGAGATCTAAAAAATACGAAAATTGGTAAGCAACTACTTCTAAGGCTCCTCAAGCTCGAGGACTCCTCGGCTTGCACAAAATGGAGCTACAAAAGGTGAACATGGTATTTACAGGGGTTGTTAGTGATGAGAATCACTTTTAATTGGTGTAAGGGTTTTGAAAAATTAAAGGGTTGCCTTAGTGCTAGATCTGCGTGAATGTTCGTACTTGCTTCTTCATGAAGAAAATTATTGGCCTACTTGCCAGATCGTCGTTGACTCCCTTGTCTGCTTGTGCCTTCTCTCCCCTCTGACTCTCTTCTCTGACTGCCATGCCTTGTCAGTCCTTCAGTTCCTTGTCTGCTGCTAACACCCCCCCCCTCTCTCGCGTCTGTCGTCCCTGACAGACCCTTGTTGGGAGGGTCGTTGGACGTAGTATTCGACAACGTCTTGCCCTAAGTGATGTTCGGCAATCCTCAATCCTTTGGCCAAGTCTGTGAGTAGAGCATCCCAATCTACCGGCCCGGGAACCTCTGGATGTGGCATACGTAACTTTTCTGAATGGAGAGCTTGTTCCACTGCAAACAATTATAATAAATGTGAGGGCCTGGGAATGAAGATCTCTGAGTGATATTCCCAGAACCCTGTGACGAACATCTCTTCAAATGTCTGTTTGAAGCAGGCCGGTAGGTACTTTATGCGGGCATGCCATGCATAAACAACATTAATAGAGGGTGTTGTGCTCATGTCATAAACAAGATCCTGATTGCCTTCATTGAATCCGAGTGTAGAGAGATGAGGTTCCTTAACATTCTTGAAGGTTCTGAAGGTGACTATCATGAGTTCAAAAATTTTAAGGCACATTTGGGTCATGACATCTGGTACGTTTTTGAACCTGACACCCCAATGCCGAATAGTCGAGATCATGTATCCTACGGTAGGTTGGCCTTTGGGTGGCGCTAAGTAGACATAATTGAGCCATTTCTCACATCCTCTCGTTGTCAGCACCATTTTTGTATATTCCCGCCACGACCTTCTTCGAAATACAGGGCAGTAGCAGGGATTGAACTTGATATACAGGGGCATGTTATTCCATGTGCGATTCATTTCCGGGTAGGTTTCAAGCAGCCGAATCCTCCACATCGGTTGATGAATATTGCCCTGCTTGGCACTCGCTGGGATGTCTTCCGGTGTGAATTGTGTGGCGGAGGTTGGTTCCTTTGAGGTAGGTTGCTTTATTTCGGCATTGTAGTCAGCCATTAGGACACAGAAGGGAACATACAAATCGTCGGATGTGCCGATCCACCTATGATGAGAGAGGTTCCTAAAATAGTCCGATTTTATGACCACCTCTTCCAAGCGTGACATAGATGCTATCTGGACTGCCACCCTATCATCATGTGTTGTGGCCACTTTTTCCAATTTCTACATCCATTCAGGAGCCTCTATTTCAAGGGTGTCCATGCCCTCGTCTGTTTGCTTGCCTCCAGGTGCTGGCATCAGAACATACGGGTCCTCAAAAGTGTTGGTGCAAGACAAGCCTACACACATTGGCTTGGACCCTTGGACTTATGGAAGATTAGCATGGATAAATGATTATCAAGGCTTCACTCAAAGCAAGCCTCATGTGAACATATGCTTATATGTTCTTACTACTTTACCCATTGTAAAAGTCTAAGTGACTTATCATTTGTTTGTAATCACTTTAATTCATCCACCTACCACTAGAGTCGTGGAATTTTGAATGATGAGATGGAGAGAATATCTCCCTACTTTTAGAGGAGAGATTCAAGGGAGCCTAAGTTTGAATTTCAAATTCAAATGAAGATCAAACTCCTATAAATGATGTAGTGAAAAAGTCGCGGGACACACACTCACTCTAGCTCACTCCCCGAGGCTAAATCTCTTTGTAATTCATTGTGTGTGAAGGTTACTCCATAGCCAACACCACAATACCTCATCTAGCTCTGCTTGGCAAGCTAATGAGATTGTACAAACACATACATCAATAGAAGTATACATTCATCATCTCTGTTTTTGTCTGAGTCACCTACTCCAAGTCTGTCAACTTCAAAGAGGCATTGCTCTGGATCTACTGAACCAAATCAAGAGATCTATAGCTCATTGGAACCAGCTCAAAGTCTACTACAAGCATACAAAATTTCAAAGGATTCCATTCAGCCATTTGGGAGAAAATCGAGTCGAGGTGCACACTGGTATTTGTCTGCAGAGTTCCTGAAAAGTCGGGGGTGATTATAATTTTGCTAAACTTATTTCTCAGTGCATAGTTTATCAATTGAAGTGATTCCACTTGTGATTAGTAGCTTACTAAGGTATATTGACACTCTCAAAAGGAATTGTGCCAATTTCAAGTGTGCTGGACACACTGAGTAAAAGTCTGAGCAGGTATCATTACAGGAATAGAAGGTTTTACTTGATTTGTGAAGTACCAAGTTATCTGTTTTGATTTGGTCATTACACAAATCATTTCCAAAGCACATATATGGTTTCTTTATGTCATTAGGAAGCTAAGCTTGTGTACTAAGCATATCAGAAAAGAAAAGAGGGCAGGTGTGAAGCAGGTTTTGCAGCACCTACTGATTTCCTGAGTGCATCCATACATCACTCTCAACAGTGGTATCAGAGCAAAACAAGGTAATCATGGGTGATGGTTTCCCTTCTTTCATTGACAAATTGGACAGAAACAACTATCAAGCTTGGTCATTGAGAATGAAGACCTATCTACAAGGGAGAAGTCTATTTGGATACATATCAGGAGATGAGGAGCTGCCCTCATTCAAGACTAGAGGACTACCTACAAAGGATGAGCATGAAAGACTCAACCAATGGTGTGCAAAGGATGCTTTGGCAAGGTCTTATCTCTTAAACTCTATATCTGACTTTCTTTTACCTCATGTAAGGAACTGTAAGACTTCCCAAGAGACTTGGGAAACCTTGTCAAATTACTTTTCTTCCAACACAAGGGCTAGGAAGAATCAATTATGGATAGAGTTCACAACACTCAGGAAGCAGCCCAAGCAATCAGTCTCAGATTATGTGACAAAGATCAAAGATGTGGCAGACCAACTAGCAAGTATTGGAGAGGAAATTGAAGAGGAGCAAATAGTCAGGCAAGTGACAAATGGACTCAAGGCAGATGATAAGTGGGAAAGTTTCACCACTGCAATGGACCTCTACATGGACATGCATACCCCTGATCTTACAACACTCATGGGCCAACTATTTACACATGAAGCAAAGTTCACCAAAGCTGGAGATCAATCAAAAGGTAATAACCCCTCTGCTCTCTTTACTGATAAGAAAGTTAAAGATAAAGGCAAGAAGAAACAGGATGAAGAAGGCTCTACCTCTCAAGCCAATTATGCAGGGAGAGGTAGGTCATCTAGAGGAAGAGGCAGAGGAGGTAAGTCAGGTAGGGGGAGACCCTACAACTCATCACCTTGCAACATCTGTGGGTTGTCCAATCATACCACAGATGAATGCTACAAGAACTATAAAAACCAGAGAGGAAGAGGCTACTCAAGAGGTGGATACTCTCAAGGAAGAGGCAGATTCAACCACAATCAAAGCTACAATGGGTACAACAACCAATACAACAACAATTACAACAACAACCACAATGGAAGCTACCAAGGTGGATTCAGAAATAGAAGAGACTACAACAACTACACAGAGGAGCAAGATGACTCCTTATTGATCATGAATATGACCTCAAAGATAGGTACAAATGATGATCATTTATTTTACATTGACTCAGGATGTTCTAACCATGTAGCTGGCAATGTGGCATTGCTTTCTGATTTGGAAGAGCCCAAGGGCAAACATCAGGTACAAACAGGTGATGACACTAAGCACTCTGTTGTCAAAATTGGAAATGTGAAGACATGTGATGGTAATCAAAACCTATTAAGCAGGGTACTCTATGTACCAACAATAACTAAGAATTTGATGAGTGTTGGTCAGATTGTGGAGAAAGGTTTGCAGGTCAGATTCACACAACATGGAGCATATGTGGAGGACCCAAAACAAGGATTCAGAAGGATTGCCAAAGGGGAGAAATCAGGTAGATTATTTACATTTGAGCTAGAAGATACAAAAAACATTGCTTTGTATAATTACAAGGATCAGACACTCTCAGAGTTAGAGATATGGCATAAAAGATTAGGGCACATAGGTGAAAGAACTCTCAAGCAAATGTGCAGGGATCAATGTGTGCTTGGGATACCTAATGTATCCAAGCAACACATGATTTATAAATGTGGATCATGTCAATTTGGTAAGTCTCACAGATTACCCTACTCAAGGAAAGGTTTCATGCATGAAGACTACCTAGACTTGGTACACACAGATGTTTGGGGACCTAGCAAGGACCCTTCCATTTCTGGGTCAAGGTATTATGTGTCCTTCATTGATGACTATAGCAGATGGACCATTTTATATTTTATGAAGCATAAAGATGAAGTGTATAATTGTTTCAAGAGGTATCTTGCACTTGTTGAGAATCAAACAGGTAGAAGCTTAAAGAGGCTAAGATCAGATGGTGGAGGAGAATACTTCTCCAATGAGTTTGAAGATTTCTTGCAGGAAAGAGGCATCAAGAGAGAGATCACTACCAGATATTCACCTGAACAAAATGGGGTAGCAGAAAGAAGGAATAGACTTATAGTGGAAACAGCTAGGTCTATGCTCAATGAGAAAAAGTTGCCAAATTATTTATGGGCAGAGAGTGTGTCCACTGCCACTTACCTCATCAATAGGTTGCCATCCAAATCTCTTGATGGCATGACACCATATGAAGCATGGCATGGTAAGAGACCCTCTCTGGATCACTGCAAAATCTTTGGATGTGTAGCATATGTGCATATTCCTTCACAGGTAAGAGGAAAGCTAGACCCAAAGGCAGAGAAATGTATCTTCATTGGTTATGATTTGAATCAAAAGGGATACAGATTCTACAACCCCACAAACAAAGGCTTCAAGGTAAGCAGAGATGTCATATTTGATGAGAATGACTCATGGTATGAGAATGAATGCAGGAAAGTGAGTCTACCCTATGACATGGAGGAAGATTTTCCAAAGCTTACCAAGGAAGAGCCAACTCAGCAAGAAGATTCAAGCTCAGATGATGATACCATCAACCTTGAAGAGTTCAAGGCTTGGAAATCCAAAGGAAAGATGAAGATGAAGCAATTGGAGGACAAGGCAGAAACTTCTACTCAAGCTATGAGAAGATCTCAGAGAGAGAAGAAGAAACCTATCAGATTTGGGTATGACACATCACTTGTAACTAAACATTCTGTATACCTTGCAAAAGACTTGTTGAATGAAGAACCAGGTACCTATGAAGAAGCAATTACAAAGCCAGAATGGAGAGAAGCCATGGATGAGGAGATAGAAGCCCTCCAAGAGAGTAATACTTGGGACTTGGTACCCAAGAAGGATACTATGAAGGTAATAGGATCCAGATGGATCTACAAATTGAAGAAGAATTCAGATGGAACAATTAACAGGTACAAAGCTAGGTTGGTAGCCAAGGGTTTTGCACAAACCCAAGGCATTGATTATGAGGAGACATTTTCTCCTGTGGCCAAGATGCCAACTATCAGAGTTTTGGTGAGTGTAGCTGCATCCAAGAATTGGAACATGTACCAATTGGATGTGAAGAATGCATTCCTAAATGGATGGATATCTGAAGAAGTCTACATGTCACAACCACCTGGCTATGAAGATCCAAGAAAGGTACATTATGTTTGTAAATTGAAGAAGGCTCTGTATGGTTTAAAGCAGGCACCTAGAGCATGGAACTACAGATTGACCACCTACCTCCAAGACCAAGGATTTATAATGAGCAAGGCAGATACTTCTCTATTCATAAAGAGAAGTAGTACAGAGGTAATCTACTTATGTGTCTATGTTGATGACATTATCATTACAGGGAATGATGTCAATGGGATTAGACACATCAAAGGACAGATGATGAAAGAATTCAAGATAAGTGATCTTGGATTACTAAAATATTTCCTAGGTCTTGAATTGATCTATACAAATTCAGGTATCTACATTACTCAAAAGAAGTATGTACAGGATATGGTCAAGAAGTTTGGGTTGCAGGATGCTAAGGTATCTACTACTCCAATGGAGGTTAACCTAAAGCTAAGTGCTCATGAAGGAGAAGAAATCAAAGACATTACAGGATACCAAAGTATGGTGGGTAGCTTGAATTATGCTACCTTGACAAGAATTGACATAGCATATGGAGTAAGTGTGCTTAGTCAATTTATGCACAAACCTAGAGTACCTCATCTAGAGGCAGCTAAGAAGATCTTGAAGTACCTCAAAGGAACTCAAAGTCATGGTTTGTATTTTCCTTATACATCAGATATTGACATAAAGGTTTACTCAGATGCAGATTGGGCAGGATGCAAGGATGATAGGAGAAGCACCTCAGGGTATATTTGTTTTGCAGGAGACAAGCCTATATCTTGGTCAGCTAAGAAACAACCTACAGTGGCATTGTCATCCACTGAAGCAGAGTATAGAGGACTTGCAAATGCTACTCAAGAAGCTATTTGGTTGAAGCTTCTATATACAGAGTTAGGTCTATTCACAAGACCACCAATCATATTTGGAGACAACACTAGTTCTCTTCATCTTGCAGCAAACCCAATTTATCATGCCAGAACAAAGCACATAGAGGTTCATTACCACTATGTAAGAGAGAAATTGCTAAGTAAAGATATACAATTGACCTATGTTTCTACTAATATGCAATGTGCAGATTTACTTACAAAGGCATTGGATGGAAACAAGCTATGCAGATTCAAATCTATGATTGGATTACAGGAAGTAATTGAAGAATGAAGAAGAAGCCTTAAGCCAAAGTGTTTGGCTTGAGGGGGAGCTGTTGGTGCAAGACAAGCCTACACACATTGGCTTGGACCCTTGGACTTATGGAAGATTAGCATGGATAAAGGATTATCAAGGCTTCACTCAAAGCAAGCCTCATGTGAACATATGCTTATATGTTCTTACTACTTTACCCATTGTAAAAGTCTAAGTGACTTATCATTTGTTTGTAATCACTTTAATTCATCCACCTACCACTAGAGTCGTGGAATTTTGAATGATGAGATGGAGAGAATATCTCCCTACTTTTAGAGGAGAGATTCAAGGGAGCCTAAGTTTGAATTTCAAATTCAAATGAAGATCAAACTCCTATAAATGATGTAGTGAAAAAGTCGCGGGACACACACTCACTCTAGCTCACTCCCCGAGGCTAAATCTCTTTGTAATTCATTGTGTGTGAAGGTTACTCCATAGCCAACACCACAATACCTCATCTAGCTCTGCTTGGCAAGCTAATGAGATTGTACAAACACATACATCAATAGAAGTATACATTCATCATCTCTGTTTTTGTCTGAGTCACCTACTCCAAGTCTGTCAACTTCAAAGAGGCATTGCTCTGGATCTACTGAACCAAATCAAGAGATCTATAGCTCATTGGAACCAGCTCAAAGTCTACTACAAGCATACAAAATTTCAAAGGATTCCATTCAGCCATTTGGGAGAAAATCGAGTCGAGGTGCACACTGGTATTTGTCTGCAGAGTTCCTGAAAAGTCGGGGGTGATTATAATTTTGCTAAACTTATTTCTCAGTGCATAGTTTATCAATTGAAGTGATTCCACTTGTGATTAGTAGCTTACTAAGGTATATTGACACTCTCAAAAGGAATTGTGCCAATTTCAAGTGTGCTGGACACACTGAGTAAAAGTCTGAGCAGGTATCATTACAGGAATAGAAGGTTTTACTTGATTTGTGAAGTACCAAGTTATCTGTTTTGATTTGGTCATTACACAAATCATTTCCAAAGCACATATATGGTTTCTTTATGTCATTAGGAAGCTAAGCTTGTGTACTAAGCATATCAGAAAAGAAAAGAGGGCAGGTGTGAAGCAGGTTTTGCAGCACCTACTGATTTCCTGAGTGCATCCATACATCACTCTCAACAAAAAGATTCGTCTACTTCGATGGGTACTAGGTCTTCAGGTTCTGGTTCCACCAAGGGGGAGGGTTGGCGTTCATATTCGAGGACTTTCTTTTGTAATTTTTCGAGTTGTGCTTTGAGCGCTGCTACTTCGTCAGTTGTGTCAGTGGTGGTTGGGACTTCTTTTGGTGGTTCTGGTTGAGCTGCCAATTGCCTTAGTAGTTCGTCTCTTTCTTTTTCTAAGGCTGCATGGGCTTCGAGGAGATCAGCATGGGTTTCCAATATGATTTGCATATTGTCCGAGGGAATGGCCTTGAACTTCTCCGGGTCAATTTCTTGTGGGGAACCTTCCATGGCTACTTCCAAGTTCTCTTCGTTTTGTGTCTGAAGCCGTCTATTTTCTTCCAGGGCTGCAGACATATGCTTCCGTAATAGAGCCATGTTGCGGCAGAGCTTGAGGTTCTCTGTGATTTGGGAGTGTAGCAGATCATCCATTCGTTGTCCTTCTTCTGCATCTGACTGCGGTGGATTTGCCACTAATTGCTCATGTTGTTCTTGCAATGCACTAAACTGCTGTTGTAAGAGCCTCTTTTCTTTCTCTAAGTCCATGAATCTTCCTTGTAGTGATTCATGACTCCTGAACAAACTTGTATGCTGAGCATCGAGGTGTTGATAGTGTTGCTGCTCGAGGACTCCTTGGCTTGCACAAAATGGAGCTACAAAAGGTGAACATGGTATTTACAGGGGTTGTTAGTGATGAGAATCACTTTTAATTGGTGTAAGGGTTTTGAAAAATTAAAGGGTTGCCTTAGTGCTAGATCTGCGTGAATGTTCGTACTTGCTTCTCCATGAAGAAAATTATTGGCCTACTTGCCAGATCGTCGTTGACTCCCTTGTCTGCTTGTGCCTTCTCTCCCCTCTGACTCTCTTCTCTGACTGCCACGCCTTGTCAGTCCTTCAGTTCCTTGTCTACTGCTAACACCATCCCTAGGCCTTCTCTCTCAGTGGTGGTATAATTGCATTCTGCTTGATTTAATTATCTATTGGCATAGGCTATAGGGTGGTCTAGTTTTCCTGTATCTGCAGGTTGAGCTAAGATGCAACCAATGGAAAACTTGGAAGCATCCACATGAATGTGAAATGGCTTATTCCAGTTAGGTACTCGAAGGATTGGTGCTGCACTCAATCGATTCTTTAACTCATTGAAGGCTTTCTCACATTCTTTGGTCCAATTAAATTGAGTCAAGAGTGCATAGAGAGGTTTAGCAATTATGGCGTACATATGTATAGATCTTCGATAGTATCCGCAGTGTCCCATAAATGCTTGTACTTCTTTAGCAGTCTTTGGTCTTGGTAAATCCAAAATTACTTTGATTTTGTCTTCATCAGTTGAAATTCCATTTTGAGAGACAATATGTCCTAATATTTTTCCTTGTCAAACCATGAAGACACATTTTTCTGGATTGAGGCATACTCGATATTGTCGACACTTCACAAATATCTTTTCTAGTTCAGGGATGTGCTCTGATCGTATAGCTGAATAAGTACATAGATCGTCCACGTATATCTCCATACTCTTCCTCAAGAATTCTTTGAATACATGGCACATCAATCTTTGGAAGGTAGCTGGGGCATTAGTTAGACCAAAAGGCATGACTCTAAAGGCGTATACTCCCCATTCAGTTGCGAAAGCGGTTTTGTGTTGGTCCTCAGGAGCAATGGCTACCTGATTATACCCTGAAAAGCCATCCAAAAAACTATAAACTTCCTTCCCTGCCACTCTTTCCAACAGATGATCTGTAATAGGTAATGGGTAGCTATCCCTTATGGTTGCAGCATTTACTTTCTTCAGATTGATGCACACTCTTAACTTCCCATTCTTTTTCGGTACAACCACCAAAGGTGACACCCATTCCGTGTGCTCAATCTCATATATGAATCCAGCATCTAACAACTTATCTATCTCTTCCTTTATCTTTGTTGAATACACATCATTGTATGTATACGGTCTTTGTTTAGAAGGTTTGGCTTCGGATGTCATAGGAATTCTATGGGCACATATAGATGGGTCTACTCCTTTCAAGTCCTTATAGGTCCAGGCAAAGACATCTCGATATTCCCTTATGAGGCGTATTAACTCTTGTTCTTCCTCCATTGAGACATCCTGTCCTATGAATGTACATCGTTCTTCTCCTTCTTCTAATGTTACTACTATCTTCTTGGTTTGTTCCTTATTGTCATATGCTATTCCTGGCTGTGCTTCTCTTTTAGGCATTTGAATAGCAATTTTTCTTTCTTCTACTTCATATTTTTTGAAGTGGGCTGGTACTTCAAACTGATCTTGTAGTTTGTTTTCTTCACCTTCTGGCTCTTTATCTAACTCCAGCTCCTCTTCCTGTGTAGGTTCTTGGTTGTTTTCGTTAGCTGGGATTCCTATGTTTTGATTTTCACCCTCTGGTTCCATCGGTTTTGGCTCCATCTCAATGCTTTCATAGTCCTCCTTCCATTCTTTCTCTATCACTTCTCCTTCTTCTGCCTCTTGAAGGACTACTACATACAGGCTAATGTCATATCCTTCCTCATCAATACATTCATTCATAGTTATCACTTCTTCGTTCACACATACATCAAGGGTCGCTAAAATCTCCATCCAACCATGAGGTTCAAACTCTTCATCCAAAAAGACTTGAGGCATGTAAGCTGGATCTTGTACAGACCTAGCTACTCCTTGCCTTTGCTGCCATCCCTTTCTCCTATCCTCTTCCTTTTTGGCAGTTTGGCATATCCATAGATAAGTGTCCTCGTTCATCCAAGATTGGTCACTAGAACCTATGCTGTGAATTGACTGGTCGTCTTCCTCCTTATGAATTTGATTCCATTGTAAGGGGGGAACATCTTGATAAGTATAAGTGTGGAGATTTATTCTCGTGGTGGTTCCTTCATGCTGTAGGTATACAGCATCTTTTCCCCAATCTCGCACAACCTTCAACTGTCTCATGAAAGGTCTCCCAAGTATCATTTCATAGTTGCTCACCCTTTCAAATTGACATATTGCTAAGGTGTGTTCAAATTCAACTCCGCATGTTGTGAAAACTACTCGTTCCAATAATCCTAAGGGTCTTTCTGTGTGTCCGTCTGCCATTTGTATCTTCATACGCGTTGGTCTTAAAGCTGGTTTTCCCCATTTCTCCCAGATTTCTCTAGTCGCAATGCCAACACCAGCTCCGGAATCTAAGATGGCTTTGGTGGTATAACCCCTATAAGTAATTGGAAGGCAAGTGTTTCCTTCATCTCCCTCACTAAAATCTCCTACCTTATCCACTGGGATCTTTACTGTGTTTACTTCATCAGATATCTCTTTTGCTTCCGTCTTGATCTCCAGTTGATTGGTTAATTTTTCCTTCAAATGTGGTTTGACCTTCAACAATTCTTCTAATGTTAGGGTACAAGGGATTTTGACCTTTCTAAGGTGTCGAATAATTTCCGATGTTTGGACTGATGGGTTCGGTTCTTTTTTCCTTATTGAGGGGATGCAATACAATTCTGAATTATGTTCGTACTCTCCTGTGTAATTTGGCAAAGCCTTTATTCCATCATCTCCTTTGTCACTTGGATCCACTGGTAAAATTTCTTCTGAATTTAATTCAGGTATTGAACCCTCTATTTCATCTTCTGCTTCTAGTTCTTCAAAGGGTGGTTCAATTCCTTCCACTTTCTTCCATCTGTCTTCTTGGACTCTTGCCCACAAATCTTTAGGCCATTCCCCTTCTACTTCGGGAACAATGGATCCCTCCCTTTTATCCTCACAATAATTGCCATTCTATGTCTTACTTACTTCCAGTTTTTCATGGTCATGAATGATGACGCACTCTTGGAATTTTCTTTCGAAAATTCGGGTATTGGGTAATGGCACTGTAGGTTTTTCTAAGGTCTGTTGAGCAACTTCTATTAATTTTTTGCAGATCTCCAACCTCTCTTTCTCTAGGTCACCTCTAGGATATTCTCTTTCATGTTGTTCTAGGGTAGGTCCTGCTCTTATTCGTGCCTTGTACGCCTGAATCCACATGGCTAATTCTTCAGGCATGGGATCTGCTAAGACTGATCCTACCTCTTCTTTTTTGTACTTTTCATTTTTATTTTCTTCTTCAATTTTCTGTTCCTCTTTTGGGTTTGGTTCGTTCTTCTCATTTTCCTTCTTCTGCAGTAACTTCTTTTCTTTTATCCTATCTCTACGGTTCTTCCATCTTTGTACTTACCACACTCTTCTCAGGCTCTTCCGAGTCTTCAACCCTCTGTGGTGTGGGTGTATTCATCTCTAGGTCACTTTGATTGTGCTTTTTAGGTTTTTATGGGGTCTCTCTAGCTTTGGCTCTTGTTATCGCCTTCAATGGTACAATATATTCCTTATCGCTCCCTGATGATTCGACTACTTCTATCACATTGATTTGCACGTTGGATGTAACTTTGTTGAGGTTCTTAGGATAGTCTCTGAAAAGGAGTTCCTTACCACAATCACTACAGTAGCCTTCCCAGACTCGTTGTGGTGGTGGTGGGTTTGGCAATGTACATTCTCTGATATAGTGATCACCTCCACATCTATAGCATGGTCCTCTGGGCACAGACGGTCTGTTCATGGGTCGAGGTGGTATGGTTGCTCTAGGGGCTGCGTACATTAATGACACATAGTCCTGCTCATATCCATAGGAGCTATCTGGTACTTCCATGCCATAGGCATACGGTTCGTACAGTTGTCCATATTCTATCATAGAGCTTTCATAATTGGGATATGATCCTTGACTACGGTCGTAAGACGAGTCATATGGTTCATTGTTAGCCAATGGTGTGGCTGGGACTATTGCTCTCTCTAGGTTTTCTTCAGGTTGAGCTATCTTGACTGGGACAACGTTCTAGGGATGGGGCGGTTGTTGTCCTAGCACTGGTTGGGGTTGGGTGTATCCTTGATACACATATGGTCGTGGCACTGGTGCCTGCTGCTGATACATAGGGTATCTCCATGCTTCACCTCCTTGCTCTCTCTGAGGGTATCCATTAGGTCTCATATATGGTTGTGCTGGTCTCGATTGCCTATTGTAAGGGCAATTTTCCGTACTGTGGTTTGTATATTTTTGTTCTATACTGCAATATTGTAGAGGTCCTGGAACGGTAGGTCTATTATAAGCATAAGCAGGTGGTGGGACTACTCCCCTAGTGCACAAGTGGGAAGGATGATCACCTCCGCACTGCATACATCTTCTAAGCATGGGCACTCTTATAGGGTTACTGGGGTAGTTCCTTTGTCCTTGAATGTTCAGCTTCTTTGCTACCAAATCGGCTATTTCTTTTACATTGTTTTTAGGGTTTGATGTGCTACTAGCCGAATCTTCACTTTTCATGCTACCTTGAGGTATTTTCAGGTCTTTTGCTAGGTTGTCTTCTAGGTCTATACATTCCTTCATGCATTCTTGCAAAGTTTGAACTCTCTTTACATATACCAGAGATCTTAATGATTCGTTCAACAATCCTTCCAAAAATAATGACACCATTTTATTTTGAGTAGGTCTCTCTTCCACTGGGCATCTGTCCACATACTGCTTGAATCTTCTCGCTGCCAATCTCACTGATTCTGTAGGGGCCTGCTTAAAGCTATGGATCAAAGATGGTGAGTTGTTTTTAATTCCAGACTTAGTGAATTCCTCAATCATTTCTTGATAGACTTGTTCCATGTTTTGAAAATTATTAGGGTCCAATGGCTGGAACCATGCTAATGCAGTGTCTGACAAAGTAAGACCAAAGGACTCATATTGGATCAAGAAATCTTCTACTTGTTCGGCTCTGATTACTTATTTGAATTCGTCTATATGATTGTAAGGTTCACTAGAGCCATCGTAGTGGTTTCTCATGCATTTGGCAACTTGAATTGGCCTTAATCTTCTTCCTGCTTCGGGCGGTCTAGGCATTACTGGGAAAATTGGTCTTCCTATGGGTATGCCTAGTCCTCTTGGTACAGGTGTTCTGACCGGGGCAGGAATTCCATGTCTTGGGTCAACAGGTGGTTGGGATCGGTAATTAGGATTATTTGCAGGCATAGCAAACTGCACATGTGGTCTGACCGGGATTTGGGTTTGTTGTGTTTGTCTAGACTGTTGATATGAATCATTTTGAGATGTTCCAAGTGGGTTTCGTGAAGTAGTGGCTTGGTCCCTAGGGGGAAACACTGGGATATTCTGATATTTCAACTCGGCTCTCTCTAATTCCGTTACGGGCCAATATCTTCTCTGATTCTTATCCCAATATGTGATGATGGTGGGGAAATCAGGATCTTGTAACTCATAGATGGTGACAGGATTAGGGGCAGCTTCCCATATTGAAGAATGTGCTCTCAGGAGAGACTCCATTCCATTAATCAAGTATACATCCATTAGGGAATCATCTTGGGGAATCAGGTCTCCTCTCCAAACTCTAGTAACCGTAGACCTCCCTCTAGGAGTAGTTACTTGCTCTTCATTCCCTCCTCCATTTAAGTTTGAAGCATTGTTTTCTTCCCCATGTTCATTAATGTTTTCCGGGTGCTCCGTGACAACATACTGGATATCTCTTTTGTCCATGTAAAATCCTCCTACATACTTGACTGTCGGCCTAGGCACTATGTAAGCCTCTGACACCTTCTTCAACCTGGCCACTAATATGTTTAGACCGTCCAAATAAATAGGGATCTCATTTTGGTTGGTGTTCACATACTCCAAGGAGGTCCGGTACTCTCCCTCAATGATTGACATCATGCCAATCATGGGTACTGTGTTCTGCATATCTTCTGAAGCCATGGGAATTTCTTCCTCTGACTCACTAGAGGTTTCAGAATAATGTGAACGGCTACTTGGCTCGGTTACACTACCTACAGAAGAGATTACACTTCTTCGGCTTCCTAGGATTCTTCCGGATCTCAGGTTCATCCACTTAAAAACTCTGATCAGTCCTTGCTAACCTCTAGCTTCCAGAACTCTTCCCTATGGATTAGAATTCCAGAAAAGTTTTAGCTAGGAATTGACTGAAAATGAAATTTTCCAGTCACGATACTTGACTTCAAAGTTACACAATACACGATCTTTGATCGGTATCGCGATCACTGTATAAACGATACACGATACTTGACTATCATGATACACGATACTGGAGAGGGACGATACTCGATACTTGGACCATACGATACACGATACTTTGATAAAGACGATACACGATCGGTGACAATTATCGCGATCTGTGAAGACACGATACACGATACTTGGTTGAAAACGATACTCGATACTTGGCTCAAACGATACACGGTCTTTCTAAAGTATCGCGATCTTTTCCTGAAACGATACACGATACTTGCACAATGCGATACACGATACTTCTCAAGTATCCCGATCGATAGATCACGATACACGATACACGGTAGGTATCGCGATCGGTGACAGCACGATACACGATCTTTGCAAAGTATCGCGATCTTTGGAACGCGATACACGATATCTGGGAAATATCGCGATACTCAACCACAAGAGATCACGATACTTGCTAAGTATCGCGATACTCGACCGCGGGAGAAAGCGATACTTGACCCTTTGTCAAATTTTTGAGAGACTTTTTAAGTTTTGATTGCACCCAAATGTTTTACAAGTTCTTCTACCCTCTCCTCACCCTCTGATTCATCCAAATCACACCTTTTTACCCCTGTAAGTCCTAAACGATACCTGACGCAGATCGTTTTGTTCTGAAAAATTTGATTTCCTGAGAAGTTATGAGTAAGAGGTGAGTTTTCTTACCTTGGATACTCTTTCCCAACACTCCTAACACCCCCTCTTGCTCAGCACAACTCTCGATCGCTGTATAGATCAAACGCGATACTCGGCAGCTCCTAGCACGATACTTGCTTACAAGACAAGTGATTTTCAAATGGCAGTTTTTTGGCTTTTATACTTGGCTTTTCCTACTTACTGAAAATAAAACAACAAAACAAAGAGCGAAGGCTACTCTAACTACCTAGCCTACTCCCTTACTCCTCCTACTCTACCCACTCTACTCACTTCCCTAGACTAACAACTCACTACACACACTCCAAGAATGAGAAGTAGTAAGTGCGGCTGAAAGAGACTTACCAAAGAAGAGAAAATCACCACTCCTCCTCTCGCTTCAATGCAAAAAGCTACTTACCATCACACAAATGCCTCGGTTTAATTCGACACTCCCCGGCAACGGCGCCAAAAAATGTGTTGACCTAAGTACCATCTCAGGGACTTGTGGAGAAAGAGACTATACCTCAATCCCCTTCAAGTGCATATAGTGGGGATTCACGCTTTAATTATCAATTTGATGAGTATACAAACCTAGCCGAGTGTATGAGGACATGCAATCAAGTGATGATCAATGCAAATGAACTACTCAAAGAGCGTAAACAAGGCAAAGACTAATCCAAACAAGCTTCAACTGTCGGTCATGGTGTCACGATACTTGGTGCAGCAGCCGTCAGTAATTTGGACTTTTCTCTCAACTCCGAACTCCAAATATAGCAAATAGCATATGCGTTTCAAAGCTCTCGAGAAGACGCATCTAATGGTAGTGGTTTCACTCAATTCTGACACTCTTATTTCAAGTTATGAGCAAAATACTGAGTCGTGGGAAATACCTTCCTACACTTCAGCACTTCCTACACTTCGCACACACATTAACTACAGCAAATAAACACTTTCATGGATAGACAACACTTCCTAACACTCTTTCCAAGCAATACACATGCATACAAGCTCACAGAGAAGAAGATATAGAGTGAAAAAAACACAAATTCGAATTTATGTGCTCTCCCTTCTCACAATGGCAAAAAGTCTTTACAAAGAGTCACAAATTGACTTATATACTTGTGCCCTAAAAATGGTCCTTTCACACAAGAGACCGGCACTTTATTCACTAAAAGACTAATTTCCTACTATTTTACATGGATAAGCTTCTAATCTTCTGTGGGGATGCATCTAGAGGACTCCTCTAGTGCATTTACAACGGAAAATATATTACAAGAATGGTTATGATACAAAAATATGATGTCCAAATCGGAAAAATTTTGGGGCCCCTCTTTTTCTCTACCTTGTGCTCTCTTTAGCTCTGCAACACATTGCATGACTTGAACTCTTATCAACATCTCCTTTGATATCATTCTCAAAAGTTAGCATATGTCCTAACAATTGATTCAAATCAACAGTGAAATGATCTAATGAAGCTTCTTTTGACAATATGAAAGGCTTCCACTTCTCATCTCCTCTTAGACCTGTGAGAATTTGTTTTACCAATTTATCTTCTTCAATATCTTCATCAATTGCACCTAAGGAGTTAGCCATGTCTTTCATCTTTGTCACATAATCAAATATTAAATGTGGAGCCTTCTTCTTGAATATGGTAAACTCTACCCATAGTGATGCTTTCCTTGAATTGGTTGTATTCTAAAAATGATCCTCCAAAGCACTCCATATATAACTTGCACTTTCAAGTCCTGTAATATGAGGAAGCAAGTAATCATTTACTGCCATGTAGATAATGCTTCTTGCTTGAGCATCCTTCTTCATCCAAATCTTTAAATCTGCAAGCTCCTCCCTAGTTGGAACACTAGGATATTTAAACTCTGGCTTTTCTTCTTCTCCTGTGATGTATCACATTAGATCTTTGCTTATGAGATGAGCTTCCATCCTCATAGACGAAGCTGGATAATTTTCTCTATCCAACTTCTCAATTTGGAGACTATCTCCCAACCTTTCTTCACCTATACTATCAAATCTTTAGCCTTATGAGGAATGAATGTACCGTAGCTTTGAAATTTACTCCTTCTAATCACTTTGATTGCTTGCGTGTGTTTGCCTTTAGCTTTTCTTTCACACTTTGTCCTTTTGAGTCTTCAAATGTTGAATTTCGTGTATCTACAGCAGTCAGAGTCTTCCTTTTCTTCAATTCTACTAAAACCTTCTCTGATACCACTGATGGAGATGATTAATTTCCAAAAGACAAGCTACACTTGAGTTTAGAATGCCTCTATGTCAAGTATAGCTCAAAACTTTCACCAATTTTGAAGTTCTTTAACAAAATATGAAAACTCAGCTTCTCTATGAAAACTAGCTTCACTCAGAAAAGCCTGCCGCATAAAACTCACTCATTCACTAATGAAATGATTAAATTTTTCTATAAAAAATTATCACAACACTCTTCTAGTGTTTGTGCAACTAGTTCAAGTTAAACTTTTTCAAAATAACCCACAAAACTTTAGATTTAGTTCAATAATTAAACCTGTGTCTGAAACAAGCACTTACTACATGCGACTTTTACATGTACAACTTTAAACAGTTGGTTCTCACAAAATATAACCCATTTGATAAAATGCTTTTAGAAATAGATGGCTTACCTTCCAACTTAGATTTTGACTTCTCATTTGTGTAAAACTTTACACTATGCACTGAGATCTAATCAATTCTTTGGTCATTGAGATTGCACCTGTTTTAGAAGACACTTATCACTTCTTCACATACAAATGTTCCTACTCACAATTCTCTCAGCCTGATTACAATTAGACTTTCACCTTGACCATAGATGCATTAACTATGGACTTAGACATCTACAAAAGGATTCCTGAAACGAACAAACACAGAAGGAGAGATGGAGAAAACATCGTGACACAAGTTCCAAAAGTTTTCCTCTATTCTCTTAAAAAACATCTGATTGATGAATCTATACAGTCATCATACATTTTCTTCTTCTACTCATCTATTCTTGTTCTACATCTCTCCTCTCATATATATCCCAACTCTATAGTGATATATATAGGCATATATGTACAAAATCGTCACCATTACAAACCATAAGTAGACTTAATATACATGTATATACAAATCACTATTTTCTGATTTTCCTCTTTCCTTCATATATCAATTAATGATTGTCTTGCTCCAACATTTGTAGCATGTATACTTGATAGGGGAGCTCTATTCATGATGTATATTGCAATGGTTGCTGCATCAACCCAACAACACTTAGGCATTCCCATTTCTTTCATCATAGCCCTAGAACATTCAGCAATGTACCTATTCTTCCTTTTTGCTACACCAATTTTTTTATGGTGTGTATCTTCATGTGAATTCTTTCTTGATGCCATTTGACTCCAAGAAATCAAATAATTTATAGGAGAATTGTTGTCCCCCTCCATATGACCTTAAACACTTGATATATTGACCACATCAATTCTTTACAATAGCTTTGGACTTCTTGAAGAAATTAAAACATATCACAATCATCAATGAAATTTACAAAGTGCCCATTACCTCTAATTGAGGTCTCTTTGTTGGTCCCCAAACATCTGTATTGACTAGGTCAAGTGGGTGATAGCTCACATAATTTCTCCTCTTGAAAGGTAACTTAGTCTACTTACCCAATTCACAAGCTTCACAGAAACTCTTAAGAATTTGATTATAAAGGCTTGTTAACCCGAGTACTAGCCTATTCGATATCATATCCTTAAATCTCTAAGTATTGATATCTCCATAGCTTTTGTGCCATAGGTCAAATTCTGCTACCTTTTTGCTTTCGTATGTGAAGTAGGTAGTGTGGTTGAAATTTTTCTTCACATCCAATATGAAGAGCGTGCCCTCCTTCCAACCTTTTGGTTATTAATATGTACCCTTCCTTAGGGTTTTCCAGAAAGCATCGCTTCTGGTTGAACTTGACTTGCAATTCTCTCTCAACCATTTGACCCACAAAAACAAGATTCTTTGTGATTGTGGCAAGATGATGAAAATCCTTCAAACACTTAGCTTTGTGAGAACCATCCAACATAACATCTCCTATGTGTGTGATAGCACAAGTATCTTCACTTGTCTCCACATGCCTTTTGGTTGATGGCACCTGCATGTTTGAAAAAAAAGCCTTGTTAGAGCTCATGTGATTGTTGCATTCACTATCAATGTACCATTTGCTTGACCCTTGTGTCTTGTAGTAACTCATCTGCATCATAGCTAGCACACTTTTATTCGCATTTGAAGTAGATTCATCATTACCTTTTCCTTTTTAGTAAAGAAGGAGAGCATCTACCTCATCTATTTTGTTACTTGTGAAGGAGAGAGGTAAAGCTATTGTTACTTTTCAATCTTCTTGCATCGAAGGGACCTAGGAGAGTTCATTAGAGTACATCATGTCAAAGTATAGCACTCAAGTCCACAAATTAGAAAAAAACATTTGTCAGCCATGGAAGTTTATAATTTCTAGATTCCTCACAAGAAAGGGTTTATAGGGTATTATTAGTGGAGGAGATGCTAAACCTATTTTACAAGAGAACCCAAATCTATAAAAACCAAGGACCTTTAGAGAGTGGAATGAGAGAGAGATAAATGAGTTTTCTTCATCGTATCACAACATATCATCAATGCAATGATAGGACATAAATAAGATCTAGATACCTCTATGAAGGTATGGGAAACCCTAGAGAGACTTTTCTCCACCTTAAGTAAAGCTAGAAAGATTCAATTGAAGAATGAAATAAATAACTCGAGGAAAACACCTAGTATAAATATAAATTATTATATTTTGAAGATCAAAGAAGCGAGTGATGCATTGGGTTCCATAGGTTGTCACATAGATGATGATGACCTAGCTGTGTACACCTTAAATGGGTTAAGGGATGATGAGAAGTGGAAGGCTTTCACAATCTTCGTATATGTCAAAGACACTCTTCTTGACTTTAACGAATTGGTGGCCTTAATGGTCACTAAGGAGATGAGCATTGGAGCTCAAAGGTGTTAGTCGGCCGTCGGATTGGGACAGATGATGGCTGTCGGATTGGGACAGAGGTAACGGAAATTGTGGCAGAACACGCGCGAAAGGTGGTTACACACCTATTTGTACTTTCTATATAAAGTAATGAGAAGAAGCGCTCAGAGAGAGAGAGGGCGATGTAATTTTGGCCTATTGTCATGTTATCACCACACTATTCATCTGCTTGTTTGTCTGAGTGTTGAGGTAGGGTTCGTTTTGCATAACCCTTGTGTTCTACATTCTTGTTCATATCTGGTTTTGTCTATCGTTCTTGTTGCCTGTCGACGATCTTGGTTCTGTTGATAAATTTCATAACGTTCGGGAGATAACTATACTATCAGTCTGAATGTGATTGTGTAACGATTGGAGTTCTCAGACTATCTTGGCGACTCTCTACGTAGACTAATGGTAGTGTGTGTGTGTGTATTTGTTACCTAGTGAACTCCGTTGAGATTGTGAGTTCCATTACTGTTGCCTGAGTAAGTTGTTTATGCATCACTTTGGGATTGTGCTCACGCACTGTGTATTACGACTTCTTGAACATTTTTGGTCAAGAATTGGTGAAATTCGAGCAACTGTGTAGTGTTCGGATATTCGGATCTACACTATGTTATTGTAAATACTGGAATCTGTCGACCTGCGGCAAAGTTAAGTGCAGTAAAGATTTGCTAAGTTGATTACTGAGTTTCCACTACTGTGTGTTGGATTCTCAAACTCTCTGCGTTACGATGTTGTTTGATCGTTGAACCCGTTCTGTAAAGTTGATTGAATACTCTTGTTCTGGTAATTTCAGTCAGTTAATACGTAGATGCAATATGGCATCTTAGCGCATTCGGTATGTTGGTTGAGCTAAGACTGTGACGGTAAATTCTGAGTACGGCAATTCGATAGAGTTCTCAGCATTATTACCGTGCTGAGTGTGAACAGTACCTTTGGGAACTAAGTACAGGGCCTCTGTTTTTACAGACCCCTTCCACTCCCAAGAACCCACTTAGGTCGGTTAAACGCACTTTTGATAGTTAGAACGAAGCGGGTTTAACATTTTAACACTTAATACTTGGCGCCGTCTGTGGGAAGGTGGCATCAAGATCGTTATTTGTCTGTCGGAATAGAACATCAAGATTACCGTTCATTTGGCGAAAGTAGCAACACAACCAGATTGTTGCAAACTTGCTGAGGAAACGTAATTATAAAATTTTAATCGATAGTGATACTACGCGATTAGTACAAAAGATGATACATGCCGGTTACTCGATCCGGTGAAACGTATCCCAAGAACCGTCAGCCTGGAGTACTTAATGCACTAAAGATAACTCCAGGAGGAAGAAGTACAACGAGGTTTGACCCATTTGTCAAGAAATTCAAGAACGTTAAAAGTGATTCCGGTCATATTCCGGTAGAACGTGTTACGCCCCTGGTACATTCCGGTACTATTTCGGCACAGTCTGTCGGAGATATAGTAACTCCAGAATCTACCAAGACGCAGTCTGAAGTTAGTTTAACAATCTTGGATAAAGATTCGAATTTGTTTACGATTAGAAATACGTTAGCCAAAGAAATTGGCGAAGGCGAGAAAACACCTTATTCTCGCACAAATTCGGCACATTCCGGTGATATTTCGGTAACAGAATCACAGTTTTTCGGCGACGGTTTACCATTTTTTGGTGAATCTTCAGCCCAACCACCGCTTTTTGGAGTAAGTTCCCCTACACTCGACATCAAGAAGGAAGGAACTTTGTTCGAAACCGAGATTCGAAGCATACTGAGCAAGATCATCGAACCAGAAAGTGCACAGTCCGACGATACAGATTCCAATAGTTCAGATATTCAACCCCAAAACCTAGAAGATATTCACAATACACTCGCAACGGCCAACAACAACAACAACAGCAGCAGCAACAACAAGTATGCCCACCAAGGCCACCTCCAACAGGAGTGACGTACACTAAATTTGGTGGATTCCCAGGAGATGATCCGGATGCTCACGTACGCACCTTCGAGATAAGCTACGCAGTTCTCAACCATCCACCAGATCCGGCATATAAAGCTATTGTCTTCCAATCTACATTGGTCAACGAACCAGCTAGATGGCTTACAGAATATGATATTAATCACTTCGGCACCTATGAAGCAGTACGAGATGCCTTTTTACAAGGATTTAGGCTAAAGAAGAATCCAGCCGAAATTTTTGATTATCTGCAAAACAACAGACAGAAGGTAAATCAAACTGTACAGGAGTACGCTACCCTATTCAGGACGCATCTAAGGCAGTTGCCACCAACACATGCCAACCTACCGAACGACGTTATTACTCAGTGGTTCATCAATGGCTTGACTCCACAACTTAAACAGATTATGATCATACGCTGTGTAGGAGCTATGACGCTAGATGCAGTAATCGCAATGGCTCTGTAGCTGGAAAACAAGGTTGGAGGATTTATAGAAGATCTGGAGTGGTTAAAAACAAACAGAAATGTCGTCGAAGATATGACCAGATAAGTATGCTGCATCACATGCAAGAACTCAGGCCATACTAGGTGCCACTTGTGCACTTAATCAGTTATTATGTGCTATCTGCAACAATACCGGACACACCACCGAAAACTGCGCATACAATGCCAAAGTACAGGGAGCCGCGACTGTCAATGCAATTATATAGGAACCAGGATAGCCAGCCCATCACTATGTGCCTCCACAAATGAGAAACAACCAGCAATAAGGATATCGAAATTACAGAGGACAGAGAAATAACAATTATAATGCAGACCGCTGGCAGACCGGACCACCACCGATAAATCCCAATCTGCCACCACCGTGCTGTCATTTCTGTGGTGAATTCGGTCACATTAGAAGATTCTGTAAGGATGCAGCTGAATATGATCAGAGGAAGAAGGAACGACAATATCCAATGGCTAATATGGTACAAATCACACCAGTAGAAACACAAGTTGCAGTAATTCAGACCCGCTCCAGTAAACAACTGCAGCCTGTAGCAGAATTATTTGAACCAAGTATACGCGAACAACAAAGGATGTACAACAAGGGCTATTCCGGTAACCCAGACTCCGTTAACCAAAGTAGGAGCACAACAACAGGATTCGAGTTCAGCCGCAGGCACATCATCAGCAGCAGGCATATCATCAGCAGTAGGTATATCATCAGCAGCAAACACATCATCTTCAGCAGACGCATCATCTTCAGAATCTGTGGAAACAATCCAATCACAAAAGGCCTGGGAAATGTTATCTAAAGCATCCATCACTCTTCCTTTGGGCCAATTACTTGCACTAGTACCAGGAGTTCGACAGCAATTTCAACAACAGTTCAGTCCTGTGCCTTCCTACATTTCGACGACAGCAACAGTACAACCGGAACCCGATTCTACGTTCGATCATTCAGTTCCTCTGATTACGGTATGGTATAAGAATTATAAAATCACACAGGTACTAATTGATGGAGGATCTGGAGTCAACATTGCTACTGCTGCACTATGTAAAAGGTTAGGGTGGACCGAAATCGAACCAGTTCAGTTTTTTGTCAGAATGGCCGACCAATCAAGAGTCCATCCCCTTGGACTTGTACGAAATGTACCAATCACTTTACAAGGTACAACATTTAAAATGACCTTTGTCATACTAGATTTACCGGAATCCACTCTTGATTACAACCTCCTTTTCGGCTGACCTTGGCTGAAGCACGCTAAGGTGATACAGGATTGGTCTGCACAAGCGCTCACTTTCAAGGATAAAAATCATAAATACATTGTAAAATTAGATGCCATACAACCTTGCGAATTGCATGCTAGACCGTATTTGGCAAAACCAGTCCATATGCTAGATGGTTTGTCAGATGATGAAGAAGAAGAGTTTCTGAAAAATAACATTGACTTGATCTCCCTAGGAACTGTTGATCTACAATCTGTTGTAGATAACTGGAACCCTGTAGTTTGCACGGTAATGATTGTAATAGAAGAAGATAAGAAGGAAGATACTGCTGCTATAGATGATGCTCAACTGCAACAACTTTTTAAGCCAGCTGACGATACAGAGAAGCCTCGACAATTTTATGTTCCAGAAGATTAGTTGATCACTTATAATCTAGGCGATGAAAATCATCCGCGTCCTGTGAAGTTAAAGCAAAACTTACCGAAAACATTTCAGGTAGGCTTAATCCAGCTACTCCAAGAATTCTCCGACGTCTTTGCATGGGATTACAAAGATATGAAAGGATTGGACCCACGTATCTATCAGCACCGAGTCATGCTGAAGCCAGAAGCAAAACCAAACAAACAACCCAGCTACCGGATGAATCCAAACTATGCATCGCAGGTAAAGGCAGAACTGGATAGGCTACTTAAAGTCGGATTTATTGTACCAATAGAACATGCTGAATGGATCTCTCCAATTGTTATTGTCCCTAAGAAGAATAAGCAATTACGAATATGTGTAGATTACCGAAAACTGAACGCAGCCACAGTACCTAATCCTTTTCCGATCCCTTTTTTGGACACAATGCTTGATAGAGTAGCAGGACATGAAATGTATTCATTCTAAGACGGATACAGTGGATATAATCAAGTTAGAATGGCTGAACAGGATATACCAAAGACTGCCTTCATTACCAACTGGGGTGTATTTGCGTGTACTGTTATGTGGTTTGGATTGAGAAATGCCCCAAGTACATTCCAAAGGTGTATGCAGGAAATATTTTCTCCTTATCTTACTTCATTTATGCAAGTATACCTCGACGATTTTTCAATTTTCGGTAAGATGATAGCACACATGTTCCATTTACGGTGCTGCTTTGAAAAATGCAGAGAATACAGACTGTGTTTGAACCCAAACAAATCCGTGTTTGCGGTTTCATGTGGCAAGCTACTTGGCCACATCGTATTTGCACAAGGTATACGAGTAGATCCAGACAAGATCATGGTAGTATTAGAAGCTCCGGTGCCCACTACACCGAAGGAAGTTATGCGCTTCATGGGCCAAGTAAGATGGCATGGACGACACCTACGGTGGCTTGCTCATTTAGCAATACCACTGAACAAGCTAATCACCAAGACTCCTCGACAATTTGAGTGGACTCAGGAGTGTCAGATAGCATTTGATCGTTTAAAGAATTTATTAACACAAGTTCCCATCTTACAGCTGCCGGACTGGGATCGCCCATTTCATGTATTTGTTGATGCTTTAGATATAGCAATAGGAAGTGCCTTGATGCAACAAATTGATAAGTGGTTCAGACCAGTGTACTATGCAAGTCGAAGATTAGCCTCCGTCGAGAAAAATTACTCTGTAACAGAAAGAGAATGTCTAGGGCTAGTATATTCTGTCAAGAAATTCAGACATTATTTGCTGGGCCGTAAATTTACATTTCATGTAGATCATGCTGCACTTGTCTATCTGGTTCGGCAACAGCATCTAGGTGGTCGATTAGCACGATGGGTTCTACTTTTACAAGAATTTGACTATGAAGTTATTCATCGGCCAGGCAGTTCACATGCCTTAGCAGATTTCCTCTCTCGCTTAGATTCCGGTGAAGCCCCGGTAGGCATAGATGACACAACTCCAGCCATTTATGTCTCTGAACCAACAAATGATGAAATTACAGACCCACCTATACCATCTACATATTACAATCAGATCCTGACCTTTCTTACTAATGGATGTCTTCCATCTTAGACTTCTACGGCACTACGCAGGAAAATTGCAGTCTTTAGTCGCCGATTTCGGTTAATTGCTGGTGAATTATACTATGTTGATCATACTGGAATTTTACTTCGTTGTATTCCACCACATGAAGTTAACTCAGTTATTACTTTGGCTCACTCAATTCCTTTCGGTGGTCATTTTGCTGCAGACTTAACACACCGGAAAATTCTGCAAAGTGGTCTCTGGTGGCCTACTATGTACAGAGATGTATCAAAGTTTGTCAAACAATGTGATACTTGTCAAAGATCTGGACAGCCCTTGCTACATCATCTTTTTCCTCTGCAACCCATCTTACCATTGGAACCTTTCCAGAAGTGGGGTCTAGATTTTATCGGTCCGATTACACCTCCAGCAGTCTTCAGTAACAATCGTTACATACTGACCTGTACAGACTATGAAACCAGATGGGCAGAAGCCTGGGCTTTACGGTCTGCTACAGCTGTTGCGGTAGCAAAGTGTCTACTAACCGATGTCGTTCCACGTTTTGGTTTACCACTGGAACTTGTTTTAGATCAAGGCACTCATTTTGTAAACAATTTAATGAAGGCACTAACACAGTCGTTCCAGGTCACGCATAAGTTTAGTTCCCCTTGTTATCCTCGTGCTAATGGTTTGGCTGAAAGTACAAACAAATCTCTGCTGAATATGCTTCAGAAATTGATCATGGAAGCACCGGAAAGATGGGATCAACTGCTACCTGCAGTGTTATGGGCATATCGAACTACATACAAGGTAACAACAGGATTAACACCTTTCAAACTAGCTTATGGATTAGAAGCAATAGCACCAATGGAGATAGTTATACCAAGTTTACGAGTAGCAATCGCTCAGAGACTGCTACCGGAAGACTCACTGTTATTTCGGTTGGATACACTCAGAGAGTTAGATGAACAACGATGGCACAACTTTTTAACTATGCAGGAAGTACAACTAAGACAGGCTCGAACGCATGATCGACACTTAAAAACTCCAGTTTTTACGGTGGGACAACTTGTCCTTTTGTATAATGCAAAGTCGAATCGGTCTGCTGGTAAATTCAAATTACGATGGTATGGTCCTTACCGAATTTCAGAACAGGTGGGCCCAGCAACTTTTCGGTTGACTACGTTGACCGAAAACCCTCTTCCGAAAGTAATCAACGGTTCGAAGCTGCGGCCATACCAACACCCATCTAACCCGCACTGAAACATTTTTTCGGTGGGCCGCGTCGTTTGGCGCTCACTTTTCCTTCCCTTTCTTTTCCTTTCTTTTATTTTTGCGTACTTAATAATTTATGTCTATCAATATCTGTGTCTTGATTCCTAATTATGTCAGAAGCCGCCCTGCTCTTGCCAGCTACTCACGCATGCACACCAAGTTAAAGAATTATCATTTCAACACCGCACGATGATTAATCATCCTTCATTACCCTCCACCGTGACGCATCTATTTAAACTTTTCTGTATCGCCGAAAATCGCGCTAATTATGCCGCTTTTTGTGATGGACTCCCTGCTAACGTAGGAGAGTTCTTGCACAACCGTGGGCTTGCCAATTTCACTGAACTATCATGGCATTCAGTGGAAGCCCACCCCTTCTTTGCACAGATCATATCCGCCATCGCTCAATCACCAGCCAACGAGCGAAGATGGGCCATCACTTCCTTACCTGCCCGAACCGTAATCACCTTCCAAACTTTCACTGAGTCGTATCGACTCCCTTCGCAAGGCCGAGAGAATGGCCCAAATTTGCCATTAGCCACCATGAACCAGCTATTCCCTAGATATTCATCGAACGAGTACGCCATCCTTTGTAGACCAGAACCAGAAAGATTAGCCCTGCAGTTCTTAGTAGCAATCCTAAATTTACAAAAGCGCACTTACGACATCTCCCGTCCATTCTACTCAGCCATAGACTTAGCATCCCGAGAACCAGTAAACTTTGCTACATATTTCTTCCAACGTATCCACAAAGAGTGCGTAGCTATAATCAAACAAGTAAACAAGGGCAATACACCTAGATCTAGATTGCCCCATATCTTGTCATTTCTCTTTCCGGCAATCCTTGCAGCCCAACCACCACCCCGGGGGCCCATTCTGAGACATGAGGAGTCGATACAACTGCTAGAAGATGATGAAGAAGAAGATGAAGAGGAACTCAACCAGCTTTTCCGCATAAAAGGATCAGAATTAGCTCATCTGAGAGTGAAGCACAGAAGTCAGCCGAAGAAGATAAAGAAGAAGATAAAGAAGAAGAAAAGCAGGAAGAAGACACATTCCACGACACCGCAACCTCCATGTAGAATGAATCCTCTGTGAAATCTTCCCAGGAGCGACAACAAGAAACTCGTACTGAAGCTGAAACAACATCGCCCGCAGAAACAACATCGCCCGCAGAAACATCAAAGTGGCAGTCTGAAGAAGAACAACAAACAGAGGAAGAACAAGCTGCTAAAGACGCATTGGACAGACTACTTAAGGTAGTGGAATCCACATTTGCGGAGCAGGAACAACAAAACATAAATCAAGTAACAACTCAAACCGTAAATCCCACTCCCCCACCGGAACCACCCATCATCCCCATCCAGCTTAGTCACCCTACCGAAACCGCCGAATCCTCATCCTCCTCCCTCAACTACTCTCCACCAAACTCCCAACAGCTCCTTAACGCATCCACTTCCCAACCACAACCCCAACTACCCCTTCCTTCCATTCCAATACTGTCCGAACTGGCCAATATGGGCCATGTTCTTATCAATTTATCTCAGCAACTACCCATCCACATGAAATCTACCACAGACAGTATCCGCAACGAGCTACAACATAAAGTTGACATGCTAGAAGCTGACATCAGCCCCCTACAAGAAGAATTACTAATTACCAAAGCCGAAAACCAATCCCTGCAAGATCAATTGAAGGAACTACAGGCAAGACTCACCGAACAGGAAATGCTAATCAATCAGAGAGATACAGCACTGGTAGAGCTCACCGAAAAGGATAAGTTATTAACCGAAACATAGGCAGAAGTCAGTCAATTAAAACTAGAACTGCAGGATAAGGAGGATGCCAGAATTGCATTAGGTAATTTGATGGAAGAAACAAGACAAACACTGGACGAAGTGGTACAAAAAGGACAAGAGCAGCACGAGCTGGCAATGAGAACCACTGAGGAACTCCAAATATTCAAGTTAGATTTTGATAAGGTAAACAACATATTACGACGAAAGCTAACACAAGAAGCCCAGACACAGAAGCTGATACCAGATCTAAAAAGAGAACGCGACGCATACTCCAGAACTATACAGTACCAAAACCAGGAGATTGAACGAAGAGAAAATCAGCTTGAAAATCAAAAGGACAGAGTAATCAATATGCAGAAGCAACTGGAAGAAATGAAGGTCTCAAGAGATGCAGCCCTGTCCAACGAGTTCTACCTACAGGAGGCTTTTTTGCAAACACAGGCCGAGATTTTGCTCACCGAAGCTATAGCTCTAAGCTCTGTTAGAATAGATGCACAGCTAGTAGAGCCGGAAACTCTTAAACAAATAGTAGAAACTCTCAGGAAAAAAATAGCCCGTACTTTCCGATTAGCTAGGAATATGTATTTAGAAGGAATAATAGACGAACAATAATTTTGTACAACTTGCGGGTTCGAGTCCAGCGGGCGTGCCAGTGTTAGTCGGCCATCGGATTGGGACAGAGGTAACGGAAATCGTGGTAGAACACGCGCGAAAGGTGGTTACACACCTATTTGTACTTTCTATATAAAGTAATGAGAAGAAGCGCTCAGAGAGAGAGAGGGCGATGTAATTTTGGCCTATTGTCGTGTTATCACCACACTATTCGTCTGCTTGTCTGTCTGAGTGTTGAGGTAGGGTTCGTTTTGCACAACCCCTGTGTTCTACATTCTTGTTCGTATCTGGTTTTGTCTATCGTTCTTGTTGCCTGCCGACGATCTTGGTTCTGTTGATAAATTTCATAACGTTCGGGAGATAACTATACTATCAGTCTGAATGTGACTGTGTAACGATTGGAGTTCTCAGAGTATCTTGGCGACTCTCTACGTAGACTAATAGTATTGTGTGTGTCTGTATTTGTAACCTAGTGAACTCCGTTGAGATTGTGAGTTCCATTACTGTTGCCTGAGTAAGTTGTTTATGCATCGCTGTGGGATTGTGCTCACGCACTGTGTATTACGACTTCTTGAACATTTTTTGTCAAGAATTGGCAAAATTCGAGCAACTGTGTAGTGTTCGGATATTCGGATCTACACTGTATTGTTGTAAATACTGGAATCTGTCGGCCTGCGGCAAAGTTAAGTGCAGTAAAGATCTGCTAAGTTGATTACTGAGTTTCCAGTACTGTGTGTTGGATTCTCAAACTCTCTGCGTTACGATGTTGTTTGATCGTTGAACCCGTCTGTGAAGTTGATCGAATACTCTTGTTCTGGTAATTTCAGTCAGTTAATACGTAGATGCAATATGGCATCTTAGCCCATTCGGTACGTTGGTTGAGCTAAGACTGTGACGGTAAATTCTGAGTACGGCAATTCGATAGAGTTCTCAGCATTATTACCGTGCTGAGTGTGAACAATACCTTTGGGAACTAAGTACAGGGCCTCTATTTTTACAGACCCCTTCCACTCCCAAGAACCCACTTAGGTCGGTTAAACGCACTTTTGATAGTTAGAACGAAGCGGGTTTAACATTTTAACACTTAACAAAGGATAAGGGAAACGAAGGCCAAACATTCTATGTAGTAAAGGCAAAGCTAGAGGAAGGAATCAAGGTAGAGGAAGAGGAAGGCAAGATAGAAGATCGAATGGTGATCCTAATAAGAAACAAGGAAGCAAATTTTCTTCTTGAAGAGAAAGAGGAAAGTTTTGAGGAAGATACAACCAAAATAGAGATAACGATAAGAACTTTCTTATGCAAGTTATCTCACTCAAAATAATTACTCCTACACAGAGAACTGATGCCTCCAAGATAAACTACTTGCTACCTTCACTAGGCATACACATAGAGACCTCTTTTCACTCCTAGATCAATTTGTCTTAGAGTATGTAGAGTTTAGACATGAGCTTCAAGCCAAATTTAGAAGAATATCATCCTTTTTAAATAACCAAAGATTACAAGAAATGGATTCTAAATGATAAGGAAGCTTTGCTCAACACTCTAAGCTATGTAGCTCCTACACACAAAAATCCATGAGATAGATATTGCTACTCAAAGTATACATAAATTCATAAAGCAAGCAAGTGTTTCCTAAGCGAGGGGTCTACGAGCTTATTCAAAACCTACGAGAGCCACCATTGGTCTACAAAGGAGAAGGTGAAGCATATCTCTACTTATGTGTCTATGTAGATAAGTTGATTATTACATGTGATCATAAAGAAGGCATCAAGGATATCAAAGAGAATCTTGGGAAGGGGTTCAAGATCTATGACCTTGGAGATCTAAAATAATTCTTAGGTATTGGAGTAATATATAAGGATAATGGTATTTGGCTCATGCAAAGAAAGTGTACCTTGGATATGATGAAGAAGTATGGACTTACAAGGTGCAAACCATTGAGCAATCCAATGGAGGTAAACATGAAATTGACTTCAATGGAAGGTAATGAAGTTCAAGATGCACTTTTGTATAGGTCTACAATGTTCTCTTTGAAAATGACACTATCACAATGCTTGAGCTAGCATATGCAGCTAGTATGTGATGTCAATTCATGCACACACCTAGGGTTCCATATCTACTTATAGACAAAAGAGTACTCAGATATCTCAAGGGTACCTTAAGTGAAGGTCTTTTCTATCCGTTTGAAGATGATTTTCTATCCAAAGAAGATAGGAGAAATGCAAGTGGATATGTAATAATGCTTTGCAAGAAGTTCATCTCTTGGATGCAAAGAAGCAACCTACAATTTCTCTATCTTATGTAGAAGCTGAACACAAAGCTTTAGCACAAGTAGCATGTGAGCTTATGTGGCTCAAAAAACTCATGGTTGAACTAAATTTTTGGGTCAATTAGTTTCCATTCATAAGTAATACATGAGTAGTGCATACCTCCATGCTAGGAGCAAGCACATAGAGGTAGACTATCACTACATCAGAGAGAAGTTACTCGCTAAAGAGGTTAAAGTGCAACACATAAGTACGAATGATCATTGTGCTTACATGTTCACCAAAGCATTGGCCTCAATCAAGATACAAATTTCAAAAGAGGCATTGGATACTTGAAGCTAGGATGATGACTTGGAGGTTGAAGCTTGAGGGATAGTTTGAAATTCAAGCTCCAACCTTATAACTTTTGGACACTTGAATGGATGTCACTTGGAGCAATTAGAAGAAAGAATTCAACCACAAAACCCGGTGTTCAAATTTGAATTTGAATGCCTTTTCATAAAAATCAATTACCACCTATCACACTTTGGTGTGATAAAGCCTATAATTTACGAAAGGGCTCCCTACCATCTAGGGAATCGTTTCATGATCACATATAGAGACAATGTACTTAGAATTAGGGAGACTTTGCATAACTTCTGATAGAGTTTGAATAACCTAATAGACCCCTTGCTTAGCGAGCCTAATTGCTTGAGGAATTTCTCTAGACTTTGAGTAGCCAAATGTGTCTCACAGATTTTTGTATGTAGGAACTAGGTAGCTCTAAGTATTGAGCAGAGCTTCCTTATCAATTTTTGTCTACTAAACTTGGCCTTCACATCATGTTCAAACTATACATATTCTGAGAGAAATTGATCCAGAAGTGAATATTGGTCTTTTTTGTGCATGTTCTTAGATTATGAGTAAGAATTTTGAGTAAGATTACTTGCATTAGCAAGGTCTTATAGTTTAGTTTGTGTGTGGAAAATCTCTTGGGTTGAATCCTCAAGATTTGAGAGAAACATACATTTGAGTGAATAGAAGTATCTGTAAGTGTACCTATGAGGCCATCTATGATTTAAGGCTCCATATGGAAGGTGTACGTTCTCCTATTAATATACACACATACACATACATGTGTAAACTTGAATAGATAGATACACAAAAAAAACACATATACACATATAGACATCTCCATAGACATACATGCACACATACAAAGGCATCTACAAAAGCATAGATGCACATACACACATAAATATACATACATAAAAACACACCCCCAAAACATACACATGCACACACATGAACATATGCATATACATGCACATATAAATGCATAGAAACATGCACAACACACACACATATAATATACACATATAGAAGACATACCCACAAGCAAAGATGCACACACACATATATAGCGCACACACATCACATACAGAGGCATGCATGCACACATATATACACACAACATAGGCTTATAGACATTCATATACACACATGCATGTACACACACACACACAACAAAAAAAGATGTGTGTATACATAAACACACACATACAAACATACACACATTTACATAGCACACACACATTACGTACACATGCATGCATGCATATGACAACACCCAAATCAGCCATAAGGCATGTGAGCCACAGGCACTCAACAGTCACTCTAAAAGCTGCCCTATACTCAGCCTCACAATTAGAAGTGGCCACAGTAGGCTGCTTCTTGCTCAACCAAGATATACATGAGCTACCAAGCATGAAGCAAAAGCCACTAGTGGACACAGGAGTGTCATAGCAACCAGCCCAGTTAGAGTCAAAAAAAGCATGCAAATCTGGTGGTAGTGATAACCCCTTAGGATAAAACAATCCAAGTAGCCGAGTACCACTCAAGTAGCGAAAGATGCACTTAACTCGTTGCCAATGCTTGACACATGGGCAATGCATAAAGCTGCTCATCTGTGAGAAAGCAAACAGAATATCTGGTTGATTAATGCATAAGTAAATCAAGCATCCAAGAACTTGCTGATAGAGAATAGCATCAAATGCATCTCAAGCATCATGAAGACTCAATCATAAACCTGCCTCCATAGGAGTGGCAATAGGTTTGTAGTCTTCAAGGCCAAAAAGTCTGCAATAATGTGTTGATATACTTCGTTTGACACAAATCTATTCCACCATCAACTTGCATAAATTGAATGCCCAAATAATGATGCAAATGACCCAAATCAAACATCTCAAATGAGGCATGCAAATCAGCCCTAAAATCAGCAATATGCTTCTCATGAGGACTAGTGAGCAACATGTCATCAACATACACAACAATGATCAGAAGCACATCATTTTCACACTTAACATATAAGGTGCTCTCAATTGGATTGTTCTTAAAACCATGTGCAATGAGGTAGCCATGTATATTTTCATACCAAGCACATGGTGCTTGCTTCAAACCATATAATGCCTTCTTTAACCTGCACACTTGTTTTTCGTGCTCTTCCTACACAAAGCCACGGGGCTAAAAAACATACACTTCTTCATGCAAGTCACCATTCAGTAATGTAGGTTTAATGCATTCCAACCATGATGAGCTACAAGTGCACAAATGCTACGAACAATAGTCATTCGGCATATATGTGCAAAGGTCTCATCAAAATCAATGCCTCTTTCCTATGCATAACCATTTGCAACAAGCCTAGCCTTATACTTGTCAACTGTTCCATCAAGCTTATGCTTCAACTTGTATACCCACTTGGTGCCAATGCCCTTCATGCCACGGGGCAAGTAACATAAAGACCAAATACCATTTTATGATAGCATCATATTCTGATTGCATAGCAACCATCCAATTTTCAGAATATTTTGCTTCATCAAACGAAACAGGCCCAGTCTCATCACAGAGAATAGAGGCAACCATAGCATAGAAATCTAATGCAAAAGAAGCACTATGAGAGCCTGAACAAGTACGATATGATAGAGATGCATCTAATTTGCTATTGTGCAAAGTTTGCACCAACTATTTTGGCATAGTTTTTGCCTCATCAATATGAGCTCTCTCATTTATCAGTGAATCATGTAAATCTGTATCACAAATCTAACGATCTGCATCATCACATGGAACATGTAAAGGTTGAGGAAATGCCTCATTAGGACTAGCACTAGACTATCAACCTGTAAAAAGGGGCAACAAGGTATCATACATGTCTTTGGAGCTAACAAATGTCTCCATAGTACATGAAAGTAATGGTTGAATAGCATCTTCCACAAAAACAACATCATAGCTAACCAAACTGTGTTCTATGTGTGGATGATACAGACGATAGACTTTGCTTTTAGAATCGTACCCAAAAAAAAAACATTTCACTCCTTTATCATCCAGTTTTCTACGATGTTGTTCAGATACTAATGCATATGCCAGACAACCAAAAACACGCAGATGAACAACAGATGGCTTGCGACCATGCCAATCCTCATATGGAGTGATAGACTGCAATGCTTTAGCGAGACACCTATTAAGTACATATATTGCACACATAATAGCCTCAAGCGAGTAACTATGTGGTAAAGCTTGGCTTTTGACCATACACATCACCATCTCAATGAGTGACATGTTCTTCTGTCTAACAAATCCATTATGTTGAGGTGTATACGGTACTGTACACTGATGTTTTATTCCACGTTCGACCACAAATGCATTAAATTCAGAAGACATATATCCCCCCCGATCAGAATGGAGGGTGCCCATTTTACATGTTGACAGATTTTCAACCAAAACAAAAAACTGTTTGAAGCACATAAACACTTCTGACTTTGCTTTCAATGGATATACTCATGCATGCCTCAAAAGATCATTGATGAAAGTCATGAAGTAAAGATAATTCACAAAAAAAGGTGTTTGCATAGGACCACAAACATCACTATGAACAAGCTGCAATTTCCAAGTAGCTTGTGTTGAACCATCTTTTGGGAAGGAGCAATGCTGCAATTTGCCCAAAATACAACCTTCACAACATGTTTACTAGGTGCCTCAAGTTTGGGCAAAGAGGACACCATTTTATATTTCTGCAGGCATAACAAACTAGCAAAATTCACATGAACAAAGCGTGCATGCCAAAGCTTCGCATCTGACATAGCATGAGAATCATGTACTGCACATGCTGAATCATTCATAGATTTTTCATAATCTATGAGCTTATACAACGCACGACATAAAATGCCAGAAGCAATAATCACATCCCCATATGACAGATCATGAGGTGTACATCTATCGTCAACAAATTTCACAACCAAGACAATCTTGGCTAATGTAGGAATTGATAAGAGATTTTTCTTGATCCTTTGTACAAATAAAGCATCTGACAATGTAAAAGAACTACCAAAATTATTAGTCAAAATGATCTTACCAACTCCCATAACAAGATAAGAGGAGTTATTGGCACATGTGACAGTATTCCCTATAGGGGCAGGCTCAAGTGAAGTGAAGAAACGATGTAGGGAGGTGATAGTTTTTGGTTGGCCCACTATCAAAGTACCAAACATCTTAGTCTATTGCAGACATACAGTGCTAAAGAGAGGATGGATCAAAACCGCAAACAGTAGTAAACACCCATTCTTCATTCTACACAAGATTAGCAAACTCTGTTTTCAGTGTAGAGGCCTCTACAACAACCATTCCAACCTTTTTTTTCTTTTCCTCTTTTGTACCCAGTTTTGGATAGTTCTTTATGACATGATCATTTCCTTTACAGTACTTGCAAAAGAATTTCCGCGTTCTTGATTTCTTCTCATCTTTGTCTTCCTTCTTTGAATCTGTGGCATTTGCAGATTTCTTCTTACTAGTAGATGAGCTCTATTTACCTTCGCCCTTTTAAACAGCCAAGAAAGCTTGATCTGCAACACGCATAATGGACCTGTTCTGCCTACACTGATCTTCCTGCAACAGAACAAAGACTAACTCTTCAAATGTCAAGGCATTTGGATTGCCTTTCATCATCAAACAAAGAGTAGAAGCAAAACTCTAATATGAATCAGGAAGACCATTCAAAAGTGTCTGCACAAGTGAACTATCTGGTATGACTTCATCAGCAAAAATCAATTGTTCCTTCAAGTCTTTGATTTCTGTCAAGAAACTATCCATATAATCACCTTCATCATGTGCTCACTCTCCAACTATTTTCGGAGGTAAGCAACATGAGCCTCATTCCTTGACTAGTATAAAGTGGTAAGTGTATGCCAAGCATCCTTTGTTGTTTTGCAAGAGCGAATGTGAGGAATAATGGCACATTTGATAGACAAGGCTATCAATGCATGTGCCTAAGCATCTCTGCCATCCCAACAAATTTGTTCTATAGTAGGTGCAGCAAAAACTACAGCATGAAGAGGAATCTGCAGAATGTCACCATCCTCAGTGCCATCTCCATTAGCTTCAGTACCTATATTTGTAGGTGAAATAGGACATTTTTCAACATCCTGCACAATATTCCACAGTCCTTTTGCAACTAATACATGATGTAGCATATATGCCCATAATGGGTAATTAGTACCACCCAACTTATCCTCAACAACCAACATGTAGAATACATCATTAGTTTCAGCCATGGCCATTGATTTAAATACCTTGATGCAGAAAAATGACTATATCTGGAAAAGTTGAACTTAACTACCCTGTCGAGTTATGTTGAAGTTGTAGCAGACTTCGAGATGCTTATATTGGCGAACCAAAAACTTTGTATATCTTTGGCACAAAAAGACAAAATAGCCTACACAAGCACTATGATAGTGCATTTGAAGGCTGAAACGAGCTTAGATCACAATTTTTGCACCACAAAGTAAGTGCGTTTTGATCTCCTAATCACCTTGAGTGTGCTCACCAATTTTCATGCGATTTTGAGACTATGACCAGAGGAGTGTCGACGATGTCCTAGATGAAGTGGCGACCTGCTCTGATACCAATTGTTGGAGTTAGATTCTACGGAAGCACGTGAACAACACAAGGAAGAAGAAGAAGTTTGGATCACAACACACAATACTGAATGTATTACCATTAGAATGTACAAAGATAAGTAACCCGTTAGAGCAATAGGTGTATATACAAGCCGAGTGAAAAAACCTCTTAAAGAGGGAAAAAAGTGCCCTGATGGTCCTAGTGTGTTCACACATCACTATGTAAATATATCAACATCTCAAGCACATCAAAAATCAAGGTAGGGTGGAGAGTTTTCCTACTTTTTCTTTACCAGATGATGGAGAGTCATGTGAAGGATGTATTGAAGGAAAGCTATGGTCTGATGAGAACAGATTCTATTCAAGGTTTCACAATGGTGCTACAAAGAGAAAGAATAGGATACTAATTGAGATGATGCATTATATGATGTCATCCAAAAACCTTTCTCCCAAGTTTTGATTTGATGTACTACATACAACTAATCATTCTGAATAGGTCTTCCACAAAAGCTTTGAACATCATTACAACTTATAAATATTATTATAGGAAGAATCCCAATGTGAGTTACTTCAAAGTTCTTGGATCCCCAGCTTATGTTCACATTGAGAAGAAGGATCGTGGTAAGCTCCATTTAAAAGCCATCAAAGCCATCTTTATTGATTATGCAATTGGAAGCAAAGAATACAGATTCTATGTTCCAAATACATGTGATATCCTACTCTCACATAATGCATATATAGTGGAAAGTCAGATTTATGATGAGAGGGAAGAGATTTTAAATTACATAAAAGCAGATGATTATGCATTTTTTCAAAGGAATTTGGATTCTTATATTGATCCATACAAGAGGGGTGATGAACCTTCTCAAACCCTAAGAGGTGCACTTGATAAAGATGAAGAGAGAGTTTCATTACCTACATCAGTACCTAGTCCATCATCAGCACCTCTTGATGTTATGACTTATGAAGTAATTGGATAAGGTTCCAAAGTTGGAGAAGAAAGAGGTATTGAAGAACCAAAAAGGATTCCACCACTTTTCAAGGATATGCCAAAGTGGTTATATCAAGCTTGGAATGGTAGTGGTATAAACCAATACACTAGAAAAACCAGAATTCAAACAAGACAACAATCAAACCAATTAAATTATGCAAAAATATATGAGATTCATTATATTTTAGCTCTTACTTCGATTGAGAATGAACTAGCTAGTGTTCAAGATCACTACATATTCCTATATGGAAGAAACCTATGCAAGAAGACATTGATTCTATTCATAAGAATCAAACATGGAGGCTTTATCAGTTATCTATTGATCTTGAAAACTCAGATGTCACTCCTAATCTTTATGTTAAAGTTGAAAAAGATGTTTTGATTATTATTATCATATATGTTTATATATGATCATCACAAGTCCAAGGATTCAAACCTTTAGTATTTTAAAGTAGAACTTAATCCTACATTTGATGTAAATGATCTAGGTTTTTTTTATTTTTATCTTGGGATTGATTTCAAGCATAGAGATGAGTGTATTTATGTAACACAACATAAATACATTGAGAAATTATTGGAAAGGTTTGAGATGGTAGATTCCAAGCCTATGAAAGCACCTCTGGATGTCAATGTGTCATTACATTCAGAAGCAATTCAGAACCATTTGATGCTACACTATATAGTCAAGCAGTTGGTTGCTTGATATATTTATGTAATACACATCCTGACATTTAATTTGTAGTTTCTCAAGTATCTAGGTTCATGCAGAGTCTGCTAAAGATTCAATGGAAATTAGTTAAAAGATATATTTTTAGAGATCAAAAGTATTTTAGATATCCAAAATTTTACAGACATCAATAGTTTTTTAGATTATTGAACCTAGTACCATCATGACATTGAAGGGGGGAATATTTGGAAATAATGTTAGAATAGCATAAAACCCTAAATTCCAACAACCCTAATTTTTGGTACTTAGCCAAATTTTGTTCACAAAAGGTCAAAAATTATTATTAGCTTATCAGATAGAGCATGAAGAGAGCTTTCATTTGGTATATAACATTTTATCATTAGAGGTCCGTATTGGGAGAAAACTCTAACCCTAATTTTTTCTCAAAAAAGATTATTACATCATTTTATTCCTTTTAGCTTCTAAATTAAGGAAAGTGTAATAAAGTAAGTTTATGATCTAGGATCAGGCTGGTTCAGATGGATCTGAAATCGGACACCGTTTGGTCACCCGTGTGTATGACCAAAGATCTCGAGTTTAGACTTACTAGGAGGTCTTGTGCTCTTGTGAAAAGTGATCCAGTTATCTTAGTGGTTAAGTCTCAAGGGTGCGAAGGAGGAGGTCTTGGGTTCAATCCCCATGGGGTACATGGGGAAGTATGTTGCCCAAAGAGATCGAGAGCCTTCTAGAAGCATCCACCTGAGTTAGCTTGAGTTAACTAGGACACTTGGCACACATGTAGTTACATGGTTGACACATGGATGGTTAGTATCCACCTGCCCAAGAAGGCAATCCCCTGGAGAGAGCTACATATAGAGGCATGTGGTTGGGAGGAGAGTCATCTCGCTAGCACGTGGTGGTCGTAATCATGAGTTTCTTACATTGGTATCAAAGCCCTTAGGTTGAGATCTATGGAGACCCTTATCTTCATCACTTTGCTTGTAAGCTCTTGTTGAAATGCGTCGAAATTGCATTGCTGTAACACTTCTTCATCTCAGTGGACGTACTCCTCGCCGTATGCAGTCATTCCTATTGGTTAGATTAGCCAAAATGATGATGTGCACTACTTGTAGAAGACGGGATTCGTTCCCACTACCTCTCCATACTCATGGATGGGTCTTATCCATTGCAACAGCTCGCACGCTTAACAGTTTTTACAAAAACCATGAATATCTTCCCAATTTTTTTGGATTCTGATGCTATCCATCCTCTATTTTTGAGTTTTTGGGAGCAAGAGGAAAAAGCTCCCGATCCGACACCTGCAGGTCTTGAACCCTGTACCTCTGTCGTGAGAGATTTAAGCTCGATCAGCTCATCTATGTATGGGTCTTAGTGACAAATTTGCACTCGGTTTTTACTTATCCATTTGTATTCTGGCTGCGTCCGCCTCATAGTCTCTGGCTGCGTGCTTTTACAAAGTGCAATATATATTTTGTACTTTATATCAATATCTTACCGGCCTAGCTTGGTGGTTTGGCTCAGACAAATAGGTGCTGCGTTCGACACTTGGAAGAAGCTCTTCAGTGATATTGAATGCTATATCCTGGATTCAAACTATAAATGGGACTCGAGTTCATAACCTCAAGCAATGGATTTAATCCTCTTAACTAGCAGATGATAGTGCTGTGTCGTAAAAGGTGACAGACTATGAATCTTATATGCAAGATTCGAACTATCATCTTGTGGGTGTTTCATGAATAAATTATCGATGAACTCGGGCTGATTGTTTACTCTGTTTTCGACCAGACCTTTACATAATGGAGGATAAGCATAGCAAAACAAGGTCCAATGTAAAGGAACATGCTTCCGTATTCAAGGTTCGATCTTGGATCGTCTGTACGGAGATATACAACTTCAGCTCCTTCACACGAGAAAGGTGCAAAAAAGTATATCCTTGGTGGGCAAAAAAATAAGTCTTGCTGTCCAAGTCCTCTGTATTTCAGAGCTTCAGATTTGTTAAACAATGTTTTTTAGCACCACTGCATAGGCTTGGAATTCACCGTTATGTATATGCGGTAGGACAATCCTTTGTATGTGCACAGTTCTACAACTGCATGAGCACAAAAATGAAGATGTTCGGTGAGCAATTTAGCAATCGAACACACAATTTTGGGTAATAAGGATGTTGGCTCAACCACGACACCATTCGAATTTGTATAATAGAAATTTCATAAGATAATTGTATGCAAAAAGTCCATCCCAATACTCTTCTTGCCCAAGCTGCAAGTATTAGTGCTGGTATGATCACACCATCCGATTCTCAGAAACCCACCCAAGCTCCAAGTTTATGCAAGGAAAGAGAAGCAAAAAGGCATATTGCTCCTATCAACCACCAGGTTTTTAGATATCGGGTTTTGAAGTCGTGACCTCATGGGTAAGAGCATTGTGCTTCAACCACAATTCCGCAGCAGAATAATAATGTGAGATTTAAATCTCAAAAACCCTATTGTAAAAGAGAAGAACAACAAGAGGAATTGATCCTTTGACCTTCCTCGAAGGCAAAAAACACCCTAATCGCATGTTCCTCATTTATGAAGGGCAGAACTACTCTCATGGAGACCATGAGAATCGACCTTGGGTGACTTTCCAGAATCTGAAGCCAAAAGACAAGGAGGGAAAGTTCTCTCCCAAAAGCATCAAACTAGGAACATGCTCGTTCTGGCACGAAGGCTTCTATCATTGCATACTTTGAAGTCCTTTGGTGATCAAAGTCAAACCAACATTGAATTCGATCCAAAGTATTTGAAGGTTGGTTTCTTCCCGAGGATCAAAGGAAGGAAGTAGCTTAATTGGGAGATAAGTATTTTCCAAGTTAATGATTGGTTTCAATATTTATTTTTGCTCTGTGGTTTCATGTAGGATGCATTTTTATCATTGAAGTATGCTAGTACACTTCATTCTTGATAATTTTGATGTAAATCATTGAAACCTACATGAAAGAGCATAAATATATTGAAACACTCATTAAACACAAGCATAGGCATGCATCTACGAAAGATTTTTGGTGCATCTCTCCTTTTAAAAGAATGTTTTCATGCACAACTCACATTTTCTTCTTGCTTGCAAAAGGAATGGGACGCACTCAAGTCTGTGCGCATGTATATTTATAACTTTTTGTAAGGTAGAAGATAGATTGTTTTTGCATGGATGATTGGATGCACACATGTCAAACTCAAGAAATGCTTGCTTTAAATTTGGTGCATGAAAGGAGAATTCCAACAAGTGCATGCACTCACATGCATTTGCATACAAGAAACAGACATTCGCATATGCATGATTGTTTGTTAGGAAGTTGAATACTTTCAAGCTCAAAGGATAGTTGATATGTTCCAAAGATGAAAAAAATCATGGAACTTTTGAAGTTTGTTCTTTGATTTCATCTTGATGAGTGATGAACCTCAAAAAGATGAATATACTTTAGCATTACTTGAACTTTAGTGTTCAATAGTCGGATGCTAAATTCCATGACTGCATCTCAAGTAAAGATGCAAAGTTTTCAAAGAGTAAGGAAACTTTATTGAGCACTTTTTTGAGGATGAGAAAAGTATGCTTGGTTTTGTTTAAGCTAATTAGAGCTTAAAGAACAAACCCTAGTAATCTTTAGGAATCAAGATACTTTACTAAAAGATATATCAAAGTAATCTTTAGGACTTAACCTACTTCCTAAAGATAAGCCAACAAAGAAAATAGTATGGTTAACTATTTTTGGTTAAGAAGAAATATCTTTTGGACAAGCAATAAAGCCTTAAGTCTTCTTCTTGTTCAATAGATAATATTTCTTTTAGAAAGATTATTCTAGTAAAGCTAAAGATTCCAAGATGAATCATTAGACTGGAAAACAAAAGATTCCAAGATGAATCATTGGCTTAGTATTACTTGATTCCTTGGCAGGAATCTAAAGTTCTTGAAAGACAAAATCTCCCTAGATGTGAGACTAGAATCTTTCAAGAAAAGTTTATTAAATGTAGTTCCAAGCAATTCCCAAAACCATCAGTATTGGTAGTTAAGTCCAAATATTGATATAACCTAAAGGTGTATCAAAGATTCTTAGCTTTGGCGTCTAAGGGGCATCAGTGTATGCCTGGACTTGAGACAGGAAAAGATCTCTAAAAGCCCATGGGTAAGCAAAGATGCTTTTGTTAGTTTAAGAGATCTTAATAATAAATACTAAGTCTTTATTTTAATCGCAAGATCAACCAGACTTGATCAAGCTTGGCCAGGATTGTCCAAGAATGTGTGATTAGACCTACTTTGTAGATTGCCAAAGTATTGGTAATAAAATTCCTTTTGGGAATTATTCACTCAGGTTCCATCTATCCAATGGAAAATTGTGAAAAGAGTAAGCTGTTCCAAGTCTGAACAGAGTGAAGAAATTCCAAGAATGTAGTCTGCAACTGTGAAGACGTAACTTAAGTTTGTGGAAGGTAAAACATAATGTTTGCCTATCCTTAAAGGGCTTTTGGTACAAAGCTCTTGTCACTACAAATTGGTCAAGGATAAACCAATTGAACTTGAATTTGTGAAAATTCAAGTACTTGGAATTTTGATTGGTTTTCATTTGAAAACCATAGCAAAGAAGGATGGATATTCCATTAAAAGGTTTATAAGTTCCTCAAGGAAAGCACTAGATCATGAAACGATCATGTGAAGGGATCAAAAACCTAGAAAATCTAGTTAGAGGTAATACCTAAAACTTCAAATCTCTCGGAAAGAATTGAAGTAAGAAGGTACTCTATCAAGATATGTTTAGCCTTTAGGATAAGTATCACCCATACATTAATGTGAACATAAAATATGGTGGTATGGGACACCAGATTTTATACTCAGATTGATGTAGGAAAGATGGTATGGGACATCGGACCGTGGATGATAATTATTTTTTAGTTCTAAATTGGATCTTGAAGTTAGGTTTGATCCTCAATGGAATTAAGACTTTAAAGGAGTTTAATTCAAGAAGGATGAAAGTAGTATCTCACAATACTTCAAGATAGCTTCAAGGTCAAGGAAAGAGAAGATATGAATTAAGTAACTTCCAAGATCTTCTTGAAGCACTTCAAGATAAAGTGTTGTTAATTCGGAAATATTCTATAATTTCTAAAAGAAGTTGGACTTTGATTTTGAGTTGATCTTTTCAACTAAGGATTTGATTGAATAAGTCAAACATCAAGTTCCTAGTGTAACTTGGTAAATTCACTCTTTTGCCTCAAAGAAATGCACAAGAATTGCATTCCTAGTAAGGAGTTAGAAAGACTGAATGTGACCTCAACTTAGTCTCGAGTGAAGGATTATTTGAGTAAAAAACTCATCAACCAAACCTCAGTGGGTTGACACACTGATGGTAATTGCCACACTAGTATCCTGTGGATGGATGATGTTTTTGATTTTCTTTGAATCTTTTTGAGAATCCAACTTATTTCTCTTAAAGATAGAAAAAATGCTTCAACACCCTATTGAAATAGATCTTTGAGAAATTAAAAGTCCTAAGTCATCTAGACTTTGAATCATAGCAAGTTTACATATCTTCAAAGTATGAATGGGTTGAACAGAGTTTTAGTTCTTTCTTTCCGCTTTTAGAATCTTTTGGATTTGACTCAGATATGGTATCTGATTCTTTTTACAAAAGTCAAGGGTTAGCCAGTTAGAACTAGGAAACTAAATTAAACATCCTAGATGGATGTTCTAGATAAGAACATTTTCAATTTTCAAAAGATAATAAGTCTAAGTGGACTTATTTATTTGAGTTTTCTTCAAGTTATAGCATAAATGATTTCTTAGAGTTTAGTAGACTCTAGAATAGAAAAATTAGGAATTGCTCAACAGATTGACAATTCCCAAGAACTTTTAGCTCAAATCTTTGAGAAAAGTATCCTAAGTTGGACAATTTTCATTGTGAATTTGAATTGGTCAAGTTATAGTATGGTTGACTCAACAGAAATGGTAAACTTTCTCCTACAGTTTTACATAGGATTTTTAAACCCATTAGGACAGAGTAATCCTCTAGTCGGGTGAAAAAATCAAGTAATTGTTGGATCAAAGTAAACCATTGTACAAACATCTAAGTTAGATGTTTGGGAAAACAAAACTTCAAATTCTCCAAAATAAATTCAAGTGAATCAAGAGTTCTCAAAGTCTTGCAAGGGATAAGAATACCACCTTCATTACTAAGTCCATGCAGGAGTCATGCATAGAATGGACTAGTAATTTGAATCCACCCAGTTCACATGTTTGTGCCTAGATCACACATCGAGAAATTATGAATTGTCCAAAGATGTTTTTAGATCCAACCTTATTATTCTTTCAGTAGTTTGTACTTTGTCCAGTTCATCAAAGTGCAAAATGAGATAGTGTTTTGAGGGATTCCACCACAGAGATGAGACATGTTCTTCCAGTTTTAGAACATGACCATGTTCTTCCAATTTTAAAACATGAGGCTCGAGGGTTTCCTATAGTAGATATATAGCTCTATTTTTGAGGAGAAAAATATTTTCCAAGAGGGCAAGAATGTAATAAAGTAAGTTTATGATCTAGGGATCAGGCCGGTTCAGATGGATATGAAATCAGACACCGTTTGGTCACCCGTGTGTATGACCAAAGATCTCGAGTTTAGACTTACTAGGAGGTCTTGTGCTCTTGTGAACAAGTGATCCCCTTAGCTTAGTGGTTAAGTCTCAAGGGTGTGAAGGAGGAGAGTATTTGGCCCAAAGAGATCTAGAGCCTTCTAGAAGCATCGACTTGAGTTAACTCGAGTTAACTGGTACACTTGGCACACATATAGTTACATGGTTGACACATGGATGGTTAGTATCCACCTGCCCAAGAAGGCAATCCCATGGAGAGAGCTATATATAGAGGCATTTGGTTGGGAGGAGAGTCATCTCGCTAGCACGTGGTGGTTGTAATCATGAGTTTCTTGCAGAAAGCTAACCCCCACTCACAATAGATGGCTAGATCATGAGTTTGTTGCAAATTTAAGCAAATTTTTAATTCATCAAAAGCAAGTTCATCTTCTTGCTTTATTGCATGCTTTTTGGGGGCACCAATCTCAAGGATCAATCAGTCCTAGAGGTGACTAACTTTTGGAGCATGTGTACTCTACCTTTGGTACAACTGTGGGGGAGATTTAGGTAGCCAACAATCAACATCTTGCTAATTTACTTTGAGTAGCAAGTCTATATCAATCCCACACTTGTTAGTTCACTAGTTTCTAACTTAGGGTTTCTCAAACTCGAATTTTAGAATTAGGGTTTGTTGTAAAATAGTTCTAAACTATTCTCATTGTCTACATTCTCACATACGCACACTCTTCATACATCTTAGGAACTTTATGCAAAATTTCTTGTATCTAGTTCCCTATTTGTGGCTAGATTTAGATATTGTTAGTTTGCATCATATTCACACATTGTAATTTGACATTTAGATATCGGTTAGTGTAGGTGAGCATTCTATTGGAGACCTCTAAATCTCCAAAGGCTTGATCTATACTGATTTGAGAGCACCCCTATATCAGCTATATACCAAACTTTACACAAATGTTACCTTAGTTTATCAAGTCATTCACTATCACTTCTCTAAGTGAAAATTTTTCTTCTTCAAGAAGTCTGCTTCAAAGATTGACTTCATTACCTATGCATATCTTCAAATTTCTTCAATCTAATGATATACATACCTCCATGCTACCTTTGCGCAATCATATCAACCATTAGACCTTCAAAAGAATCATTAAAACTTCAATTTGATCTTTAAGATCAAAGATATATCTGAAACTATCTTCCTGAACAAGCAACTTTGACATAGTCAACTTCTAAGGTTGATTTCTCACAGCACACTTGCCATTCTATTAAATGCTTTTATCTATAGATTCCTTACCTTCTAACTTAGATTTTGAATGCTGACTCATCACAAACTTTACACTATGCACTTAGATCTAAGCAAAACATTGACACGAAAAAATGTGCAACTCTGAGAGGTCTACCTGCAGACTTTACATATACATGTTCCTATTGATCATACACACAACCTGAAAAGAATTAGACCATGAAACTTTGAACATAGATTTATTAGCTTCTAGATTATATGTGTACAAAATATTTCCTAATCCACTTGATCAAGCTGAGAGAAATCAGAGAGAGACTCGATGCTAACTCCTGAAGATGACTCTCTACACATCTATCTCATTGACACTTGGCTTCTAATGACTCTCTCACTTAGTTTTTTACATCATTGACTTATATACATATGTTTCTAGACTCATCTCACGTCTATTACATTACTCCTTACCATTCAAATGATTCTCTAGACTCATAGTACGAGAATTTCCATCTATAATGTACATATGTAGACATGCTACAATTATGAGAACTCTTCACTATTTTCAATAACTTCTTTGGCTTCATTGTGATTCTTGACTTGCTTCCAGTTCTTTATAATCATCAATTTGGGATTGTTTTGTTCCAACAACTCCCCCTCAATCACTAATTGTGATTATTCTATTCTTCTTTATTCCTACCATCTCTTTGAACTTCTGTAGCTTAGGTCCATCTAAGCTTTTTGTTAACATATCTGCAACTTGCTCTTTTGTTGAAGTATACAATAGTTCAATCTCTTTATCAAGTACCTTTTCTCTCAAAAAATGATACTAAATCTCTATGTGTTTAGTCTTGGCATGAAAAATAGGATTAGCTTCCAAATATAATGAGCTCATGTTGTCTCTAAAAATTATTGGAGTACTCTGATCAGTTCCAAAACTTTTCAATAAAGTCTTGAACCATATCACTTCTTTTGCAGCCTCTACCATTCCTTTTTACTCAGCTTCTCTGGATGACAAAACAACTATGTGTTGCTTCTTTGAGCACCAAGAAACTAACTTATCTCCAATATAACAGAGATAACCATGAGTAGACCTTCTATCATCTGAATTACCTGCCCAATCTGCATCACTAAACGCTTTGATTCTTTTGTCAGAAGTAAAACCATAATACAAACCTTCACTCATAGTTCCCTTGATATATTTGAGTACCCTTTGAGTTGCAATCCAATGATTTTTCTTTGTAAAATGCATAAATTGTGACAAAACACCAACTGCATATGATAGGTCTGGTCTCATCAAGGTAGCATAGATCAGAATACCTACCAAAATCTGATATTTCTTCATGTCATTAAATTATTCACCTCCATATCTGCTTAATTTATGATTTACCTCCAATGATGTGGTTGAAGACTTGCAATCTTCCATGTTGAACTTGACCAAGAGATTCTTCAAGTATCTTTATTGTGTAACATATACTCCATGTTGAGTATACACAATCTACATTCCTAAGAAATAAGATAAGTTTCTTAAGCTCCTTGATTCCTTGAGCATCTATACCTGTGGCCATAATATCATCAACATAAATACACATGTATATATACCCATCTTCACTTTCCTTCACTAGCAAGCTACTATCTACCTTTGAAGCTTGATATCCACATTCATTCAAAAACTTCACAAGCTTGTAATTCCATGCCCTTGGGGCTTGCTTCAAACCATAAAAAGCTCTCTTGAGCTTACACACATAATCTGATCCAATTGAATCCATGAAACCCTCTGGTTGTTCCATCTATACTTCATTTGCAAGATACCCATTCAGAAATGCATTCTTCACATCTAATGTGACAACTTCCATCCTTTAGAAGCAGCAATGGCAATTAGAGTTCTAATTGTAGACATCTTAGCAACTAGACTAAAGGTTTCATCATAATCTACCCCATAAGTTTGGGCATAACCTTTAACCACAAGTCTAGCTTTGTATCTAGACACCTCACCATTTGCAAACCTCTTTGTTTTATACACCTACTTATATCCAATCACCTTCTGGTTCTTTGGTCTTGGCACCAATTCCCATGTCTCATTCTCAAGTAGAGCATCATACTCTTCTTGCATTGCCTTCTCCCAATTCTGTTTATCTTTTGTGGTTGGATCTTCTTCTGTCTTCACAATATAAGCATAAACTTTTGTTGTTAAGAAAGATGTATCATAGCTATACCTGATAGGTTCTTTTCTTTCTCTCATAGATCTTCTGGCCTCTACACTTCTTGAAGTCTCAGCCACATTTGACTCTGGATCAAATCTTGGCCTATCTTCATCATTGCCTTGCAATTTACTTTTACAATCAACATCATCAATATCCTCTTCATTCACCTTTACTTTGGTCTTCCCTTTCCTTTGTATTTCTTCAACATCTGCATAATCATTTGTTGATCCTGTATACCATGTGCTTTGCTCATCAAATGTAACATCTTTTGTAACAAGAAATTGCTTTGTAGGTGGACTCCACAATCTGTAACCCATCTGTCTATCATCATACCCAATAAACACATACTTCTCTGCTTTGGGTTCTAGCTTATGTCTTAATTGAGAAGGAACAAGCATATGCTAAACATCCAAATACCTTACAATGATCAAGAGTAGGTTTTTTACCCGACCATGCTTCATAAGGTGTTCTACCATCCAAAGCTTTACAAGGTAACCTATTCACAAGGTATGTTGTAGTGTTGATAGCTTCTGCCCATAAGTAGTTTGGACAATTCTTCTCTTTCATCATTGATCTTACAAACTCTACAAGAGTTCTATTTCTTCTTTCTGCAAGTCCATTTTGTTGAGGGAAGTACCTGCAAGTTAGTTCTCTTTTTATACCTGCATTCCACAAATAATCATCAAACTCTTTAGAAAAATACTCTCCCCCTCCATCTGATCTCAACCTCTTGAGCTTTTTTCCTGTAATCCTTTCTGCATAAGCATGATAATGCTTGAATGTCTTGAACACTTCTGATTTGTCTTTGATTACATATAGAGTAATCCATTTGGTTGCATCATCAACAAATAACACATAATATCTAGATCCATTTATGATATAGTCCCTTGAAGGACCCCACACATCGGTATGAACCAACTCAAGCATGTTTGAGTACTTGTATCCTAGTTTATTGTATGAGCTTTTGTGTGCTTTACCTAATTGACAAGATTCACACTTGTACACCATGTTTTGAACTTCAACATTTGGCAATCCAAGCACTACATCATTCTTTGACATTTCCTTTATGGCTCTCTCATTAAAATGACCTAGCCTTTTGTGCCATAAATCTAACTCAGACATCTTTTGACTTCCATAAGTAAACAATGCATGTCCCACATTACCTTGGACCTTGAGAGTAAAAATTATTCCTTCTTTTTTACCTGCAATGATGCTTCTATATCCTCGATTTGGATCTTGCACATAAACACCATCATTTGTGAATCTGACTTCATATCCCTTCTCCAAAATTTGTCCTACACTTATCAAGTTTTTAGGAATAGTAGGAACATAAAGTACCTTGCTTAAGAGTGTGCTTCCACTCTTTGTCTTCTTCGTTTGCCTTTAAAATTCATCTTTCCTTTCGTAAAATTGGCTTGACTTGAAGATCCTTCATCATCAGTTGACTGCTTCCCTTTGCCATTCTTTTTCTTGTCCTTGGAGGACATAGCTTCAGTTGCACTCCTATCATTGTCTCCCTTAATATCCTGCCCGAAAGTTAGCTTGTGTCCTAGCAATTGATTAAGATCAAGAGTAAAATGATCTAATGACAATTATATGGACAATATGAAAGGCTTCCATTTCTCATCTCCTCTTAGTCTTGTAAGTATTTGTCTTACCAACTTATCCTCTTCAATATCTTCATCTATTGCTCCCAAGCTATCTGCAATATCCTTCATTCTTGCCACATAATCAAAAATTGATTATGAGCTCTTCTTCCTAAAGGTTATGAACTCTACCCATAATGAGGACTTCCTTGACTTGGTTGTATTTTGGAAATGCCTTTCCAAATCATTCCACACGTCTGAGGTAGAAGATAATCATTTACAGCCATGTAAATGATGCTCCTAGCTTGAGCATCCTTCTTCATCCAGTTCTTCAAGTCTGCAAGTTCTTCCCTAGTTGGAACACTAAGATCTTCAAACTCAGGTTTTTCTTCTTCTCCTATGATAAATGCCATCAAATCTTTGCTCATGTGGTGTGCCTCCATCCTCATGGACCAAGCTAGATAGTTCTCCCTATCTAGCTTATCAATCTCCAAGCTTTCTCTCATCTTTGATCTTTTGTGTCTACAATTACTAAAATTTATGGTGATATAATGTACCTTTGATATGAAGCTTTAATCGTTCTTGATCCTTTGAACTCGTGCTTTGTTCTTCTTCAAGTTCTCTTCCAAACTTTACTCTTTGCTCATTCAATTCACAAGATCTTTGATATTTGCAATAGTCGAGATTCTCCCAGCTTCTTCTTCACTTTGATTTGATCTTTCTGCTCTGATACCACTGTTTGAGACCTCTAAATCTCCAAAGGCTTGATCTATACTGATTTGAGAGCACCTCTATTAGTTATAGACCAAACTTTACACAAATGCTACCTTAATTTATCAAGTCATTCACTATCACTTCTCTGAGTGAAAATTGTTCTTCTTCAAGAAGTCTGCTTGAAAGATTGACTTCATTACCTGCACATATCTTCAAATTTCTTCAATCTAATGATATACATACCTCCATTCTACCTTTGTGCAATCATATCAACCATTAGACCTTCAAAAGAATCACTAAAACTTCAATTTGATCTATAAGATCAAAGATATGTCTGAAACTATCTTCCTAAACAAGGGACTTTGACATAGTCAACATCTAAGGTTGATTTCTCACAACACACTTCCCGTTTTGCTAAATGCTTTTAGCCATAGCTTCCTTGCCTTCTAATTTATATTTTGAATTCTTATTCATAAAAACTTTACACTATGCACTTAGATCTAAGAAAAACATTGACATGAAAAATGTGCGACTCTAAGAGGTCTACCTACAGACTTTACATATACATGTTCCTATTGATCATACACACAACCTGAAAGGAATTAGACCATGAAACTTTGAACATAGCTTTATTACCTTCTAGATTATATGTGTACAAAAGATTTCTTGATCCACATAATCAAGCTGAGAGAAATCAGAGAAAGACTCGATGCTAACTCCTGAAGATGACTCTCTACACATCTATCTCATTGGCACTTGGCTTCTAATGACTCTCTCACTTATTTCTTTACATCATTGACTTACATACATATGTTTATAGACTCATCGCATGTCTATTACATTAGTCCTTACCATTCTAATGATGATCTAAACTCATAGTACAAGAATTTCCATCTGTAATGTACACATGTATACATGCTACAATTATGAGAACTCTTCACTATTTTCAATAACTTCTATGACTTCATTCTGATTCTTGACTTGCTTCAAGTTCTTCATAATCATCAATTTGGGATTGCTTTGTTCCAACACATTCTAGCTCACTATACGCTTTAGAAAAACTTGTCTTATCTCTCTCTCTCTCTCACTCATCTCCTTTTGAGTATTAAGGTGTGGACGCTAATGTTCATGTGTTAGAAGATCCACTAAACCTATGATTAATATTTTTATTGAGGCCCACCGCACTTCCAACAACTACTTCACATATTCAATATCCATGATGGAAAGGCATTTACTACACCATCGCCTACAAGTGTGAAGCAAAATTAGGATGATTCCCAAATCTCACACCTAAAATTTCTTATCAATCTACTAGTGCTGGTATCATGTATATTATGTTAGCAACCATAATAGAAATTGAATTTGAGCTCGACTTGTGAGAAGATATACCTGGAATCCATGAAATAAGCGATGCACGAAGAATGCGAGATGATATCTTAGTGACATGATGGATATGTATCTATTATTGGTTAGAGGTGATGCATTCATTGTTGGATAGAGAGACTCTAAATATGCCGGTTGTGTAGAAAATAAGAAGTCTACTTCAAGGTACATTTTTCACCTCGTAGGTGGTGTTATTTCTTTGAGATCTCATCTTGAAGAATGTAAAAATATTTCCACCAATGTAAATTATATTGCATCTAGTGAGGAATGTAAGGAAGAATTGCTGCCTTCTGTTGAAGTTTGAGGTCTACAGAAGCACGTGAAAAGCACAAAGAAGAAGAAGAGGCTTGGAGTACAACACACAATACTAAATGTATTACCTCTACAATGTACAAAGATAATTGACCCATTAGGGCAATAGGCATATATACAAGCTGGGGGAAGAAACTCCTAAAAAGGGACAAAAGTGCTCTAACGGTCCTAGTGTACTCACAAACATCACTACCTAAATATATCAACAAATCCCCCCTGGGAGTGATGCGGTGAACAAGGAGCTGGCACTCGTGTATAAGGAAGTGCCAAGATATGTGGAATCAACCCACAAAAGGAAGTAAGCCCAAAGCTTTCCAGAAAGCTTTAAACTTCTCCCTAGGTAGAGCTTTCATGAAAAGGTGTGCAATGTTCTCCTCCATGGGCACATATGCCAAGCTGATCTCTCCAGCATAGAACCTCTCCCTGACATAATGATAACGCACCTCAATGTGCTTAGTGCGAGCATGGAACACAAGGTTCCTTGCAACTACCAATGCACTCTCATTGTCCCTGAAGATGGTGGTGGCAGAAGACTCACCAACACGAAAATCAGCCATAAGGCGTTTGAGCCATAAACACTCAACAATCGGTGTGAAAGCTACCCTTTACTCTGCCTCATAACTTGAAGTAGTCACAATAGGCTGCTTCTTGCTCAACCAAGATATACATGAACTACCAAGCATGAAGCAGAAGCTGTTGTTGCAAGATAATCAACAATTGATGATTATATGAAGCTTAGGAGTGAAGACTTGAAGAAACAATTGAAGCCTAAGAGCATGAAGTGAAGTAGAGATTCAAAAACAGATGGTCTATATACACATGTATATTAGCTTTGTAAATACTTCACAAATACTTGAAGTAATGACAAATCCACACTCATATGTATATATACACTTGTATATAGTCGTGATATATATGAGAGATGAAGTATAGATGAGATAGAGAGGAATAGATCATGAGTTATGTGAGTATAATCCATTAGATGAGTTGAATAGAAGAAGATTTCTGAGAATTGCATGTTGATCTTTTCTCCATCCCTCCTTCTGTGCTTGATCATTTCAAGGCTCCTTTTGTAGATGTCTAAGTCCATAGTTAATGACTACGGTTAAGATTTGAGAGCCTAATTGTAAAAAGGTTGAGAGAATTATGTGTAGGAACATTTATATGTGAAGAAGTGATGAGTGTCTTCTGAAACAGGTGCAATCTCGATGATCAAAGGATTGATCAGATCTCAGTGCATAGTGTAAAGTTTTGCACAAATCAGGAGTCAAAATCTAATCTGGAAGGTAAGCCATCTGTGGCGAAAAGCATTTGAATAAATGGGATCAAGTTTGGGAGAACCATGCATTAGAAGTTGCAGGTGTCAAAGTTGACTATATAGAAGTACAGTTTCAGACATAGGTAGATTGATTGGATCATATCTCAAGATCTGCTGAATTTTTTGAAGTGTTCTAACTTGGACAAGATGCAAAACCTTTAGACGACACCGTATAAAAAGTTTCATTAGAAACTTTACAGATTCGGTCAGTCAATGAATGAATTAATTGCAAAAGACTTTTCTGTGTAAAGACTTTCTTCATAGTTAGCTAAAGTCTTGATGATTTGCTATTGACCTTCCAAAATTGGCTGAGGTTTTGATTTGTTCTTGATATAGAGGTGCTCTAACATCAAGGATAGCTTGTCTTTTGGAAATTAACACTCTCCATTAGTAGTATCAGAGCAGGCATCATCAGAATTGAAGGAAAGGAAGAACCTGACTGCTGCAGATATACAAAATTCAACACATGAAGATCCAAAAGGACAAAGTTTGGAGGAAACGCTAAAGGAAGACACATGAGAACAATCAAAAGGATTAGAAGGAGTAAATTTTGAAGCTAAGGTACATTCATTCCTCATAAGGTTAAAACTTTGATAGTAGAGGTGAAGAAAGGATGGGAGATAGTCTCCAAATTGAGAAGTTAGACAGAGAGAACTATCCAGCTTGGTCTATGAGGATGGAAGCTCATCTTATGAGCAATGATCTAATGGGATACATCAGAGAGAAGAAGAAAAGCCAGAGTTTAAGGATCCTAGTGTTCCAACTAGGGAGGAGCTTGCAGATTTAAAGATTTGGATGAAGAAGGATGCTCATGCAAGGAGCATAATCTACATGCCACTTACTCATATTAGAGGACTTGAAAGTGCAAGTGATATAAGAAGTGCTTTGGAGGAGCATTTTTAGAATACAACCAAGTCAAGGAAAGCATCACTATGGGCACAGTTTACTACCTTCAAGAAGAAGACTTCACAATCAATATCTGATTATGTGACAAAGATGAAAGACATTGCTGATTCTTTAGGTGCACTTGATCAAGACATTGAAGACGATAACTTGGTAAGACAAATTCTCACAGGTCTAAGAGGAGATGAGAAGTGGAAGCCTTTCATATTGTCAATAGAACTTTCCTTGGATCATTTCACTCCTGATTTGAATCAACTGTTAGGACATATGCTAACTTTTGGGAATGATATCAAAGGAGATGTTGATAAAAGTGTAGGTCATGCAATGTATTCTAAAGACAAGAAGATATCTATCAAAGGAAAGCAACAATCAGTTGAAGATGAAGGTACTCCAAGTCAAGCATACTCTTAAGAGGAAGAGGAAGTGGCAGAAGTAAAGGAACAGGCAAAAATAACAAAGATAATGTCACAGCTTACTCGATATGTGGTAAGACCAATCATCTATCTCATGAATGTTGGCATAATAATCAAAGCAATGGTAACTTTAATCAGAATTTTAACCAAAGAGGAAGAGGTGGAAGAAATCAGAGAGGAAATTTCAGAGGCAGAGGTGGTGGGAGTTGTTGGTGCAACGTCCAAGCCTGCACATTTGGCTTGAAGTTCATACACATATGAAGTTCTATGGAAACCATTGCTAGAAGAACTTTATCTTTTTACAATTGTAAAGTCATTTATTTGACTTGAGAGAATCTTTGTAATCACCTACCAAAAACTCATGGAATTATTAGTTAGAAGAACATCTACTTCATTAAGGAAATATTTCCTAGAATGAAGGATCACTTTTAGAGAGAGACAAAAGTTGAATTCAAATTCAAATTTGAATGTAACACTTATATAAAGTGACTTGGAAAAGTTGCAGAGAGAAGGTTCCAATTCCTGAGCTCTCCATTGCCATTGAGTAAGAGTCTGAGGCCTACATTGTAGCCTACGCTAATATCTATCATCTAGCTATGATTATCAAGCCAATGATCTTGTACAACATTGTTCATTAATACAATACATCTACATTGTTCATCTATGATATCTCTGTTATTGTTATTCCTAACTGTCCACTTGTGCTGCTCATATCTCGGTCAATTCTTCACCAAAATCAATGATCTATAGCTTGTTGGAATCAACTCCAAGTTATCTACATGATGAAAATTTTGAAGAAAATCCATTCAGCCAATTTGGAGAAAAGTGTGTCGAAGCACTCATTGGCCAAACTCTGTAGAGGTCCTAAAAAATCGGGGGTACTGATTTATTTACTAAATTGATTGCTTTGTGTATAGTGCATCATTTCAAGTGATTCCACTTGGAATCATTAGCTTACTAAGCTAATTAGATACCTCTAAAATGATTTTTTCTAATTCCTACTATACTGGTAGCACTGAGCATTACAAGCAGTAGGTGTGTGATAAAAAGTAGAAGGTTTTCTTGGATCTTTCTATTTGGAAGTAGCCTGTTTTGATTAGATCTTTTCATACATCATTTCCAAAGTACATAGGCACTTTTATAGTGTCATCGGAAAGCTAAGAGAGTCCACATATCATCTCTGGAGTTACAAGGGGCTGGTACTAAGCAAGATTTGGTAGTACCTACTCATTTCTTGGAGTGTACACCCATCTATCCCAACAGTGGTATCAGAGCAAAGCTAAGATAAAATGGGAGATGGTTTTCCTTCTTTCATTGATAAATTGGATAGGAACAACTATCAAGCATTTTCCTTAAGGATGAAGACATACTTACAAGGAAGAAGCCTCTATGGATACATCTCAGGAGATGAGGAGATGCCCATATTCAAAAGCAAAGGACAACCTACAAGAGAGGAGCATGAAAGACTCAACACTTGGTGTGCCAAGGATGCATTAGAAAGGTCCTACTTACTTAACTCAATCTCTTATTTTCTTCTTCCACACATTAAGAACTGTAAGACATCCCAAGAGACTTGGGGAACATTGTCTTCTTATTTCTCTTCAAACACAAGGGCTAGGAAGAACCAATTGTGGATTGAGTTCACCACTCAAAGAAAGCAACCTAAGAAAGGTATCTCAGAGTAGGTGATCAAAGTTAAAGATATGACAGATCAATTGGCAAGCATAGGAGAACAAATTGAAGAGGAGCAGATTGTAAGGCAAGTAATCAATGGCATTAAAGCTGATGACAAATGGGAGAGCTTCACAACTGCCATGGACTTGTACATGGACATGCAGATTCCACACCTTACCACACTCATGGGGAAAACTATTTACTCATGAAGCCAATCTCAACAAGAATGGAGATTCATCAAGAGGTAATAACTCTTCTACCCTATACACTAATAATAGTCCAAAGAGAAAGGCAAGAACAAAAAGGTTGAAGATGAAGGAACTACCTCCCAAGCCAACTATGCAGGGAGAGGTAGAACCTCAAGAGGAAGGGGCAGAGGAGGTAAGCAAGGAAGGGGGAGATCTTATAACCCCTCACCATGCAATATTTGTGGTTTATCAAATCATACTATAGATGAGTGTTTCAGGAACTTCAAGAATCAGAGAGGTAGAGGATATCAAAGAGGTGGATATACACAATCTAGAGGGAGATTCAATCACCATCAAGGATACAACAATAACTACAACAACAATTACAATAGCAACTACCAAGGAGGCTACAAATCAAGGAAGGATTACAACAACTATAGAGAGGAGCAATAAGATTCTCTTTTGATCATGAACGTGACATCAAAACCAGGTATAAATGATAACCATCTCTTCTACATTGACTCAGGATGCTCAAACCATGTGGGAGGCAATGTAGCTCTTCTCTCTGACCTTGAGGAACCAAAGGGTAAGCATCAGGTACAAACAGGTGATGACACCAAGCATTCAATGATTAAAGTAGGGAGTGTTAAGACCTTTGATGGAAACAAGAATCTGTTGAGTAGGGTTCTATATGTACCAACGATTACCAAGAATCTGATGAGTGTTGGACAGATTGTGGAAAAGGGTTTGCAGGTTAGATTCAACCAATATTGAGCACTTGTGGAGGATCCCAAGCATGGGTTCAAGAGAATTGCCAAGGGAGAAAAATCAGGTAGACTATTCACCTTTGAACTTGAGGATACAAGGAACATTGCACTTTATAGTTATAAAGATCAAACCTTATCAGAGCTTGAAATTCGGCATAAAAGATTAGGGCATGTTGGTGAAAAAACTTTGAAACAAATATGCAGAGATCAATGTGTGCTTGGGATACCTAATGTATCCAAGCAACACATGATTTATAAATGTGGTGCTTGTGAGTTTGGAAAATTTCATAGGTTACCCTTCTCAAGGAAAGGCCACATGCATGAGGACTACCTAGAACTTGTTCATACAGATGTATGGGGACCAAATAAAGATCCCTCAATCTCTGGATCAAGGTATTATGTATCTTTCATTGATAATTATGTTGAAAGTTTTTCAAGCTCAAGAGTGTGGGAACATGCCCCAAATTGAACCTTCCACATCATCCACAATCAAACGAGGCTGATTTCCACGAGTTGGAGGCATCCAATTATGCCCATAATGGGAAGAAGTTGATTAGAGAAGATTTAGCTCACCTCTTGATGTGATTGGACCTCACTTTTGACATGTATATGCTTTTGATTGGTTAAAGAGGTTAGTATGTGGTCTTTAAAACCTCTAATGAGTTGTATTATGAATTAGAGTCATGGAAATACGTGCCCAAGCTGCCCCCTTGGTTAAGCACACCCCCTACTAGCTGTTCTCTGCATATTTTGCAGAAATTTCACTTTTACACACTCTATCTATCTAGATGTTTTTGGCAGACCCACCGGTCTTGTAATTGTTGTTTCTCCTTCATCCAAAATCCATTTGCAATGATTTTTGTCTTGTTGGAAAGCTTATAAGTTCTACTTTGTCTGATATAAGTCTCAGGTTCAGTGCCTGCACATGTGCAGAGAAATGTCCAGAATAGTGTCTATCTAGTTAGCTCATACTCTGTGAAGAGATCAAGTTATCTATTTTGTTGCAGCTGGTTGAGGCATCATCCAGTATCCAAATGGAGCGATTTTACTCTCATTGGAAAGCTCTTAAAGTTCAATTTATGCCTGCAAAATTTCATTTTCAGTCTCTGCATATACTCAGAGAAACTCAGAAAATACAGAACCTATGTCTGAAAAATTTCAGGATCCTAGGAGGGTTCATTTGCTTTTGTTGTGCACATAGGAGTGTTTATCCTCCAACAGTGGTATCAGAGCTATAAGTGGAGTATCAAAGAGAGAAGAAGGAGCTACTGAAGTGAAGTAAAGACTTCATCAAATTTTGAAGGAAGGAAGCAAAGAACGGGCACGTCAACAACAAGGGGAAGCAAATACATCATCAAATCAAAGACGAAGCTTCATCAAGAGGAGTAGCTCTATTTTTTGAGGTAAAAGCCATCCTTTTCAACTTCATTGCATCAAGGGGGAGGTTCAAAAGAGTTAGGAGGCACCATGGCTGATCTCAATGCTCAGATTGAGAAGCTCGAAAAAGGAAACTACCAACCGTGGCGATTTAGAATAAGCAATTTTTTGATGGGGAAAGGTTTGTGGGGACTTGTGAGTGGTGGAGAGCCAAAACCCTACATAGATGAGGTAAATCCAACCAATGACCAGAGAAGAGCAGTAAGAGAGTGGGATGAAAGGGACAAAAGGGTCATTTTCATTTTATCTCAGCATATTAGCAACTCTATGGTAGGGCATATTCAAGATTTGGATACATCGAAGAAGGTGTGGGAGTGCTTGGAGAGATTGTACTCAACCTCCACAAAAGCTAGAAAAATTCAGCTCAAGAATGAGCTAAATAATCTTAGGAAAAGCCCCTCTCAAGGTGCTAATGATTACATATTAAAGGTTAAAGAGCTTGCAGATGCACTAGGGTCAATCGGTTGTGCCCTAGATGATGACGATCTTGTCGCCCACACCCTAAATGGACTTAGGGATGATGAAAAATGGAGGGCTTTCACAACTTCCGTGTATGTAAGGGACTCTCTTCCTGATTTTGATCAACTAATCACTCTCATGGTGACAGAGGAGATGAACCTTGGTGGTCATAACGCTAAGGATAGCCAAGGGCAATTGTTGTATGCAGGTAGAGGAGGAGGAAGACGCAACCGAGGTGCTTCAAGAGGAAGAGGAAGATATCAAAGCAACCAAGGAGGTCAAGGACAACAAGAAAATGTAGGTCAAAGAGGTGGAAGAGCCACAAATAGAGGAAGAGGTGCAAGATTTGGTGGAAGAGGACAAGCCACTTCAAATGGATGCTTTGTATGTGGTAAGCCCGGTCATTTTGCAAATGAATGCTATCATAGAGCTCAAAGACAAGGGAATCAAAGCAACAACAACAATTATAGAGGGCAAGGTAATTATGCAAACACATCATCTAGCCAAGGGAATGATTATTTACTTTCCATGAGGTATGGTGAAGATACAACTCAAGCTAGTGAAGATGTATGGTATGTAGACAGTGGATGTAGCAATCATATGTCATGTCGAAAGGATTTTTTTAGTAATTTGCAGGTCCCAAAGCATCAAGGGCATGTGGAAACAGGTGATAACTCAGAGCATATCATTCAACATGTGGGAGATATCAGTTTGGAAGGAAATCAAAGAGCAAAGTGCTTATCAGAGGTATTACATGTCCCTACTATTACCAAAAACTTGATTTCGGTAGGCCAAATGGTAGAAAAAGGCTATCAAGTTAGGTTCAATGAAAGAGGATGTTTTGTTGAGGATCCAAGGGCAGGTTTCAAGCTCATAGCAAAAGTAGAAAAGCAAGGGAGAATGTTCACAATGGACATAAACCAGCCACACCAATCAATGTATGTCACATATGGAGACAAGAGGATAGCAGATTTGGATCTATGGCTCAAGGACATGCAAAGGAGGAGCTTGGTAAGAGGCCTACCAAATTTTACATCTAAACTGGTTCATGAAATTTGTGTAGCTTGCCAACAAGGAAAACAATCAAGGCTTCCCTTCAAGAAGAGTACCTATTTAAGTGCAAATGTTTTAGACCTCATTCACACGGATGTTTGGGGTCCAACAAGAGAAGCATCCCTTGCTGGAATATAGGTATTTTGTAACCTTCATTGATGACTTTTCAAGAAAATTTTAGTTGTATTGCATTAGAAACAAATCAGATGTGTTCCACTACTTCAAGAAATTCAAAGCACAGGTGGAGAAGGAATCTGGCAAGTTTATCAAAACTTTGAGATCCGATGGAGGGGGAGAGTACTTCTCCCATGAATTTTCTGAATTTTTGCAGGTCAATGGCATCAGAAGACAATTTACATGCAGGTATACCCCTCAACAAAATGGGGTAGCAGAGAGAAAGAACAGACACATAGCAGAGGTAGCAAGGTGTATGCTCAATGAAATGAATATGCCACATTGTTATTGGGGAGAGGCTACATATACAGCCACATACATCATGAATAGATGTCCTACATTAGGTATACATCATCTAACCCCTGAGGAAGCATGGAGTGGAAGAAAACCTTGCATTTCACATCTTAGAGTCTTTGGTTGTATATGCTATGTACATGTACCTCAAGAGTTGAGGTCAAAGTTAGATGCCAAATCTGAAAGGTGTATTTTTTTGGGATATTCTATGGAACAAAAGGGGTATAAATGCTATAATCCCATCACCAAGGAGCTGAAGGTAAGTAGGGATGTTGTCTTTGATGAGTTGAAGCCTTGGTATGCATGCACAAGTCCATTGCAGGTTGAAGACATAGGTGAGACATATTTGAAGAATGATGATAGAGTTCAAGAAAGCATGGATTTGAGTGGTCCAAGCAACTCATGCAACACAAGGACACCCTCACCATGGAGTGGAAGGCTTAGGGAAAGAGATACCTGCTCTGAAGAAAGCAAAGTCAAAGGCAAAGAGAAGATTTCAGTTGAAGAAGGAAGCTATGTGGACGAGAGCATGTTGGAAGATGAAGAGATAGAAGAAGTTCAAACTCCAGGAGTGGCCAAACAAAGAAAGAAGATGGCAACCACACCTAAAGGAAGTGAAAGAAGGTCTTCAAGAGTAAGATATCCAGTACAAAGGTTAACATATGATAATTTCATTGCAAAGCATTATGCATACATGACTCAGGTAATCAAGGACAAAGAACCAACTAGTTATGAAGAAGCTAAGGATTGCAAGGAATGGCAAGAGGCAATGAAGGAAGAGCTCAAAGCACTTGATGAGAACCATACTTGGAGCTTGGTACCAGCTCAAGAAGGCATGAAGGTGATAGGTAATAAGTGGGTTTACAAAATTAAAAGAAATTCAGATGCTTCCATTGCTAGGTACAAAGCAAGGTTGGTGGCGAAAGGCTTCTCCCAAAGCTACAGGATAGATTGTGATGAAACTTCAGCCCTGTAGCCAAGATGCCAACAATTAGGACTTTGATTGCAGTGGCCACATCAAGGAAATGGAGCTTATATCAGTTGGATGTGAAGAATGCCTTCCTCAATGGAGAGCTTGAAGAAATAGTCTACATGAGCCAACCTCAAGGATTTGCTAGTATGAGGTACCCAAATCATGTTTGCAAGCTAAGGAAAGCAATATATGGACTAAAGCAAGCCCCAAGGGCCTGGAATCAGAGGTTAGTGGATTATTTATCAAGTTGTGGATACAAACAAAGTGTTGCAGATCCATCACTTTACATGAAGAAGCAAGGAGACAAGACGGTATACATATGCATCTATGTGGACGATTTAATCATCACAGGAAGTGATATTGCAGGTATTAAAGATATCAAATCAAAGCTAGGGAAGGAGTTCAAGATATCTGATCTTGGAACACTAAAGTACTTCTTGGGAATAGAGGTAATCTATGCACACAATGGCATCTTCTTGATTCAAAGAAAATACTTGTTGGATGTGCTATACAGGTTTGGTATGAGTGGTTGTAAGCCACTTTCTCAGCCCATGGAGCCCAATACAAAGTTGGTTGCAGGTCAAGGAGAGGCTATACAAGATATTACACTATATAGAAGCATAATTGGTTCATTAATTTATGCTACATTCACTAGACCTGATCTTGCATATGTAGTAGGTGTTCTCTCTCAATTTTTGCATGCGCCTACTCATGATCATCTTATGGCGGCAAGAAAGGTGCTTTGTTACATCAAGCACACCATCAACCAAGGTCTATTTTACTCATATGATGCTGATCTAAGTGTCAAAGGATATAGTGATGCTGATTGGGCAGGTAGCAAGGATGATAGAAGGAGTACATCGGGTTATGTTTTCATGATAGGTACAAAAGTGATCTCTTGGAGCTCTAAGAAGCAACCCATTGTTGCTCTTTCATCCACAGAGGCTGAGTACAGAGGTTTAGCATTGGCTACATGTGAGCTATTATGGCTTAAGAAGCTACTTAAGGACTTGGAAGTGGAAGTGGAGGAGTTTCCTCTTTATGGAGACAACATTTCAAGCATCTATCTAGCTAACAATCCCATGTTTCATGCAAGGAGCAAGCACATAGAGGTTCATTACCACTTCGTTAGAGAAAAGGTGATGGCAAAAGAGCTAGATATAAGGTATGTGAACACTAAAATGCAGGTTGCAGACATGATGACAAAGTTTCTTGAAGGTACAAAGCTTGGAGGATTCAAGGAAGCTATCAACATAAGAGACATAGGCTGAAGCAACAAAGGAAAAGACTTGAGCTTGAGGGGGAGTGTTGAAAGTTTTTCAAGCTCAAGAGTGTGGGAACATGCCCCAAATTCAACCTTCCACATCATCCACAATCAAACGAGGCTGATTTCCACGAGTTGGAGGCATCCAATTATGCCCATAATGGAAAGAAGTTGATTAGAGAAGATTTAGCTCACCTCTTGATGTGATTGGACCTCACTTTTGACATGTATATGCTTTTGATTGGTTAAAGAGGTTAGTATGTGGTCTTGAAAACCTCTAATGAGTTGTATTATGACTTAGAGTCGTGGAAATACGTGCCCAAGCTGCCCCCTTGCTTAAGCACACCCCCTACTAGCTGTTCTCTGCATATTTTGCAGAAATTTCACTTTTACACACTCTATCTATCTAGATGTTTTTGGCAGACCCCCCGGTCTTGTAATTGTTGTTTCTCCTTCATCCGGAATCCATTTGCAATGATTTTTTGTCTTGTTGGAAAGCTTAAAAGTTCTACTTTGTGTGGTATAAGTCTCAGGTTCAGTGCGTGCACATGTGCAGAGAAATGTCCAGAACAGTGTCTATCTAGTTAGCTCATACTCTATGAAGAGATCAAGTTATCTGTTTTGTTGCAGCTGGTTGAGGCATCATCCAGTATCCAAATGGAGTGATTTTACTCTTATTTGGAAGCTCTTAAAGTCTTGTTTATGCCTGCAAAATTTCATTTTCAGTCTCTGCATATACTCAGAGAAACTCAGAAAATACAGAACCTATGTCTGAAAAATTTCAGGATCCTAGGACGGTTCATTTGCTTTTGTTGTGCACATAGGAGTGTTTATCCTCCAAAAGATTATAGCAGGTGGACAGTATTGTACTTTATGAAGCACAAAGATGAAGTATTCAGTTGTTTTAAAAAGTATCTTGCACTTGTTGAGAATCAAACAAGGAGAAATCTCAGAAGATTAAGGTCAGATGGAGGAGGTGAGTACTTCTCAAATGATTTGATGCATTCTTGTAGGATAGAGGAATCAAAAGAGAAATCACAAGGTATAACCCTGAGCAAAATGGGGTGGCAGAGAGGAGAAATAGATTAATTGTTGTAACAACTAGGTCAATGTTAAATGAGAAAAATTACCTAACTATTTATGGGTAGAGAGTGTATCTACTGCCACTTATCTTCTAAACAGATTGCCATCCAAATATCTTGATGGGATGACCCCATATGAAACATGGCATGGTAGAAGACCTTCACTTGATCATTGCACGATCTTTGGATGTGTAGCTTATGTGCATATCCCTTCTTAAATTAGAGGTAAGCTAGGCCCTAAGGGAGAGAAGTGCATCTTCATAAGGTATGCTTTAAATCGAAAAGGATAGAGGTTCTACAATCCTTCAAGCAAGGGATTCATGGTCACTAGAGATGTTGTCTTTAATGAAAATGACTCTTGGTTTGATAGTGAATGTAGGAAAGTAAAACTACCTTATGACTTGGAAGAGGAGTTTCCAAGCCTCACTAAAGAGGAGCCTACTTAGAATGAAGACATCAATTCAGATGATGATGACATCATCAATCTTGAAGCATTCAAGGCATGGAAGTCCAAAGGCAAAGTCAGCATGAAGAAATTGGAGGACATACATGAATCATCCAACCAAGTTTAGAGAGAGCCAAAAGTTGAATTAAAATTCAAATTTGAATGTAACACTTGTATAAAGTGACTTGGAAAAATCGCGGAGAGAAGGTTCAAATTCTTGAGCTCGCCATTGCCATTGAGTAAGAGTGTGAGGCCTACATTGTAGCCTACACTAATATCTATCATCTAGCTATGATTATCAAGCCAATGATCTTGTACAACATTGTTCATTAATACAATATATCTACAATATGTCAACTTGTGCTGCTCATATCTCGGTCAATTCTTCACAAAAATCAATGATTTATAGCTTGTTGGAATCACCTCAAAGTGCTGAAAAATTTGGAAGCAAATCCATTCAGCCAATTTGGAGAAAAACATGTCAAAGCACTCACTGGTCAAACTCTGCGGAGGTCCTAAAAAATTGGGGGTATTGATTTATTTGCTAAATTGATTGCTCTATGTATAGTGCATCATTTCAAGTGATTCCACTTGGAAGCATTAGCTTACTAAGCTAATTAGATACCTCTAAAAGGATTTTTTTTTAATTCCTACTGTACTGATAGCATTGAGCATTACAAGCAACATGTATGTGATAAAAAATAGAAGGTTTTGTTGGATCTTTCTATTTGGAAGTAGTCTGTTTTGATTAGATCCTTTCATACATCATTTCCAAAGTACATAGGCAGTTTTATAGTGTCATTGGAAAGCTAAGAAGGTCCACATATCATCTCTCGAGTTACAAGGGGTGGTATTAAGCAGGATTTGGCAGTACCTACTCATTTCTCGGAGTGTCCATCCATCTATCCCAATAGGAGTTTCTTTGGAAGGAATGGAGGAAGAAACTTCCAAAACCAATCCTACAATAAGAGCTACTACAATTATGAATCATATAAAAAAGAGGATTCAATTCTTATTATGAATGCAACATGTGAAGCTTCAAATGAAGACTTAAGAGTATTCTATATTGACTTAGGGTGTAGCAATCACCTGAGTGGAAACATTGCTTTGATGACTTTTTAAATTATTTGTGTAGCCCTAATTATTTGTGGGTTGAGGCTTTAAATACAACCACATATTTGGTCAATAGGCCACCATCTAAAGCTTTTTACGGTATGACACCATATGAATCTTGGTGGGGTAAGAGACCTACATTAGATCATTGCAAAGTATTTGGTTGTTTAGCCTATGCTTATGTTCCTTCTCAATTGAGACATAAGTTGGAACCAAAGGCTGAAAAATATGTGTTCATTGGTTATGATGATAAGAAAATGGGATATAGGTCGTGGATTCCATCCACAAAGCAATTTCTTGTACCAAAGGATATCACATTTGATGAGCAAAGTACTTAGTACTCAGGTACAAATAATACTTATGCAGGTCTTGAAGAAACATTGAATTAGACGAAAGGTAAATCAAAGGTTCAAATATTTGAAGAAGAGGAGAATAATGAAGCACTAGTTGACACTGAAGAGATGCCAAGATTTGATCCAGAATGTGATGAACCATAAACTTCAAGAAGTGGAGAACTCAAAAGATCATCAAGACACAAATGGCAACCCACAAGGTATAGCTATGATACTTCATTCTTGACTACTAAAGATTATTCTTATATGATAAAAGTAGATGAAGACCCATCCACATATGATGAAGCCAAAGGAAAGGAGAATTGGGAAAGAGCTATGAAGGAAGAGTATGATGCACTCATTGAGAATGAGACTTGGGAATTGGTACATAAACCAATCAATCAGAAGCTAATTGGATGTAAGTGGGTTTACAAAACAAAAAGATTTGCAGATGGAAGTGTGCCTAGGTACAAAGCTAGGCTTGTTAAAAGGATTGGCACAGACATATGGTGTGGACTATGATGAAACCTATATTCCTACTGCAAACATGACAACCATAAGGACGCTCATAGCTATTGCTGCTTGCAAAGGTTGGAAGTTATCTCAATTAGATGTGAAGAATACATTTTTGAATGGTTACATTTCAGATGAAGTTTACATGGAACAACCAGATGGTTTTAAAGATCAATTATATCCAGATCATGTGTGTAAGCTCAAGAGAGCTTTGTATGGCTTGAAGCAGGCCGCAAGAGCATCGAATTATAGGCTTGTAAAGTTCTTGAATGAACTTGGTTTCCAAGCATCAAAGGCAGATAGTAGCTTGCTAGTCAAAGCAAGTGAAGATGGTTTTATATATGTTTGTATTTATGTTGATGACATAATACTTACAGGTACATATGACAAAGGCATTTAGAAACTTAAAAGAAAAATGGAGAAAGAATTCAAAATTAGTGAATTGGGAGACTTGTCATATTTCTTGGGCATGGAGATTTCATATACTCAACACGGAGTATATGTGACTCAAGAAAGGTATTTGAAGAACTTGCTAATCAAGTTTAAAATGGAAGATTGCAGGATAGCACCAACTCCAATGGAGGTGAAACACCAATTGAGTAGATATGGAGGAGAAGAATTAAAAGACATGAAGCTTTGTCAGAGTTTGGTGGGTAGCTTAATTTATGCTACATTAACAAGGCATGACCTATCATATGCATTTGGAGTCTTATCTCAGTTCACACATTGCCCTCGAAAGGAACATTGGATTGCAGGTCAAAGAGTGCTTAGGTATATCAAGGGCACACTTAAAGAAGGTTTGTGTTATGGGTTTACCTTAGATACAAGGATCAAGATATATAATGATGCAGATTGGGCAGGTAACTCTAATGATAGAAGATCAACACATGGGTATTTGTGTTATGTGAGAGATAAGTTAATTTCATGGTGTTCTAAGAAGCAACATATAGTTGCTTTATCATCTAAAGAAGGAGAGTACAAAGGTATGGTAGAAGCTGCAAAGGAATTCATATGGCTAAAAACTCTTATGAAGAGTTTTGATATTATTCAGAGTACTCCTATCATTTGTGGAAATGACATGAGTTCTTTGTATTTGGTAGCTAACCCTATTTTTCATGCCAAGACCAAACATATTGAGATCGAATATCATTTTTTGAGAGAGAAGGTTGTTGATAAAGAAATAGAAATCATGCATACTCCTACAAAGGATCAACTTGCAGATATGTTGACAAAGAGTTTGGATGGACCCAAGTGATTTAAAGATATGGCAGGGATAAAGAAAATGTAGGTAATCACAATTGATGATTGAGGGGGGAGCTGTTGAAGCAAGAAAATCAACAATTGATGACTATATGAAGCTTAGGAATGAAGAGTTGAAGAAAAGATTGAAGCCTGAGAGCATGAAGTGAAGTAGAGATTCAGAAAGAGATGGTCAATATACACATGTATATTAGCTTTTTAAATACTTCCCAAATACTTGAAGTGATGATGAATCCACACTCATATGTATATATACACTTGTATATAGTCGTGAAATATATGAGAGATGAAGTATAGATGAGATAGAGAGGAACAGATCATGAGTTATGTGAGTATAATCCATCAGATGTAAGATAATTTGAATAGAAGAAGATTTTTGAGAATTGTGCATTGATCATCTTTTCTCCATTCCTCCTTCTTTGTTTGATCATTTCAAGAATCCTTTTGTAGATGTCTAAACCATAGTTAATGCATCTATGGTTAAGAGTTGACAGCCTAATTGTAAATAGGCTAAGAGAAGTATGTGTAGGAACATTTATATGTGAAGAAATGATGAGTGTCTTGTGAAATAGGTACAATCTCGATGATCAAAGGATTGATAAGATCTCAGTGCATAATGTAAAGTTTTACACAAATGAGGAGTCAAAATCTAAGTTGGGAGGTAAGCCATTTGTGGCTAAAAGCATTTGAATAAATATCATCTACCTTGGGAGAACCATGCATTAGAAGTTGCAGGTGTCAAAGTTGACTATACAGAAGTACACTTTCAGACATAGGTAGATTGTTTGGATCATATCTCAAGATCTATTAAATCTTTTGAAATGTTTTAAGTTGGAGATGGTGCAAAACCTTTAGCTGACACCTTATTCAAAGTTTCATTAGAAACTTTACACATTTGGTTAGTCAATGAATGAATTAAGTGCAACAAACTTTTCTATGTAAAGACTTTCTTCACAGTTAGCTAAAGTGTTGATAATTTGGTATTGATCTTCCAAAATTGGTTGAGTTTTCTTGATATAGAGGTTCTCTGACATCAAGGATAGCTTGTCTTTTGGAGATTAACACTCTTCGTCAGAAGCCACTAGTGGATATATGAGTGTCACAGCAACCAGCCCAGTCAAAGTTAGAAAAGCATATAAATCTAGTGGTAGTGATCCCCCATTGGGATAAAACAATCTAAGTAGGTGGGTACCACTCAAGCAGTGAAAGATGCACTTAGCCGCCTACCAATGCTTAAGACTGGGGAAATGCATAAACATAGTCTTCTGTGAGACAACAAATTGAATATCTAGCCGAGTAATGCATAAGTAAATCAAGCATCCAAGAGCCTACTGATAGAGAACAACATCAAATACATCTCCAACATGATGAAGACTCAATCATAAACCTATCTCCATAGGGGCAAAGCCAAAATGTTGCAATAATGTGTCAATATATTTCATTTGACACAAAGCTATTTTGCCATCAAATAGCATAAATTGAATGCCCAAATAATGATGCAAATGCCCCAAATCAGACATCTCAAATGAGGCATGCAAATCAGCCTTAAAATCAGCAATATGCTTCTCATGAGGACCAGTGAGCAGCATGTCATCAACATACACAACAATGATTAGAAGCACATCATTAGCACACTTAACATATAAGGTGCTCTCTGTTGAAATATTCTCAAAACCATGTGCAATCAGATTGGCATGTATCTTTTCATACCAAGCACGTGGTGCTTGCTTTAAACCATATAATGCCTTCTTCAACCTGCACACTTTGTTTTCATGCCCTTTCTGCACAAAGCCACGAGGCTGAGAAACATACACTTCTTCATGCAAGTCACCATTCAAAAATGAAGTTTTAATGTCCACCTGATGCACATTCCAACCATGATGAGTTGTAAGTGCACAGATTCCACGAACAGTAGTCATTCGACATGTAGGAGCAAAGCTCTCATCAAAATCAATGCCTCTTTCTTGTGCATAACCTTTTGCAACAAGCCTAGCCTTATACCTATCAACTATTCCATAAGGCTTATGCTTAAACTTGTATATCCACTTAGTGCCAATGGCCTTCTTGCCAAGATGCAAGTCACATAAAGACCAGGTACCATTTTTCATGATAGCATCATATTCTGATTGCATAGCAACCATCTAATTTTTGGAATTTTATGCTTTATCAAACGAAATAGGCTCATTCTCATCACGTCCAGTAAATTACCGATGCTTATATCGATGCATATACCGATGCATATATCGACAATGGGGGGCCACACCGACGATCCATTTAAAAGGGTCATACTGACGGTCACTTGACCATCGGTATCTCAAAGTGACATTTTCCAACGCCCATACCGACTCCGAGTGTGACCGTCGGTATATGCAACATCGGTATACCCCTCATATGTTGTAGTGAGAGAGAGAGAGAGAGATCGACACACATAGAAAGAGAGTGAGAGAGAGAGAGTAGCACACACACACATACATATGCATACACACACATATACACACATAGACACACACACATACACATAGACACACACACATACATACACACACACATAGACACACACATACACACACACATATACACACTAATTTACATACACACATACACATGCATACACACACACATATATACACACATAGACACATGCATACACACATAGACACACACACATAGACACACACACACACATACACAGACACACACATATACACACACACGTAGACACATACACACTTTCACACACACACATATCCACACACATACACATGCATATAGACACATATATATAGATACACACATAAATACACACATAGACATACACACACATACACACACATATAGACACATACACACACATATATGCATACACACACATGTAGAGAGACATACACACACACATACACATACATGCATACATATGCATACATAATGCATATGCATAATATGAAGACATACATACTTACATGCATACACACACATACACACGCATGCATACATAATGCACATGCATATGCATACATGCATGCTTAAATTCATACACATACATACACACACATACACACACATACACACATACACACATACACACATACACACATACACATACACACATATATATGCATACACACACACACACACACGTAAAGAGACATACACAAACACATACACATACACATACACATACACATACAATTATACATATGCATACATACATGTTTACATGCATACAAACACATACACACACATACACACATACACATACACACATATATATGCATACACACACACTCATAGACTATGAAAGATCTATAAATGATTTGGCATGTGCAGTAAATGATTCTCAGGCTATGCCAGATGCAAAGCTTTGGCATGCACGCTTTGGTCATGTGAAAACTCCTAGTTTGCTATGCCTACAGAAAGCTGAAATGGTGTCCTCTTTGCCCAAACTTGAGGCACTTCGAAAACATGTTTGTGAAGGTTGTATTTTGGGCAAAATGCAGCATTCCTCCTTTCCAAAAGATGGCTCAGCTTGAGCAACTCATAAATTGCAGCTTGTACATAATGATGTCTGTGTTCCTATGGAGACACCTTCTTTTGGGAATTATCTTTACTTCGTGACTTTCATCGATGATTTTTCCAGGCATGCATGGGTATATCCATTGAAGGCCAAGTACGAAGTGTTCATGTGCTTCAAATAGTTTTTGGTTTTGGCTGAAAATCTGTCAGCATGTAAAATGGGCACCCTCTGTTCTGATCGAGGGGGGGAATATATGTCTTCTGATTTTAATGCATTTCTGGCTGAACGTGGGATAAAATACCAGTGTACAATGTCGTATACACCTCAACAGAATGGAGTTGCTAAACGAAAGAATGGGTCACTCATGGAGATGGCGAGGTGTATGGTCAAGAGTCAGGCTTTACCACATAGTTTCTGGCTTGAGGCTATCATGTGTGCAACATATGTAGTGAACAGGTGTCCCACTAAAGCACTGTAGTCTATCACTCCATATGAGGCTTGGCATGACCGCAAGCCATCTGTTGCTCATCTGCATGTTTTTGGTTGTTTGACATATGCATTAGTGCTTGAACATCGCAGAAAATTAGATGATAAAGTAGTAAAATGTATTTTTGTTGGGTATAGTTCTGAAAGTAAAGGCTATGGTCTGTATCATCCACAGACTAAACGCATTCTGGTTAATCATGATGTTGTTTTTGTGGAAGATGCTATTTAACCATTGCTTTCATGTACTAAGAAGACATTTGTTAGCTGCAAAGACATGTATGATACTTTGCTTCCTCTTTTTACAGGTGGACGGTCTACTGCTAGTCATAATGAGGAAACTTCTAAGCCTTTGCAGGTTTCATGTGATGATGCAGATAATTCCATTTCTGATGCAGATGTACATGATGCACTTATTGATGAGAGAGCTCATATTGAGCAGGCAAGAACTATGCCAAAATGGCTGGTGCAGACCTTGCGTGACAGCAAATTAGATGCACCTCTGTCATATCATACTCGTTTAGGCTCTCATAGTGCCTCTTTTGCATCAGATTGCTATGCTATGGCTGCATCTAGTCTCTCTGATGAGAATTAGCCTGTTTCGTTTGATGAAGCACAAAATTCAAAAAATTGGATGGCTGCTATGCAATCTGAATATGATGCTATAATGAAGAATGGTACTTGGTCTTTATGTGACTTGCCTCCTTGCAAGAAGGCCATTGGCACTAAGTGGGTATACAAGTTGAAGCGTAAATCGGATGGTATAGTTGACAAGTATTAGGCTAGGCTTGTTGCAAAGGGTTATGCACAGGAAAGAGGCATTGATTTTGATGAGACATTTGCACCTACATGCCGTATGACTACTGTTCGGAGCATCTGTGCACTTGCAGCTCATCATGGTTGGAAAATACATCAATTGGACATCAAAACAACATTCTTGAATGGTGACTTGCATGAAGAAGTGTATGTTTTTCAGCCCCATGGCTTTGTGCAAAAAGGGCATGAAAACCACGTGTGCAAGTTAAAGAAGGCATTATATGGTTTAAAGCAAGCACCACGTGCTTGGTATGAGAAGATACATGCCTATCTGATTGCACATGGTTTTGAGAATAGTCCAACTGAAAGCACCTTATATGTTAAGCGTGCTAATGATGTGCTTTTGATCATTGTTGTCTATGTTGATGACATGCTACTCACTGGTCCTATTGAGAAGCATATTGCTGATGTTAAGGCTAATTTGGATGCCTCATTTGAGATGTCTGATTTGGGGTATTTGCATCACTATTTGGGCATTCAGTTGTATGCAAGTTGATGGTGGAATGGCTTTGTGTCAAAGGAAATATATTGACACATTATTGCAGTGTTTTGGCCTTGAAGACTATAAGCCTATTGCCACTCCTATGGAGATAGGTTTACGATTGAGTCTTCATGATGCTGGAGATGAATTTGATGATGTTCTCTATCAGCAGGCTGTTGGATGCTTGATTTACTTATGCATTACTTGGCTAGATATTCAGTTTGTTGTCTCACAGATGAGCAGGTTTATGCATTGCCCAGGATTCAAGCATTGGCACGCAGTTAAGCGCATCTTTTGCTATTTGAGTGGTACTCGACTACTTCGGTTGTTTTATCCCAAGGGGGATCACTACCACCAGATTTGAATCCTTTTTTGACTCTAATTGGACTGGTTTCTATGACACTTGTGTGTCCACTAGTGGCTTTTGCTTCATGCTTGGTAGCTCATGTATATCTTGGTTGAGCAAGAAGCAGCCTACTATGGCCACTTCCAGTTGTGAGGCTGAGTATAGGGCAGCTTTCAGAGCGACTGTTGAATGTGTGTGGCTCAGACGCCTTATGGCTGATTTGGGTGTTGGTCAGACTTCTGCCACCACCATCTTCACTGACAGTCAGAGCGCAGTGGTAGTTGCAAGGAACCCTGTGTTCCATGCTCGCACTAAGCACATTGAGGTGCATTATCACTATGTCAGGGAGAGGTTCTTTGTTGGGGAGATCAGCTTGGCATATGTGCCCATGCAGGAGAACATTGCAGACCTTTTTACGAAGGCTCTGCCTAGGGAGAAGTTTGAAGCTTTCCGCAAAGCTTTGGGCTTACTTCCTTTTCTGGAGTGATTTCAACATAGCTTGGCACTTCCTTATACATGAGTGCCAACTCCTTGTTCACCGCATCACTCCCAGGGGGGATTTGTTGATATATTTAGGTAGTGATGTGTGTGAACACACTAGGATCGCAAGGGTGCTTTTTTTCCTCTTTAGGAGGTTTTTTTCCCTCGGCTTGTATATACACCTATTTCCCTAATGGGCTACTTATCTTTGTACATTCTCTAGTAATACATTCAGTATTGTGTGTTGTGCTCCAAGCTTCTTCTTCTTCCTTGTGTTGTTCGCGTGCTTCCGTAGAGGTCTAACTCCAACACCTCCTGTGTGTATCTGTCCACCTTGTCCATATCAACCTCTCCATAATACTCATGTATCACATATAACAAACATAAATAAATAAAAGATATAAAACATGAATAAAAATAAAATAAAGTATATCAAATTTAATAATACCCACAAAATCATCTGGATCCTTGAGACATGGATATCCACAATATGTAGCATAATTTATTTCCTTTTTCATAGGATAGCGACTATAATCCGTATGCTACATTGAAACAAATAAAAAAGATTAATGATTAGTTTTTTAAATAAAATAAAAAATATAGTTATGAATCACCATACATGAGTAGTGATGTAGTAAGATGCATATTTGTCAATATTGTTACTTCATTATGTGTTGGTGATGAATTATTAGTGAATTATGGATGGCTCACACACAAAAAACAATGTAACTGTAATGAAGTATAGTGCTAGGGGCATTCTTTTACAAAAAAATTATTTGGTCAAATATTTTTTGATCGAAAACCCATCAAATTGTTGTGCAAAAACTATTTGCTCCTATCCAAATAAGCTGATGTGGCATCAAATAATTTGATCAAATATTCACAAATAATAGAATTACCAAATAACAAATAATTCAACCTTGCCAACCATTAGGGTTTGAAGATAAAATGAAAGATGGTTATGTTTCCAAGTTAAAGAAGACACTATTGTTGGGAAAGATGGATGGATGCTCCAAGAGACTGAGTAGGTACTGCTAGACGTGCTTTGTACTAGCCCTCTTTTACTTCAGACTTGATAAGTAGACCTTCTTAGCTTTCCAATAACACCAAAAAATGGCCTATGTACTTTGGAAGTGATGTGTGTAATGATTGAACCAAAACAGATAACTTTGTAGTTCACAAACTCAAGAAGACCTTCTATTTATGTCTTGACACCTGCTGAATGTTTTGCTCAGTGTGACCAGCACAGAAGAAATTCATAAAATTCCTTCTAGCGTATTTAATTAGCTTAGTAAGCTACCATTTGCAAGTGGAATGATGTAAAAAGATAAACTATGCTAAGAGAAATCAATTTAGCAAGTTTAGCTATACCCTCGACTTTTTAGGACTGTAGCAAAAAATGACCAGAGTTCACCTCGATGCAGATTTCTCTGAAATGGCTGAATAGAATCACTTCAAACTTTGATAGCATGTAGATGACTTTTAGCTGAATCCAACAAGCTTTGAATCACTGCATTTGGTGAAGAATTGACCGAGATATGCCCTTGACAAGTTGATAGACTTTTGAGTAGACTAACAGAGAACTCGGAGATGAATGATGTAAATGTATCTATTAATGAACACTTGTATACAATCCCATTGGCATGAACAACATTTCCTAATGGTGTAGAGAGGTGTAGGCTATAGTATAGTCCTCACACACACTCAAAAGAAGAAATGAGAAGCTCGGGAGTGATCTCTCTCTTACCCGCAACTTTTCATGTTCACTTTTATATGTAATGAGTGAAGATTTGAATTCAAATTAAAATTTTGGCTCCCTATGATCAAGCTCCTACATATTAGGATATATTCCTTTAATAAAATGAGCTACTTTTCCACGAATCATTTTGGTAGGTGATTACAAAAGATTCCAAGTCAAGTTGACTTCTACAATGAGGTAAAGTGGTAATTAACCACTAGCATATGTTCCTATGCTTCTTCATGTATGTGTAGACTTCAATGCATCCTTTGAGCCAAATGTGTAGGCTTGCAATTTACACCAACAGCTCCCCCTCAAGCCAAACATTTTGGCTTAAGTCTTCATCTTCAATCTTCAAGTATATCATGCAATCCAATCATGGATTTCAACCTGCAAAGTTTTGTTCCATCCAAAGCTTTAGTCAACAAATCTGCACATTGCATGTTGGTTGATACATAGGTGAGTTGAATGTCCTTGCTTATCAACTTCTCTCTCACATAATGGTAATGGACCTCTATGTGTTTGGTCCTAGCATGGTAAATAGGATTAGCTGCAAGGTGAAGAGAACTTGTATTATCTCCAAAGATAATTGGTGACCTAGTAAACAAACCCAATTCTGTATACAAAAGCTTAATCCAAATTGCTTCTTGTGTGGCATTAGCCAGTCCTCTATACTCTGCCTCTGTGGAAGACAAAGCAATAGTAGGTTGCTTCTTTGAAGACCATGAAATTGGTTTGTCACCTGCAAAAGAGATATATCCAGAAGTGCTCCTCCTATCATCCTTGCATCCTGCCCAATCTGCATCTGAATAAATTTTGATATCAATATCTGAAGTGTAAGGGAAATACAAACCATGGTTCTCTGTACCCTTGAGATACTTCAAGATTCTCTTGGCAGCCTCTAAGTGAGGTATCCTTGGCTTGTGCATAAATTGACTTAGCACACTTACTCCATATGCAATATTAATTCTTGTAAGAGTAGCATAGTTCAAGCTACCCACCATACTTTGATAACCTGTAATGTCTTTGACTTCATCACCTTCATGGGCACTTAGCTTTAGGTTTATCTCCATTGGAGTGCTTGCTACTTTAGCATCCTGCAAGTGAAACTTCTTCAACATATCATGTACATACTTTTTCTGAGTAATGTATATCCCTGAATTAGTGTAAACTAATTCAAGCCCTAGAAAATACTTCAATAAACCAAGATCATTGATCTTGACCTCCTTCATCATCTGGCTTTTGATATCCCTGATTCCATTGACATCATTACCTATAATGATGATGTCATCAACATAAACACAGAGATATATTACCTCTGAATTACTTCTCTTAATGAACAGAGAAGTGTCAGCCTTGCTCATGACAAAACCTTGTTCTTGGAGGTATGTAGTTAACCTGTAATTCCATGCCCTAGGTGCCTGCTTCAATCCATATAAAGCCTTTTTTAATTTGCAAACATAAGTTACCTTCTTAGGGTCCTCATAGCCAGGAGGTTGTGACATATAAACTTCTTCTGAAATCCATCCATTCAAGAAAGCATTCTTGACATCCAATTGGTACATGTTCCAATTCTTTGATGCAGCCACACTTACCAACACTCTGATTGTTGGCATCTTGGCCACAAGAGAAAATGTCTCTTCATAGTCAATGCCTTGGGTTTGTGCAAAACCCTTGGCTACCAATATGGATTTGTACCTATTAATTGTTCCATCAGAATTTCTTTTCAACTTATAGATCCATCTAGATCCTATTACCTTCATGGAGTCCTTCTTAGGTACTAACTCCCATGTGTCACTCTCCTTGAGTGCTCCAATCTCCTCATCCATAGCTTCTTTCCATTCTGATTTGGTTATTGCTTCTTCATATGATCCTGGTTCTTCATTTGACAAATCTTTGGCAAGCTAAACTGAATGTTTAGTAACAAGAGATGTATCATACCCGTATCTGATAGGTTTTTTGCTTTCTCTTTGAGATCTTCTGATTGATTGAGTTGAAGATTCAGGTATGTCTTCAAGCTTCCTCATCTTCATTTTTCCCTTGGACTTCCATGCCTTGAATTCTTCAAGGTTGATAGTGTCTTCATCATCTGAACTTGAGTCTTCATTCTGAGTAGGTTCCTCCTTTGCAAGTTTTGGAAATTCCTCTTCCAAATCATAGGGTAGTTTAACCTTCCTGCATTCATTCTCATACCAAGAATCATTTTCATCAAAGATCACATCTCTGCTTACCATAAATCTCTTATTGATAGGATTATAAAACTTGTAACCTTTTTGATTTAAATCATACCCAATAAAAATGCATTTTTCAGCCTTTGGGTCTAGCTTACCTCTTATCTGAGAAGGAATGTGCACATATGCTACACATCCAAATATTTTGCAGTGATCTAATGATGGTCTCTTACCATGTCATGCTTCATAGGGTGTCATACCATCAAGCGACTTAGATGGTAACCTGTTTATGAGGTAAGTGGCAGTAGAAACACTCTCTGCCCATGGATAGTTAGGTAACTTCTTCTCATTAAGCATGGATCTAGCTGTCTCAACAATTAACCTATTTCTTCTTTCAGCTACCCCATTCTGTTCAAGAGAATACCTTGTGGTTATTTCTCTTTTGATGCCTCTGTCCTGCAAGAAATTTTCAAACTCATTGGAGAAGTACTCACCTCCTCCATTTGACCTTAGCCTCTTCAAATTCCTTCCTGTCTGGTTTTCAACTAATGCAAGATATTTTTTAAAGCAATTAAATACCTCATCCTTGTGCTTCATGAAGTACAATACAGTCCATCTGCTATAATCATCAATGAAAGACACATAGTACCTTGAACCTGAGACTGAGGGGTCTTTGCTTGGTCCCCATACATCTGTGTGTACAAGCTCTAGGTAGTCTTCATGCATATATCCTTTCTTGGAGAAGGGTAACCTGTGAGACTCACCAAATTGACAAGCACCACACTTGTAAATCATATGTTGCTTGGATACATTAGGTATCCCAAGCACACATTGGTCCCTACACATTTGTTTCAAGGTTCTTTCTCCTATGTGCCCTAACCTTTTGTGCCAAATATCATGCTCTGAAAGTGTTTGATCTTTATAACTGTATAGTGCAATATTCTTTGTATCTTCCAACTCAAAAGTGAAAAGTCTACTTGATTTTTCTCCTTTAGCAATCCTCTTGAACCCATGTCTTGGGTCTTCCACAAATGCTCCATATTGATTGAATCTGACCTGCAAACCTTTCTCCACAATCTGACCAACACTCATCAAATTTTTGGTAATGGTTGGTACATAGAGTACCCTGCTCATTAAATTTTGATTACCATCATAAGTCTTAACATTTCCAACTTTAACTACAAAATTCTTTGTATCATCACTTGTTTGGACTTGATGTTTACCTTTTGGTTCCTCAAGATCAGAGAGTAGTGCCACATTGCCAACCACATGATTTGAGCACCCTGAGTCAATGTAGAATAGGTGGTCATCATTTGTATCTGACTTTGAAGTCATGTTCATGATCAAAAGAGAGTCATCCTGCTCCTCTGCGTAGTTGTTGTAGTCCTTTCTGGTTTTGAATCCTCCTTGGTATTTGCCATTGTAATTGTTGTTGTAATTGTTGTTGTGGCCTTGGTGATGGTTGAACCTTCCTCTTGACTGTGAGTATCCACCTCTTTGGTAGCCTCTTCCTCTCTGATTTTTGTAATTCTTGAAACACTCATCTGTAGTATGATTTGATAAACCACAAATGTTGCATGGTGATGAGTTATAGGGTCTCCCCCTACCTTGCTTACCTCCTCTGCCCCTTCCTCTTGAAGATCTACCTCTCCCTGCATAGTTGGCTTGGGAGGTAGAACCTTCATCTTCCATTTTTTTTCTCTTGCCTTTATCCTTAGACTTCTTATCAGTGTATAGGGCAGAAGAGTTATTACCTTTGGATGTATCTCCATTTTTGGTGAGCTTTGCTTCATGTGTAAATAGTTGTCCCATGAGAGTTGTAAGATTTGGAGTGTGCATGTCCATGTAGAGATCCATTGCAGTGGTGAAGCTTTCCCATTTGTCATCAGCCTTGATTCCATTGATCACTTGCCTTACAATTTGTTCTTCTTCAATCTCTTCTCCTATGCTTGCTAACTGATCTGCAACATCTTTGATCTTGGTCACAAATTCTGAAACAGCTTGCTTAGGTTGCTTCCTTAGTGTTGTGAATTCAATCCACAACTGATTTTTCCTAGCCCTTGTATTGGAGGAAAAGTATGATGACAAGGTTTCCCAAGTTTCTTGGGATGTCTTACAATTTCTGATATGTGGCAAAAGAAAGTCAGAGATAGAGTTGAGTAAATAAGACCTTGCCAATGCATCCTTAGCACACCATGTGTTGAATTTTTCTTGTTCTTCCTTGGTTGGCAATCCTCTTGCTTTGAATGAGGGCAATTCCTCATCTCCTGAGATGTATCCATAGAGACTCCTTCCTTGTAAGTAGGTCTTCATCCTTAGAGACCATGCTTGATAGTTGTTCCTGTCCAATTTATCAATAGATGAAGGAAAACCATCTCCCATTTTACCTCTATTGCTCTGACATCACTGTTGGGAAAGATGGATGGATGCTCCAAGAGACTGAGTAGGTACTACTACACCTGCTTTGTACCAGCCCTCTTTTACTTCAGACTTGATAAGTAGACCTTCTTAGCTTTCCAATAACACCAAAAAATGGCCTATGTACTTTGGAAGTGATGTGTGTAATGATTGAACCAAAACAGATAACTTTGTAGTTCACAAACTCAAGAAAACCTTCTATTTATGTCTTGACACCTACTGAATGTTTTGCTCAGTGTGACCAGCACAGTAGAAATTGATAAAATTCCTTCTAGGGGTATTTAATTAGCTTAGTAAGCTACCATTTTCAAGTGGAATGATGTAAAAAGATAAACTATGCTAAGAGAAATCAATTTAGCAAGTTTAGCTATACCCCCGACTTTTTAGGACTGTAGCAGAAAATGACCAGAGTTCACCTCGACACAGATTTCTCTGAAATGGCTGAATAGAATCACTTCAAACTTTTACAGCATGTAGATGCTATTGAGCTGAATCCAACAAGCTTTGAATCACTGAATTTGGTGAAGAATTGACCGATATATGCCCTTGACAAGTTGACAGACTTTTGAGTAGACTAACAGAGAACTCAGAGATTAATGATGTAAATGTATCTATTAATGAACACTTGTATACAATCCCATTGGCATGAAAAACATTGCCTAATGGTGTAGAGAGGTGTAGGCTATAGTATAGTCCTCACCCACACACACTCAAAATCAGAAATGAGAAGCTCGGGAGTGATCTCTCTCTTACCCGCGACTTTTCATGTTCACTTTTATATGTAATGAGTGAAGATTTGAATTCAAATTCAAATTTTGGCTCCCTATGATCAAGCTCCTACATATTAGGATATTTTCCTTCAATAAAATGAGCTACATTTCCACGACTCATTTTGGTAGGTGATTACAAAAGATTCCAAGTCAATTTGACTTTTACAATGAGGTAAAGTGGTAATTAACCACTAGCATATGTTCCTATGCTTCTTCATGTATGTGTAGACTTCAATGCATCCTTTGAGCCAAATGTGTAGGCTTGCAATTTACACCAACAACTATGAAGGGTTCAACCACAAAACTTAACTCACACAGACCCACTCCTTATATGTAATTTATCAGTATTCAAAGAATTTAATTATTGGAATACTCAAGAAATCAACAGAATTCATTTTATGATAGCAAGGTCAATCAAGTGTCACCAAAAGTGAAGCTATGGTTGACACATGCACAAGGCCTAAGTATGGGAAATAGACACAAAGACTAAGGATTAAATGTAAAAACTTGAAGGTTGGGAACATTTAATAGGAGGTCCATGGTGTACCATAAGAGGGTTAAAAAGTAAATTGACTCATACTTATGTGCAATTGACCTTCAAGTAAATACTCAAAAAGTGAATTGGGAGTAGATAGACAAAACATAATTCATGGTAAACAATCATAGAATTCATTAAGTAGATATCATGTGTCTTTCCACCAAAGGAAGAGTAGATATCATGTGTCTTTCCACTAAAGGACAATCATTTATATTCAGTGATGGAATCCAAGATGATAAACTTATATACTTTACGATAAAACATAGTAAAACTAGTAGGAAAGGCAAGGTGGAGTTTATGGATTGATTAAATGCTTTGTACATATATTCCTTTTTAGCATGGCATCCATCCCCCCTAAATGTGCACATCCTCTAGCATATACCAAATGTGGAATCCATATATGAAAAATAACCACCTTTGTATGACATCCTCTTCATGCTACTTTGGAAGACATTATAAGTACGAACAAGCCACCTAATCATCTTGTGTTTCTAGTGATGCATGGCTTCCTGTGCATAAAGTCTAAAAATAAATTGAATCTATGTGACTTTAGTACCTCTTGCATGCATAGCATTATTCATATATATATATATATATATATATATATATCCATTCCATGTTACTCACTAGAAAATAAATTTGGTATATCATCTTTAAGTAGGGGATCTACCTCAAAAAAAAAATTGAACCATCTTCAAAAACATCATCATCATGCAAAACATCCTTCCCCAGAGGCTTTCAACATCTATAAGTTCATCCTAAATATCACCTATCACTACGTGTAAAACATCATCATCATTATACATTGCTTCCTTGTGAGTTTCAATAGACTCTTCTTCGATAGGTATATTAGAGTTTTCTTTCAAAGAAGCAATAGGTATGTCTTGAATGTTGGCATCACATAGATTTACCAAAATCTTATAAATTATTATATCAATATCCTCATTAAATGCACATAATTCAAAGATTAATCCTTACTACTCGAAAAGATCTTCTAAGAACTATTTAAAAATTATTACCTCCAACATCCTCCTTAAATGCATTAGAAAAATATTTTGCAACATCATCCTCAAAAGCTAGTATGTATGTCAAAATCAATGCATACATTCCAAAAACTAGCTTCTTGATTTACACATATATCATTCTTCACATTTATAATTACATCAATCAAATTCCCATCACCACAAACATCAATAATCACATCACAATAGATGATTAATTTCATTTATAACTTCATCACTTTCCTCATGCATAAACTTTTCATAAATATTGAAGTCCACCATCAATTCTTCAAGCTCCCCACTTGCCTCATTATGTTGATGTTCTACATTTCCATCAATATTTGCATCCTAACTTGAATATGCCCTTACATCAATACATTAGGGGAAAAAGTGAGCCTTGCATGAGCCTTGTAAGGATCCCTAATTTTTAGGGATTAAAAATCTTAATCCATGGTTTTAGGGAGGCATATGAAACCACCATGGTATTGTGAAATAATATATTAATAAAAAAATTTGAAATCTCTTATCTTTTGCATGAGCATTTTTGGCCTTTAGATTGTTCAAATCAATGGCTTAGTTTAAATCTCATGTGACAGTAAAGAGAAAGAGAGAGAGGGAAAGTTACTTCGTGGGAGTGGGGACCATGTCCGATCATTCTTTGCAAGAAATTGAGTCGTTCGATCATCAAAGATCTAGCGGACGGCCATGCTCGGTGCTGATATATATGCGCAATCAGTTTTGACTCATTAGATCAGATCCATAATCGGACGTCTACCATGCAAAGGTGCCTTTATGTTATTAGGGAGCAATCTCAACCATGTATTCTTGGCTCCATCCGATGGCCCATATTTCAGGTGCCCAAACTCTCATGGAATTCAAATCTAAGCATTTGATTCGACAACTCATCCAATGGCTCACGATAAAAGGTGCACTCCACATGATTGTGATCATTTCAACTGTTTTATCTAAAGAAAATTTAAGGGTTCAAGCTCAAAGTAGCCTTGAATTTTTTTCATTTACCCTTGGCCTTTAGATCTTTGAGCAATCCAAGGGCTCTTATTCAATTTCAAGACTCTCAAAACCACTCTCTAAGGAATACCACGAGTTCTAAATGGTTTTTGGATGTTTGACCACTCAAAAACAAGGGAGGCATATGCCTACCCTATGTGATTAAGGGACTAGACTGTGGCCACCACCCTCTTCTCATTGGTCCATCTCTAATCACTCCTTAATCTAAAAGGCCCATCTAAGGTTCATATTTTCCCTTAATGAATTCTTAATGATTTTGTACCATTTAAAGTATACCATGAAAAAACTAGCTCGAAATAGCCTTCAAATTTCGCTTTTGTTGGTAGTATTCAAAGTAGTTAGCTTTCCTTGGGTTTTGGGTACCTTGTATGTCAAAATCACTCTCTACATCATAGCGCAATTGTTACATATGAGAATCTTAAGTATCTTATTTGTGTAGAGTAAGCACATGAATGATACTAGAAAAAGTTGGATTTTCCATTTCTAGGAAATGGGTTTTGCATCCTAATGTATCCTTGAACCCTTCTTGAGGTATACTCATTGATACCTTCTCCTTTTGATTTTGTTATGTCGGAGATAGACGTCTGCGGAAGCACGCGAGCAGCACAAGGAAGAAGAAGAAGGTTGGAGCACAACACACAATACTGAATGTATTACTAGAGAATGTACAAAGATAAGTAGCCCATTAGGGTATTAGCCGTATATACAAGCCGGGGGAAAAAAACCTCCTAAAGAGGGAAAAAAGTGCCCCGACGGTCCTAGAGTGTTCACACACATCACTACCTAAATATATCAATAAATCCCCCCTGGGAGTGATGCGGTGAACAAGGAGCTGGCACTCATGTATAAGGAAGTGCCAAGCTATGTGGAAATCACTCCACGAAAGGAAGTAAGCCCAAAGCTTTGCGAAAAGCTTCAAACTTCTCCCTAGGCAGAGCCTTCGTGAAAAGGTTTGCAATGTTCTCCTACGTGGGCACATATGCCAAGCTGATCTCCCTAGCAGAGAACCTCTTCCTGACATAATAATAATGCACCTCAATGTGCTTAGTGCGAGCATGGAACACAGGGTTCCTCGCAACTGCCAATGCGCTCTGACTGTCAGTGAAGATGGTGGTGGCAGAGGATTGACCAACACCCAAATCAGCCATAAGACATCTGAGCCACACACACTCAACAGTAGCTGTGAAAGCTGCCCTATACTCAGCCTCACAACTGGAAGTGGCCATAGTAGGCTGCTTCTTGCTCAACCAAGATATACATGAGCTACCAAGCATGGAGCAAAAGCCACTAGTGGACACATGAGTGTCATAGCAACCAGCCCAGTCTGAGTCAGAAAAAGCATGCAAATGTGGCGGTAGTGATCCCCCCTTGGGATAAAACAACCCAAGTAGTTGAGTACCACTCAAGTAGCGAAAGATGCGCTTAACCGCCTGCCAATGCTTGACACTTGGGCAATGCATAAACCTGCTCATCTGTGAGACAACAAACTGAATATCTGGCCGAGTAATGCATAAGTAAATCAGGCATCCAATAGCCTGCTGATAGAAGACATCAAATGCATCTCCAGCATCATGAAGACTCAATCGTAAACCTGTCTCCATAGGAGTAGCAATAGGCTTACAGTCTTCAAGGCCAAAACGCTACAATCATGTGTCAATATATTTCGTTTGACACAAAGCCAATCCGCCATCAACTTGCATAAAATGATGCCCAAATAGTGATGCAAATGCCCCAAATCAGACATCTCAAATTAGACATGCAAATCAACCTTAAAATCAGCAATATGCTTCTCAATAGGACAAGTGAGCAACACGTGATCAATATAGACAACAATGATTAGAAGCACATCATTAGCACGATTAACATATAAGGTGCTCTGAGTTGGACTGTTCACAAAAGCATGTGCAATCAGATAGGAATGTATCTTCTCATACCAAGCACGTGGTGCTTGCTTTAAACCATATAATGCCTTCTTTAACCTGCACACCTGGTTTTCATGCCCTTTCTGCACAAAACCACGGGGCTGAAAAACATACACTTCTTCATGCAAGTCACCATTCAAAAATGCAGTTTTAATGTCCAAATGATGTACATTCCAACCATGATGGGCTGCAAGTGCACAGATGCTCTGAACAGTAGTCATACGACATGTGGGTGCAAAGGTCTCATCAAAATCAATGCCTCTTTCTTGTGCATAACCCTTTGCAACAAGCCTAGCCTTATACCTGTCAACTGTACCATCAGGTTTACACTTCAGCTTGTATACCCACTTAGTACCAATGGCTTTCTTGCCAGGAGGCAAGTCACATAAAGACCAAGTACCATTCTTCATTATAACATCATATTCAGATTGCATAGCAGCCGTCCAATTTTTTGAATTTTGTGCTTCATAAAAAGAAACAGGCTCATTCTCATCAGAGAGACTAGACGCAGCCAAAGCATAGCAATCTGATGCAAAGGAGGCACTATGAGAGCCTGAACGAGTACGATATGACAGAGGTGCATCTAATTTGTTGTCATGCAAAGTCTGCACCAGCCATTTTGGCATAGTCTTTGCCAACTCAATATCAACTCTCTCATCAATAACTGCATCATGTAAATCTGCATCAGAAATGGAATGATCTACATCATCACATGAAACCTGCAAAGGCTGAGAAGTTGCCTCATTAGGACGAGCAGTAGACTGTCCACCTGTAAAAAGAGCCATCAAAGTATCATACATGTCTTTGGAGCTAATAGATGTCTCCTTAGTACATGAAAGCAATGGCTGAATAGCATCTTCCACAAAAACAACATCACGGCTAACCAAAATGCGTTTAGTCTGTGAATGATATAGACAATAGCCTTTACTTTCATAACTATACCCAACAAAAATACATTTTACTGCCTTATCATCCAATTGTATGCGATGTTGTTCAGGCACTAGTGCATATGCCAAACAACCAAAAACCTGCAGATGAGCAACAGATGGCTTGTGATCATGCCAAGCCTCATATGGAGTGATAGACTGTAGCCCTTTAGTGGGACACCTCTTAAGTACATATGTTGCACACATGACAGCCTCAAGCCAGAAACTATGTGGTAAAGCCTGACTCTTGACCATACACCTTGCCATCTCCATGAGTCATATGTTCTTTTGTTCAGCAACTCCATTCTGTTGAGGTGTATACGGCACTGTACACTGGTGTTTTATCCTACGTTTAGCCAGAAATGCATTAAAATCAGAAGACATATATTCCCCCCCTCGATCAGAACGGAGGGGGCCCATTTTACATGCTGACAGATTTTCAGCCAAAACCAAAAACTGTTTGAAGCACAGATTTTCAGCCAAAACCAAAAACTATTTGAAGCACAAAAACACTTCGGACTTTGCCTTCAATGGATATACCCATGCATGCTTGGAAAAATCAATGAAAGTCACAAAGTAAAGATAGTTTCCAAAAGAAGGTGTCTGCATAGGACCACAGACATCACTAGGTACAAGTTGGAATTTTTGCGTAGCCCAAATTGAACCATCCTTTGGAAAAGAGGAATGCTACATTTTGCCCAAAATACAACCTTCACATACATGTTTTCCAGGTGCCTCAAGCTTGGGCAAAGAAGACACCATATCAGATTTTTGTAGGCATAGCAAACTAGCAAAATTCAGATGACCAAAGCGTGCATGCCAAGTAGTAAACGCCCATTCTTCTTCCTACACAAGATTAGCAGACTCTGTTTTTGGTGTACAGGCTTCTGCAACAACCATTCCAGCCTCCTTTTTCTTTGCCTCTTTTGCAGCCAGTTTTGGATAGTTCTTTATGATATGATCATTCCCTTTACAGTACTTGCAAAACAATTTCTGCTTTTCTGATTTCTTCTCATCTTTATCCTGGTTCTTCGAATGTGCAGCATTTCCAGATTTCTACTTACTAATAGAAGAGCTCCATTTTCCTTTGCCCTTCTGACTAGCCAGGAAAGCTTGATCTGCAACACACATAATGGACCTATTCTGCCTGGACTGATCTTCCTATAACAGAACATAAACTAACTCCTTAAATGACAAGGCATTTGGATTGCCTTTCATCATCAATTGAAGAGTAGAAGCAAAACTCTGATATGAATCAGGAAGACCATTCAGAACGGTCTACACAAGTGAGCTATCTGGTATAACCTCATCAGTAGAAATCAATTGTTCCTTCAAGTCTTTGATCTTTGTTAGAAAATTGTCCATAGAAGAACCTTCATTCATGTGCTCACTCTCCAACTGTTTTCGGAGGTAAGCAACACGAGCCTCATTCCTAGCCTGGTACAATGTGGTAAGTGTATCCTAAGCATCCTTTATTGTTCTGCAAGAGCGAATGTGAGGAATAATAGCACGTTTGACAGACAAAGCTATCAATGCATGTGCTTGAGCATCTCTGCCATTCCAACGAATTTGCTCTGCAATAGGTGCAACAGAAATAGAAGCACGAACAGGAATCTGCAGAATATCATCTTTGACACCATCTCTGTCAGCTTCAACACCTCTATTTGTAGTACCTGTAGTCGCAGGTGTAACAGGACGTCTTTCAAAACCCTCCACAATGTTCCACATTCCTTTTGCAACCATGTTGCATCATATAAGCCCATAATTGGGTAGTTGCTACCATCCAACTTATCCTCAACAGCCAACATACAGAATACATCACTGCTTTCAGCCATGGCCGGTGACTAAAATACCTTGATGCAAAAAATTGACTGTATCTCAAAACGTTGAACGGAACTGCCCAAACGAGTTCTACCAAACCTGTAGCAGACTTCGAGACGCTTATACTCGCAAATCGAAACAGGTATATACCTTTGGCACAAAAAGATGAAATAGCCTGCACAAGCGCTGTGATAGTGCGTTCGGAGGCCGAAACGAGCTTAGATCATGATTTCGGCACCACATGGCAAAGTTGTTTTGATCTCTGAAACACCCTTAAGTATGCTCACCAAATTTCGTGCGAATCCGAGACTGCAACCAAAGGAGTGTCGACGACGCCCTAGATGAAGCGGCGACCTGCTCTGATACCAATTGTTTGAGTTAGACGTCTGCGGAAGCACGCAAACAACACAAGGAAGAAGAAGAAGCTTGGAGCACAACACACAATACTGAATGTATTACTAGAGAATGTACAAAGATAAGTAGCCCATTAGGGCAATAGGCGTATATACAAGCTAGGGGAAGAAAACCTCCTAAAGAGGGAAAAAAGTGCCTCGACGCTCCTAGAGTGTTCACACACATCACTACCTAAATATATCAACATGTTATAGTCTGGCGTGCATTCATGAAATTCCTAGTCCTTGCATAACTTTGAAGTACTTTTAATAGAGATAAAATCTTCATTAATGCAAGTTTAAGAATCTAAATCATACAACTGGAGATAAAAAATATTCGATGACTAGTTATCCATAGTGTAAAGAAATAGACAAACCCATTTAAAATCTAGACTCATTTGACCACATGGAGTGAATTTCACAAATTAACTTGCAAATTCATCTTAGAAGCCTTCTAACTGAACTTATTGTGAGTTAACTTGAGTCAAGAGAGACCTAAATTGAGTGGCAAGCACACCTACCTCTAGTGGACTCTAGTGGAAGGTGCTAAAGGAGTAGTAGCAATCGCACCAACCACTACTAGTGGAAGATATTAAAGAGGGGTGGAGATCAAATCCACCTTGGAAACCTTCTAACTCGAGTTAATGTGAGTTAACTTGATTCAAGAGAGACCTAAATTGAGTGGAGAGCACACCTACCACTAAGCCATGAGCAATCGTTGAAGGAGATGTAGCATGCACAAATAATGGATGGAAGTGACATTGCATTCTGCTTATGATGTTCGATTTGTTCAATTGTTGTGATTTTTCTTCTTTTACTTCTTGAGTTATTTTGTATCACTTTCAAAAAAATCTCCATTTCATAGACCTAGCTTTGTAGTGTGTTGTACATTGTTGGCTCTATGGTGAGCTTGGGGCTCCATCACAGCATGTGCCTCCTCTATGGGTAGGTGTCCAGCACTATCCAAATGCCCTTTGGTTCATAGCCCATCTGTCCCTCTGTAGAGCTCTATTACTCCTCATAGGAGTGCCTCCCTGAGAGGGGGGCATGTCGCTCCATGAAGCACTCGAACTCAAAGACATATGTTGAAAAGGCCAATACCATGGGTCTTGGTAACTTCTCTTTTTCTTCAACACTGTAGAACTCAAGTAATAGTCTTCCTAAACCTCTTCAAGGGAACACTACCTTGGCTTTGAAGACGTATGTTGAAGCAGCCAATATGATGGGTCATGGTAAATTCTCTGTTTTTTCAACAGTGTGGAACTCAGGTAACAGTCTTCCTAACCCTCCTATTATGGACTTGAAAGGAAAACAAAGGTTAGATGAAAACCCTCAAAGAATAGACATTGAATTCATGGAAGAAAATAGTAAACATTACTCTATAGGGGATGAATTTGTGTTTCGTGATGAAAGCATCCTAATTATAGAAAGAGTTGCCCTTAATAAGTGGCAAATACACCTGGAGTAAAAAGTCCTTATCAGTCTTTGTCACAGACCAAGGCCCTCACAAGAAACCCTAAGGACCTGGATCAAAAATAACAAGGAAATCAGGAGGCTATATGTAAAACATATCCAATACTTGTTTCAAAACTACTTCCTATTCTTTTTTGACAATGCCAATAGTGTGATGCAAGTGATTACTGAAGGCCAATGGATTATTAGGAATATTCCTATTTCTTTTTTCAAATGGTTCCAAGGCTTCAATCCTAGGGACCAAGAACCTAATAAGGTTCTAGTTTGGATAGACCTTCTGGATCTCCTAGTTGATTCTTACCCCTGAGTCAATAATTTGATTCCCCTTATTGGCAAAGTCTTGGGTCAAAGACCTAGGAATGGATACAATCCCAAGTGGGATCCTCCGATAATGGTAGACTTGATGTGTCCAAAGAGATAAAAACCAACCTAATTATTAAGGATTCTGATGGATTCAAGCTACATGAAAAAAAGATTAATTTATAAAAATTTACTTCATGCTTGTTTGAACTGTTACAAATAGGTTCATATGATCAACGATTACTCGCATTTTATCAATAAATAGGTAGACAAAGAGAACTAGATGCCTAATCCCATAGGAAATGGGTGATGGAGAGTGTTAATCTCCAAAAGAACAAGTTATCCTTGATGTTAGAGCACCTCTCTATCAAGAACAACTCAAAACCTTAACCCATTTTGGAGGACTAGTGCCAGATTCCCAATCTTTGCACTAACTGTGAAGAGAGTGAGTTTTTAGAAATGTCTGCTGCACTTAATTCACTCATTGAGTGATCAAATGTGTAAAGTTTCTAATGAATTCTGTAAAAAGTGTTGCCCAAATATTGCGCACCTTCTCCAAGTTGAAACTTCTCAAAAGGTTTAGTAAATCTTGAGATTTACTCCAAACAATTCCCCTATGTCTAAAACTATACTTCTGTATAGTCGATTTGACACCTACAACTTCCAATGCATATTTCTCTCAAACTACAATCCATTTATTCAAATGCTTTTATCCATAAATAGATTATCTTCCAGCTAAATAATGAGTGCTTGCTTGCTCAAAACTTTACACTGTGGAAGGAGAGCTGACCAAAACATTATCATCAAATTTGCACCTATTCTAGTCTTATCTTCTTCACATTTACACATGTAAATGTTCATACTCTCAATTCTCTCAGCTTAATCACAATTTAAATCTAAAACTTTGTAGAGAGTTCACTCAACTATAGACTTAGACTTGTACAAAAGCATTTCACAAAAGAATAAACATAGAAGAATCATTGAGCAAAATATCGGGTGCAACTTTTCTTCTATTCAAGAAAACATTACATCTGAATGATGAGAGTTATTCACTTCACTTCTAAAGTGTCTAATGACTCTTACAAATGGTCATTCATCATCTCTCTTACTCTCTCATACTTGCCCTGACTTTCTACTTGTATATATAGGCATATATGTACAAACTTGTGACCATTAAAAAAGTATAAGCATGTTTAATGTACATGTACATAGAAACCTTCATTCTCTAATTATGCACTAAGTTCAGTCTTCATAAATTGGTCTTTGCTTCATCTTTTGACTTCAGGTCTTTGTTCAAATCATCAATTGATGGTTGTCCTACATCAATAGCTCCCCCCAATCATCAATTGTGATTTTCTCCATCTTCTTTGTATGTGCCATGTCTTTGAATCTCTATAGATTTGGTCCATCCAAGCTTTTGGTTAGCATATCTGCAACCTGATCTTTTGTTAAATGTGTGACTTCAATCTCTTTATCAATTACCCTCTCTCTTAGAAAGTGATATTGAATCTCAATATGTTTAGTCCTAGCATGGAAAATAGGGTTAGCAGCTAAATACAATGAACTCATATTATCTCGATGAATAGTGGGTGTCCTCTGAATGATGTCAAAACTCTTCATGAGAGTCTTCAACCATATGACCTCCTTTGCAGCTTCAACCATACCTTTATACTCTGCTTTAGTAGATGACAAAGAAACTGTATGTTGTTTCTTGGAACACCAAGAGATTAGCTTATCTCCCACATAACATAAGTACCCATAGGTTGATCTTCTATCATCAGGACTACTTGCCCAATTTGTATCACTATATATCTTGATGTTTGTATCTGATGTGAAACCATAATACAAACCTTCTTTGAGTGTACCCTTAATGTATCTTAACACTCTTTGACCTTCAATCCAATGTTCCTTTCTAGGACAATGCATGCATTGAGAAAACACTCCAACTGCATATGAAAAATTAGGCCTATTTAATGTAGCATAGATGAGACTACCAACTAGACTTTGATATAGCTTCATGTCCTTGAATTCTTCTCCTCCATATCTACTCAATTTGTGATTCACATCCATTGGAGTAGGTGCGACCCTGCAATCTTCCATTTTAAACTTGATTAACAAGTTCTTCAAATACCTTTCTTGAGTCACATATACTCCATGTTGAGTATATGAGATCTCCATGCCCAAGAAATATGACAAGTCACTCAAGTCACTAATCTTGAAATCTTTCTCCATTTGCTTCTTGAGTCTTTGTATGCCCTTCTCATCTATTCCTGTAAGAATTATGTCATCAACATATATGCACATGTAAATGAATCCATCATCGCTTGCTTTAACAAGCAAGCTACTATCTACTTTAGACACTTGAAAACCAAGTTCCTTCAAGAACTTCACAAGTCTATAATTCCATGCCCTTGGGGCGTGCTTCAAATCATAGAAAGCTCTCTTGAGCTTACATACATATTTTGGATACCTTTTATCTTTGAACCCTTTTGGTTGCTCCATGAAAACATCATCTGAAATGTAACCATTAAGAAAAGCACTCTTTACATCTAATTGACATAGTTCCAACCTTTACATGCAGCAATGGCTATGAGTGTACTTATGGTTGGCATCTTTGCCACAAGACTATAAGTCTCATCATAATCTATACCACATGTCTGAGCATACCCTTTCACGATGAGTCTAGCTTTATATCTAGACACACTTCCGTCTACAAACCTCTTTGTCTTGTAGACCCATTTGCATCCAATGATCTTCTAACTATTTGGTTTAGGAACCAAATCCCATGTCTCATTTTCCATCAATGCATCATATTCTTCCTACATAGCTTTCTCCCAATTATCTTTACATTTTGCCTCTTCATATGTAGAAGGATCTTCCTCTACTTTCACCATGTAAGCATAATCTTTAGTAGTCAAAAAAGAAGTGTCATAGCTATACCTTGTAGTTTTCCATTTGTGTCTTGATGACCTTTTGAGTTCTCCACTTCTTGAAGTTTCTGGTTCATCATATTCTAGATCAAATATTGGCACTTCTTCAACTTCAACTTGTGCTTCATTATTCTCTTCTTCATCAAATATTTGAACCTTTGATTTACCTTTCTTCTGATTCAAATTTTCTTCATCACCTGCATGAATATTCATTGTACCTGCATACCAAGTACCTTGCTCATCAAATGTAACATCCTTTGACACAAGGAATTGCTTTGTGGATGGACTGCACAACCTATAACCCATTTGCTTATCATCATAACTAATGAAAACATACTTCCTAGCTTCTGGTTCTGATTTATGCCTCAACTAAGATGGCACATATGCATAAGTCAAACATCCAAATACTTTGCAATGATCTAAAGTAGGTCTCTTACCCCATCAAGCTTCATATGGTGTCATACCTTGCAAAGCTTTACATGGTAACCTATTAACCAAGTATGTAGCTATATTTACAGCCTTAGCCCACAAATAATTTGGACAATTTTTCTCTTTCAACATTGACCTTGCAAACTCAACAAATGTTCTATTTCTCCTTTCTGCTACACCATTTTGTTGAGGAGAGTACCTGCAAGTAACTTCCCTTTTTATACATGTATTCCATAAGTAATCACTGAACTCATTAGAGAAATACTCTCCCCCTCCATCTGACCTTAGTCTCTTCAATTTTTGCCCCGTGACTCTCTCTGCATACACATGATAATGTTTAAATGTATTAAACACCTCTAACTTATCTTTGATCACATATATGATGATCCGCCTAGTAGCATCATCAACATAAATCACATAATATCTTGAACCATCAATACTAAAATCCTTTGATGGTCCCCACACATTTATGTGTACCAACTCAAGCTTCTCTGAATACATGAAACCATGCTTAGTATATGATTTCTCATGATCCTTACCTAATTGACATGCCTCACATCTGTATGTCATATGTTGACCTGCAACATAAGGTGATCCAAGCACTCAACCATTGTTCATCATATCCTTGATACCTCTTTCATTGAAATGTCGAAGCCTTTTATGCCAAAGATCTAACTCTGAGATCTTATGTCCTCCTTAAGTAAACAAAGCATGACCAACATTGCCTTGAATATTCAATGTGAATAGCCTTCCTTCTTTCTTCCCTGAAACAATTTGTTTATACCCATTGCTAGGGTCTTCCACAAAAACTCCATCATTAGTGAATCTTACTTCATAACCTTTCTCAACAATTTGCCCTACACTTATCAGATTCTTTGGAATTATAGGAACATACAAAACCTTACTCATAAGAGTACTTCCATCCTTAGCCTTCATTGATCCAATTGACTTCACATTGTGCTTTGGATTATCACTTGTTTGAACTACATGATTAGTTAACTTATTCTCCAAATCAGTCATCAAAGCTATGTTACCACTCAGGTGATTGCTACACCCTGAGTCAATGTAGAATACTCTTTGATCTTCACTTTGTCTTTCACAAGTTGTATTCATAATCAAGGTTGAATCCTCATTTTGATCTGAAGCATAATTGCAGTAGGTATTGTTGTAGGATTGACTTTGGAAACCTTTACCTGCATTTCTTCCAAAGTAACCTCTACTACCTCTACCTCTAAAATTACCTCTTTGGTTTCTACCACCTCTTCCTCTTGAATTAAATTTTTGATTATATCCTCTATTATTCTGATTATTATGCCAACATTCATGAGCTAAATGATTTTTCTTACCACAAATCCAGCAAGCTTTGACTCCATCTTTATTGCTTCTGCCTCTTCCTCTACCTTCACCACCTCCTCTTCCTCTTCAGAAGTTAGCTTGACTAGTTGTACCTTCATCTTCATTTAATTGTTGCTTGCCTTTGCTATCCTTCTTCTTGTCCTTTGAATACATTGCTTCACTTTTACTCTTATCATCACCTTTGACATCCTGCTCAAAGGTTAGCATATGTCCTAGCAACTGATTCAAATCAGGAGTAAAATGATCTAGTGACAATTCAGTAGACAAAATGAATGGTTTCCATTTCTCATCTCCTCTCAAACCTGTAAGGATTTCCCTTACCAATTTATCCTCTTCCTTATCTTCATCAACTGCTCCTCATGCATCTCCAATGTCCCTCATCCTTGTTACATAATGAGAAATGGATTGAGAAGCCTTCTTCTTGAAATTGGTAAACTCTGCCCATAAAGATGCCTTCCTTGACTTTGTAGTGTTTTGAAAATGCTCCTCCAAAGCATTCCATATATCACTTGCACTTTCAAGTCCTCTAATATGAGGTAGCCAGTAGTCATTGACTCCCATGTAGATAATGCTCCTTGCTTGAGCATCCTTCTTCATCCATATCTTCAAATATGTGAGCTCCTCCCTAGTTGGAACACTAGGATCTTTAAATTCTGTTTTTTTTTCTTCACCTATAATGTATCCTATCAAGTCTTTGCTCATAAGATGAGCTTCCATCCTCATGGACCAAGTAGGATAGTTTTCTCTATCCAATTTCTCTATCAGAAGAGAATCTCCCATCTTTTCTTTACCTGTGTATTAAATTCTTCAAGTTTTATGAGCAATAAGTGTTTCTTTGCTTTGAATAAATTCCCTATTGATCTTCTTGATAGCTTCACACCTCCTTCTCTACCTTTCACTTCAAACTTTCACCTTTTGAATCTTCAAAGGTATGAGTGCAACAGTCGGGGTCCTCCTTTCTTCAATTTTGATGATTCCTGCTCTGATACCACTGATGGAGAGTGTTAATCTCCAAAAGAACTATTTATCCTTGATTTTAGAGAACCTCTATATCAATAACAACTCAAAAGATTAACCAATTTTGGAGGACTAGTGCTAGATTACCAATCTCTGCATTAACTATGAAGAGAGTGATTTTTCAGAAAAGTCTGCTACACTTAATTCACTCATTGAGTGACCAAATGTGTAACGTTTCTAACGAAACTTTGTATAAAGTATCGGTTAAAGATTCCACACCTTCTCCAAGTTGAAACTTCTCGAAACATTTAGTAAATCTTGAGATATACTCCACACAATTCACCTATGTCTAAAACTATACTTCTGTATACTCGACCTTGACACCTACAACTTCTAATGCATAGTTCTCTCAAATTACAATCTATTTATTCAAATTCTTTTAGCCATAGATAGATTACCTTCCAACTTAAAGAATGAGTGCTTGCTTGCTCAAAACTTTACACTATGGAAGGAGAACTGACCAAAACATTATCATCGAATCTGCACCTGTTGCAGTCTTCTCTTCTTCACATTTACACATGTAAATGTTCCTACTCTGAATTCTCTCAGCCTGATCATAATTAGAATCTAAAAATTTGAATGGAGGTCTCTCAACCATAGACTTAGACTTGTACAAAAGCATTTCACAAAAGAATAAACACAGAAGGAGCACTGAGCAAAATATCGGGTGCAACTTTTCTTCTATTCAAGAAAACATTACATCTGAATGATGAGAGTTATTCACTTCACTTCTAAAGTGTCTAATGACTCTTGCAACTATTCATTCATCATCTCTCTTACTCTCTCATACTTGCCTTGACTTTCTACTTGTATATATAGGCATATATGTACAAACTTGTGACCATTACAAAAGTATAAGCATGTTTAATGTACATGTATATACAAGCCTTCATTCTCTGATTATGCACTAACTTCAATCTTCATAAATTGTTTTTTGCTTCATCTTTTGACTTTCAAGTCCTTGTGCAAATCATCAATTAATGGTTGTCCTGCATCAACAATGGGGAATTGCCCAACAAGGAAAATAGTAAAATGTTTTCAAACTCTCTAAGAAAACCTCACCCAAAAACCTTAATGAAGAAACGTAATTGGTCAAACACCTATGATGTTCTATTAGATGAGGTTTTTAATCCTTTTGAGGAAGAACCAATGAGCCTTGATACATTTGACAAAGTGCAAGAAAGCAGTCCTTCTCACATAAAGGTTCTATCCAACCCTCATACCAATTCTGATTCTTAGGTCCAACAGGATGAAGGATGGAATAAGGTAAAAGGTAGAAGAAAGTCTGGATGTAAATCCAGATCTGGTAACACTTTTGGCTCTTTCTCTTCTGAAGATGATGAAAACAACTCCTAGAATATCGATGCTACATTTACTTTGCAACTAAATAGGAAAGACCAAGAGGAAATGAATGAGTATCGAAAAGCTAATGAAACATATGAGGAAATCCCAATGACTCAATAAGTAAAAGTGACTCCTAATCCCCAAGCCCTTGTTAACACGAAAAAAGAAAGAAGAGGTCAGGGTGTTTGGCTCTAAGTTGAAATCGACTAAGAATCACAAGAACTGATGTTTGGCCCTAGTTTTTCTTTCAGTTACAGAAAAAATTTTGTAGGATATGGATACCATAAATTTGGTCTCTCTCAACACTAAGGGGCTTACAGACCCAATGACAAATAAAGTCATCCATAGCTGGATGAGAGATAAGTCTCTCTCCCTTGATATCATCTACCTTCAAGAAATCAAAGTCTTTGGATTTAAACTCCATTCTAATTTTAAAATTCTTTCTTCTAACCATAGTTGGTTTGAACTATGCTCATGCCAAAAGTTTTGGAGGAGAGGAATGTTAAGGCAACATCTATCTAGTCTAGCCGTGAGGTGATGATCACCTTTCTATTTATTGTTCCAAGATAGGCCAGTACTGGAGGAGATATTAGTGAGGTCATGGGTGGTGATGAGGTTCAGCCGGGAAACCCATTTGTTCGCACTAATAGTATCCCTTTTTTACAATATGTATCATTGACGGATGTGACCATATTAAAATCCCTAATAATGATGATGGGACCAACGATGTCTTTAATCTCATCCCAACATTTAGCCCTAAGAGTAGAGCAGTTAGCAACATTGACACTAATCACAGTACATTAAAAAGGCTTGTTGAGGGTAAGACCAATCCATTGGTGGGTGGGGCTATTGTGAAACCCTTGCATTAGGTGACAAATGGAGTTAGAGACTCCAATGGCGGTACCACCTCTCCCATGATTATGGTCAATAAAGAACCATTTATGGTCATTGGAGGCTATAATAAGATGAATAGGTAGCTTATTCCCACAAATCTTAATCTCTTGAAGATAGGGAATGTTAGCTGAGTAGACATATCAGTAGCATCCACTTAGAAAAACACTCAACCCTAACTGGGTCAGAGATCCCTTTTATATTAAACGAAATCAAATTGAAAGAATTCATAATTAAAAAAGTAGGAGAAATCTCATACTCAAAATACAACAAAAAGCTCATTTCTTTTGTGTCATCAGATTATTCTCCAAACATTGACCATTTTGTTTTAAATCTTCAATGTCTTTCATGTCTTGCTAATTCAATTCCTCTGAAAACCTATTGACACTCGCGTAAGATGAGGCAACATTGTTATGGGAACTAACTACATTATCCTTTAAAACTTCTTCTTGAATATAATTTTTTTTTTTGTTTACAAGAGTATTCCATCCTTCATCATTATTGTGACTAATTTCTTTAGTCTCTCTTTGTTCAAGAGTCTGATAAACTTCCATGTGAGAGGAAGACTCCTCATTGCTTGGAGAAACATTTTCTTTATCCATTTCTGATCATTTTCCCCTAACCATTTCTCTCAAGAGTACTTGTCCTAAGGTTAGATCTGGATTGCCTCACCTGGACCAGTCTCTCTTGAGGATACCCTGTGTGGTTGAGCAAACCAAAGACATCTTCTCCCAATATTTTAGTGTTTGCTCGAAACCTTTTATTGCTTGGGCTAGAGCAATTAAAGATGCTCAATCCCTCTTCAACCACTATAGAAACCTTAAGAAGCAAATCGGAGCTAATAGAAGGAATCTTATCTCTAATGAGCTTGCTGAGCCCTTCTCCTCTCTAGGCTCCAATCATAGAAATATGGACACAATTTTGTTTCTTCAAGAAAGATTTAAATATGAAGAGTATCTTGAGGCTAGTGGTATTCCTTCTTCCTCAAGATCTTTTTGGGTAGGAAATCTTGATAGACCTAATAAAAGTATGTTCTCTTCATTAAAAAAGAAGAAGAGCAAAGAATTCATACCCAGGTTGAACGGTCTAGTGGTTTTGCTATCAATGTGGAGGAGAATTTGCAGGAGGCTACCAACTTGTTTACTAATGTTTTCTCTAGCACTTTGAAGTGTGGAGAGGATATCCATGAAGCAAGAACCATTATTGCTCTCAAAAGGGAAAGAAACTATTCCTCCTAGTCTAGTTTCCTTACTAGACATGCCCCTGACTACCACTGAGGTTAAAAAAACCATTGGTGAATTGAAACCCTACAAAACTCCTCGCCTTGATGACCTTCCCAATGAGTTTTTCATAATGCCTAAGGATTTCTTGATTCCATTCATTCTCTTTATTTGGAAAGAAGATATTAGAAAGGCTACTCTCCCTATTGAGATCAACACTAGAGTTATAAAAATTGATTCATAAAAGAGGACCTAAAGAGGACTTGAATAATTGGAGACCTATCACTTGCATGACCACTATATATAAGATTTTTTCCTCCTTCCTTGCTAGGCACCTTAGTCCCATTATGAAAGACATTATCCCTCCTGAAAAAAAAGGATCCATCAAAGGTAGATTCATTTTGGATGCTTTTATCTCTCTCTTGAAAGGGGTTGAGTATGCTAATGAGTCTAATCAACCCTTCTTCTTTTTTTTCAGTAGGCTTTGAAAAAACCTATGATAGGATTGAGTGGGATTTTATGCTTCAATCTCTTGAAGACATTGGAGTTGGTAGTTCATTTATTAAGGTTGTGAGCATTCTTTATGGTAATTCCCACTCTAGAGTCTCTATCAATGGAGCCCTCTCTCCTCCCTTTACGTTGAGGAGATCCATCAGGCAAGGTTGCCCCCTTGCCCCCTTCTCTTTGCCATTGCCAATGATTCCCTAGGATGACTGATCAAAGACGCTTTAGACCAAAACAAAATGGAAGGTATAGCTATCCTTGGCTCCCCCAAGCCCTTATGTTTTCATGTCTTTGCTGATGACACTAATGTTATTATGAAGGCTAAAGACATGTGTGCCAAATGTTTTTTGGACAGCCTCAGTACCTTCTATTTAGCTAATGGTTCCCATGTTAATCATAAGAAAACTACCTTCAAAGCTTCTAATAATTATCTCCCTGACTATGTGTAAAAGTCCTTGATGTGATCTCATCAATGAAGGGGAAATTTTTAGAATCTTAGGTATACCTATAGGCTTCCAAGTTACCTTCATTCAATGTTGGGATTGGGTTATGAATAAATTCAGGGGTATACTTTTTAACTAGTATACCTGTCAGAGCTCCCTTTCTCACAGATTTTATGTTCTCAACCATTACATTTTCCCTATTTGACTTATTTTTTGTCTTGTTGGTTTCCAAATAAGAAGAACTTTATGCAAGTCATTGCTTAAGATAGAAGATTTTTATGGGATGGCAGTCTTCAACATAATAAGGTTCCTAAAGTTTCTTGGGATATTTGATGTCTTCCTAAAAAAGAGGGAGGGCTTGGTATTTAGTGCCCTATCAAGATGGCCATCAATCTTGTTGCTAAATGGGTCACTAGATCCATTGAGTCTGAGGATGTTTGGGCTTGTCTCATCAAAAGGAATATAAAAAATTTTCCCTAGAAAACTACGAGTCATGGTATGATAATTCTCTATGCGATATTATTGTCTCTCCTCATACTTTTTCTCCTATTGGCAGTGCCATCTATTACAGGATCTAGAATGCTTGGATGCAAGTCAAAAACATTTTCTCACCTAGTGATCACTCCATGCTCCACTCTGATTTTTTCTTGCAGAAAAGCATCTGGACAAGATGGCTCTTTCTATGGAATAATTGTAATATTGGTATAAGAGAACATAAATGCAAAAAAAGAGGGTAGGGCTCCCTACTAGAGGGAGCTTACTATTAATGGTGAGATCATACAAGATACTACTATTCTGGGTTCTACTGATTTATCTTCTTCTTGTCATTGGATCAACAAAGATATCTTCTCATTCAGTGACTATTTACAACCAAGAGACAAGTCAAGTAGATTTCAAATCTCAGAAATATTCAGAAAACTTTGATTTCGGAACAAATTATTCCAAGTTTCCTACACTTATTCATTCTCACAATAATGTTTTTATTATACCACTACATCAACCATCCAGTCCAAATGGATTCTTGGAAAAAAAGACCATGAATTAGTAGAGAAAACAGGTTTCATAGTATAGTCTTCTTTAACTCTCATCCAAGCTTTCCACAAGCTATAGAAAAGTCTGCTACCTGTAGGATAAAAAAAGAATGGAGAAACAATGAGATCCCGTAATTTATTATTTTTCCAAGCTTTATAATTATGTTGGAGTTAGACGTCTGCGAAAGCACGCGAACAACACAAGGAAGAAGAAGAAGCTTGGAGCACAACACACAATACTGAATGTATTACTAGAGAATGTACAAAGATAAGTAGCCAATTAGGGCAATAGGCGTATATACAAGCCGGGGGAAAAAACCTCCTAAAGAGGGAAAAAAGTGCCCTGGTGGTCCTAGTGAATTCACACACATCACTACCTAAATATATCAACAAATCCCCTCTAGGAGTGATGCGGTGAACAAGGAGTTGGCACTCATGTATAAGGAAGTGTGAAGCTATGTGGAAATCACTCCACAAAAGGAAGTAAACCCAAAGCTTTGCTGAAAGCTTCAAACTTCTCCCTATGTAGAGCCTTTGTGAAAAGGTCTGCAATGTTCTCTTGTGTGGGCACATATGCCAAGCTGATCTCCCCAGCAGAGAACCTCTCCTTGACATAGTGATAATGCACCTCAATGTGCTTAGTGCGAGCATGGAACACAGGGTTCCTTGCAACTGCCAATGCGCTCTGACTATTAGTGAAGATGGTGGTGGCAGAAGTCTGACCAACACCCAAGTCAGCCATAAGGCATCTGAGCCACACACACTCAACAGTCGCTCTAAAAGGTGCCCTATACTCAGCCTCACAACTAGAAGTGGCCATAGTAGGCTGCTTCTTGCTCAACCAAGATATACATGAGCTACCAAGCATGAAGCAAAAGCCACTAGTGGACACACGAGTGTCATAGCAACCAGCCCGATCAGAGTCAGAAAAAGCATGCAAATCTGGCGGTTGTGATCACCCCTTGGGATAAAACAACCCAAGTAGCCGAGTACCACTCAAATAGTGAAAGATGTGCTTAACTGCCTGCCAATGCTTGACTGCTGGGCAATGCATAAACTTGCTCAATTGTGAGATAGCAAACTGAATATTTGGCCGAGTAATGCATAAGTAAATCAAGCATCCAATAACCTGCTGATAGAGAACAACATCAAATGAATCTCTAGCATCATGAAGACTTCGTAAACCTGTCTCCATAGGAGTGGCAATAGGCTTACAGTCTTCAAGGCCAAAACGCTGCAATAATGTGTTAATATATTTCGTTTGACACAAAGCCATTCCACCATCAACTTGCATAAACTGAATGCCCAAATAGTGATGCAAATGCCCCAAATCAAACATCTCAAATGAGGCATGCAAATCAGCCTTGAAATCAGCAATATGCTTCTCAATAGGACCAGTGAGCAGCATGAACAATGATCAGAAGCTAGTAATAGATACTAACAAGTTACTGAGAATCAGCAACTCAGTTACTAGTAATAAATACTTAGTAACAAGTAACTAAGAACCAGCTACTTAGTAATAGGTAACAAGTAGCAACTTAATTAGTAATACCTAGTTACAAACAACTAACCAAGAAGCTACAGCCATGGATAAAAAGTGATATTATTAATATTAATCAACACAACAAGCTTACCTGTGTGAAAGTTGAATCCACCATCAAAGAATCTAGAGATTGTTTGCCACACATGTTCTAGTATATTAGCACCACATTTAGGTCCTAAACAGTTGACAGACACACGACAATGTGCTCCAAAACAAATATAGTAATATCCATGGTTGCATGGCATAAGGTGCACTATAAAACTCACGCTCTCCTCAATATTCAAACCACATGCTATGCACATGGATGAAACACTGAGTAAGTGTTGGAGATAGACGTCTGCGGAAGCACGCGAACAACACAAGGAAGAAGAAGAAGCTTGGAGCACAAACACACAATACTGAATGTATTACTAGAGAATGTACAAAGATAAGTAGCCCATTAGGGCAATAGGCGTATGTACAAGCCGGGGGAAAAAAACCTCCTAAAGGGGGAAAAAAGTGCCCCGACGGTCCTAGAGTGTTCACACACATCACTACCTAAATATATCAACAAATCCCCCCTGGGAGTGATGCGGTGAACAAGGAGCTGGCACTCATGTATAAGGAAGTGCCAAGCTATGTGGAAATCACTCCACAAAAGGAAGTAAGCCCAAAGCTTTGCGGAAAGCTTCAAACTTCTCCCTAGGCAGAGCCTTCGTGAAAAGGTTTGCAATGTTCTCCTACGTGGGCACATATGCCAAGCTGATCTCCCCAGCAGAGAACCTCTCCCTCACATAGTGATAATGCACCTCAATGTGCTTAGTGCGAGCATGGAACACAGGGTTCCTCGCAACTGCCAATGCGCTCTGACTGTCAGTGAAGATGGTGGTGGCAGAAGACTGGCCAACACCCAAATCAGCCATAAGGCGTCTGAGCCACACACACTCAACAGTCGCTGTGAAAGCTGCCCTATACTCAGCCTCACAACTGGAAGTGGCCACAGTAGGCTGCTTCTTGCTCAACCAAGATATACATGAGCTACCAAGCATGAAGCAAAAACCACTGGTGGACACACGAGTGTCATAGCAACCAGCCCAATCTGAGTCAGAAAAAGCATGCAAATCTGGCGGTAGTGATCCCCCCTTGGGATAAAACAACCCAAGTAGCCGAGTACCACTCAAGTAGCAAAAGATGCACTTAACCGCTTTCCAATGCGTGACTCCTGGGCAATGCATAAACCTGCTCATCTGTGAGACAGCAAACTGAATATCTGGCCGAGTAATGCATAAGTAAATCAAGCATCCAACAGCCTGTTGATAGAGAACAACATCAAATGCATCTCCAGCATCATGAAGACTCAATCGTAAACCTGTCTCCATAGGAGTGGCAATAGGCTTACAGTCTTCAAGGCCAAAACGCTGCAATAATGTGTCAATATATTTCGTTTGACACAAAGCCATTCCACCATCAACGTGCATAAACTGAATGCCCAAATAGTGATGCAAATGCCCTAAATCAGACATCTCAAATGAGGCATGCAGATTAGCCTTAAAATCAGCAATATGTGTCTCAATAGGACCAGTGAGCAGCATGTCATCAACATAGACAACAATGATCAGAAGCACATCATTAGCACGTTTAACATATAAGGTGCTTTTAGTTGGATTGTTCTCAAAACCATGTGCAATCAGATAGGCATGTATCTTCTCATACCAAGCACGTGGTGCTTGCTTTAAACCATATAATGCCTTCTTTAACCTGCAAACCTGGTTTTCATGCCCTTTCTGCACAAACCCACGGGGCTGAAAAACATACACTTCTTCATGCAAGTCACCATTCAAAAATGTTGTTTTAATGTCCAACTGATGTACATTCCAACCATGATGGGCTGCAAGTGCACAAATGCTCCGAACAGTAGTCATACGGCATGTAGGTGCAAAGGTCTCATCAAAATCAATGCCTCTTTCCTGTGCATAACCCTTTGCAACAAGCCTAGCCTTATACCTGTCAACTGTACCATCAGGTTTACGCTTCAGCTTGTATACCCACTTAGTGCCAATGGCCTTCTTGCCAGGAGGCAAGTCACATAAAGACCATGTACCATTCTTCATTATAGCATCATATTCAGATTGCATACCAGCCATCCAATTATCTGAATTTTGTGCTTCATCAAAAGAAACAGGCTCATTCTCATCACAGAGACTAGATGCAGCCATAGCATAGCAATCTGATGCAAAGGAGGCACTATGAGAGCCTGAACGAGTACGATATGACAAAGGTGCATCTAATTTGCTGTCACGCAAAGTCTACACCAGCCATTTTGGCATAGTTTTTGCCTGCTCAATATCAGCTCTCTCATCAACAAGTGCATCATGTAAATCTGCATCAGAAATGGAATGATCTGCGTCATCATATGAAACCTGCAGAGGCTGAGAAGTTGCCTCATTAGGACCAGCACTAGCCTGTCCACCTGTAAAAAGAGGCATCAAAGTATCATACATGTCTTTGGAGCTAAAAGATGTCTCCTTAGTACATGAAAGCAATGGCTGAATAGCATCTTCCACAAAGACAACATCACGGCTAACCAGAATGCGTTTAGTCTATGGATGATACAAACGATAGCCTTTACTTTGAGTGCTGTACCCAACAAAAATACATTTTACTGCCTTATCATCCAATTTTCTGCGATGTTGTTCAGGCACTAATGCATATGCCAAACAACCAAAAACACGACTTAGACCTGAAATACTAAAACCTAAATACTTAAACACCTTAAAAAACATAAAACCCTAATCTATATACTTATCCTATTTTATCTATATATTCAGATTTTTTCTTAATTAATCCTATTTTTATATATTTAATTAAATTATTTAAAACACTAGTTCTTTTTATATTTATTTATCTATATAATTATCCTATTTTATATATATATTTATTTATTTATTCAGATTTTTTCCTTAAACCCTAAAACCCTAATCCTAATCCTAAAAACCTAAAACCCTATTTTATATATATATTTATTTATATATTCAGATATTTTCTTTAATTAATCCTATTTTTATATATTTAATTATATATATTTAATTATATATATTTAATTAGATTATTTAAAATAGTAGTTCTTTTTATATTTATTTATCTATATAATTATCCTATTTTATATATATATTTATTTATTTATTCAGATTTTTTCCTTAAACCCTAAAACCCAAAAACCCTAATCCTAAAACCCTAAAGCCCTAATCCTAATCCCAAAAACCTAAAACCCTATTTTATATATATATTTATCTATATATTCAGATTTTTACTTAATTAATCCTTTTTTTATATATTTAATTATATATATATATTTAATTAAACTATTTAAAACACTAGTTCTTTTTATATTTATTTATCTATACATTTATCCTATTATATATATATATTTATTTAGTTATTTAGATTTTTTCCTTAAACCCTAAAACCCTAATCCTACTCTTAAAAACCTAAAACCCTATTATATATATATATATTTATTTATTTATATATTCATATTTTTCCTTTAATTAATCCTATTTTTATATATTTAATTATATATATTTAATTAAATTATTTAAAATACTAGTTCTTTTTATATTTATTTATCTATATAATTATCCTATTTTATATATATATTTATTTATTTATTCAGATTTTTTCTTTAAACCCTAAAATCCTAAAACCCTAAAACCCTAATCCTAATCCTAAAAACCGAAAACCCTATTTTTTATATATATTTATTTATATATTCAGATTTATTCTTTAATTAATCCTATTTTTATATATTTAGTGATATATATATTTAATTATATATATTTAATTAAATTATTTAGAACACTAGTTCTTTTTATTTATCCTATTATATATATATATATATATATATATATATATATATATATATATATATATATATATATATATATATATATATATATATATATATATATATATATATATATATTGCATGTGTGTACGTGTATGTGTGTATGTATGCATGTGTTAATGTGTAGATGTGTGTGTGTATGTATGCTCTATTTTCCTATCTCTATCTTCCTTTCTTTCATCATTCTTTATCTCTCATTCTCTCTCTCTCTCTTTCTCTCTCTCTCTCTCTCTTTTCTCTCTCTCTTTCTCTCTCTCTCTCTCATCTCTCTCTCTCTTTCTCTCTCTCTCTCTCTATAAATAGACAATAAGACAATCACTTACAAGTATGTCCCTCTTTTGGATCGTTGTCCTCAAAGCGTAATGTATGTCGTCTATCGTCGAATTCCAAACAAGCGATGCGAAGTTCTTTTGCAAAATCAAAGAGAAAGAGAAATTATAAGACCTAAAGCATAGAGAAAGACAAAGGCTAACAGTACGTGCACCACTTACGAAGATGTGAGATCTAAACCGAGAGAGAGTGTGTGTGTAGAGAGAGAGACCTTTGTGTGTGTGTGTGTGTGCACAAGATAGTGTAGTTCGCAATTTGGTTTGCGCGCGCAAGTTCGATAGAAGACAAACAATACTCAAACATGCGCAAAAATATGAAGTTTTGCTCTCGGGTTCCCGGTGTGTTTAAAACTTGGCCTCGGTATGGGCATCGGTAACTTTCAGTAAATTACCAACGCTTATACCGACGCTTATACCGACACCCATACCGACGCTTATACCGACAGCTGCGGGGCACACCGATGATCACTTGACCGTCGATATCTTTAAGTGACCTTTTCCAACGTTTATACCGATGCCGAGAGTGAGCGTCGATAAAAGCAGTGTTGGTATGCCCCTCATATGTTGTAGTGTATGCTTACCATTAAAAATTTAGAGCTCGAAAATTGGAATCATCACATGTCTGAAAAAGTGGTCATAGGTTTGTGCAATGGTCGGCCAGCTCTAGAAGTTCTTAAGAGTTGGATTAGAGTTAATTGGGAAAGTAGAGGCCTGAGTGTGAAGCATGTCCAATATCTTCCTGATAACTTTTTCCTTTTTTTTTTCGAAAATGCTCATAATGCCATGCATGTCATAGCTGAAGGGCACTGGATTCTGAGGAATATCCCTATATCCTTTTTCAAGTGCTTTCTAGGCTTTAGTCCTAAAAGGCCCAAACCAACTAAAATGCCAGTTTGGGTAGAGTTTCCAGATTATCCTGTCGAATTCTATCCCTGGATAGAACAAATGGGCAACCTGCTAGGTAAAGTGATTGGACAAAAACCCAAGAATGGATTTAACCCTAAATGGGACCCTCAACTGTTAATCGAAATCGACATTTCCAAGAGTATCAAGACCTCTCTTATCCTCAAGAACTCTGAAGGATGTAAACTACATGAACAAAAGGTCCTTTATAAGAATCTTCCTAACGCTTGTTTTCACTGTTACAACCAAGGCATCTTATTAAAGATTGCCCAATTTTGGCAAGGAATGAGAAAAAGCAAGATAGGAGTAATGATAAAGATGACATTCAAGTCGAGGACAATCCCAAAGGGGAGCAGGCTAAAGCTGAGAATAACAACAAAAAGCCACCTAATAAAGTAAAGAAAAGAACCTTTAACTGGGGTTCTAAACCTGAAATATTAGAGAAAGGTATTTCTAATCCTTTTGAAGTGTTAGATGATATTACTAACACTACTTTTGTAGGTCCAAAAGGTAACTTGTCTAATACCTCAGGAGCTTTTGGTAAGCAAGACAAGATTATTGAACAGGTCCACAAAGAGAATGAAGGATGGACAAAGGTTGGTAAAAAGAAGAACCAAAAGCTACATAATCCTCAGGTATCTCCTCTGATCTCCCATCGTTAGAAGATGAAGGGATATCCAATAACCTATCTACAGATGAAGTATTCAATGATCAATTGAACCAATATGATAGGGATCAGATGAATAACATCCCCATTGTTCATATTAATGATAATGATGTTAATATGGTAACTGAACACGATTTGTCTTTTGCTAAAGAGAGAGGAAAAACGAAGGGCTCCAACAAGCCAAGAAGTAAACCAGGGAAGGGAGCATATAGTGCTTCAAAATAAAACATCTATGAGAGAGGGAAGCATAAACATTATGCCACCTGAGCATTTTTTCCTTAAATTTGTTAAGTACCCAATCCCACCTTTGCTGCATAGTGACATTGAAACCCATTGGGATACCTAGTAACCTAAAGATGGCCTGATCCTGTAGGATAAGACAGCCAGAATTAGTAATGCAACTAGGAATCACATGATTGGATGATTTGAAGCCAGTTTTGGAGTGATTGATATGAGAACCACTAGCAAGACAGAAAGTATTCAGACATTCCAGAAAATTTTTAGCATAGACATGATCTGCAAGAGTGCACATATTAGTATCATCTACAAAAATTTGAAGCCCAAGTTGGTGATTGGAATTGGGAATGGGGATGCCTTTGATCTTATCTCTGGACATTTCATGATTCACCAACCACCCAAGAGCATCACTGGATATGGCAAACAGAAGGGGGGCCAAGGGACACCCTTGTCTAATGGATCTGGCTATCTTAAAGGGGGGGGGGGAAGTTGACCATTCAAAGAGACTCTAGACCAAGCATTCCCAAAAAGGGTACTAACATACTTAATAAATTTTTTTCCAATCCCAATATCCTGAAGAGACTGAAGGATAAAGTCCCATTGAATTCTATCATAGGCCTTGTCAAAATCAATTTTGAAAAAGTAATAGTCAAGATCTCTCTCATCAGCATAATCAAAACCTTCCCAAAGAGAGATGATGGCATCAAGAATGTACCTTCCTTTGATGAAGCCTTTTTGCATAGGTAAAACTATAGTGTTCATGATAGGAGTAAGTCTTCTAGCAAGGCATGAAGCAAAAACTTTGTAGACAGAGTTGAGGCAAGTAATAGGTCTCCAGTTATTGAGATCTTTACCTAGCCTTAGACACTTTGTATTTATAGAAGGTAAATATATTATGAATATCCTTCACAGCATACTCCCAACTTTTGAGAGCAGAGGTGTTTTGGGAGAAGTGCCAATTAATGGACACCTTAATTTGATTAATAACCGAGGGGAACTTGAGCAGTCTAGCATCAAAATGGGGCCAACCTGATCTAAAGGGCTTAAAATTCCTCTTAAAGGTCAAAATAGAGAGGAAAATGATCAAACAACAGCAGGGATTGGTCAATAGCAGCACTAATCTCCCAAAAATCCTTACCATAAGTAGAATTAATGTAGCACCTATCAAGTCTAGCACCCAGGGCATACTCATTAGACTGTCTATTGTGCCAGGTGATTCCAGTATGCTCAGAGTGGTCAATCAAATCATGAAAGTGACACAGAGAGTACTAGCAGGTCTTTTCAAAACCATAAATGCAGGACCCCTTTTTATTAAGTCTATCGTTAATGTTAGTAACCATATTGAAGTCTCCAATAATGCAGATATTACCTTGAAAGATTTTTAACTCCTCCAAATATTTGCTTCTCATGTTCTTGCAATTAGAAGCATAAAGACTGACCATACTTACATCCATAGGGGAGTCGAAGGAGACATCAACCCATTGATTAGATGGACTTTTAATCACCCCTTTGATGAGATGACCAAGCTTTGGGTTAACACCAATGGCTGCACCTCCTTTCCCTTGATAATGATCAGTAAAAAACCATTTAAAGTGACTATCGATAATTTTCAAATGGGTATTAAGCTTATGACCACCAATCTTTAGTTCCTGGAGACAAATAACATCAGGGGACTTGGAAAGGTTCTTTCTCCAATTATTAATGACTTTGGCTCTGATCGGATCAATCAGACCTTTACTGTTAAAAGAAACTAAATTAAGAAAATCCATAAAAACAGAATGCGAGACAGGAGCAAAGGAACTTAGATTTTTGAGGTCTTACTTGGTTGGAGATTAGAACTTGAGGTCCTAACCCCATCTTTCCTTTTTTGCTTACCTTGCAATTTGACCACAATATTGTTGACTTTATTAAAAGACGAAGGAAGTTCAGCTTCAACAGGAACCTCACGAGACATTTGCACCAAAAGTTCTCCATCGACTTTATTTATTTCCTCCATTAAAGTATCATCATTAATGTGTGAAGCATACCTGGTAATGGGACTTTTTTTTCAACTATATGCCACTCATTAGTAGTGTTAGAGTCTGCTAACACCTGTTTATTAGAGGAGTCCACTAGATTCTCTTCAATAAGTTGATTTACTGGACAATTTTCCTTGTCTGATTCACATTCATCTATGAAAGAATGATTAGTAACCTCAAGGAGAACACTGTAAGGATTAGCAAACTTCCCTATTTTCCTTCTTGGGGGTTTAGTATTGAACTTTTTGGTGTTTGCCCCTACATGACCATTTGGAGTGGCCTTATTGAGAGGAGCACCATGACAATCTGCTTCATGAGCTAGAGAAACATCGTTTGAAATCTAGGAGGTAATCTTGAGAAGAGGGCAATCCTTGATAAGGTGTCCCTGTTTAAAACACTTAAAACAGGCATTAGGAAGATTCCTATAAACGATCTGTTGTTCATGCAGAAATAAACCATCAGAGTCCTTAATACGAATAGACTGTTTAATCGGTTTGGAAACATCGATTTCAATCATCAGTTGGGGGTCCCATTTGGGGTTGATACCACCAGTCCTAGACTTCTGCCCTAAAACTTCACCTAGCATAGAGCCAAGTTTGTTTAACAAGGGATAAAAGTTGACTCGAAGATGAGGGAAATCCACCCAAATTGGGAGTTTGGTAGGCTTGGGCCCGTTAGGGTTGAATCCAACATGCCATCTGAAGAAGGAGATAGGGATATTTCTAACTAGCCATTGCCCTTATGTAATGACTTTGAGAGCACTAGTAGAATCATCAAAGAAAAACAGATAATAATTGTTGTGTAAATATTGCACCTGCTTCACGAAAAGCCCCCTAGATTCCCAACTCGTTTTCATCCAATTCTGGAGGACGTCTTGCACAGGTCTCGGCTCATGGCAGAGACCTATGACTACCCGTTCCGCTAACTGTGCATGCCAATTAGAGAGAGAGTTCCTATCGATGATCTCTTAAAAAATATCTTGGCTACCTACATTCAGGAAATGAGGACATTCCTTCGCAGGCCCCTTGCCTTTCTCTGTTGCAGAGTGGGAGCGAGGGGAGAGATCCATACCTGTGTCAGAATCAATAGAAAAAGCATTACCAATAACCTGACCGTGAATATTCTGATGTGCAGATCGTTCCAGTGAGCGAATAATTTCCGCATAGGATCTTGAAGACGAGCACTTGAAGACAACATCTTGGAGCGACATGGTCTCCCTCGTGTGAGGGAGAAGGAGAGGTAGGAGCCGCCACAGCAGAGCTCGAGGCCTCGAGCTGGAGAGGCCACGCACAGAAAGAAACTCCCAAAGCCCCCAACCGGGGAGGCCACGCATAGCAGAAGCCCTAGCCCGACATGCACACCGAGCCAAAGAGAGCTTCAGTCGCTATCACCATTACTATCTCTTGATATTTTGCTTCAGATCTATCTTTGGAGAGAATCAACGTTGCTATGAATCATGGCGTAGACTGTATAGTCTAAGCTCTATAATAGCCGAATGCGTGGTTTCTCTCCATTGCTAATTTGCTATGAATCATGACGTAAACTTTATAGTCTAGGCTCTCTAGCCGAATGCGTGGTTAACTGCCTTGGGTGCAACTTGCAATAACCATTACAATGCGCCACGGTACGTGCACGTTGGCCGTCGAATCATGATCCATCCATGGTCGACTGACTCTCTCTCTATGTGTGTGTGTGTGTTTATCTCTCTGTCTTTATCTACCTCTCCCTAGGCACGTCTATCCAATATGTATTCCGACCTCTTCTACGAATCTTCCTCTGTGTGGGACCATAACCATGGCTACAAGCCAAAATTTTATTTAATATAAAATTTGAGCCCACCAAATTTATAAAACGCAAGAAAAAAGAAAAGTTTCTTTTTTCTTGGACGAAAATAGCCCTTCACACATATCCACAAGGGGATACATGTATGATGTAAATCAGAGCAACATACAAGTAACGAGTTGGACCTAGAACATTGAAGCCGAGCCTTAAGCCTCAAGAGGCTTTCATGGCAAGGATACACATGAAGGACAAACAATAAATACTAAGATTTTCTTTTTAAATTTTTCACGATAAGCGCTCAAGCGTCACGTCAAATTTAATAAGTTTTTCTAAGTCAAGGACAGTCTTATGTTGTACTTTGATTGATTTTAACAAACAAGGCTGAGTTAGTCGACTGTTTTTGTCGATTATACGACTGCCTCTGCCTTATTATATGTTGTACTTTGATTGATTTTAACAAACAAGGCTGAGTTAGTCGACTGTTTTTGTCGATTATACGACTGCCTCTGCCTTATTAGCTTCGATCCCCGTCTATGGCAGGATACTTTGTGGGCTTAAGCCGAGTGTAATCACATTCTATCTAATTGAAATCAGTTGTGTTCACTTAGTTCTCTTTTGTGTCGTTTTTGGACAGTCTAACTTTTGATTGATGGCATATGAGGGGTTCCATGTGTACTATGCCCGTTCACTTGTTAAATTGCAATTTTAAAATTAAAACTCAAGAGGGTTGAGTTGAGCCTTCATTATAACAAAACAAAACTCTGCAAATGGCAAGCGGGCTGCCGCACCCCAAAATCTCATCGCAAGGTAGCACAGTAACGAGGGCAATCGCACGTAATGAAGGAAACAGGGCACGCTGCCAGACACTTCCTGTCAGTGTGTGTTTTTGTAATGCCAGACACTTCTTGTCAGTGTGTGTTTTTGTAAGGCTGCTATGGAGATCGATAGAGAGAGACTGCAATTCGCTACTTGAAAGTTTCAAAGTTTCATGGCGGTGATGATAGAAGGGAGATTCTGAAAAGTGCGCTTGTCTCAGAAGACAGACCGAGTTCGTGGGCTCTAAACGTTCTCTCATCGTAAACTCGAGAGAGCAAGCTCGACAAAGAAGACGTGTTGACGCGGAATAGAAAGGCATAGGCATCAGTCGCAAGACTCACAACAGATCTTCTTACGCGTTTTCAGCCGTTCCTCTGCATAGCTCAAAGCCTCTCTGAATATTAAATGAATGGCGTTTTCAGTGAAGAGTTAATAGATCGCGTTTTCGCTGAAGATCTAATAGATCGACGTACGCGCTGTACAAACAACAACAACAAATAAGGCAAGCACGAAAACGCGTTGAGCCCACCTCTCGTACTCCATCCGCGTTTGACATTTGTTTCCTGCGGTTATATATTAATGATGTCAATCGTCTCCTCAAGTCAGCTTCTCCTTCGGCACTCTAAGTCAGCTACTTGGAGGCTGGAGCCATGGAGTTTCCCGGCACGCCTACTACAATGATTTCAGTGGAAGTATCGAAATCCCTTGACATTTCATAGGGATGGTACGCCATATTTTGAATGGTCAAAGAGATAAAACTTTGAGTAATCGAATTTAAGTACACATGAAGGTTCAATGGTGAGATTTTGGATGACCCAAGAATTACAAAAAAAAAAAAATATATATATATATATAAGTAAAGATAATTAAGATCATATATAAATCTACAATGTTTATCATAAATTGCTTTGCATCGTGTTGATTCAATTCATGTATTAACCAGTATCTCGTACAATGCAAGGGCCAACAAAATTTGTGGTGTGCCTCCATGGTGCAAGAGGTGCCATCGATGCATCGAAGGCTTTATTCACCTTTTCTTTGATTGCCCCAAGTCCTGTGTTATCTGGCATCACGTGACACGGGTTTTGAGACTCACGAACCAAATCAATTGGCAACAGGCGCTGTTGGGTGAGGCCGTTGGCTGCTCATCGAGGTTGTGGAATGCCATCAGGGGCGAGACTCTTTGGAAGATTTGGAGGGAGCGATTGTTGGCGAAAACTTCGGCTCTAACGCCTACTGTTGCGGAAATACTTTCGCCCTGAAGGTGGGTTTCGCGACAAGGCTTGAACTCTGTCAGGCCTGCGGAAATGCCGCGCCACCGTAATAGGATGCTAGACTAGAGTGATTCAGAACACCTCTGTAATCAACAGTAGTTTAGCTTAAATAATGTCGCTTTAACTATGTTATTCTGCGATTCAGGTTCCACCGGAACTTCACCAGACAGTTACTGGACTGACATCGTAATCGTACCGGAACTTCACCGAAATAAACTTAGTTATGCTCGTAATTGCTTCAGATGAACTTATGTGAAGTAAGGAAGTAGTGTGTGAGCTTCCTTCACCGAATGAACTTCCTTCTGGAAACTTCACAGTTCTAAAATGCTACTTTTCGGTTAACTTTTGTACTGTGTGTACATCTCCATTCCACCGGAAACTGTGATCAACTTAAAGTAGAGACGTCTAGCTACAAGATGAGCTATCTCTCATACAAAGCTTCGAACTCTGCTACGAGTTATACTTCGTTGTTCTACCGAAAAAATCTTATTTTCTGAGAAATTGTAACTGACCGGAAATTACTGAAACTGAGTAAACTGTTATTCATGCGTTTACAGAGAAGGTACAGAAGCACGTTTAGTAACGAGTCGTGACAGTTAACGATAACCTAAGCTTCCTACCGTAACACGAAATAACTTCAGATTCTTCACAAGTAAAGATTACGCGCAGACATCCACATGAACATGTGTTTTCAATTAGAGAAGATGTGTACAAGTAAGCTTGGCCTCTTCTTGCTCAAGTTACAGAAACTCTCCTACAGTGAGTAGTTTCTTATTACCATCTCTCTTCAGATGAAAAGACCCGACACTTCAGGCTTGTGTTATTCATCTGTACATACGCGATCTATGGCGTCTTCTGAGAACTTCTAACTCTCTCTTCACTCATACGCGATCTATGGCGTCTTCTCTATATCTGTCTCTCGTTCTCCTCTGTATATCATCGTCTATCCTCTCTCATACATCTGCATCGTCGCCTGTGCTCTTCTCTCTCGCTGTATATATATACAATTTCTTTGGCGCTCCTTTGCCCTGTCATTCTTCAATTCGCGTTATGCGTGCCTTACGCGCCTCCCGCGGTTAATTGCTCTGTTATGCGCACACCGCGCACTAACTTTGCATACTGTACACCTGTGCACTGATTTTCCGGAGGATTCTGTTTCTCTCTTGTTTGTTGCGTCAAATTCGTGAGTGTTTCCTTAACAGCTCCCCCTCAATCACTAATTTGACCTCTTCCGGTCTTTCATATATCTTTCTTTCTTTTATTCCTGCCATCTCTTTGAATCTGTTTGTCTTTGTTCCATCCAAGCTCTTTGTCAGAATATCTGCAATCTGATCTTTCGTAGGAGTATAGACTATTTCTATTTCTTTCTCCATTACTTTTTCCCTTAGGAAATGATACTGAATCTCTATGTGTTTTGTTCTTGCGTGAAACACAGGATTCGCTGCAAGATACAGCGAGCTCATATTATCTCCATGTATGATCGGTATACTTTGATCTATACCCATGCTTTTAAGTAACATCTGCATCCATATTACTTCTTTTGCTGCTTCTACCAGTCCTTTGTATTCTGCTTCTGTTGATGATAAAGCTACTGTGTGTTGTTTCTTCGAACACCAGCTTACCAGCTTATCTCCTAGGTATATCATATACCCATGCGTTGATCTTCGGTCATCTTGACTTCCTGCCCAATCTGAGTCACTATATGCTCTGAGCTTTATATCTGACGTAAAAGGATAATATAATCCTTCCTTTATAGTTCTTTTGATATATCTGAGAACTCTTTGTCCTGCAACCCAATGTTGCTCTGTCGGACAATGCATAAACTGTGAGACGACTCCCACCGGAAAACTGAGATCCGGTCTTGTTAGCGTAGCATATATTAAGCTTCCTACTAACGATTGATACTTCTTCATATCTTTAAACTCTGTACCACTATATTTACTGAGTTTATGGTTTACTTCAAGCGGTGTTGAAGCTTCTCTGCAATTTTCCATGTTGAACTTCTTCAGTAAGTTCAGGAGATACCTCTCTTGTGTGACATATACACCATGATCTGTATATGTGATTTCCATTCCTAGAAAGTATGATAACTTTCCTAGGTCACTGATTTTGAATTCCTTTTCTAGCAGTTTCTTTACCTCTGTGATTCCTGCATCTGAGGTTCCTGTAATTATTATGTCATCTACATAGATACAAATGTAGATCATTCCTTCTTCTGTCCTTTTGATGAGTAGACTTGCATCTGCCTTCGAACTTTGGTATCCAAGTTCGTTTAGATACTTCACGAGTCTGTAGTTCCAAGCTCTTGGAGCTTGCTTCAGTCCATAAAGAGCTTTTCTTAACCTGCAAACAAAGTTTGGGTATCTGGAACTTATAAACCCTTCCGGTTGTTCCATATAGACTTCATTTGATATATATCCATTCAGGAATGCATTCTTTATATCTAGCTGACTTAGCTTCCATCCTTTTGATGCTGCTATAGCAATCACTGTTCTTATGGTTGACATCTTTGCCACCGGACTGAACGTCTCATCATAGTCTATGCCATGCGTCTGAGCATAGCCCTTGATAACCAGTCTCGCTTTATGTCTGGCTATCCTTCCATCTGCAAGTTTCTTAACTTTGAACACCCATTTATTTCCAATTACTTTCTTACCGTTCGGTTTAGGAACAAGCTCCCATGTCTTGTTCTCTTCCAGTGCGGTGAATTCTTCTTTCATTGCTTCTTGCCATTGCTTCTTGCCTTTAGCTTCGTCATAGCTCTGAGGTTCTTCCTCTTCTTTAACCATATATGCATAGTCTTGTTGAGTTATATATGATGTATCATACGAGTATCTTTCCGGTTGTCTTCTTACTCTGTTTGACCTTCTTAGCTCATATCCTTCGTGTGTGTCTGAGTACCCGTCTTCATCTTCGTTCCTTATACCTGTTCCGGTCCTGGACGTACTTGCTTCTTCATCTTTGTTTACCTGAACAATTGATTTTCCTTTCTCTCTTCTTTTTATCTCTTCTTCAAATTCTTCAGCTGTATGACTCTGATCTGCATACCAGCTTTTTTGTTCATCAAATGTTACATCCCTGGAAACAGTAAAATGTTTGGTTAGAGGGCTCCATAACCTGTAACCCATCTGTTTCTCATCATATCCGACGAATACATATTTCTCTGCTTTTGGTTCAAGCTTATGTCTCAGTTGAGATGGTACATAAGCATACGCTACTGATCCAAACACCTTGCAGTGATCAAGTGTTGGCTTCTTTCCCCACCAAGCTTCATAAGGGGTCATTCCTTCTAACGCTGTACATGGTAACCTGTTTACCAAGTATGTAGCTGTATTTACAGCTTCAGCCCAAAGATAATTTGGGCAATTCTTTTCTTTTAGCATAGCCCGTGCAAAATCGACTAGAGTTCGGTTTCTCCTTTCTGCTACACCATTCTGTTGTGGTCTATACCTGCAGGTTATTTCTCTCTTAATACCTGCATTCCAAAGATAATCATTGAATTCTCGGGAGAAGTATTCTCCCCCTCCATCAGACCTCAGTCTTTTAAGTTTTCGTCCGGTGAGTCTTTCGGCATATGCATGAAAATGCCTGAAAGCTCCGAACACCTCTGACTTTTCCTTCAAAACATAAAGAGTTATCCACCTTGTTGCATCATCAATGAATAAAACATAGTACCTTGATCCGCTGATTGATCCTTCTTTCGTTGGTCCCCATACATCTGTATGTATGAGTTCTAGCACACCATCATGTTTGAATCCTTTCTTCTGGAAAGGTAACCTGTGGGCTTTTCCCATTTGACAGGCTTCGCATTTGTGAATCATATGTTGGTTCTGTACGTTCGGTAATCCTAGTACAGACTGATTCGCTATCATAGCTTTGATTCCTTTTTCGTGAAAGTGACCTAATCTCTTGTGCCAGAGATCAAGTTCTGTAATTACCTTTTCATCATGTGTGAGCAGCGCTTGCCCAATGTTCCCTTGTACTCTTAACGTAAAGAGTCTCCCTTCTTTCTTACCAGAGACGATCTGATAGTATCCGTTCTTGGGATCTTCTACAAATACTCCTTTGTTTGTAAATCTGACCTGAAAACCTTTTTCGACTATCTGTCCCACACTGATCAGATTTTTCGGTATTGTTGGAACATACAAAACATTGGTTAGCAAATCTGCTCCACTCTTGCATTTCACTTTTCCGATTGATTGTACTTTGTGTCTTGTATTGTCACCTGTTTGAACAGTGTGACTCGCACTTCCTTTTTCCAATTCTGACATCAGTTCTATGTTTCCTGACAAATGATTAGAACATCCAGAATCAATGTAAAATACCTTTAGATCTTCGTTATCTGATGTGCTGATTGAGTTCATCATCAGCGATGTATGACTTTCATTCTGTGTGTCATTTGCGTAGTTGTTGTAGGTGGTGTTGTAGGATTGGTTCTGTCCCCAACTTCTTGTTCCACCTCTACCGTAGCCTCCTCTTTGGCTTTGTCTTCCTCTTTGGAAGTTACTTTGATTTCTTCCGCTAGTGCCTCTGCTATTATTGTTCTGGCTTTGATTTGATCCTTGTTGATTGTGCCAACAGTCATGCGCCAGATGATTACTTAGTCCGCAAATCCAGCAAGCTTTCTTGGTGGTATTCTGGCGGCTTCTTCCTCTTGCTCTTCCTCTGCCAGTGCCTTTACCTCTTGCGTAATAGGCCTGAGAGCTCGGCTCTTCTTCGTCTTTTGACTTGCCTTTGTCTTTCTTCTTGTTCTTCATGTACATTGCAGAGCTTTGTCCTTTGTCTGCGTCTCCTTTCAGGTCTTGCTCATATGTGAGCATCAAACCAAGCAACTGATTTAACTCTGGTACAAAATGATTTAGGGAGAGTTCAGTTGATAGTATGAAAGGTTTCCACCTTTCATCTCCTCTCAACCCTGTGAGCACTTGCGCTATCAATCTATGATCTTCGACTTCTTCATTTATGGATCCAAGACTATCTGCTAGATCCTTCATTTTAGTGACGTAGTCACTGATGCTTTGACTCGGCTTCTTTTTGAATGTTGTGAACTCGGACCATAGGCTGGCCTTCCTAGCTTTCGTAGTATTCTGGAAGTGATCTTCCAATGCACTCCATATGTCCTCCGCTTTCTCCAGACCTCTAATGTGCGGTAGTAGATGATCTGACACAGTGTTGTAGATGTAGGCTCTTGCCGTTGCATCTTTCTTCTGCCATAGCTTTAGGGCGTCTAGTTCTTCTTTCTCCGGTTGACTATCATCTTCAAAGGTCGGTTTCTTTTCTTCTCCGGTCACGTACGTCATTAAGTCCTTACTCATAAGTAAGGCTTCCATGCGCATTACCCATGCGGGATAATTATCTCTGTCCAGTTTATCAATTTGGACGTGATCTGCCATGATAGAGAATACTCTAGGCTCTTATACCGATTCTTGGAAAACTAACCCGCTCTGATACCAAAATGTTGGGAGATTAACCAGCTCTGATACCAATTGTTGGCGAAAACTTCGGCTCTAACGCCTACTGTTGCGGAAATACTTTCGCCCTGAAGGTGGGTTTCGCGACAAGGCTTGAACTCTGTCAGGCCTGTGGAAATGCCGCGCCACCGTAATAGGATGCTAGACTAGAGTGATTCAGAACACCTCTGTAATCAACAGTAGTTTAGCTTAAATAATGTCGCTTTAACTATGTTATTCTGCGATTCAGGTTCCACCGGAACTTCACCAGACAGTTACTGGACTGACATCGTAATCGTACCGAAACTTCACCGAAATAAACTTAGTTCTGCTCGTAATTGCTTCAGATGAACTTATGTGAAGTAAGGAAGTAGTGTGTGAGCTTCCTTCACCGAATGAACTTCCTTCTGGAAACTTCACAGTTCTAAAATGCTACTTTTCGGTTAACTTTTGTACTGTGTGTACATCTCCATTCCACCGGAAACTGTGATCAACTTAAAGTAGAGACGTCTAGCTACAAGATGAGCTATCTCTCATACAAAGCTTCGAACTCTGCTACGAGTTATACTTCGTTGTTCTACCGAAAAAATCTTATTTTCTGAGAAATTGTAACTGACCGGAAATTACTGAAACTGAGTAAACTGTTATTCATGCGTTTACAGAGAAGGTACAGAAGCACGTTTAGTAACGAGTCGTGACAGTTAACGATAACCTAAGCTTCCTACCGTAACACGAAATAACTTCAGATTCTTCACAAGTAAAGATTACGCGCAGACATCCACATGAACATGTGTTTTCAATTAGAGAAGATGTGTACAAGTAAGCTTGGCCTCTTCTTGCTCAAGTTACAGAAACTCTCCTACAGTGAGTAGTTTCTTATTACCATCTCTCTTCAGATGAAAAGACCCGACACTTCAGGCTTGTGTTATTCATCTGTACATACGCGATCTATGGCGTCTTCTGAGAACTTCTAACTCTCTCTTCACTCATACGCGATCTATGGCGTCTTCTCTATATCTGTCTCTCGTTCTCCTCTGTATATCATCGTCTATCCTCTCTCATACATCTGCGTCGTCGCCTGTGCTCTTCTCTCTCGCTGTATATATATACAATTTCTTTGGCGCTCCTTTGCCCTGTCATTCTTCAATTCGCGTTATGCGTGCCTTACGCGCCTCCCGCGGTTAATTGCTCTGTTATGCGCACACCGCGCACTAACTTCGCATACTGTACACCTGTGCACTGATTTTCCGGAGGATTCTGTTTCTCTCTTGTTTGTTGCGTCAAATTCGTGAGTGTTTCCTTAACAGCGATGTGCTGTCAACTTTGGCCAAACCCCAAAGGAATGGTGGATTAAGAAATCCTTTTTTCTTCTAGGTAAAAGAATCTCTCGAGATAAGAGATCTCCGCTGTTTAGGCACCACTGTATTTATCTCCTTGTTGATAACAAGCTGAAACCCAAATGGGGCCCGCGTGAAGGAGATGATAGATTTGTGCGCCTCATTTGTAATGCTCTCTAGCTTACCGAACTTGTCCCCTGCATTGGGAGATTTGGGGGGTCCCATGGGCACTAGTCCCATTCACGTGTAACTTTTCTTCTTTATTTTAATTAAAGTCCGAAAGATTAGGCCAAGGCCGAACTTCCTTTGAAAAAAAAGAAAATTCATGTATTAAACCTACCTTGACAATCGTAAATATCTACATTAAAAAAACTTTATAAAATTGAATAAAAACCATCATAAAATTATTAAAACAATGTATATACGTACCTCTAAAAACATTTCATGGAAAAGTCTTCAATTGTTTTATTATCATGATGTTTTTGGAATCTATGGTTGATTTATTGTCATAATGTTTTTGGAATCTATGGTTGATTTATTGTCATAATGTTTTTGGAAGCCATGAATGAATAAGATCTATCAAAAGTAATAAAATAATGCTTGTTGAACTTCAAGGCATCCAAAGAGACTGATGCTAATGGGCTCCAATCTATTGAGCTCACATGGTTTTGATCACCCAAAAAGTAAAACTCACTAAACTCACATGGAACTCTTATCCCTACTTTGTCAAGTATGGAGAATCCCATGGGTGTCATGCTCACCTTTCATTGTCTTTTCAATTTATTCAAGCTAAATGTGAAGTCTAGATTTCAAAAATACATGATCGGGCTTGAATAACAGTTCCTTTTGTGTGACCGAAGCAAGCATCCACTTTCCCACACGAGGCTTACAACTAAGGTAGCAACTAAGGCATAAAATTTTGCATATCTTGTCACCCAAGTCATCAAAGTCATTGTTGGTCCTGTTGGCTTCGTGCAAGGGAGGACCTCAACAATCAAGGAAGTCAAGGGTTCTTGGTACTTCCCAAGAGGTCACCCATCCCAATATTGTTCCCCCTGGAGCTCACTTAACCGGCAATCTCTTTCCACTAAGCTACACTCTTGTGGTGTTTGAAGAAGGGGAAAGACTAAGGTTAACATTACCTTGAGCATGTTTTGGGCCCTCAAAGCTTCATTCTTTGCTTTCAAAGCCTATTTTGAAGCATTTTTGGGGTGATTCTTGGAGCCATTTTGGAGTACTTTTGTGCATAGTTCTCTTTACAGAGGTTCAATACCATCAAGAAGAGTGTTCTTTGTACTTCTTTGACAATGAACATTCACCTTTGGAGTTGTCTTTTCAGCCACTCTAGTAAATCTACAGATTTCTTGAAAGGTTTTAGTTGTGGTGGGAGCAACCAACACAATTCTATGCAAGTTTTTTGAGCCTAAAGTGGTATCATTTGAACTATGTGCATTAGATGAAGTGGTCTGTGGATTCATTTGAGTTATGTGGATTCTTCTGGGGTAAAATTAGTGTTTTTGTTTTGCATATTTGAAAGTAAAACATGGCAAGAATGCTAGATGTGAATAATGACCTTGATCATGCTGACTCTCAAAGGATTTTATTTGAGCAGAATGCTCAATTTGCACAATCAGGATTAGCATTTTTATTTCATCAAGATTTAGAGCCAAAGGGATTGGAAGGAAAACCATTATCAATGAAAGAAGTAAAAAATCTATGTCCAAATCATTTTGTTCGTGATGTTCTCTTTCGGGTTACAAGAAGGGCAAAAGAAACATCACCCTTAAAGCTTTTTAAATTACAACATAAAGGATTGGCAGAAAGTCTACTTTGACACTTTGTGAAAGTTGAGAGATCATTACCAAATAATAATCAAATAGCACTATATTTCATTCAATTTTTTTTTGTACAAGATATTCTTAATAGATGTGTAGATTGGGATGATCACCCGAAGAATGCAGGTATAGGTTTGGGTCGTCCTCAAAATTGAGCAGAATTTTGTAATTAAGGAAATGAATGTTATGACTTATGGAATATGTTGAATGATTCATTGTTGGAGTGTTAATTTATTAATGTATTAATGTGTTTTTGGTGTTTTTGATATAGCAATTGAAGGTTTGTGAGGGCGTGAAAGTGTGAAAGGGTGGCCATCAATAATCCGACTTTAGGGCAGACATCAATAAATCTGATTTATAATTTAGTTTGTAAATAAATCTGCGTAGAAGGTTCTATTGTTAGAAATAGTTAGAAAAATAGTGGTTATAATAAGAGTCATTGCATACCACAATTTTTTATATTAAAAAAAAGGCCTTCTACGAAAGTCGCCAACTTCTAGTTTCACGCATGCTTTTTGAAGCCGCTCTCATGTAACCACTCTTTTCAATGTAATAAAAAATTCCTATAAATACATGCACTTTGTGGACTGTCGAAATATAGTGCATGGGGGGAGATTGCACCCAATACTGCATTTGGCCTCGTCTTTTGGCGTCTCTATTTTTCTATGTGTTTTCTGCGTTTGCAACCTCTGTGTGCGTGTGAGCAAGATCCTGACAACAATGAAAGCCCTCTTCCTCAAAAGTGGCCCTACATTTTGCTACCTGAAGAACATTAATTTATCTATGATTTATTATCATAGGGAGTAGAATTATACAATGATGGATTAACAATTCCTGGATTACGAAGAACACTTGTTGATCAATAAAAGAAGATTGATGATCTAGAAAATCAAGTAAAAATTTTACAACTATCTGTCGATGCATATGAGAGCAGATATGGAAGAATCTTAGAGGAATCATCATCTTTTGATCAATTCACTACTAATGAATTATTCAATCAACAAAACACTGAATAGACAAGCTTCTTTTTGTAATCAAAGACATAACTATATTATAAAGCCATCGATTTTGAAATTTTATCTAATCAAAGTATTCAAAGTACATCATTTTCTTGATTTTGACTACCATGTTATCTATTTCTTCCATGTCTGAAGCATTGTTGTGATCTGCATCTAAATCATGATCACGTAATGAATCATTTGTTAACCTTTCATGAGTTTGAAATTGTACTCTTTCCACCATATAGAAGATGGATGCTTTTGAATTGCTTCAATGTGCCATATACGTCCAAAACATCCTTCTCGATTTACATAAGCTACTCTTTAGTGCAATGCATCTCGACCATCTATACATGGAAGTAATAACTAACATGTGGTTTTGAAATTTTCCATGAATTCTTTGTTTGACGCTTGACCATTAAATTGAAATGTTGGATCCAAGTCGAATGTTGTTCCATGTAAATGAGTATGCATTTGTTTCCATCTTTTCTCTGCTAATGATACAATCTATGTTTTTTCTCGTAATGAAAATTGATTGAAGTCTTTCACTTTTTGAATAGCTTCTGACATAATCCAGTAAGCTTTTCCTATCACAAACTTATCAGTACCAAGAATTCATAAAATTTCTACAAAAGGTTTAATGAAACCCATGATTTTTTGAGGATTATTTTGTGACTATATTAGAGACGTACACTTCGAATCCGTAACTCAATAAGAAGGATAATTTTCTAGCGATGCCTCCCATCTTCGATCAACAATCATGTCTAGAAGATTTGGCTTGAATTCCAATAATCCACTGAGCACAATATAGGCATTTGCAAATGGTGTAGCAAAAAAAATATGAAGTGCTTTATTGGGAGATTTTGAATGAAAGAGCACATATGAAAATTAATGCTCTTTGATAAATTTGGCCACATGATTTGCATCTAAAAAACTTTGTTTGATGAAATATAATCTACCTATATCTTTCAATAATAGATTTAGTTTATGAGTTGTGCATGGAACCCAAGTAATGCCTTCATACTTTTTTTGAATTGCAATTCCAACACTTTGAAAATTAGATGCATTATCAGTCACTATTGCAATCACATTCTTTGGACCACCCACACCTGATATAGCATGTTCGTATATCTTTACAAGAAAATATAAACTTTTCTTTTTAAGAGAAATATCAAAAGCTTCGAAAAACATGCTTCCTTTTGGACATATAACCGTTACATTAATTAATGGCTTCTTTTGACAACTTTTCCGTCCATCCAATGCTATTGTACATCCATACATGGGTACATAATCAAGCACTATTTGCTTTAAAATAGCTTCAATACTTCTTTTCACTTTATCTACATACTGTCTTTGCATTTTATTGTAATTTGGCATGGTGAATCCTTTTAGAGCAGTTGACATCAAAGCATCTTTGAAAATAGGATTGTAAATAACATTGAACGGAATCCCACATGCTAAAAATGATTGAGTCCATTTAAGATGAAGCTCGAGATAATCTTGTTTTTCAAAAGCCATAGGTATTTCATTCTATGATTTAGTATGGACAAAGCATGGCGACACATTATTAGATCCACCATTTATACTACATTCACGATGTCCACTCTTTTTTGACACAGTTGGAGAAAATGGAGTACATGTATCTTGATTATTTTAAAAAATAGTTTGAGATACTTGAGTAGAAATATCATGAGGATCCTCTATTGTTATTGATGCATCTACTCGTTTTTGCTCTACGCCTTCTTCGAAAGTGCTGGGAGCTACTCAAGCTTCTGAATCTTTTTGATGTGGTACTTGAGATTTACATTTATTTGCATAACTTGCAAAGTGTACCCATATATCACTATCTAGATTAGAGCATCATGCCACATTCTTACCGGTACTAAAAAGATGCTCTTTTATCCAAGTTTCATTTCCTACATAACGACGTCCACAAAATTTGGATTGTATTATGGAGACTAGTTTACCCTCTTGATGAATAATCACATATGACCATTCTTTTCCCTTTCCCATAGTGCTTGCTTTATGAAGACTTTATATCTACAAAAAGACAACATACATCAATATCAAATCAGTTATACATTCCACTAAATATATATCTTAAACTATATACAAATTACTCTAAATCTCTCTTAAAGTTTTTAAATCTATTAATTTATGTATTTACATTTTCTATCTATTAAAGTTCCCAATCATACACACATATAGTATTGTTAAGCAAGAATCAATGCTGAGTCAAAAAATCATAATAGATTTTAATTCTCGATCATAAACACACAAATGATTGTGAAGTAAGAATCAATGTTGAGTCAAACATACAATAGATTTTAATTCTCAATCATACTGTATACACACACATACAATTACACATACTATTATGAAATAAGAATCAATCTCAATCAAACAATTACATAGACTTTAATTCTCAATCATACACCCACATACAATTACACATACTATTGTGAAATAAGAATCAATGTTGAGTAAAACAACTACAATAGACTTTAATTCTCAATCATACATGCACATACATTTACACATATTATCATGAAGTTAAAATCAATGTTGAGTCAAGCAATCACAATAGTTTAATTCTCAATCATACACACACATACATTTACACATACTATTGTGAAGTAAGAATCAATGTTGAGTCAGCCAATGACAATAGATTTTAAATTCTCAATCATATGCACATACACTTACACATACTATTGTGAAGTAAGAATCAATGTTGAGTCACACAATATCATGTTTGAAAGTTTAGTATCAAGGAGAATCCAAGGTGTAATGCTTGGAAGCTGGGGCATGTCCAATGTCTCATCTACTTCATCTTCTCATGTTGGAGAAGTCAAACAGGATTTAGTCCCCATGTCTTGCAATTAGAGATGTCGTTCAGAAGTATTTCCTTGGTGATTCACCTCAATGGTGGACTCTCCTTCTCGAGAGCGTTGAAATGATACCCTTGCCATAGAATGCAAAACTCCATTGCCGCACATAGTACTCCACATAGGCTGTACAGAATATAAGAAAACACACAGTAAATAGACCACAAATACAAATTTCTTAGGTCGTATAAATGTGGTCAAACTTACAGTTTGTGGTTGAATAGGCCACTATATGTTTTAGTAAAGAACGTATACAAAAGTGTCAAGTGGCCATTCTTCCTTTCACATGGACACTAACGGTAACATCCTCCCACTAAAGGCCAATATGGCCAAAGTGATTATGGGAGAAAAATAAAGAATGATAAAGAATACATGGGTGTAAGTATACAAACCATACCTCCCACCTAATGGGCATGTTACTCAGTATAAAAGTAACTGTGTAACATCATGAATCAAGTAACCCCCATCAAGTGACAACAGTGTCGAAAGTTATCCTATGGGAGAGCTTTACTGGACGCATTTGCATCATTAACTTGAGTATGAACTTTCTCAAGAATAATGCACTCAATGGCTAAGCAGTCTTGAATGAAGTGATACTACAGTCTTGAATGAAGTGATACTGCATTGCAATGAGCTTGGTCTTTGCATAATAGACTAGATTCTTAGCCAATGCAATGGCACTCTTACTATCACTTAGCAAATGAGGTACATGCTAAGGTAAACCCATATCACAAGCAAGAAGAGAAAGCCACAATGCTTCCTTACATGCCTCACTTGCTGCAACATACTTTGCTTTTGTGGTGGAAACAAATGTAGCTTCTTGAAGATGAGATATCCAAGAGATAACACCTCTAGCAAAATGAAAAATTTACCTTGATGTAGACTTATGATTGTCTATACAACCAGCATAGTCAGAATCTGTGTAACCAATAACGGATGTTTTCCCTCTACCTAAAAATAGACACTTGTACTTAGTGCCACTCAGATATCTTAAAATCATCTTGATCACTTCACAATGCTTCTTGCAATAATTAAACATATATCTACTCACAACCTATGTTGCATTATTTGTTATTCGACAATTCATTTATTTGTGAATAATTACAAAATTTTACGCCAAGCCCTTATTATTTGATAAAATTATTCGGTGCCATGTCAGCTTATGTGGGCATGGCTGAATATTTTTTGCATGGTAATTCGGTGCTTTTTGATCGAAGAACTTTTGAGTGAAAAGTTTTTTGATCGAAAACTTTTTCTATCAAAAACCTTTTGATCGAATAGTTTTGTTATCGAAAAGAATTCGGTCAAATATTTTATTATAGAAAAATACACTTTGAATCATTTTCATAAGATTTACTTTGTTTTTTATGAACTTACAGTGTCATACAAAGAACAAGGTATAAGCTCTTGTTAGAAATATTAAGTATTTTAGTATTAAAACTAGAGAGAAATATTTTTGTTTGTGAGTTAAAAACTATTGTCATTGTTTGATTCAACATTGATTCTTACTTCATAATTGTATATGTATGTGTGTGTATGATGATGAGTAAAAATGTATTGTGATTGTTTGAATCAATATTGATTCTTACTTCACAATAGTATATGTATGTGTATGTGTGTGTATGTTATATGATTGTGAGTGAAACTCTAATGTGATTGTGTATGCACATGTGTATGTGTGTGTATGATTGTGATAAGAAAACCAATGGATTTATGGGAAAAGGTTTTATCTTCTTTTTGATAATTCAAGGTTTGAGAAGATGTTAATAAGTGAACTAGAACTTTTCAGGTCTCTAGATGGCTTTATCTTGTAGAGTTATTAACACCTTCTTAGAACCTTGAATTGTAAAGAGATCCAACGAAGTTTCATTTCCTAGGATGTGTATGTACATATGAGTGTATAATTGTGAATGAAAATCTATTGTGATTGTTTGACTCAACACTGATTCTTACTTCCCAATAGTATGTGTAAGTGTATGTGCATATGATTGAGAATTTAGAATCTATTATCATTGTCTGACTCAACATTGATTCTTACTTCACAATAGTATGTGTAAGTGTATGTGCATATGATTGAGAATTTAAAATCTAATGGATTCTTTTTGATGCTACAATTCAAAAAATAGTTTTTCATAAGTCATAGATGGAAGGCATCTCTATGCTTTCATCTAGGGTATATCTATCTTATAAATGGATGTGTATGTGGGTAGTGCTTTTCAAAAGTTACTTTATTCAAAGAAAGCCATATTTCTATGTTTTATTTTTATAAAATGTGAATCTAAATCATAAAAGAAGTATGTGACCATAGGCAACATCCCATGAGATGCGTAGAGTAGAACTAATCAGAGGGTCACATACCTCCGAGAATGTATCCCTCATTAGGGGATAATAAAACCATCCATATACTTTATATATCCCTTTAGGTCTCTTGTATTCTTCTCCCCTGTTAAATTTAACCCCTTGTTGTGCAAATAAAATTATTAGTCTTGTACTTGAAGACCATAGTGTCTTAAAAAGAAACTCAAATTATTGTTGTGTAAAAAAAGGACGAATCGTTATTAGTCTTATACTTAAAGCCCATAGTTCTCAAAAGTAGCAAACTCAAATTACTCCTCCCGGATATGTGGACGTTTCTAGGGGTTTTCATGAATTAATGGTGCTTAATTTAGATAGATCTATCATTTTGTTAAAAACTATCCGTCTTTTAATGAAAAAACGAGTTTAGGAAAATCGTTGAGCTTGAATTGGTAGCATTGATAATGTAAGAAAAGAATCAAACAAGGGAGAACAGTGTAGTACAAGATTGAAAAATAGATATAGCAACATTCTTAAACTTTATCACTAATAGTAAGCACAAAGGTGATGGTATTCTTCACTCATATGCTCCCAAAATTGATGTCCTATAGTGATCTCGAGAACTCTACACCACGAGAGAGGTTACAAGGTAAAGATATGCTGAATCCACTTAATCCTAAAACATGAGCAGATAGTTGTAACGACTCATAGATAGATATCCCATATGAGTAGACCATTGATAGATGTAACCACTCACGGATGCTTACGCATGGTAGCTGGTAGCTTCTAATCGGCAGTCACCTATTGCTTAATAAAATAACCAATCTTAAGTGGGATGGTGCATGGGATTCGATGATATAAACGTACACGAATACAACAAGTCAAACTTACCATAAAAACAAAAGTATGACTCAAGCCCTTTAGGTTTCTATGATACAAATTGAGAGGAGATTCATAAACTACAAAATATAAGACACAAACCGAGGCTCACAGATTGAAAAATTGTTAGCTTTAACTTGTTTTACATATTGGTCCAATCAAAATTTTAGTCTGCACGCATTAAGCTGATTGGTTGTGCCTTTCGCCTCTTGATCTTCTATTGCTTAAAATGATTACTTGACTTTTGATTAACGCAAAGTCGAAGAATCTCAAATTAGTTGAGTCATTCAAGCCCAAAGGATTTTGACGGAAAACATATAGATTGAACATATAACTTAATGTACTATTGCGGTTTAAAATATTCAGATAGAAAATATAATTTATAAAGATAATCAAATTGAAAATCTTCATGTAGAAAGTTTTGATTTACAGTTTATTTTATGAAAGTTGGGTATACAAAATACGTAAAATATAGACTTTTTTGTCAAAAGGAATGATTGAATTGAAAATACTTAGATTTTAAAATTTAAAGTGATAATTTATAAATGGACAATATAGAAATATATTTATGTATTTGAATAAAAGAAGCAAAAACAAAAACTTGTTATTAATAGCTCATATGTTTCAGCATATTATTATAATATTAAAAGATCAACATTAACACATTAGTCCTCTCTTGATTCAAACAACTAAGTTTCATTACGAATCAACAATAGCGATACTAATTAAAAGATATCATCCACATTTTAATCAACACTTAGTAGAAAACTTTAACAAGACTTGAAGCATTTTCTCTAAATTTTCATGTTAGAGTCTGTGACGCCTAAACAAGAATGATAGTCTTAATTAATTTCCTAAAATTTAGAGTCTCTATTATAAAGTGGAAGAGGATCAAACTTAAATTCGAGCCATCTTCGCAAAGTGAAAGAGACTTGAACATAAGTTAGAATTTCTCTCTCTCTCTCTCTCTCTTTCTCTCTCTCTCATGTGTGTGTATGCATATATATATATATATATATATATATATATATATATATATATATATATATATATATATATATATATATATATATATATATATATGTGTGTGTGTGTGTGTGTGTGGGGGGGTGTATGTATATACATAAATACATACATACATACAGTACCCATGGGACCCATCCTATCCCACAAATTAGGGCTTAGATGCATGATAGTGTCAAGATATAGATTTGGAAGCTGTGCTAAGGAAACACTAGGGAAGTGATGGCCCTAAGGCCAAAAGCAATAACTGGTTCAAATTGGGTAGTGCAAAGGCCAAATGGTCCCTAAAGATTTTCATTTAGAGATCTTACCACTAAAGTGGTGAGGGGTTGTTGGAGTTTGTGGTCTACAAAAGCACACAAATAACACAAGGAGGAAGAAGAGGGTTGGAGCACAACACAAAACATAATGTATTATCAAGTGAAGGTACAAAGATAAGTGACCCGCTAAGGTTATAGGCATATATGCAAGCTGTGGGAGAAAACTCCTAAAGAGGGAGAAAAGTACCCTAGCAATCATAAGTGTGTTCAACACATCAGTACTAAAATATATCAACAAATCCCATTAGAGAAGTGAACAAGGAGCTGGCATATATGTATAAGAAAGTGGCAAGCTATGGGGAAAGAGATCAATCCACAAACGGAAGTAATTCCAAAGGTTTGTGGAAAGCTTCAAACTTCTCCCTAGGCAAAGCCTTTGAGAAAAGGCCTACAACATTATCCTATGTGGGCACATATGAAAAAATGACCTATCTAGCGAAGAACCTCTCATTGACATAATGATATTGCATGTCAATGTGTTTTGAGCAAGCATGGAACACAAGGTTGCTGGCAACTAGCAATGTGCTCTGACTGTCAGTGAAGATTGTGGTGGAAGAAGACTGACCAACACCCAAACTGATCAAGCAAAAAGCATCTGAGCCACACACATAACGATCGCTATGAAAGTTGCCCTATACTCAGCCACACAACTAGAAGTGGCCACAATATACTACAAGGAATACGTGGGCATAGCGACGGTTAACGTGAGACAATTTTTTTTTTTGAATTCCTAGTGCATCGCTTATGCGATGCTAAACCATCATAGCAAGTTTGCTACCATCGTTATAAGCATTGCTAGTCTTTGATGCTATTAGGGAGGGTCTTTATTAGCATCGTATAAGCAACATAGGACATCGCTTATGAAATGCTCTGGGTTTATTTTTTTATTCTTCTCTTGGGGTGTCGCTTATGTGATGCTTTCTAACAAGAGCATCACATAAGAGATGGTCCCTGCTTTTTTTTCTCAATTAGGGGTGTTGCTATGCCCGCATTATTCTTGTAGTGGTAGGTTGCTTCTTGCTCAACTAAGATATGCATAAGCTACCAAGCATGAAGCAAGAACCACTCGTAGAAACTTGAGTGTCATAGCAACCATCCTAGTTTGAGTCACAAAAAGCATGTGAATCTAGTGGTAATTATGCTCCCTTGGGATAAAACAACCCAAGTAGTGAGGTATCATTCAAGTAGGGAAAGATGCAATTAACTGCCTACCAATGCTTGACCCCTGGACAATGCATAAACCTCCTCATTTGAGAGCAAGAAAAGTGAGTATCAAAGCAATTTAGGCATAAGTAAATCAAGCATCCAATAGTCTGTTGATAGAGAATAACATCAAATGCATCTCTAGCATCATGAATACTTAAGTGTAAAACTATTTCCATAGGAGAGGCAATATGCTTGCATCCTTCAAGGGCAAAATGATATAATAATGTGTCAAGATATTTTGCTTGACACAAAGCTATTCCCCCATCAACTTCCTCAAATTGAATGCTAAAATAACGACATAAATGCACCAAATTTAAGATTACAAAAGAGGCATGCAAATAAAACTTAAATTCAACAATATTCTTCTCATTCTGACTAGTGAGCAGCATGTCATCAATGTATGCTACGATGATTAGAAGTACATCATGCACATGCTTAACATGTAAGGTGCTCTCAGTTAGATTATTCTCAAAACCATGTGCAATCAAGTAGGGATGTATCTTTTCATACCAAGCACATGGTGCTTTCTTCAAACCATATAATGCCTTTTTAGCCTACACACTTTCTTTTCATGACCCTTCTTCACAAATCCATGGGGCTGAAATACATACACTTCTTCATGTAATTCATCATTCAGAAATGCAACTTTAATCTCCAACATGTACATTCCAACCATGATGAGTGGCAAATCCATAGATGCTATGAATAATGGTCATTCAGCATGTGGGAGCAAATATCTCATCAAAATCAATGCCTCTCTCTTGAGCATAACCTTTCACAACAAGCATAACCTTATACATGTCAATTGATCAATTCAAAGGTTTAAATTTCATCTTTTATACCCATTTAGTGTGAATGGAGTTTTTTTCCCATAGGAAAATTACATAAAGACAAAGTACCTTTCTTCATCAAAAGAAATAGGCTCATTCTCATCATAAAGACTAGATGCAACCATTGCATAGCAATCTAATGGAAAGGAAGCACTATGAGAGCCTGCATGAGTATGATATGAGAGAGGTGCATCTAATTTGCTATCACTCAAAGTCTACACCAGCCCTTTAGGCGTAGATTTTTCCTCCTCTATATCAACTCTCTCCTCAACAAGTGTAGCATGTAAATATGCATAAAAAATGGAATGATCCACATCATCATGTGGAACCTATTAGTGCTAAGAAATTTCCTCATTTGACGAACACTTGAGTGTCCACTTGTGAGAAGAGGTAGCAAAGTGTCATACACATCTCTAGAGCTAACTGAAGACTGATTGGTACATGAAAGTAATGGTTGAATTGCATATTCTAGAAAGACAACATCATGGCCAACCAAAATGCATTTAATCTATGGACGATACAGAAAATCATCTTTTCTCTCAGAACTATACCCAACAAAAATATGTTTCACTGCTTTAGTATCTAGTTTCTTGCATTCTTTTTCAAGCATTAATGCATATGTCAAACAACCAAAGACACATGGATGAGCAATAGATGGCTCGTGACCATGATATTTTGGTGGGACACATGCTAAGTATATATGTTGCACACATAACAACCTCAAGCTAGACGTTATCTGGTAAAGCTTGGCTTTTGACCATACAACTCGCCATCTCCATGAGAGACATGTTCTTTCTTTCAACAAATCCATTTTGTCGAGATATATGTGGTAATGTACAGTGACGTTTTACTCCCTGGTCAGCCAAAAATACATTAAAGTTAGCAGACATGTATTCCCCCCTCGATCCAAATAGAGGATGTCCAATTTACATGTTGACAGGTTTTCATCCATATCAAAAACTATTTGAAGCACATAAACACTTCTGACTTTCTTTCAATGGATACAACCATGCATGCCTAGAGAAATCATTAATAAAAATCAAGAAATGAGGATGTCTACATAGGACCATAGACATCACTATGAGCAGGCTAAAATTTATAAGTAGCTCCCAAAATAAGATGTCTGCATAGGACCATAGACATCACTATGAACAAGTTGAAATTTATAAGTATCTCGAACAAAACCATCTTTTGGGAAGCAAGAACTCTACATTTTTCCCATAATACAAATTTGATAGACATGTTCACAAGTGGCCTCAAGTTTGGGTAGAGAGGACACCATTTTGGATTTTTGGAGGAGTAGAAAACTAGTTAAATTCAGATGACCAAAGCATCCATGCCAAAGCTTCACATAAGAGATAGCTTGAGAATCTTGAACCACACTTGTTGAATCATTCATAGATTTTGCACATTCTACGAGCTTATAGAACCCATGACATAAAATGCCAAAAGCAATAATAAATTTTCCAATTGAGAGATCATGCACTATACATCTATCATCAATAAATTTAACAAACAAGCCAATCTTGTCTAATACTGAATCTGACAACAAATTCTTCTTGAATCTTAGTACATACAAAGCATCAAACAATATGAAAGAACTACCATCAGTTGTAGTTAAAATGATATTAACAACTCCCATTACAAGACAAGAGGAGTTATTAGCACATGGATAGTATTCCGTGTAGCGGCAGGCTCAAATATGCTACTCATGAGAAGATGGGTCACAATTGCATATAGTTATAGATGCCCATTTCTCATTTTGAACATGGACAAGAGGAGTCATTAGCACATGGATAGTATTTTGTATAGGGGCAAGCTCAAATACACTACTCATGAGAAGATGGGCTGTAGATGCATATAGTAATAAATGCCCATTCTAGTTGTGCTTAATCTATATTAATGTTGTTGATTCATGTTTAAAAATTCAATGTAGGCTTATTTATAATGCATCTTACACAAATATATTAGTTTTGGAAAGTTCGTGTGAAAATATTGAAAAGTGATATGCCTCAGAGTTTTGGCCCATTGGGCCTTCGATGAATTTGAACTTTTTTCTCTTGTTCCTATATAATGTGTTGTGAAGAGATGGATAGGTATGTGCTTGAAGATGAAGAGGTGTTGCAAAATCCTTGATCTACACCAGCCAAATGAACTCCACGAGTATATGGTGGGCCCTTTTAGCTTGCCAATGGATATATTAGACAACCTATGTACGTTGGAAGATCACTCACAAAAAGATAGATCAAAATAGATAAGTTGGAGTTAGCTCAGAGGTGAAGAACTTGCTATTTTGGTTCATACACCTGTCCAGTGTTTTGCATAATTCTCTGAGCACAACAGCAATCAGCTTAATTCCTCTTGGGGAAGTCTAGTTAACTTAAAGAGCTAACTTTAAAAATTAATCTCATTAAAAATAATGAATCATACACTGAGAATGGTGTTTAACAACTGATGACATCATCCCGATTTTCATAGCCTGCTTTAGTTTGAGACCAGTGAGCAGCAAAATGAACATAACTCCGGATTTAAGAATGCAATGATTATGAAGATTTGTATGCTTATACTAGACAGTAAGCTAAATCCAACAAGCTTTAAATCATTGAATTTGGGTAAGTACACACTGCGAAACAGCTCTGACAAGATGACTAAAAAAGTCGCGTACCTTACAGAGAAGTGAAAATGAAGAGATAGTGTTGACTTCAATTGAACATAACTGGCGATTGAAACACCCAAATGAAATGAAACTTGATGAGAATGTAGTAGACTTATAGAGCTAACTTTACCGAGTTAAATCATTGAAAATGATGCACCAAGCGCAGAGAAACCATCTCTGCAATCTGACTGAGAAAACTGAGAGATATGGCAGTGAGTAGTACACTTCACAAGAACATGGAAATATGAACTCAAATGATCATGAAAATGAAAGTATATTTCTTGTAAAATACAAGGGACTTACTGATACATATGTGTGCCTTGTAATCACACCTTGATATGGCATAAAGCTCAGCTCTTGGAGGTCTTCACATAGGTCTCTCTAACCACGACTAAAGCTGCCATCTATTTATAGTTGAGCTTGGGAGGCTAACTTCCCTCAATCACTCTCCAATCAATTAGTGATTGATTTGATTCTCTACCTACCACAAATCACGAATGCGTGGCTCTTCTTTCCCTTTTTGATCAAGTGGACTCAACCACTTAAGATTCTTTCACTTTTACATTAAGTAAAGTCTTCAAAAGTTACAAGAGGTAGTTCACAAGTGAACTTTGCATAGTCTTCATTTTAAAGCTTCTTCTATGACTTTGTGGGACTCAAGCCAATACTTAGGCTTGTCCTAGACTTGCTCCAACAGCTCCCCCTCAAGCCAAGTATGCTTGAGGTCTTCAATCTTCCAAGATTACCTGTAAACCAATCATAGCCTTGAATTTGCAAAGCTTTGTACCATCCAATGCTTTGGTTAGAATATCTGCACATTGTTGATGAGTGGACACATATGATATTTGAATCTCTTTGCTTAGAACCTTCTCTCTTACATAGTGATAATAAACTTCAATATGTTTAGTCCTTGCATGAAAAATAGGATTAGCAGCCAAATGAATAGAACTCATATTCTCACCATAAATAGTTGGAGTTCCAAACTCCAATCCAAGATCTTTGAATAATTTCTTCATCCACATAGCTTCTTGTGTAGCTATGACAAGAACTCTATATTCAGCTTCAATAGAAGAGAGAGCAATTGTGGGTTACTTCTTGGATGACCATGAAATAGGATTTGAACCTACAAAGGTAAGATAACCTGAAGTGCTCCTTCTATCTTCCTTGGAGCCAGCCCAATCTGCATCAGGAAATAGCTTCAAACCTAAATCAAATACATAAGGATAATAAAGTCCTTCATTTATGGTTCCTTTGAGATACTGGAGAATCCTTTTGGCAGCATCCATATGTGGTTTCCTTGGTGTGTGCATAAATTGAATTAGCACACTCACACTGTAACATATATCTACTCTTGTCAATGCGGCATAGTTGAGACTACCCACTAGACTTTGATATGATGTGATGTCCTGTATGAGTTCACCTTCATGTGAGATCAATTTGTGATTGATCTCCATTGGAGTACCTACAATCTTACAATCTTGCATCTTGAATTTTGCCAACATGTCCTTAATGTACTTTCTTTGAGTGAGAAACAAACCATGATCTTTGTAGACAACTTCCAAACCTAGGAAGTAGGTAAGTGAACCCAAATCACTTATCTTGAACTCTTCTCTCATCTGATCTTTGATCTTCTTCATACCATTTGCATCATTTCCTGTTAATATAATATCATCTACATATACACATAAGTAGATGACCTCAGAGTTACTCTTTTTGATAAAGAGTGAAGAATCTGCCTTGCTTGGTTGAAAGCCTTTGTCCTGCAAGAATGAAACAAGCCTGAAATTCCAAGCTCTTCGAGCTTGCTTAAGACCATACAATGCTTTTTTAAGTTACACACATAATCAGGATAAACTTGATTCTCAAAACCAGGTGGTTGTGCCATATATACCTCTTCTGTTATCCAACCATTCAAGAATGCATTCTTTACATCTAGTTGAAGTATCTTCCAATTCTTGGAAGAGGCAATACTAAGCAAAACCCTAATAGTAGGCATCTTTGCCACAGGAGAGAAGGTCTCCTCATAATCAATTCCCTGAGTTTGTGCAAAGCCTTTTGCTACAAGCCTTGCCTTATACATGTTAATGGAACCATCAGAATTCTTCTTGAGTTTATAGACCCATCTTGAGCCTATTACCTTCATGGATGAAGTCTTGGGCACCAAATCCCAAGTGTTGTTTTCCTCAAGTGCTTCAATCTCTTCCTTCATTGCATGCTTCCATTCTGATTTTGCTTTGGCCTCTTCAAAGGATGATGGCTCCTCTTGGTTTATGTCCTATGCTATGCAGATAGAATGTTTAGTTACTAATGAGGTGTCAAACCCATACCTTTCTGGTTTTTTCTTTTCCCTCATAGATCTTCTTAGGCCATGATGTGATGATTCTGCCTCATGTCCAAGTTCCTGCAATTTTTCTTTACCTTTTGACTTCCATGCTTTGATCTTTTCCATCTAAGATTCTTCATCATCCTCTGAGGTGTCTTGTTCTTCAATCTTTGGTTGTTCTCTACCAAGCTTTGGAAAATCTTCTTCAAGATCATATGGTAAATTGACCTTCCTGCATGAATCTTCATACCATGAATTGTTTTCATCAAAAACTACATCTCTGCTTACCAAGAATCCTTTGTTGGTAGGGTTGTATAACATGTAGCCCTTTTGATTGTTGTCATATCCAATAAATACACACCTTTCTGCCTTTGGATCCATCTTGCCTCTAACCTATGAAGGAACATGAGCAAAAGCAATACATCCAAAAATTTTACAATGATCTAAGCTTGGTCTTCTTCCATTCCAAGCCTCATATGGAGTCATCCCATCAAGGGATTTTCAAGGCAACCTGTTAATTAAGTAAGTGGCTGTAGATACAGCCTCAGATAGATAATTAGGCAAATACTTTTCATTTAACATGGACCGTGCAACTTCAACAATTGTCCTATTCCTCCTTTCTGCCACTCCATTTTGCTCAGGAGTGTACCTTGTAGTTACCTCTCTTTTGATTCCTCTTTCTTGAAGAAAAGAATCAAACTCATGGGAGAAGTATTCTCCCCCTCCATCTGGCCTTAGCCTTTTTAGTGATTTACCTGTTTGATTCTCCACAAGAGCCAAATATCTTTTGAAACATAAAAAAACTTCATCTTTGTGTTTCATAAAGAATAGGATAGTCCATCTGCTGCAATCATCAATAAAGGAGACATAATACCTTGATCCAGATATTGAAGCTTCCTTGCTAGGTCCCCATACATCTGTATGAACCAACTCCAAGAGATCTCCATGCATATAACCTTTCTTCATGAATGGTAACCTGTGAGACTTTCCAAATTGACATGCACTACACTTATAAATCATATGTTGTTTTGACAAATTAGGGAGTCCAAGTACACTTTGGTCCCTGCAAATTTGCTTTAATGACCTTTCACCAATATGTGCTAACCTTTTGTGCCATACTTCCAATTATGTGAGTGTCTGACTACCATAATTAAAGAGAGCAATGTTTCTAGTGTCTTGTAATTCAAATGTGAACAATCTACCTATCTTTTCACCTTTTGCAATTCTTTTGAATCCTTGAGTTGGATCTTCAACAAATGTTCCTATTTTTGAGAACCTGACTTGCAACCCTTTCCCTACTATCTTCCCAACACTTATCAAATTCTTTGTAATGGTAGGGACATAGAGTACCTTACTGAGTAGGTTGATGTTTCCATCAGGTGCTTTGACATTGCCTATTTTCTCCACAAGATGTCTTGTATCATCTCCTGTTTGTACCTCATGCTTATTCCTTGGATCTTCTAAATCTGATAGGAGTGCCACAGTTCCTGCCACATGATTTGAACAACCTGAATCTATGTAGAAACATGCTCATCAGATTTACCTTGTGGTGTAGCCATGTTCATGATCAATAATGAATCCTCTTTGTTTGAGTCTTCTGTGTAGTTATTGAAGTCTCTCCTTCCTTTGTAGCCTCCTTGATAGTTTGAATGATTGTAGTTGTTGTAGTTGCCATGATAGTTGTTGAACCTTCCTCTTGAGTAGCCATAACTTCCTCTATTGTATCCTCTGCCTCTTTGATTCCTAGAATTCCTAAAGCAATTTTCAGTTGTATGATTAGTTAATCCACAAATAGAACATGAGTTGGAGTCTTGGGATCTCCCCCTGCCTTGTCTACCTCCTCTTCCTCTACCTCTGCCATGTCTTCCTCTACCTGCATAGTTAACTTGATATGTACCTGCTTCATCATCCACTTTCTTTGCCTTTCCTTTGTTATCTTTGGACTTGCTTTTATCAGTGTATAAAGCTGAAGATTGATTACCTTTAGAGCTTTCTTCATTTTTAATAAGCTTTGCCTCTAGAGTAAGTAGTTGTCCAATGAGTGTATTGAAATCAGGTACATGCATGTCCATGTACAAATCCATAGCTGTGGTGAATGCTTCCCACTTGTCATCTGCCTTCAAGCCATTGATGACCTGCCTTACAATTTGCTCTTCATCTATTACCTCTCCAAGGCTTCCCAACTGATCCACTATGTCCTTGAGCTTTGTGACAAAATCAGTCACATTTTGTTTGGGAGCCTTCTTGAGAGTTGTGAAATCCAGCCATAGTTGATGCTTCCTAGCTTTGGTACTTGAAGAGAAGAAGGCTTCAAGTGCATCCCACACTTCCTGACATGTCTTACAACTTCTAATGTGAGGCAACAAAAGAATCTGAGATAGAGTTGAGGAGATAAGACCTTGCAAGTGCATCCTTCGAGCACCATGTGCTCAATCTTTCTTGCTCTTCTTGTGTTGGTTGACTTTTGTTCCTGAAACTTGGCATAACTTCATCTCCAGCCACATAACCATATAAACTTCTACCTTGGAGATAAGCTTCCATTCTTAATGACTAAGCTGAGTAATTACCTCTATCCAATTTGTCAATTGATGAAGGAAATCCATCTGCCATGTTGTCCAACCTTGCTCTGATACCACTGTGAAGAGATGGATAGGTATGTGCTTGAAGATGAAGAGGTGTTGCAAAATCCTTGATCTACACCATCCAAATGAACTCCAGGAGTATATGGTGGGCCCTTTTAGCTTGCCAATGGATGTATTACACACCCTATGTACCTTGGAAGATCACTCACAAAAAGATAGATCAAAACAGATAAGTTGGAGTTAGCTCAGAGGTGAAGAACTTTCTATTTTGGTTCATACACCTGTCGAGTGTTTTGCATAATTCTCTGAGCACAGCAGCAATTAGCTTAATTCCTCTTGGGGAAGTCTAGTTAACTTAAAGAACTAACTTTCAACAGTAATCTCATAAAAAATAATGAACCATACACTGAGAATGGTGTTTAACAACTGATGACATCATCCCGATTTTCATGGGCTGCTACAGTTTGAGACCAGTGAGTAGAAAAATGAGCATAAATCCCGATTTAAGAATCCAATGATTTTGAAAATTTGTATGCTTATACTAGACAGTAAGTTAAATCCAACAAGCTTTAAGGCATTGAATTTTGATAAGTACACACTGCGAAACAGCTCTGACAAGATGAGTAAAAAAGTTGGGTACCTGATAGAGAAGTGAAAATGAACACATAGTGTTGACTTCAACTGAACATAACTGAAGATTGAAACACCCAAATGAGATGAAACTTGCTGGGCATGTAGTAGACTTATAGAGCTAACTTTACCAAGTTAAATTGCTGAAAATTATGCACCAAACGCAGAGAAAACATCTTTGCAATCTAACTGAGAAAATTGAGAGATATGGCAGTGAGTAGTACACTTCACAAGAACATGGAAATATGAACTCAAATGATCATGAAAATGAAAGTATATTGCTTGTACAATACACTGGACTTACTGATACATATGTGTGCCTTGTAATCACACCTTGATATGGCATAAAGCTCAGCTCTTGGAGGTCTTCACATAGGTCTCTCTAACCACGACTAAAGCTGCCATCTATTTATAGTTGAGCTTGGGAGGCTAACTTCCCTCAATCACTCTCCAATCAATTAGTGATTGATTTGATTCTCTACCTACCACAAATCACGAATTCGTGGCTTGCAAGCACATGTATTTCCAACATATGTTGGAAGATATTTTTGTGCTTTGCTTTGTTGTAAATACTAGTTTTGTAGAGAAGGAACCCTTCAGAGCATTGTATTTATAGAACAATGCATTGAGGAATGATGCCATACTATCTTTATGTAGAAGATAGAATGCTTGTAATTCATGTTTCTACATCATAGAAATGAGTGTTTTGACTTCTAAATGTTGGTGAACTTTTGTTCTCAAATATAGGAATGATTTTTGGTGTGCCTATCATTAATGAGATCAATTTACATGATACGTGGTTTACCATTTTTTCTTCCCTTTTATTCTCTATCATGATTTGTTTATCTCTAAACTATAGCCTTTGGCTTCTTTAACTAATATTCTGAATAGAAAAAAGGGTAGTTGTCCCTAATTGCTTGAACTGGTCGTGTCTTGTAATGCATGCAAGATTTATTATGATGTCTGCAATATCTATCCTCTATCCTCTATAAATAATATTTTCTTAAAGAAAAACGTTGTGACCAATTCAAGCAATTAGTGCAATTAGAGAACCTCCAATAGCCCTATTTGCTTGAACTGGTTGTGCCTTTTCATAAGTGGTCCATAAAGATTCTAAAAAAATTGACACCACCAATTCAAGCAATTAGGGAAGTCGGAGAACCTCCGATGGACCTATTCACTTGAATTCATCATGCCTTTTCATATGTAGTTCATAAAGATTCTAAAAATAAGATACAAACAATTCAAGTGATTAGGGCAATTGGAGAACCTCAAATGGCCCTTATCACTTGAATTGGTCATGTCTTGTATCTCTTCCAATATTTTCCATTTTGTAATATTCCTCCTCTTAGATGATATATATAGCTTGTTAATCACTTAAATGGAGAATTTCTACATCTTTACCTTTATCCTTCATTATCCATATTTATACATTAGTTTTTACCAGTAATTCTTTGTGAGAAAGTATTTGAACAATCAAAACATTCCAAGATGAAAGATATAAATCATAACAAAGAAAATTGAATATGAAGAGAGCATACATAAAAAAACAAGAGACAAAAATGGTGGAAGAGAAAGGGAAAAGAGTGGTTAGATTCTTAAAGGTTGGAACTTCATCACTTTGGCTGGTAGGCAAGTCATGCAAGATAAATTTTTCTCTTATCTAATGTTTCCCATTGCACCATAAATTGACAACCTGAACTATGGGGGAACCTCACCAAGTACTCAAGAAGCTCTCTAACATCTTTGAGTTTCCAATTTGCACTCACAATTATTTTCCTAGATTGAAAATCTGGATGCATCACTAATTCTAACTCAAATTTTGGTTAGATCTCCTCTGAATCCAAGGACTTCAAGAATCCAAGCTTTTTTTTCACCTTCTGTAGTCATATCCTAACACAAGAGATTGTGAAGATATTTGATATGAACTAGAAAGAGCATTTGGACTAACTTTACATAAAATGATGTCACCTAGTTTTTGAACTTCTTTGTTATCCCATTCCCTACCTAAAACATCATCAATATCTAAAATTGAAACTATCCTATTCAACCACATTGTTTATGTTTTTCATAATAACATGTCTTTAAAACATGCTACAAAAATGTGGAGGCCAAAACGATTAAACCTTAATCCTTCGAGAAATTCGGCTTGTTGACATTACCCTTTGGATGTCATGTTTCATCTTGCACAGAAAACTTGAAACTACCAATAGATCAGGACACTCCCAATCTAATGAAGAGATGCAAGGAGTAGGAAGATGTACAAGATTTCTAGATGCATTCCTCCCTCATGGTACTTGATATCCTGCAAAATAGAAAAACAATTGAATTCTATTAAAAATTGTAACACATTTGTGTTGATACATGAGATTTGCATATCTATTATGAAGAACTCTAAATGTTTCTATTAAACATTCTACAGGTTAGAACTCTTGAACACTCGAAGGAAAAATATATGGAATACAACAATAGATATCTTTTAAAAGAAAAACAACTGAAAATGATTAAAGAGCATTATTATAAATGCATATGGTTGCTTAACACTAGATCCTTAGCATTGTACACATGTTGAACTCTTGCAAACTAGCCATGTCTTCTTAATTTGAAACTGACAATACAACCTTTCCAATGGTTTTTTGTGTGCTCTCTTTTAGTTCCCTTCACTTTATGGACACCTATATCGCTAGGAAGCATAGTCACCCAATCATTTATCTACACAAAAAGAGGTTTCCATAAGGAATCCTCTTTTTGGTTGTAAACATGACGTGAGGTTAGACAATTGGAAGGATGATGAGAAGTAGAAGCCATTCAAATACTTAGAGAAATGATAGAGAATGATCATAGCAGGAAACCAAAACTCCCAAACTTCGCGAGTATTTATACACAAAAGTTTTTGATGTACACATGGAAAACCAAGACACTTTTGATTGGACATATCAAATGTTATAAAGATATCATGGAATTTTGTGAACCCAAAAATATGTTTTCTCTTCAAAAATCTTTTCCCTCTTAGAGATTTAAAGATTTCCATTGTGTGGTGTGCAAAAATATCCATTTTTTGTGAAAAAATGTAGATTTTTTTTTTAAATGAAGGTTCAGCCGAGGCCTACTCCTCCAGGCTTTAACTTTGAAATTGCAACTATACAAAGAAGGGCATAGTACCCATGGGACCCCCTTTATCCCACAAGAATAGGGGTTTACATGGCTGGGTTAAACGGCGGTCACAACTACCGCGTCCAATAGTGGCACATCAACACATGCTTCATCATTCCAAGTTATACATGTTCTTTACATGTTTGCGGCACGGATTGAACCCTCGCCCCCACGTCAAGAGGCAAAAGGCCCAACCACCTACCTTAGTGACTTGGGACAAAAAAAAAAGTAGATTGAATATAAGAAATTCCATCATCTTAATGGCGATTTTCATAGCACATCTACCAAAAAGAAGCATTTCTTCAAAGCATTAAAAGATATTGGAATGTTATACTTTTGTACATGTGGAAACAATCTATTTGTCAGTTTTCTTAATATGTCATTAGCAAACACTCCCTTTTAAGGGCATTGTCACCCTAATTCTATCAATGTATATGCCTAAGCATCTTTTCCATCCAAACGAAGCTACTCTATAGTAGGTGAAGTAGGAACCACAACAGAAATAGGAATTTGATGATCATCATCTTCAAAGCCATCTACTTTACCTTTACTAATTGTATTTGTAGGTGTAGTAGGATGTTTTTCAACACCCTACAAAATATTCCATAGCCCTTTTTCTATCAATACATGATGCATCATATATGCCCACAATGAGTAATTCTTCAACATATGAACCTTAACATACAAACCTTAATACTCAAAAGGAAGATGAGTGAGATATAGATAGAGAATAGGTAAGTTTTCAAGTGTAATGTTAAGCTATGAGGTTCACCTACACTATCTATATTCCAATGTCAATGTGTGAATATGATATAAACTGACAATATCTATATCTAGGTAGAAATACGAACTATTTACAAAAGATTGTGTGCCTAAGAGGTATGAAGAGTGTGTGTGTGAGAGAGAGAGAGAATCTGGAGAATAGTTTAGAACTATTTTACAGCAAACCCGAATTCTGACTATCTAAATCAGAAACTAGTGAATGACCAAGTGAGAATGGAAATAGACTTGTTACTCACATTAACTCGGCAACTGATGTTGATGGCAGGCTGACACAAACTCCTCTAAATGTCTCCAGATGTAGAGCACACCTCCTCCAAGTGTTCATGAACACTTCCTCCAAGTAGAGGACCTCCAAAGATCTTCTCCAAGATCTTGATCACCACCTCCAAGATGACCTCCTTGAAGCTTCCTTGAGTGATGTACAACAATGAATATTGGCCCTTCTATTATAGTATGGAAGGAAGCTAAACATAAAAGCATAAATCATACATCGGATGCTACTAAAAGCAGTTAAAAATCATACGCAGTCACGATCACATTTACAAAAGAAAAATATCAAATTTGTTGTTTTGTTGTCACCGTCTGTTGGAATCGAACCCAGGGAGCTAGTTTAGGAGCTATATGAGCTAGCCATGGTGCCTGCCAATTTTTCTTCAAGAGTATATTACAAAGAAAGGTTCACATGGTGAGTAAATTAAGATTTTGGGACATTGTTCCCAAGACCCTTTTCCTTGAATTCTATTTGGTTTAACTTTGTGGGCTGAAGCCTGTCTTGCGAAGTGACATATTGAGGATTCTATAGATGCCCATCACTAAAGGACTCTCCATCTTAGAGTCGATTGAGGACCAAGGTTTAGGAGGTCAAGTTGAATAAAGAGGAGTCCTAGCTATGCTTAAGGATTGGAAGAAGGGTGGATCACAGGGGATTTTTTGATCAACTTAATGAAACAATTGAGTAGTGATGAAAGGAAAGCCGTGGGTGGACCAACAAATGCTTAGGCTATGGAAAGAGTGTATATAAAGATCTCTTTAATTTTACAAGAATATAATTATAAGAGAGGCCAAATGTGGGATACAAAAGTCAATGGAAACTGAGGTGACATAGCCTAGACTTTATAAAGCTTGAGCTTGGATAGATTCACGCGTGAAAGGGGATCATCCTATAGAGTAGCAATCAAAATTGCACCCTCACTTATATGGACCTTGAAGGGTCATTCCCAGATTGCAGCAAACTTGCAGTAGTTCTACATCTTCTTGGTCAAGTTATAAAGTAGAACCAATGATGCTACTTGAACTTTAGAAGGCCAAAATGTGTTATCATTTTGTTCCTTGCATTTTCCTTGGGCTATCTCGACAACAACTTGAGCCTCTTCACGAGTTTCTTCCAGCCTGTTCAGAGTGCTAAGTTGCGTAGCTAAATAAGCAGTATCATCTTGAGTGGTATAGAGGGGTGACCAGTGTAAGCCCATAGACAAAGTGAAAGGGCATGTATCATTTTTTGGCATGTATCATTTCCTAGAATTTTATCTCTAGTGAACTAGGTATGCACTTGTCTCATCGAATTCAGTACACAAAAAAGGATAATATAAGAAAAACATAAAATATATATTTCAATTTACATGTAAATTTTATACTTATGCCCATTTTAAGTGAACAAAATGCAAGTAGGAATCACAAAAAGATCTCATTCTTTTTTAAACTCCAAACCATGGCTGATATATATTATACTACCATTAGGTGATATGTTGCGCTCCAGACCTAGACTACCTATGCATTTCTTCATAGGTACCTCTACTATGATCTCAAGCATTGGAGGTGGTATAGGTGTCCTAAAAACAAAAAAATAAAAATGAATTAAAAACATTCCTATTATAATACAATTAACAATATTAAATTATAATAAGAAAATGTATATGTGTGTAGATAGCTCTCTTCCTACAAATGGAGCAACAAAGGAGCCTTCCTATGGCTACTAGCTAAGCATCTGGATGGTGTATTCTAATTCCTCATTGGTACAAAGAAGGCTCACAACAGAAGCATTACACTAAAGGAAATTCAAAGAAACATTACAACTTGCATCAATGCAAAAAACTATTATAAATCTTTCCACATAGTTGAAGAATAGAAGAATAGCTCTCCATCTGTGAGGTTGATACTTGCATAGTTCAGAGTGAATGGAGGAGTTACAATCCAAAGCTTTCTTGATGGACCACAAGCTTTTTTGACTAGAAGATAAAAAATTTTTCTTGAGAGGAAAAATGTTATTTCTCCCACTATTAAAATAAGATTAATTCCTTCTAAGCCATGTATGCTAGAGTATATGGCTCCTCCAAATTCTCCAAAGAGCTAAATCCATCTTATTACAGTAGTTGATGATGATTTCTTTTAAATGTAAGTGAGGGATTCCCTTAGCTTTAAGAATGGGATCCACAAGGTGCCAATATTGCTTAACATGCCAACAATTATAGAAATGTGGGGCAAATCCTCCTCCATGCCGCAAAAAGTACAAGTTCCATTATTGACTTAAAACTTCTTTGCTTTGCTACCACACTACAAGCCATTGTGAAATATAAGCCATTGGAGAAAGGAATGCTTGATGTTGATGGGGAAAGCCATAAAGAGTTGAATCTATATCTCCATTGACTAGGGGACCACTAAAGCTTCCATCTTGAAGCTTTTCCACAACTCCAGAGCCACCTCATGCAATTCAATGTGTTTAACTCTACATTGCTCCATCCTAAGCTTCACGATCTATTTGCAGTACAAAATAACATGTATGCATGAAGAATACAAAGGTATCAGATTTCCACACTGATCATCAGAGATTGGCTCACCTCTCTGGAGGAACCATTCAAAGCTTCTGATTCCTCTTTTAAAGCATTTATGTTCTACGGACTTTTTTAGGCTATTCCATAAAGCAAGCCAACCATGTCAAGAAGATTCTTGTAGGAAAAAGTTGATATTGCAAATAAATTCTTGTTTAGGTAAGTATAAACCTTTCGGTTTCATGCCCAAGCTCCACAACCTACAAGTCAACATAGTACCAACAAGACAAAAGTACTTAGGAGAGGCAACAATGTCCCACAAATGATTATCAACCCAGGACTTGCAATTTTTCACATAAAACATATTAACATTCCTCTTTAATTAAATAAATCCCAAATATCATTAGAGTTTAAGCATTTGACAATCCATTTAGCTGAGAGGTTCTCAAGGATCTTGATAAGATTAAAAATCCCCAAACCACCTTTGTATTTAAGCAAGCAATAGAAATGCCAAGAAACTTTAGGAATTTTATTAACCTGTTCATTACCTTCCAAGAGAAATCATCTAGTAAGCACAATGACTTGGGACAAGTTTTCAAAAGGAATCCAACAGGATAAGAAATAGATGATGCAAGGAAGTAAATAATGTTTAAGCACAAAGTATCTATGAGCCAAAGTAGAATAAAATTTATACCACTTAAAAACCTTTTCTTGAATTTGTCCATCATCCAGTCCCACCTTTTTGGGAATGAGACTTTGAAGCCCATAGGGATGCCCAAAAGCTTTATCACAACTTGTTCTTGCCAGATATGACAACCAATATTAACAATACAATTAGGAATAACATTTTTAGAAGCTTTAAGACCTTTTTTTGGTCATTGATATGAGATCCATTGGCTAAACAAAACACATTCAAACATTAAAGGAAGCAAGTAGCAGAATTAGGGTCAGTATTAGTACACATATTTGTATCATCAACAAACATCTTCAAACCGAGTTGGATATCAAAATTAGGGATCTGAATACCTTGTATATTACCTTTTCCATGCTTAAGGAGCCACCCAAGAGCATCACTAGCAATAACAAAGAGTAGGGGAGAAAGGGGATAACCTATCCAATGAATCTACACAGCTTGAAGGGACAAGAAAGCTGACCATTCATGGAAACCCTAGAAAAGACATTACCAAATAGGATACTCACATACTTGGTGAACTTTCTACCAGTCTAGATGTCATGAAGAGACTATAGAATGAAATCCCACTCTATTTTATCATAAGCTTTATCAAAATCCACTTTGAAGAAGTAATAGTCTTGTTTTCTTTCACTAGCATAGTCTAAGCCTTCCCAAATAGAGATGATAGTGTCCAAGGTATATATTCCGTTAATAAAGCCTTTTGGTTCAGAGAAAATGATTCTATCCATGAGGGGGTTTAGTCTCCTAGCTAGAGTGGAGGAGAAAATATTATAAACAGTGTTAAGACAGGTAATGGGTCTCCAATTGTTTATGTCCTCTTTGGATCCTTTTTTATGGATAAGCTTGATAACTCTAGTGTTGATATGGATAGGAAGAAGAGTACCCTTACTTGTAGCATCTTTCCAAATCAAGAGAAGATAAGGGGTCAAAAATTCTTTTAAATCCAAGAAAAATTCATTAGGAATCCCATCAATACTAGGAGATTTACAGGGCTTTAATTTATCGATGGTTTCTTTAATCTCACTAGTAATGAGGGGAAGGTCCTGAAGAGAGGCCATGTTAGAAGGGATAATTTTCATCCTCTTTAAGGCAATAGAAGCCCTGGCACTTTGGATATCCTTCTACCTCCTGGGAGAACTAGAGAAAACATCCGTAAAGAAGCACAAGGACTCTTGTAAGTTCTCCTCTATGTTGATAGTAGTCCCACCATCTCTCTTAGAAAGCAAAGGTATGAAGTCTTTACTTTTCTTGTTCTTCATTAAAGCATACATACACTTGACTGGTCTATCCAACTTCCCAACCCAAAACTCTCTTGAAGAAGTAAGAGACATGCTATCTTAAGGATACTTTCACATCTAAGTTTATATTGAAGATCAATCAAGTCTTTAGAAGGCTTATTGGGATCAAATTTTTTTAAAGCCTCATCAATTTTCTCTCTTCTTTGAGCTCTAATTTACCTAGAAATGTTCCTATAATAAGTGAAGATATTTTGAATATCCTTGACAACATCTTCCAAGATGTTGAAAGGGGAAGAGCCTTTGGGAGAAGTGCCGCTTAATCGAGTCCTTAATCTTGTTACAGCACTGGGAAACTTAAGCTGACTAGCATCTAAATGAGGCCAGCCATACTTGAATGAGAGCCTTTCCTAAATTTCATAATAATAAATTTATGGTGAGATGGAAGAAGGGAACAATCACTACTCACCTTAACTTCCCAAAAATTCTGAGTAAAAGAAGAATTACCATAACATTTGTCCAACCTTGCATCCAAAGCTTTCACTCCGCGCTGATTGTTAAACCAAGTGGAACTAGTGCTTAGAGAAGTGTCAATGAGATCATGATTATTACATAAAACAAACCAAGATGATTTTTCAACACCACTAATGCGGTTGCTTTTACAATCTAACATATCATTGATGTTGTTCAACCACTACAAGGAATACGGGCGTGTAGCGACGGTTAACGCGACAGAATTTCGTCGCTATAAAATTGCAACTTGCGTCGGAATTACCGTCGAGCACGGACCGTCGATTATACGAGGCAAAAAACGACGGTATTTGCGACCTGTATTGCGACGCTCCCGTACAACGTCGCTTGTTAAAGGCGTCGCTTAAGCGACGCTTTTTTGCGTCGCATAAGCGACGGTGCGCACCGTCGTATAAGCGACGCTAAGGAAATGTCGCTTATACGACGACGCATAGCATCGCTTACACGACGATCTGTTGACGGACAAAAATTTAAACGTTGGAGGCTCTGCAATCAGCATTTTCACGCATCCGATCAAAGAGCTCTCCAACGTTCGCAATTGCGCTGCGCTTACGAGCTGAAGCAAGTATATGCAGAATTGTTGTTTTGCTTAAGCTCTCTGTTATTGTCTCCCTCTGTCTTTGTTTCTCTCTTTCTACATCTTTCTCTCTTTGAATTCTCTCTTTCTCTCTCTAGATCTCTCTCTCTCTCTAGATCTCGCTCTCTCTCTCTAGATCTCTCTCTCTCTCTCTCTCTCTCTTTTCTCTCTCTTTATTGCAGGTTATTCAAGAAGCTAACCAAGCAAAAACTATGGACCACAATTGTAAGTACAATTTCTATTATTTGTAGATCATTTGAATTGTGTTATTTTCATTACATACCATACTCACACTTATTGATATGCACTCATACACTTATTCATGATGAAGATGCACACACACATGCATATACCTACATATACACATATACCTGCATATACACACACATACACATAGAGTTATACATATACACACACATACACAAGAACATGCACATATTGATACATACATATACACTTATACATGCACATGCATATACATACATATACACACACATACACATGCACATATACACATATACATGCACATACACACACATACACACACATACACATAGAGTTATACATATACATGCATATACATATACACACACATACACATGCACATGCACATACTCATACACACATATACACTTATACATGCACATGCACATACATACATATACACACACATACACATGCACATACATACATATACACACACATACATATACACTTAGGTACACACATATGAATGAATTATATAATTAAAGTATTAAAACACATGCTTAATATAAACAATAATAACAATCAATAGAACAAAACTCTTCATTACTTAATACCATACACACAATTCAAAACATAACTGAAATGAAAAAAAAAAATATATATATATATATATATATATATATATATATATATATATATCAATGTAAATACATATAATCCAATGTCATAATCAACTAAAATCCTAATCATCATCATCATGATCATCATCATCAGCAGCAATATCATGATCATCCTGATCTTCCTCATCCTCATCGTCATGATCACCCTGTGACGATCGACATCGTCCCTCCTGTGTTTGTCTCTCCACCTCATCCATATTTGTCTCCCCATAATACTCCTATATTACATATAACAAACATAAATCAATAAAATAATTAAAACATTCATAACAACAAAATAATTATATAAAATGTAAAAATACTCACAAAGGCATCAAGATGATCTTGTATATACTCGCTCAAACGCCGATATCCAAAATGTGTAGCATACTCGATCTCGTGTTTCGTAGGATATCAGCCATAATCCTTTCGCTGCAATGAAACAAATAAAAAACATTAGTTGCTTGCATTTTAACTAAAATAAAAAATATACTCACAATAACACATATACTTACAAACGTAGCTACAAAACCATTATGGCCCATTTGGGCTAAGTGCGATGTGTGGCCCGACTCCACTCTCTTCTTTGCAACAGCCTGTTTATTCAAGGAAAAAAATACATAAATTAAATTAAAAAATTACTAAAATATCTAAAAATTATAAATATAAACTATTAGTTTGTGTACCTTCTGCTGAGGAAATGACTCGTGAAGACGTAGCTGTGTACGAAAAAACTACCACGACTCAGGTGGTATGTTAGCTCGCCTCTTATTTTTTTCGACCATACAATATCTCCTGTTAATTTAATCTCAAGCAGAAAAAAAAGTCAGAATACATACACATATATACACACACATACACATACACATACACATACCCACATACACATATACATGCAAACATATACGCATGCATATATGTATATATATACACATATACATACATATAACATAAACACACATATACATATCCACATATATACGTACACACACATGCATGCATATACACTCATTCATACAAAATACATGCATTTATCCCACAATAATATCTAGTTGTGTATATGTGAATATGTGTGTATGTATAAATGTGTATATGTGAATATGTGTGTATGTGTAAATATGTATATGTAAATTTTTTATTTATGTAGATAATCAAATTATTAATATCAAATACCATTATTTGTAGATTCTGATCAATCAGATGGAACTCCACCACCGTCTCCTCATTGTGCAACGACTTTATACTGTAAGTATATGAAATATTTAATTTTAACTATATTTGATGGATACATAACTTATATTTTTTTTTATGTTTCTTATGATGTGCAGATTCTGATCAATCAGAGGGTACTCCACCACCTCCTACCCATGCAACGACTTCACATGTGTCCTCCGATAGGAATTATGATGAATTTTACTATCAAGAGCATATTATATGTTGGTGTAACTCTTGTTATGGCACGTATCAAAGACCACGATTGGAATGTATTCAACATGAGGCAGAGTATGGTACTTTTGAGCATGCACCATCACCTAGTCAACGTGATAATGCTTGGGTATGTATTTTCTATATATATTAATGTCATTATTTTATTTATAAACCATGTATAAAATCAAATTATTATTGATATACAGGAATACTTGCTCGATGATGATGATGATGATGATTTTTCTCATAATGTTAATATACCTCGTACAAGTCATGGACTTGCTGTTCATCAATTACAAGCAGAGGTTTCTAGAAATCCTCTACCTCCTGGTTTAGGGAATGAAACGGCTAGAGATTATCCATTGCCAGCTCGTGATCGTTCTTTAGTACAAACATATGATAGAAGAAGATATGGAGGATGGAATAGAGGACCACTTCCTTTAGATGGAGAGGTTTTCAACTTTTGGGGTAATCGCTATATGATTGCTCCATCCACTATTACTAATGCTGGTCGTGGTCTCTTTATTGTAGAGGATTTGTATGTGCCTCCGAACTCTGAAGTCACTCTTATGTCATTTTGTGGTCCTATATATGGATGGGGAGATCGGCATCGACTTTCACGTTATGTTCAAAGCATGAGTACTTATGGAATATGCTTGAACGCAGCATCTCTTACTAGTAGAAGGATTTTACATGCAGAAAATGAAAGATTATATATTGATGGAAGACCTTACACACATGGAAATATAGTAGGTTTAATAAATAGTAGTCGAGGGTTACATAATAGTTCAAGGACTAATTGCACATTTGAGGAGCGTGAAAATAGTCATGAATCACCATACGTGAGTAGAGATGTATCAAGATACATAGTTGTCAATGCTATTACTACATTACATGCTGGTGATGAACTATTAGTGAATTATGGATGGTGTAGACCTCCAAGAGCACCTTTTAGCTAGAGAGAATAAAAATTTTCTATCCATATTTAATAAGTTATATACTTAATTTTATATTTGAAGTTTAATTTTTATTCATTTATGGAATACTAATGAGTTTTATTTATATGTGTAGATTCCAACATATGATGTTGATGATATTCGTCCACAACATTCACAATTACCAATAAGACCTCATTTATCAGAAGCTTCCATGAGGAGGCTACACAAAACTAAGCCTGTGCAATATGCAAAGTTGAAAGATCTATATTCAAAAGATGATAAAGTACAAGATTTGTGTGACAATGATGAAGATGATGGCATGGCTGATTTTATTGAGGATTGGTATCAAAATGACAGTGAGAGCATGGATATTTCTAAAAATGAGAAATATCTTCGAGAGGAATGTCTAAAGCATGTATATGAAGGAAGTCATTTGACATGACTAAATGCGAGCTTACTTATTCTCAACCTTCAAAATTGTTTTGGATGGAGTAATGTATCTGTTTCGACACTATTAAGGTATAAATTTCAATTTTCTATCTATTTATATATATATATATATATATATATATATATATGCATAAATATATATACATATATAAATACATGTAGGTTTTTATTCTTACTTTAGATAAGGTTATAAGAACAAGAACTTGAATTGAATGGAAACTTTTTGTCCGCGCATCTTTTAAAACTATTAATGCATCTTTCCAAATATTCACAATGGTTACCTGGATGAGTCGCATGCACAGAGGTTACTCAAGAGACAACAATCTGATTATAATGGAGTAGTCCACTTTGTATCCTAAAGTTCAGATGCTCATCATTGACATGCAAGAGGTTTACTGCATACCCGAGAAATCCTGCTCTATCTTGACTAACCTCTGTGCATGCGATTCATCCAGGTCACCATTATATGAACATATGTGTGAATTGACAGGATACGATTGTTTTGCGTAAATATTTTGAAAGATGCATTAATAGTTTTAAAAGATGCGCGGACAAAAAGTATCTATTCAATTCAAGTTCTTGTTCTTACCTTATCTAAAGTAAGAATAAAAACCTGCATGTATATATGTATATATATTTATTTACCTTTTTTAATATATCTTTTTTTGATAAACTTACAGGTTATTATCTGAAAAGTTTTTACCAAGTCAAAATATTCTTCCTACCTCACATGATGAAATGAAGAAGATAATCAACAATCTTGGTATAGATTATCAATGTATACATGCATGTCCTAACGATTGTATTTTATATAGAGGTGAATATGCAGACTCTTTGACATGTCCAAAATGTCAATCTCCTCGATATAAGGGTGAAGAAGGTAAAATCCCGAAAAAGGTATTGAGACATTTTACATTGGCTCCACGGATTAGACATATGTTTCAAAGCCCCGAATTATCAAAGCTTTTGACTTGGGGACATGATCACAAAAGTACTGATGGAACAATCAGAATTCCTCATGATAGTGTTGCTTTTCAGCATATTGATTCTACATGGCCTGAATTTGCACAAAATCCACAGAATCTAAAGTTAGGAGTTGCATTAGATGGGGTTAATCCATTCTCCATGAAATCCAGTAAATGGTCAACATGGCGAGTGGTAGTCATAAACTACAATCTTCCGCCATATCTTAGCATTAAAAAGGAACATTTAATGCTTTCACTTTTAATCCCAGGCAAAAGACAAGTTAAAGATATGAATGTATATCTTGCTCCTCTCATTGACGATCTTCAAGAGTTATGGAGAGGTATTAATGTCATTGATATATCGAAAAGCATCAATGAAAGACATATTACGATTCGTGGTATTGTGGCTTGGACTATTCACGATTTTCCTGGATATGGCGTTTGTTTAGGTATTGATGTAATTTTTTTATTCAATATGCATGTAAATAAATATGATTTAATCTAATTATATTTTTATCATTTTCCATGATGCAGGAATATCTACTAAGGGTTATAAAGCTTGTCCATATTGTGGTGATTGGTTGAGATTAATCTATAGTAAGAATCTCAACAAAAATATTTATCTTCGACATCGACGATTCTTGCCTGATGATCATCCATTAAGATCTAAAAGAGAAGCGATACATTTTAATGGAAAGCTTGAAACAGGCCAGTATCCAAAACCTATGACGCCTATGGATTGGTATAAAAAATGGACACATGGACCTCTGATAGATCCAGAAGCAGAAATCTTCAGTGATGATTCAGATAATGAGTATGTGAACAGAGGTAAAGGGAAATTGGCACTCACAGAGAACATATCAATATGGTATTCTTTGGATTATTGGAAAGAGTTAAAAGTATGTCATCTTCTTGATCCTATGCATATATTCAAAAATATTGGTTATTCACTATGGCAACATCTTCTTGGACTAAAAGATACCACAACATCAAGGAATGATTTGAAAGATCAAAAATCCAAACCAAAGTTATGGCCAGTTTTTGATAGACATCGACAAGAAACGACTTATGCATCTGCTCCTTGGGTACTTACAACAAAAGAGATACAGACTATCAACAATAGAATTCAATTGATCAAGACTCCTACAGGATATGGAGCATCGTTTCAAAACATGTTTACTATGGATGATAAGAGCTTATCTGGATTAAAGACCCATGACTGGCATAACTTTTTGAAACATATTTTACCTTTGGTTATCGATGGATGCACAACGAAAGGAGTACGAGATGTGATCTATCGTCTTGGATCACTTATAAGGTAATTATGATACTTTTATATTTAATATGTATGAATATTGGATATCTTTTATTTTTTAATTAACTTCTTTACAATTGTTTTTATGATTTGTATAGGTGGATTACATCCAAAGAGATCGATAAAAATTCGATCCCACAAAAAAAACGTGAATGCAAAGAGCTACTATGTTTGATGGAAAAAGAACTTCCTACTTCATTTTTTGATATTCAAGTTCATTTACTAGTCCATCTTGTAGATGAGATAGAGATTGCTGGTGTTGTCAACACTCGATGGATGTTTTGGGTCGAGCGATTTATGGGTTCCATTCTTATTTACATTTCAAGAAAAAAATGATGTTTCTACTTTTGTAGCATATAATAGCGAATGCATGCAAGCATTCGTTAGCGAGTACGAGGAACTTCAAAGTCTCCAAAGTAAAAGGTGAAAAAACAAAAGATCTAGACGTAATCTCGATAATAATGAGATTACAGATATACCTTCTTTCACGGATTGGCTATATAGTCGTTTGCAACGTGCCAACGCAAATAATGAAGAAATCTTAGATGAGCAAAGAGAGTTAATGATAGGTTGTGAACAAAAGGTAATTTTATTAAAATATATATTTTATTTTTTTCATATATGTATGTTAGTTTCTATTTACTAATTGAATTTATTTTGCAGGCTCGAATGTTCACTAATATGTGGGCTTTTGGACAGCATATTAGAATCCAAGCCATTGATTCTTTACGTAAAACAGAGGATTCTAGTATTGTTGCTTGTTTCAAGCAACTATCATGTGCTAGCTCAAAAGACACGAACCTTATAGATAGCAAACTTGGTTACGTAGGAACTACTGTTGGTATCTACGAAATTTCATTTCGTACATTCAAACAGGTAGAAAAAAGTTTATATATTTTTTTTAGAGTTAGTTATTTTTTTAAGCACATAATAATGGGACGTTTTTGTTGTTATATATTTTGATAGGTCATTTTGAAGGTTGAGTGGTATCGAGCGGAGTATAAAGGTAGTAATTCTACAATAAGAAAGGAATTATCTGGGTTTTGGGCAATTGATTCTTCCAAGGTAATGCGATCTACTAAAGAACCATATATTCTTCCTAGGCATATTGAGCAAGCATTTTTTTATAAAAACCCAGATGCTCATCCTTGGTGGCAAGTCATTCATGTGCAACCTAGAGGTAGGTCATTGTTTGAACAGTTTATTGTTAGAGAGATTGAAGAAAGTCCTCTTGATGATTCAGCATCAGATACTGATACATCAACATCTGGAATAGAAATTAGACTCATTATACGTGATAATGATACTAATCTTTTTGATGAAGAGGATAATTCTCTACATGATGATTCTACTGATGAGGAAGAGGAATTACCAGAAATAGATATTAATCCACCAATAGATGATGTGATTCATGAGAACATAGATTTAACAATAGAAGAAATAAGTGAAATCAATAAGGATAATGAAGATGAGACTATATTGATGTCTTACCAAAATGATGGCAATAATGAAAACATATGAGCAGATTAGATAGTAACTTGAAGCTTCTGAATGGATATCAGATAATAGTTTTTTTTTATTAACTTGAATAACGATGAATCCTACTAGAGAGATGAAATCATGTTCTTCTAAGTTAGAACATGAAGATCGGGGGTATGCCTAATTATTTTATATATAGCTTTATCTTGGAGGAGTAAATTTTTATCATGTATGTATGCATATGTGTGTGTATTCATGTGTATTATATGTTATACATATATTAGTATGCATATATATGTATTTCATGTATATGTATGTGTTTGCATGTGTGTGATATATGTATACATGTGTTAAATATGCATATGTGTATATATGAATATGCATTTATGTAAAATATTCATGTATTCATGTACGTAATATATGCAAGTGTTTATAATTGTGTACATGTATATATGTATATGTGTCTATATGTAAATATGTACATGTAAATATGTACATGTAAATATGTATGCATGTATATATATGTTTATGTGTGCATGTAGGCATGTACATGTATGTGTAAATATGTACATGTAAATATGTTAGTATGTATATATATATTTATGTGTGCATTTAGGCATGTATGTGTGATGCATAATATATCTACTCCATTTTATATTTATGTATCCTATCTACATGATGTGTATATATCTTTACATATATTATGAATCATGATCCTCGTTGATTCGAGTAGCTATATATAGAGGCATAAGGTTGGGAGGAGAGACATCTCTCTAGTAGGATGTCGGAGGTGTACATATACTTCAAACATATGGCTAAAAGGTTGAATTAGAGTTTTTAAATTAGGGATTTCAAAACCCTAATATCGAGATTAGTGTTCTCTCTCTCTCTCTCATATACATACATATCGTGCATTGTCACGACGATGCGCCATAAGTGTCCGCATCTCTTTTAAACACCATTTAAGAGACCACCCTGTCCCAAACTCCGTCTCAAGTGAACTGAGTACGTACTTTTTATCCCTCTCATCATGCTCACTACAAAAATAAAAAACATAATATAAATAAAACATAAGATATATATTTCAATTTATATGTAAAACTTTTACTTACTTCCACGGTAAGTGGATAAAGCGCAGGTAAGAGTCGCATAGTGCACGCATTCTCCTCTTGAACTCCAATCCATTTCCTATGTATACAATATTCCCCTCTGGCTCTATGTCGCACTCTAGTCCTAATGTGCCTATGCATGTCCTCATAGGCAACGTCTCTGCTCTGCTATCACGTGCTGGAGGTGGTATAGGTGTCCTGAAAATAGATAGATAGAAATAAATAAAAATATGTGCTATAATATCATTAAAAAAGTTTATGAAAAAAAACATACCTATGAGCAGATAGCTCTCTTCCTGCGTGTGGATCCACAGAAGAGCCCTCGTCTGATCGCGTAAGCATCTGGATCGTATAATCCAGCTCCTCATCGGACATCTCTGCGTAGTCCCGCATTATGGCCCCTAGAGTATCTGACGGAACTCTTGCTCTCATAAGACTTTTTATGAGAGTGAGTTTCGCCTTTCTCTCTCTACTGGGATCCATAATACCTAACATATAAAACAAAATGGTTAGAAATCAATATATATACGTGTATGTGTGTGTATGCATGTGTATGTGTGTGTATGCATCATTATGTGTGTATGTGTGTAGGTATATGTGTGTGTTGTCTATGTGTATGTGTGTGTGTCTATGAGTGTGTATGTGTTTATGTATATGTATGTATCTATGTGTGTGTATGTATCTATGTGTGTATGTGTATGCATGTATGTATGCATATGTGTGTGTATGCATATGTATGTGTGTGTATGCATCATTATGTGTGTCTATGTATGCATGTGTATGTGTGTATGCATCATTACATGTGCATGTGTCTATGTGTGTATGTGTGTGTATATGTGTGTGTGTCTATGTGTATGTGTGTGTGTTTATGAGTGTGTATGTGTTTATGTGTATGTATAAATCTATATGTGTGTATGTGTGTATGTGTGTATGTGTATGCATGTATGTATGCATATGTGTGTGTATGCATATGTATGTGTGTGTATGCATTATTATGTGTGTCTATGTATGCATGTGTATGTGTGTATGCATCATTACCTGTGTATGTGTCTATGTGTATATGTGTGTGTGTATATTTGTTTTTATGTGTGTATGCATGTGTGTGTGTATGCATGTGTGTGTGTATGCATGTGTATGTGTATATGTGTATATGTGTGTGTATATATGTGTGTGTATATGTGTGTATGCATGTGTGTGTGTATATGTGTGTATATGTGTGTATATGTGTGTATGCATGTGTGTGTATGCATATGTATGTGTGTGTATGCATTATTATGTGTGTCTATGTATCCATGTGTATGTGTGTATGCATCATTACGTGTGCATGTGTCTATGTGTGTATGTGTGTGTATATGTGTGTGTGTCTATGTGTATGTGTGTGTGTCTATGAGTGTGCATGTATTTATGTGTATGTATGTATCTATGTGTGTGTATGTGTATGCATGTATGTATGCATATGTGTGTGTATGCATATGTATGTGTGTGTATGCATAATTATGTGTGTATGTGTCTATGTGTGTATGTGTGTATGTGTGTATGTGTGTGTGTATACATTATGACAGTGTATGTAAGCATGTGCATTATGTATGCATATAAATATGTATGTATGCATATGCATATGCATATGCATTATGTATGCATATGCATATGCATATGCATTATGTATGCATATGCATATGCATTATGTATGCATATACATATGCATTATGTATGCATATGCATATGCATGTGTATGCATATGCATGTAAGTATGTATGTATGCATATGTGTGTGTGTATGCATATGCATGTAAGTATGTATGTATGCATATGCATATGCAATATGTATGCATGTATGTATATGTGTGTGAATGTGTGTGTGAATATGTGTGTACATGTGTCTGTATGTGTGTATGCATGTGTATGTGTGTGTGTCTATGTGTATGTGTGTGTATCTATGAGTATGTATGTGTTCATGTGTGTGTATGTTGTGTGTATGTATCTGTGTGTGTGTATGTATCTATGCATGTGCATTATGTATGCATGTAAGTATGTATGTACATTATATGCATATGCATATGCATTATGTATGCAAATGTATGCATGTATGTGTTTATGTGTGTATGTCTCTCTATGTGTCTGTATGTGTATGTGTGTGTATATGTGTCTGTATGTGTGTATGCATGTGTATGTGTGTGTATGCATGTGTATGTGTGTATGTGTCTATGTGTGCATGTGTGTGTATATACTATATGTGTGTGTGTCTATGTGTATGTGTGTGTACCTATGAGTGTGTATGTGTTTATGTGTGTATGTGTCTATGTGTGTGTATGTGTTTATGTGTGTATGTGTATGCATGTATGTGTATGTGTGTGTATGTCTCTCTATGTGTGTGTGTATGCATATGTGTGTGTGTATATGTGTGTCTATGTGTGTATGCATGTGTATGTGTGTGGATGCATCATTATGTGTGTATGTGTCTGTGTATGTATATGTGTGTGTATGTGTGTACGCGTCTATGTGTGTGTATGTGTGTGCGCGTGTATGTGTATGTGTGTGTGACCTAACATATAAAACAAAATGGTTAGAAATCAATATATATACGTGTATGTGTGTGTATGCATGTGTATGTGTGTGTATGCATGTGTATGTGTGTGTATGCATCATTATGTGTGTATGTGTGTAGGTATATGTGTGTGTTGTCTATGTGTATGTGTGTGTGTCTATCAGTGTGTATGTGTTTATGTATATGTATGTATCTATGTGTGTGTATGTATCTATGTGTGTATGTGTATGCATGTATGTATGCATATGTGTGTGTATGCATCATTATGTGTGTCTATGTATGCATGTGTATGTGTGTATGCATCATTACATGTGCATGTGTATATGTGTGTGTGTCTATGTGTATGTGTGTGTGTGTTTATGAGTGTGTATGTGTTTATGTGTATGTATGTATCTATGTGTGTGTATGTGTCTATGTGTGTATGTGTATGCATGTATGTATGCATATGTGTGTGTATGCATATGTATGTGTGTGTATGCATTATTATGTGTGTCTATGTATGCATGTGTATGTGTGTATGCATCATTACGTGTGTATGTGTCTATGTGTGTATGTGTGTGTGTATATGTGTTTGTATGTGTGTATGCATGTGTGTGTATGCATGTGTATGTGTATATGTGTATATGTGTGTGTATATATATGTGTGTATATGTGTGTATGCATGTGTGTGTGTATATGTGTGTATATGTGTGTATGCATATGTATGTGTGTGTATGCATTATTATTATGTGTGTCTATGTATGCATGTGTATGTGTGTATGCATCATTACGTGTGCATGTGTGTATGTGTGTATGTGTGTGTATATGTGTGTGTGTCTATGTGTATGTGTGTGTGTCTATGAGTGTGTATGTCTTTATGTCTATGTATGTATCTATGTGTGTGTATGTGTATGCATGTATGTATGCATATGTGTGTGTATGCATATGTATGTGTGTGTATGCATAATTATGTGTGTATGTGTCTATGTGTGTATGTGTCTATGTGTGTATGTGTGTGTGTATACATTATGACAGTGTATGTAAGCATGTGCATTATGTATGCATATAAGTATGTATGTATGCATATGCATATGCATTATGTATGCATATGCATGATGTATGCATATGCATATGCATTATGTATGCATATGCATTATGTATGCATATGCATTATGTATGCATATGCATATGCATTATGTATGCATATGCATATGCATTATGTATGCATATGTATATGCATGTGTATGCATATGCATGTAAGTATGTATGTATGTATGCATATGTGTGTGTATATGCATATGCATGTAAGTATGTATGTATGCATATGCATATGCAATATGTATGCATGTATGTAGATGTGTGTGAATGTGTGTGTACATGTGTGTGTATGTGTGTATGCATGTGTATGTGTGTGTATGCATCATTATGTGTGTATGTGTGTGTATGTGTGTGTGTCTATGTGTATGTGTGTGTATCTATGAGTATGTATGTGTTCATGTGTGTGTATGTGTCTATGTGTGTATGTATCTGTGTGTGTGTATGTATCTATGCATGTGCATTATGTATGCATGTAAGTATGTATGTACATTATATGCATATGCATATGCATTATGTATGCAAATGTATGCATGTATGTGTTTATGTGTGTATGTCTCTCTATGTGTGTGTATGCATATGTGTGTGTATGTGTATGTGTGTGTATATGTGTCTATATGTGTGTATGCATGTGTATGTGTGTGTATGCATGTGTATGTGTGTATGTGTCTATGTGTGCATGTGTGTGTATATACTATATGTGTGTGTGTCTATGTGTATGTGTGTGTACCTATGAGTGTGTATGTGTTTATGTGTGTATGTGTCTATGTGTGTGTATGTGTGTATGTGTATGCATGTATGTGTATGTGTGTGTATGTCTCTCTATGTGTGTGTGTATGCATATGTGTGTGTGTATATGTGTGTCTATGTGTGTATGCATGTGTATGTGTGTGGATGCATCATTATGTGTGTATGTGTCTGTGTATGTATATGTGTGTGTATGTGTGTGCGCATCTATGTGTGTGTATGTGTGTGCGTGTGTATGTGTATGTGTGTGTGTCTATGAGTGTGTATGTTTGGATGTGTGTGTGTATGAATGTGTGTCTATGAGTGTGTATGTTTGGATGTGTAAGTGTATATGTGTGTCTATGTGTGTATGCATGTGTATGTGTGTGAATGCATCATTATGTGTGTGCATGTATATGTGTGTGCATGTGTATATGTGTGTGCATGTGTATGCATTATGTGTGCATGTGTGTATGTGTATGCATTATGCATTGTGTATGTGTGTCTATGTGTGTGTATTTGTGTGTATGTGTGTGTGTGTCTATGCGTATGTGTGTGTGTGTCTATGCGTGTATATGTGTCTGTACATATGTATGTGTGTGCATGTGTATGTGTGTGTGCATGTATATGTGTGTGCATGTGTATATGTGTGTGCATGTGTATGCATTATGTGTGCATGTGTGTATGTGTATGCATTATGCATGTGTATGTGTGTGTGCATGTATATGTGTGTGCATGTGTATATGTGTATATGTGTGTGCATGTGTATGCATTATGTGTGTGTGAGTCTATGCATATGTGTGTGTGTGTGTCAATGCGTGTATATGTGTGTGTGTGTGTCAATGCGTGTATATGTGTGTGTACATATGTATGTGTGTGTGTGCATGTATATGTGTGTGCATGTGTATGCATTATGTGTGCATGTGTGTGTGTGTATGCATTATGCATTGTGTATGTGTGTCTATGTGTGTGTATTTGTGTGTATGTGTGTGTGTGTCTATGCGTATGTGTGTGTGTGTCTATGCGTGTATATGTGTGTGTACATATGTATGTGTGTGTGCATGTGTATGTGTGTGTGCATGTATATGTGTGTGCATGTGTATATGTGTGTGCATGTGTATGCATTATGTGTGCATGTGTGTATGTGTATGCATTATGCATGTGTATGTGTGTGTGCATGTATATGTGTGTGCATGTGTATATGTGTGTGCATGTGTATGCATTATGTGAGTGTGTGTCTATGCGCATGTGTGTGTGTGTCTATGCGTGTATATGTGTGTGTACATATGTATGTGTGTGTGCATGTATATGTGTGTGCATATGTATATGTGTGTGCATGTGTATGCATTATGTGTGCATGTGTGTATGTGTATGCATTATGCATTGTGTATGTGTGTCTATGTGTGTGCATTTGTGTGTATGTGTGTGTGTGTCTATGCGTATGTGTGTGTCTGTCTATGCGTGTATATGTGTGTGTACATATGTGTGTGTGTGTGCGCATACCTGTCAACAGTCTCGCTTCTCTCTCTCCCTCTCGCGTGCGCTCTTTCTCTCTCTCTCTCTCTCTCTCGGTCTTTGTGTTTTTCCTCGCATTCAAGGCCCGGCACAAATGTGCCGGGAGAATTGAATTTTTTTTTTTTTACATTCCAGAGCGTCGCATATGCGACGCTCTGTAGTTTGCCAATGTCGTTAAGTGCGTCGCTAACCAGCGATGCTACTAGCGACGCTTCTGGTGTAGCTTCGCTTATGCGACGCTATCGTCGCTTATGCGACGCTATCGTCGCTTATGCGATGAGGCTCGGCCAAAAAAGAAAATCCGAAATTTTTACCGTCGCATAAGCGACAGTTTTCATTTTTTTCCCGATTCGGGGGCGTCGCTACGCCCCCCTTTTTCTTGTAGTGAACATATTAAAATCTCCTAAAATGCATATAGGGCCATTCGAGCCATTGACATCATCTCAACACTCCTTTCTCAGGCAACTAGAATTAGAAGCGTAAAGATAGACTATAGAAAAATTGAAAGGACTATCTAATTGAATAATTGAATAGGAATCCATTGGTGGTTCTTGCTCTTAGCAACGTATTTAACATAGTGCAAAAAATAAGCTTTAATACCAATCACACCACCTTTTTTACCTTGACTGTGGTTAGTAAAGAACCATTCGTGATGCGATGAGACCATCTTAAGATGAGCAAAGAGTTTAGCACCACCAATTTTCACTTCTTGCAAGCACAAAGAATCAGGGTAAAAGTTTAGACTTCTTAACGAGCATTGAATACGTTTGGATCTATCAGGATGAGTCAAACCTTTAGCGTTCAAAGATATTGAACTGAAAGACTCCATGAGAAAACAAGGCAGAAAACGCATAAGACAATAGTTACTTCCTGCTTGACTTGGTGGGTTTGAGCTATGATCCGTAGGTCTTGAGGACTTCTTTCCTCTTAACTTACCTTGAAAATGAAAAACATTCTCATTAAATTTTTTGTAGGACATTTGGACATCGACTTAGCCTAAAATTTCTTGAGACATATCATCTAGTTGAACTTTATCTGCCCTATTAAGTTCTTAAGTAAAAGACACATCAGTACTTTCAATAGAACAATGATTATTAACTCTGTAGCCTTCTTTTGTATTGGCTATAACATTCCATTCATTATTGTTCACAGCTTGATCATTATTAGCTCTGTTGTGGTTAATGGAAGAAGGAATTTCTTCTTTAGAACCGTTCTTATTGGGGTGTTTTCTTCATCATGTTCATGAACATCTTCAACAAAAGAGTTATGCAACTCTTCCAAAAGGACACCAAAAGGATCATCTCACTTATCTTCTCTCTTTTTAACTTGTTTTGGGGCATTCTTCCTGCTAGAAGATTGATTAGCCTGAGAGGTCTCATGGTTCGAATCCTTCTTTAGGGACTCATCCTTTCTTCCTGAATCATCATTGACTCCATCATAAATATTAGGGTTATTCAAGTGACTATCTTCAATCAAGTGGCCTTGCTGATAGCACTTAAAACATGCATTAGGTAAGTTTGCATACATTTTTTGTTTTATAATAGAGAAGCAACCCATCATAATCTTTAATCAAGAGGTTGGTTTTAATTGGTTTAGAAACATCCACCTCAATCATCCATTGAGGATCCCACTTGGGATTAATGCTTCCCCACCATGATTTTTGACCCAAAAGTTTATCGAGGATACCACCCTGTTTATCAATCCAAGGATAGTAATCCACATGCATGTTAGGGAAATCTAACCAGATAGGGATTTTGGTCACTTTAGGTCCTCTCGGGTTGAGTGCAACATAGCATTGAAAGAAGGATATAGGTATATTTTTGATGAGCCGATGCCCCTCAAAGATGACTTTCAAAACACTTTTAGAGTCTTCAAAGAAAAACAGATAATAACTATTAGGGAGGTATTGGATTTTCTTAACAACGAGTCCTCTTGACTCCCAATTAGATTTCAACCATTGCTTATGAGCTTCTTGAGAAGGTATTGGCCCATGACAAGATCGATCACTACTCCTTCGGCTAGTTTTTGCCAAAGGTTTAATGAATTCCTATCTATAACGAGCGAGTCATCATCTTCCACTCCCTAACTATCAACGTTGATGTAGTGAGGATCATCCTTCTTTCCTTTCGGATCATCAGAAACATTAGGGTTACATTGCATATCTGAGGATTTCATGGTGATTACCATAGTTGAAAGTCCCTTCTCATGAGGCTCGCACCATGTCAACATACAATTTTGGAGACAACATTCCAGCTTGATAACCATGATCAGAAGAGGCTGCATACTCCATAGGATCTCCTCCAATTGTTTGTGAAGCCTTGGTTTCAGGACCACTCCAGGAAAAGCCATCCCACAAGGCATCGAGAAGAGACATTGCCTCCCCTCCTTTTGGAGAGGCCATGGGGAACTCTTGGAGACAAGACAAAACAAAAAACTAGTCGATATCCTCTGCACAGCATACACAGGTTGCCACGAACTCTAGCCCCCAAAGAAAAAGAGACTTTGCCTTCTTCCTCATTCTGAACCCATCAATTTTAGGCCTTGCTCCAGAACAACGAGAAGAAGCCATGCACGATGGCTGAAGGAGACATAGCATGCACGAATGAAGAATGGAAGTAATGTTGCGTCATGCTCTCATAGTTGCTCACAATGTCCGATTTGTTGAATCGTTGTAATTTGCCTTCTTTTACTTCTTGATTTATTTTGTCGCTTTGAAAGAAACCTGTAGTTCACAATTTTTAATATTATTTCTAATAATTTTTCCAAAATGCTGTCAGAGAATTATAAGAAACGGTCAAGACGGTGTTCGCAAGTCAAGCTTGCTTTGTTTGCCTTCTTTTCGAACTTTCCAAATTCCAATCACATTTTCAGAGGATTCTTTTATGGCACAAAGACTATCATGTCCACTTTTGACGAGAGCTCTTCTCATGGGAATAATAAAGTCCTTTCTTCCACTTTTGAAGTGATAATTGATTCTTCCTTAACCAAAGTGTTCCACATGATATGCCGCTAAGGAAGGTGGTTGGGCCTTTCGCCTCTTGAGGTGGTGGTGAGGGTTCGAACCCCACTGGCAACATGTAAGGGACATGTATAACTTGGAAAGATGAAGCATGTGGCTGATGTGCAACCGTTGTCCAACCTCACGGTAAATGTGACTGCAGTTTAACCCAACCATGTAAACCCCTGTTCTTGTGGGATAAGAGGGTCCCATGGATACTATGCCCTTCATTGTACAGTTGCAATTTCGAAGTTAAAGCTTGGGGGAGTATGCCTCGGCCAAACCTCTTTAAAAAAAAAAAGCTTTGGATATTTTCCTTCTACAAGCGAGAAAACGGGAAGTTGGAGCGGTAGAAGGAAAATATATATTCTACGGTTGTACATTCCGTTCTCGAATACTACGAACCTACAGTCTTTCCACGGTCATTCAAAGGACGCATCGTCTACTCTTTTTTTTTTTTTTTTTTTTTTTTTTTTTTTTTTTTTAAATGGAGGTTCGGCCGAGGCCTACTCCCCCGGGCTTTAACTTTGAAATTACAACTGTACAAGAAAGGGCATAGTACCCATGGGACCCCCCTTATCCCCTTATCGTCTACTCTGTTAATACTTCGAAGTTCGCATCATCAACGTTGCTATGAATCATGGCGTAGACTTATACTCTAGAGTCTAGAACCGGATGCTTTGGCCCCACGACACGTGCGTGTTGGTCATCGAATCATGATTCATCCATGGTTTATTGACTCTCTCTCTCTGTAATATGTATGTTTGTCCGTCTGTCTTTATCTACCTCTCCCTTTTGCACGTGTGTCCAAGATCTATTCTGTCCTCTTCTAAGAATCTTTTCTCTATGGGACCAAGACTAGGGCTACAGCCTACAACCCAATTTCCTTTTTCTTTTTTTTTTTTTTTTGAGCACAACAGAAATGAAGATTAAATTAATGAAAGTTGTTACATTTTATGGAGGGACGCAAGCAGTGTTGTATTTTGACGGTCTAACATGCCCTTCAAATTTGAAGGTTCTCTACACATGATACTTGTATTTAATTTTTTTAATGTAATTTTTGAAGGTCGAATAAAATTTATGACTCTATTTAACAGTCCAGAATAGCCAAAACGGGCAATACGGCCGTCAAAGCTCAAGACACTCTTTATACTTGGCCAACATGAGTACGGATATACTTGACACGAAAGAGTACAAGGTTAAGAGTAAATCACTCCAGTTAATGAGGTTGATGCTTACACAATTCTAAATGTACAGAGGAACTACCATCTAGCACTTCTCTAATCGCCATCAAGCTTTGTTGATCATCCGGCACTTCTCTAGTGGCCATCAAGCTTTGTTTACCAGTTTTGACCAAGGTTTTGTTAAAGGTGGAATTCTTTTTCTCACTTTGAGTTTTGACCAAGGTTTTCTTAAAGGTGGAATTCTTTTTCTCACTTTTGAAGTAGGACTGATTTCTGATTTCCGCTAAGCCAAAATTTTATATTGCAAAAATTTTATGTAATATACAAATTGAGAATGCCAAATTTATAAAACACAAGAGAAACACAAGTTTTTTTTTTCTTCGATGAAAATAGCCCTTTACAGATATCCACAAGGAGACACATGTGTATGATAAATAATTCTGGAGCATGTTGGTTCCTTACTGTAACAGGGAAAACATTCTTTCATTAGGAAACCAAGAGATCACTTTAGGAGCTTGCATTAAGATGGATACACTCCTCTGGCAGTTATGGAGATCTATTATTCTGTGGAACATATGAATTGGCAGGAACAAATAGATCTTCAACAAAGAAAGCAAAGACTTTATGTATTCTTGCAAAGCTGGTCTTAAAGGTATTGGATTAAGAAGCATTCAGGCTATTAGAGATGCCTTGCCTGAGGATACCCAACTCTCTCTAGTCTTCAACAAACACACCCTAACAAGTGGAGAGAGTGCTTATTGTCCTTGTACTCTCCTGAGAGATTTGTTCTTGTATATTCATTGGGATAAGTGGTAATTTTCATCCTCCCAATAGATTGTAGAAGACCACTGCTGTTGTAATGTTCCATGACCTTGAGATTCATCCTTGTAACCTTTGCAGGCAGATGTGTGCAGTGTGCGTGTGCCCAGGTCTCTATGTTTTCATTACTGTGAGATCTTCACCTTCCACCATGATGTGAGGGCACGCTGCCAGACACTTCCTGTCTGTGTGTGTTTTAGTAAGGCAGCTATGGAGATAGAGAAAGACTGCAATTTGCGACTTGAAAGTTTCATGGCGATGATGATAGAAGAGAGATTCTGAAGAGTGCGCTCGTTTCAGAAGGCAGACCCAGTTCGTGGGCTCTAAACGTCCTCTCATCGTTGACGTCAGAGAGCGAGCTCGACAAAGAAGACGTGTTGACGCGGAATAGAAAGGCAAAGGCAGCAGTCAGAAGAGATCTTCTTAGTACGCGTTTTCAGCCGTTCCTCTCCACAGCTCAAAGAGCCTCTCTGAATATTAAATGAATAGCGTTTTCGCTGAAGAGGTAACAGATCCACGCACGCGTTTTACACACAATAACAACAAATAAGGCAAGCAGAAAAACGCGTTGAGCCCACCATGTCCTCGCATCCTCCTTCGAGTGTCGTTACTGTCGTACTCAATCCGAGTTTGACATATGTTTCCTGCAGTTATATATTCATGATTGTCAATCATCCGCCCAAGTCAGCTTCTCCATCGGAACTGTAAGTCAGAGAATTTCAGTGGCAGTCTCGAATGGTGTATGTTTTTATGTATGTATGTAGTCATGTTTATATATATATGTATATATATATATATATATATATATATATATATATATATATATATATATATATATATATATGTGTGTGTGTGTATGTATGTGTCTATGAATCTTTATATACGTATATGTATGTATGCTTGCTTAATGCGATCATACACAGACCTATATGGTGCAAATGGGTTCCACAAAAAGGAGCTATGATTACTTTTGGTACTTTTCCTCATACATTAAACTTTATGAGGCAAGAATGTATTGTCATAATGATGATTTTTGAGACTATTTGAATTTTAATAAAAATAAAAGACTAACAGAAAAATAAAACTGAAAATAAAAAACATATAGAGAACGACACCACATGATTCTTTTACCAATTTTATTGATTGTTAATCAGAAACACAATGGTTATTCCGTTAATCTAGTTTCTTATTGTAAAGATTCAATACAAATGTATTGAATTGCGGGGGATGCACATGAGTCTATTTTCATAGGGTAGAAAATGCACATGTTTTGGGATGGCTAGATATCATTTTTTGGGTCACCCGAAAAATGTATAAAGAGCACATGGATGTTGGATGCTCAGATTTTGGGTGCTTAGAGATGGAATTTAGGTCACGTGAAAGTTTAAGTGGTCAGATTTTGATGGCCAGAGAGATAAACATTGGATCATCGGATTTAACCGTACATAAAGGTTCAATGGAGAGATTCTCGGTGATCCAAGACTTAAAGAATAATTAAAATCATATATATAGATGATTAAGATCATATATATAGATGATGAAGATCATATATAAATCTACAATGTTTATCATAAACCACTGTGCATTGTGTTGATTTCTCTTCATGTTTTCACCTTGATGATCGTAAGTATCTACATCAATGAAAAAAATATATATTAAGTTTAATAAAAACGATGATAAAATTATTAAAATATATAGACATCTAACTCCTACTTTGTTAGATATGGAAAGCCCCATGTGTATTATGCTCACCTTTCATTGAATTTTCAATTAATGCAAACTTATAGGGAAGATGAGATTTCAAAAACACATGAGCCAACTTGAACAACACACACTTACATTTGCATGAGAAGATTTGAGTTTTCCTATCCATCTTTCTCTCAAGCGTCACACACTATCAACCAACTTCCAAGTCTTTCTAACTTCTTTGAGTCCAATTGCGAATGAATCAACAAGTCCCTAATTGCAGGACACGAGAAAATGAACCAAATGAGAGGTTGGCCGTGCTCTTTCTTCCAAGCGTTACACCTTTGATTCTCCTTGATGCTAAACTTTCAAACATAATGTTTCCTCGATTCTCTTCGATGCTACAACTTGAAAAATATTGTTTCATTAGTCATAGATTGAAGGCTTCTCTATGGCCACCTCGTTTTGTGTTTTTTCTACACCTCCCGTGTTCAATTTAAACCCCAGCTATGCGAAAACATACAAAACTGTTACTAGTCTTGTACTTAAAGACCATAATTTCTCAAAAAGAACAACAAACTCAACCTATTCCTCCTGCATGTGTGGGCGTCTGTAGGAGTATCCATATATTTAGATGATGCTTAACTAGATTTGTAGATAAACTTATCATTTTGTTAGAACTATCAATCTTTTAACAAAAAAGACACTTCGGAAAATCGCTCAGCTTGAATTATCAACAAGATGGTGTAAGAAAAGAATCACACAAGGGAGAAGAGTGTAGTACAAGAGTGGAAGATAGTTATAGCAACAGTCTTAAAGTTCATTACGAAGGTGATGGTATTCTTCACTCATATGCTCCCACAGTGAAGGTCCTATAGTGATATAGGGAACACTACAACAGGAGGGGATTTACAAGGTACAAATATGTTGAATCCAGTTAATGATAAGACTTGAGCAAATATCCCATATCATTATACCACTCATAGATGTAACCACTCATGAAAAACTATTAGCTTTAACTTGTTTTACATATTCATGCATTAAATTTTCTTTTCATAGACAGCCAAATCTACTTAAGTCATCTAATAGCTATAAATTATCCATAAGTATCAAGGCTTCAAGAGTTTAAGAGCTCAAGAATTCATTAATCATTCTTCATTTTTCAAGAGTTCTTCTGTTTATGAATACTTATCAAATATTTCTTTGAGTTTCAATTGCTCAAGACAACTAGTTGAATTTATATTAGCACATTTGAGGAATCTAAAATTAGTTCAGACCTTCAAATCCAAAGGATTTTGATGGAAAACATATAGATTGAAAATATAACTTAAAAATAATATTGTCTTTGACTATATTTACATAAAAATTATAATTATTTATATAGTCAAACCGGAAATCTTCATGTCCCAAAGTTTAAATTTAGAATTTATTTTGTGAAAGCTGGGTGTATAAAGGAAGCGTAGAAGAATCGTTTTAGTCAAAAGGAATGTTTGAATTGAAAATATTTAAATTTAAAATTTGAAACAAAGATATTTATTAAGAAACAATTATGTAAATTTATTTCATATCCACACAGATACATACATTCATATCCACACAGCTACATACATTCATGCCACATTGAGCCTCTCGTATTCATTGACTCTCATTCTGTCTCTTTATCTCTCCCTTTTGTCTTTTTGATACATGATTGCTCCTTTCACAAACAACGTCACACTGTGATATTATTCATTAAAATATAACAACAAAGAAGGGGGCTGATATGTGTATTTGTCCTTGATATAATAATACAGTGTATTTGTTCCTGATATGAATCCCTTCCCTACTAAAATATGATTCATTAAAAAGTGTATTTGTTCCTAATATAACAACAAAGAAGGAGGCTGGACAAGAATGATGGCCATAAAGAACAGATTATACCGATCCCAAATAGTTAGGCACACTGCAAGGCTTCCTTCTTGTGGCGAAAAAAAAAAACATATGCACACATAGTTTCAGAGAGATGTTCTCTCCATTGCTTTGGTGAAAGATGATGATATGAGCATTGAAAGAAAACCGTTTGATCTTTCTTGAGAGTATACCTCCAAAATGAAAGTAATGAAATGATTATATTACATCCATTTGTTGTCTCTATCCTTCCAAGTAGTACTTGGTTGAGAAGGGTATGTCATGTGTGAATTATTGTGATATATATAGTATCAGAGAATATTGCTTCCTTATGTAGCTATGAAGATATGTTCAAACTATTAGTCAACTTTCTAAGTTCTTCTTGAGCAACACGAGAATCTATAGAGGAAAAATCTATGGTGAAAACATGTTCTTTACTCGTGAGAACATGGGAGAGTTTGCATAAGAAAGTGTTTCAATCACTGAAGATTGAAAGTTGTAAACCTCTGAGTGTCAAGAGGGGGTGTAATTACAAAAAACCCCACATGTTTTTGAAGAGGTCTGTTTCTAAAAAGAATTTCCAATATATTTTCGTGATTGTTTTCTTTAACGCCTCCCAAATTGGATTTTGTGAGAAAAGCAAGAGCTTTCCCAATTCATTTTTCTTGAAATGCTCTATCATAACCTATATAAACATATGAGTCACATTCAGGAGACATTGGACAATCATGATTTTGAGAAAATTCTTTGCTTCCCTAATCTACTTTCCGAGTAATGTATGCGCAAGAACATGTTATTATCTTCAAATTTATGCTAGGCATAATATTGTAATTTAGAAACTACATGATCTTAAGTTTGAGTATATATTCATTTATTATTCATCTCTCCCCATTTATAAGTTTAACTTCAAATATACAATTGAACCACTTCCCTTGATTTGTTTAAAACTTTAAGACTACTCTTTTCTTCGAGCAAGGTAACATAAAATTCAATGCCAATGGATGATCAAGGCGGGTACTATAATGAATCCTGAAATATAGTAAGAGAATTATAAATAAGCATGATTCAAATCCAAATCATGCAAAATTCCAAGTACAGAAAATAAATAGGCAATATAGAACTTCTTTATGTATTTTAATAAAAGGAGAGCGATTAGGCTCATCAAGAAATCTTGGATAGGCCTAATCACTTGAATCAACCATGTTTGAAAATCAGTACAAATAAGTTATCATTTATCAGAAACAAGGCCTCTGGCTATCGAAATCACAATAATAGACAATCGGTCTTAGCCTTTTGGCATGTTTTGGACATAAGGATAGTATCAAATTCTCCAAATCCTAAACCTATATATATATATATATATATATATATATATATATATATATATATATATATATATATATATATATATATATATATATATATATATATATATATATATATATATATATACACATATATACATACATACATACATACATAAACACACACATGCACACACACACATACATACATATATATATATATATATATATATATATATATATATATATATATATATATATATATATATATATATATATATACACACACACACATATAAGCCTATATATGTTTGTTTAGATTTATTGAGTGTATGTGTATGTGTGTGTCTTGATATGCATGTATGTTTATGTGTATGTTTAATTGTTTTGTGTATCTGTTCTTGCATGTGTGACCTTTTATGCATATGTCAATATGGTTATGTATTGTGTGCATGTATGTGTGTATGGATGAATCTATCTATGTGTGTTTGTGTATTCATGTGTGTGTATATGTGATGTGTGTTTACATGCCTGTGTGCTTATGCATGCATATATATATATATATATATATATATATATATATATATATATATATATATATATATATATATATATATATATATATATATATATATATATATATATATATATATATATATGTATGTATGTATGTATGTATGTGTGTGTGTGTGTGTGTGTGTTGTCTGTGTGTGTGAAGAGAGAGAGGTAAGACACACACACACACATTCAAGTTTTTTTTGTTTATTAGTGACTATAAATTTAATTTCGTTTTCACTTGCATAACCTGTCGAGTGGATATTAAAACTCTTCATATCTTACTTTTTAGGTTCAAGGTAAGAGTCTAAAACATATATTGTGAAACCTTGAGGAGAACTAAACCTCATTTTGAATATGGAGAAGTTCTTGCATACAAATTTCTCCCCTCCATCGATTTGCTTCAGGGCAATGGCAAAATTTTTAAGGAATAGTAAAGCATTATATATCTCACTAATAACCTAGTGATTATGTTAGTTACCATAATGCCTTTGCTAGATAGGATATTGACTGTGTTAATTACAAAAATACTTGTGCTAATTAGCATACTAGTTGAGCTAATTACCATTTAGCTTATGTTAGCTAAGGTACATATTATGCTAGCTAGCATACTTATCGTGTTCATTAGCATAGGGCATGTGTAAACTAGCATAATTATGGTAGTTTGCATATTGGGTATGCTAATAAGCATAATAACTACAATAGCTAGCATAGCATATTTTTGTGCTAATAAGCATAATGACTATGGTAGCTAGCATACTCATTGTGCTAGTTAACATAGTGTCTTTGTTAGATAAAATCGAGATTGTGCTAGTTACCATGGTACGTATGCTAATTGGCATGGAGCTTATGTTACCTAGCATATTGATTGTGTGGTTTAGCATACTCTTTGTGCTCATTGTGTAAGCTAAATATAGATTATGTTATGTAGCATAAGTGTAGTGCTAATTAACATAGAGCCTAGCTAGAATAGTTATTGTGCTAGTTAACATAGTGACTTTCCTAATAAGCATAATGACTCTGCTAGCTAGTACATCTGTTGTGATAATTATCCTAGATCCTCTACTAAATAGAATATTGATTGTAGCGTATTTTAGTGCTAGACATATTGACTAACATAATTAGTGGATTGAATATTCTAGCATAGTTAGTGGCATGAGCTCTAAATATTATCAATGACTCTTGTTGTTGCACTTGTTTTTGTCATTTCTATTTGGAGGTTTTCAGCCCATTGTGTTTGTTCTACAATGTTAGCATTGGTCAAAGTCCCCACTATTAAGCATATGAATCTTTGCAAGTGGAGGACTGCAAGGGTTTTGTTGGCTAAGAGGATTTCTGCTTAAAGAAGGGGAAATGCATGGGAAAGGTGTTAAAGAACTAGAGGGATGGCCAATGTTATGGCAAAACTAAAGAGATTATATGAAAGCATCACTTCTATCCACCAATCTCGCGATGTGAATCAACTTGGATATAATCATACCTCTAAACAAAAGGCACTTGCCGAAGATAAAAGGGCACCTATTCTTGACCTGAATGGGTTGCTTTTGAAAGTAATTTCACCTTGGCATGGGAAAGGCTTATCCAATATGCACACGATTTTTGAGGCTATGATAATTAAAGGCATTCTATTTACAAAGAAAATGAGTTACATTGCAAGGATTTTCTCTCAAAATCATTGCACAAGATATGACTGTTTGGTGAGGAATAGATATGATGCTTTTAATGAAAACAACACTTCAAATCTTAATCATTGCAAATATAAGGTGTAAATCAACCGACAAGGCACTTGTCTCATGATACTAGATTTCTACAACCAAACTTAGGAAGAAGGGAAGATATTTCGTATGCAAAGCTTTATCAATTCACTTTCTCTTTGGCTAAAATTAGAGCGTCACAAAGAGCATATGAAACCCTCTAGCTTCCTTTTCACTAATGATTTCCTAAACAATAAAGTTATTTTAGAGCAGAGAGAATGAGAAAGAGTTCAAGATGTTGAGGCTTTGCAAAGGGCAAGAGGCTTTTTGGAAGCATCAAATGGAGGCTGATGTAGAAGTTGAACGCCATGAGAATGAAGACATGGAGCACTCTAGCACATCCTATAATCGAGAGAGCACAAGACCCTCACCAGGGAGGCATAAGCATCCTATTGATAAAAGATGTTTATAAGCTCTAAATGGAGAGAGTCTCTTATGTACTTCTTGATAGAAGGCTACTAAAATTTTACTCTTGTAAAGTATTCTTTATTGAATTCTTATTTGAAGTCTCTTCACGTGTATTAAAGAGGAATATGTCAAGCCAAAGCAAAATATCTGCATGTCAGGCACCACTTCTTGTTGAGGTTGATCCGGTGGTCGAGGTTGATCTGGTGGGACATGAAATTCATGGGTATCTGGCACCCCCTTATAGAGATTAAGAAGTGTGTCCTCTTATGGCAAATTCTTCATCGAGGAATTTGGACCAACCATAAGGCTAGCAAACTTTGTGGGATCCCTCCTTGGTGCAAACGCTGCCACCGGGCTATCGAAGATGTCCCACACATCTTCCTTACTTGCCCCAACTCCTACAGAATCTGGCAGACGGTTGGAATGAAAATCAGACTTCAAAAACAGCTTAGTTGGAAACTAGTCCTTTTGGGAGAAGCGATCGGCTGCTCTGCGACACTCTGGAACGCCATCAGAGGGGAAGTCCTGTGGAAAATATGGCGGGAGAGGTGTGCTCTCAACTTCGGCGATCCCCCCAGGGAGTGGTCGATTGAGAAATCACTATTCCTCCTTGGCAAAAGGATTGTTAATAGTAAGAAATCCCCCCCCTTCAGGCACCATCAAGTCCTCCTTTTGATCAACAACAAGCTCAAACCCAAGTGGGCCCCGCATGAGGGCGATGAGAGGGTGATTAACCTTCTCTGTAATGCAACCTAGGATTTATTCAAGCTTCCCCTGCTTTGTGGGATTTGGGGGGTCCCGTGGGCACTAGTCCCCTTCTATTGTACCTTTGTTTCTTTATTTAATTCAAGTCCGGGAGAGTAGGCTATTGCCGAACTTCCTTTATATTAAAAATATCTGCATGTAATCCTAGACAAAAGGATATTTTTTGTTAGACCTATGAGATAAGAAGGTTGTGAAAGATTTGGAATCCCCTATCACATGGTTGAACTCTAGAATTTCTGTATATAAAAAAACTGAAGCAATCTTCCATGTCAACATGGACAATGCTTTTAAAAGGTTTAGATAACTATTTGATACCTTCCTAAAATAGGCAAGAGTGGCATTTTCTTTTTCAAGTCAAGCATGCATTTCCTACATTCAACAATTCTTCTGTTTTTAAACATTCCATACTTAGAGCTACTTCTCTAATGAGCAAAAAGATTATGATTCCAGTTTCTCCTGTATGTGTGCCCCAATGTAGAGAGCCGAAATCTTTGAGACATTTAGTACATCGTAATACATCATTTCAATATCATCATAACCTTAAAGAAAAGACTTGAAATGATGAAGAACAATACTTTGCACGCGCTTATATTTTAGGGCCAAGATAAAAATGCATATGACAACTAAAATTTTTATATTAGAAAATTTGATGTCCCCACAAAATACACACACATATAGAACACATAGACGCACACAATATCCACATATATATAGAGTCTGTGTGTGTGTATGTCTCTGTGATGAGTATGTAAACTTTTAGATAAATATTACCAATCCGAGTCTCTCATTTGACCTAAAATTTTAAAACCACTTGATTTTTTACAAGAAAATTTCCCCTTGACAATCAAAATCCCCTTCACATTTAATCGTTACTCAGATTTGATAATTAACCTGATCCGATTTCATTGAGAAGAATGATTTTTTGAATCAGTAAACTAGAAGATAATTACAAATCTAAGATAATATTATTGATAATAGAATGATAAAAAAAATGGGGAAATTTTTTTGGTCTTTATTTCTATCATTTACCTTTTAAATCACTTTGAAAAGCATAGAAGGAACCTATGCGTGGTGAGGTCTTAGACTCTTTCTCACTGTGTCACCAACTTGGAGATCATGTGGTATGAACATGATTGTCCTGTTTCCAAACTATAACACTCTTTCGAGACATTATAATGATTGGAAATCTTACACTTCTATGATAATCTAGGAAGAATGGTTCCCTTCTCAAAAATTATGACCTTATGTTGGGCAAACCTCTAAAGGGAATTCTTTAGTAGCTTCATCCTTCTTGATTGGTCTTAGCTATTCTTCTTTCCCTCAAGGCATCTTTGGACAAGGAGCCAAAATGTAACATAGATTTGTTTTAAGTGAGCAGAAAATTCTATATGGGATGATTTATGATTTTGAAAGGCCTTATCCATATGATCTTAAGGATTTCTTAACTCCTATAGAAAAGAATCTTTTAAGGGATAAGAAGAAAGACTAACAACATTACCAAGCATACACAAAATTTGGTGTCTGCTTGTTCAATTATGACAATGAAGAAGATGAGGCCTATGATTACAAGAAGAGTATGCAAAGGATAGAGAAACTAAGAAACATGGTGTATCATTGCAATATATATCTGAAGTAAGGAGCTCATGAAGAATCTTAAAGAGACAATCAATGCCTAAAGCTCAACACCATGTGGAAATAAATGCCATAACATTACATGGTCTTCATCCAGTTTGCCTTCTCTTTCAAAAAAGTCTAGTGCTTTTGTCTTCTCTTTCTAAAATCTCTAGTGCTAGCTACCTTGACCGACATTTCTTTAAGTTTTAACTCTTTGGCTACTTACATACTTTGTTCATGCTACATGAGTGCATATGAACTTTTTTGATATTCAAATTAAAGTTTTGGTCTTAAATCTACTATAGATCAATATTCCAATCGGGATTTTTTCACATACTTCTCCTTTGTAAGTTTTGAATACCTTCATGATTTCAACTTTCTCTTTTTGGAATATCTCTAGTGTTTGGGATGATTACTATTTGTAAATTGCACAAGAAAAATTAAACCTTTAGATTCCCTAATTTATTTGAATCACAAGCACATACTTTCTATTATTCTCTTATTCATATAAATTATGGAACATGATAACATAATACTATGCTTCATTTAGAAACAAGAGTTTTCCAAAAATTGGAAGCATAATGGAAGAAATGGTGACTTGAATCTTTTTGAAAATTCCATCAGAGATGTGTGGAAAACTGCCAAACTTCTCAAATATTCTCTCTGTCTCAATAGTGTTCACTCTGTCAGATCTCTATTCATGTGCATATTTTAGGCATTGATCCACAGGGATAATGATATTGGTCAATAGGGATCATTCTATGTGCCATGTGTAACTCTCCTCCCAAGACATTCTATGTGTGTGAGGGATGAGGGCCAGCCATAGCCAAGGTCCCAAGCTCGGGGTATATCCTAAGGTATTCGATAGTAATGGGAATCAGTATTGGATGATGTACACATGGCGATACTAGAACATTCTAGATCTTTGCTATTTTTAGAACAAGAGGGTATATATGGATGGGAGGAGATTTACACACACATGATTCAAGTTTTTCTCACACATACTGTGCCAGAAGAAATATTCACATTGCATAGTATGTTTGAATAAGAGAGATACATCATGAGAGACTCTTTAACATAGAAAAAAGATATGAATACAATTGTTCAAAATAGAAAACATAATTCTTTTATTAATTAACCGCAAAATAACAAAAAGAAATGGTGGTCAAAACCATCCTTCATGAAGAATCAAAGTTTTTACATTGTTTAAGTTGAAGAAACTAGACTTTATTGCGGTGATTTCTGACATTTAGTTGCACTTGAAGGTTCAACTCAATATCACACTCCCTTCACAAATTTTGCACCAAAACATAGATGCAAAATAGGCAGCCCTCTATCGATACACCTTTCTATGTAGGTTGGTTCCTTCTTAGGACTATAGACTTCAACCTCCCTGAAGGAAGGGTTGCATCAAAGAAGTTCGAAATTGGAGCCTTCCTCGTGGAATCCTACAATATTTCTATCAATCTCTAGTTGCTTCTTCATCGGGATTCTATTATCCTTCTGAATCTTTGCATCTTTTTTTCTTTGAAACTTCAAAAGGTGATACCAACACTTTCTCACAATGTCACTCGTGATTCTAAGAGTGGGGCGCTCATAGGGAGTGTATTGTACACGCTTGTTCATCTTTGTCCTTCTACGTACATGGCCTATGCATTTCTTTGTGTCGGTGTGAATCCCATAGGAGAAAGAACGCATTACAAATGTTAGGGGTTGCATTGTCTAAGATCGAGAGAGAGAGAGAGCCAAAAAAACATTCAAAAGTGATAGAAATGTATGCAAATTTGCATTGCTAAGTAGCATTGTCAAGGTTGTTCGTGTTATTTTAACCTTCTTCTATATATATATATATATATATATATATATATATATATATATATATATATATATATATATATATATATATATGTGTGTGTGTATGTGTGTGTGCATGTGTACGTTCATGGATACATACATACATTCATTCATACATACATACATACATTTGTACATACATACATACATGCATACATACATACATGCATACATACATACACACATACATACATGTATACATACATACATACCTACATACATACATACATACATACATACATACATACCTACATACATACATACATACATACATACATACATACATACATACATACATACATACATACATATATGCATGCATGCATGCATCCATAAAAACATACATACATACATACATGAAAGCATGCATACATACACACATATATACATACATCCATACACACATGCATAAATGCATACATACATACATTAATGCATACATACATACATACATACATACATACATGCATACATTTATACATACATACATACATGCATGCAAATGTACATGCATACATACATGCATGCATACATACATACATACATACATACATACATACATACATACATACATACATACATACATATATACATACATGCATATGTACATACATACATGCATACATACATACATGCATGCATACATACATACATACATACATACATACATAAATACATGCATGCATATATACATATATACGTAAATAAATACATACATGCATACATACATACATACATACATGCATACATGCATACATACATACATACATACATACATACATACATACATGCATGCATGCATGCATACATACATACATACATAGATGCATGCATGCATACATACATAAATACATACATACATACATACACACACACACACACACACACACATATATATATATATATATATATGTGTGTGTGTGTGTGTGTGTGTGTGGATACATAGATGCATGTATGCATACATACATACATACATACATACATACACACACATACACACACGTATGCACATGGTATGAAACTACTCATGTTACGACACATGATTGGAAATTCATTGGAATGCAATTTTAGTTTAAACATGAGATTCTTGAGCCACTAAGATCACATGTAACTTGGGCTAACACTATTTATTGAACTTCTTTGTAACATAGGGCAACTCTAGGTTGCTTCCTTGCCATCCATGAGATGAATTTCTTGTCAAGCATGACTGCATGTCCACTTGTACTTGTCCTATCTTCTTTAGATCCATCCCACCCAACATCTCTATATGATTTCACTTGCAAATCATCTCAAAAATTTAGAAAAGACTTTCATTCAATGTACCCTTGAGGTATCTGAGTACTCTTTTAGCGGCAAGTGAATGTGGAACCCTAGGTGTGTGCATGAATTGAGATAACACACCACCTATATATGCTAAGTGGATCTTGAACTTGATTACCTTTCATTGAAGTCAACTTTATGTTTTTACCGCGATTGGGTTGCTCAGTAGACTACACCCTCTAAGTCCATACTTTTCAATACATCTAAGATGTATTTCCTTTGCATAAGTCAAATACCATTGTCTTTGTATGTGACTTCAATACCTAAAACATATTTTAGATCTACAAGATGTGAGAACTTACGCTCCTTCCCAAGATTCTCTTTGATTTCCTTGATGCCTTCTTCATTATCACCTATAATAATCAAGTCATCTACATACATACATAAAGAGATTGATACTTCAATAGAACAATGATGGATATGTTTTTCCTTAAATGTATCCAAATTGATCAACCTGCAAATAAAAACATCTTTGATTTTATCTTCAAACCCTAATGGTTGGTCCATGTACAAAACCTCCTCCAACTCTCCATTAAAAAATGCATTCTTCACATCAAGTTGATACATCTTCCAATATTTTCTTGGTAGAATGGCAGTGATGGTTTTGATGGTATTCAACTTAGCCATAGGGCTAAATGTCTCTTCATAGTCTACTCCATATGTGTGAGCAAAGACATTGGCTATAAGCCTAGATTTGTACCTAGCCACATACTACCATCTAAGTGCTTCTTTACTTTATAAACCCATTTGTTTCCAATTACCTTCAAATCCTTCTTCCTTGGCACTAGAGTCAAAATGTGATTGTCCTCCAAAGCCTTGATTTCCATTTGCATAGTCTCTTTCCATTCTTTGCATGTGTCTTGCCATAAATGAGTCATAGGTAAGTCCTTCAATTGGATAGATTACCCTATTAGGCCTCCTTATCTCACCATTCCATTTATTGGGATATTTTTTTATGCCCTTTGAGATGTCCCCCTTCTTTCCATGATGGTCTACATATAGGTCAATCAATAGATCTTCATCTTCCTCTATCTTTGTAATTTTGGCTTTTTCATTGCTCCTTACAACACTAAGTTGGCTTGATGTAGGAATTCCTCCTTTCAATTATGGTTGATTACTCAAATCCCCTGGCCCACTTAGGATTATACTCTTTATTTCTTCACTTTAAGACTTCCTTACTTCATCTTCATGTTCTGACACAGATACATTTGAATAATAGAAAGGTAGAAACGCATCAAATTTCACAGTATTTGATACCTTTGGGTTCCTTTGATGTGGGGCTATAGATTTTATAACCCTTTTGCCAGCCTCCATACCCCTATGAAGACACATCCCTATGATCTATCATCACTTTTTCTCCTTAATTTACTTGGAATCAGTATATAACATGTGCATCCAAAGACTCTCAAGTGTGACACATCTAGCTTCCTATTATACCAAGATTCATAGGAAGTGATAGCATACATGACGTGGGAGCTCTGTTCATGATTTATATAGCAATGGTTGTTGCATCATCCCAATAGTAATTAGGCATTCCCATCTCCTTCCTCATGGCTCAAGCACATTTTGCAATGTATTTATTTTGCCTTTCTACCACACCATTTTCTTCTGGTGTATAACTTGATGTCATTTATCTCCAAGAAATCAGAGAAATCATGGGAGAAATATTCTCCCCCTCCACCTGACCTTAAACACTTGATATAACTACAACATTCTTTTTTTACAATAGCTTTCAACTTCATGAAATAATAAAAGACATCCGATTTGTGCGTCATACAATAAAGCCAAGTCATGCTTGTGCAATCATCAATGAAAGTTAGAAAGCACCTATTATCTCCAACTCAATCCTCATTTTTTGGTCCCAAACATGTGTATGGATTTGTTCAAGTGGATGATAACTCACATAAATCATCATCATCTATGTGAGAACCTATGGATACTAATGCATCACCAACGTTTTTTATTTTCAAGATGTGGTCTTTTATATTGCTACTTGGTGTTTTCCTCAAGTTGTTGAGTTGATTCTTCAATTGGATCTTTCAGTCTTTGGTTGAAGTGGAGTAAAGTCTCTTTCAGGTTTCCCATACCTTCGTGGAGGTATCTAAACCTTCTATATGCCGTATCATGGCATTGCTAATGTGTTGAGACAATATTAAGAAAACTCCTTTATCTCTCTCATTCCAATCTCTAAGGTTCCCTAACTGATCAAGAGTAGGATTTTCACCTAGTCTAGGTCTAGCATCTATGTCACTAATCAGACCCCATAATCCTTTCCCCATGAGGGAGCTAGATATTCTAAATCTTGATGGATGATAATTGTTTTTGTCTAGTTGCTAGGTTTGAGTGTTTTCATTTGACATGATGTACTCTAATACACTCTCTGATATCCCAATAATAGTAGGTTTCACCTTTATACTTCACAAGTACTAAACACATCAAGTAGATCCTCTCCTTTTCCATGAGTAGACTTCGCCTGGCTTGGTTGTGTGCTCTTGAACTTAATTGAGCATCTCTCCTTCCTTCAAAGTCTTGCAATGGCTTCTCTTGGTCCTCTTTCAATGCAATTTTATGTTAAAAGGCTTTGATACCAATGATGGGAGCACGATCAACTTCTCTATGTTGCTTTGAGGCATAGATGGCCTCACATGCACACTCATAGAACCTTTGTTCACTCAAATAAATGCTTCTCTAAAATATTGAGGACTAAACCTAAGAATGTTTGCATATAGTACAAACTAAACTATAAGATCTTGCTAATTAATGCAGGTTACCTCATCCAAAATGCTCACTTGTACTATGAGAACCACTAGCTCCAAGACATGCTAGTTGATGCCTTCATTAGGCATACAAATAGAGAGCATTTTTCACTATTGAATCTATTTCTCGAAGAAAATGAAAATTTTGAATATGAGCTCCAAGACTCCTTTAGGAAAAAACATGGATTTTTGACAAACTAAAGAATATAATAAATGATTATAGTTTGATAAGGAAATTCTACTCAATGCTAAGAGCTATCTAGTGCATACACACATAAATATGTGAGCTAGATATGGCTACACAAAGCCTACTAAGATCACTCAAGCAAGTAGGGGGATTTCTAAGTAAGTTGACTACTAGAATATTCAAAAAGTAAGAGATCTTACACATGTAGAATCATACATTCAAAGTACAATGTGTGTACATATAATCTCAAAAAGATTCCCTAAATGTTAGGATTCCCCTTTCCTAAATTATAATCACATCTAAGTATGATAGGTGGCTTTTAACTCTCTTGAGGGGGGTTTCAAATTCAAATTTCAACTCTAGTCTTCACACTTCATATACTGCTCCTTACTGCTTGCATTTTAGAAAGTAGCAAGATTATAGCAGAGTCATAACAAATATGTCAATAAAAGAGAAGCCCTATGTGCTAAAATAGCCTTTTTTGCATGCTTTTCAAACTCTTTACACCAATATACAAGGTTTTCGAAAGCCCCCCAAAAGTGTGCCAATTTGTGACATATCCTCAAAATTTTGAGAACTTAAAAGTAGTCAAAATTTGCTAATTTCCCAATACCTTATTTGATACTTTCAAGAGAGAATTACGAAATGGACCAATAAAGGCCTTATTTTATGCGAATACTCATTTATACCTGGATCAAACGAAAAGAAAATAAGAAAAAAAAGACTACAATATGAATCTACTACTTTGATAGCATAAGAAAATTATAAGAACAATAGTTGATGGAGTCGATTTGTATCTATGAATAAAAATTATATGTATTTGTATGAGACTATTTGCTATCTAACTGAAAAATTGAACTTGATTTTGTTTCGTGTGAGTTGAATTGATTGAGATTATAATTTTTGCATCTCTTTTACATCGGTCTAAAGCAGTTTGTTTTTTCATGCTCTAAGGCCGAAGCTTAACTTCAATAAAATTTTACTGAAGATACGTTAATCAAATATTTTAAGTCATCGCTTTTTCAATAAAACTTTATCTAAGATAAGTTAATAAAATATTCTAAATCTTTCGCCTTTGAAAAATCGTGTTTCCCTCTCTCTCATTTTCATTCTCTTTTCTGAAGTTAAAACTTAAGAAAATATATACTTTTTATATGAGAATTGATCGTATGTCTACTTAGCGTATATTTCTTGTATATTTTGTCGTATGTCTTAACGTATATATATTTTGCCGTATGTCTTGTTAACGTATGTATTGTCAGAGTAGAAAGATATATATTGTTTACTTTTCTAGAGAAAAAAAGCTCCCAGTTTCAGCAATATGCCAAAAATGAGAGAAAAAAATTTAAGGCTTCTTTTCAGCAAGAATTCGATGCTACGCATCGACTTCGTGCTAAATATGAGAGCAAAAAAATACTTCTTACTGAAACTCACTTAAAACATGTGTGCATACAAGGGAATCGAAGACGTTCGGACAGTGGTGTTGTTGCTTTGTCGCTGAGGATTGGCCACGATCTACATCTCGAAGGCAAGGTTGAGCCAAGTACGAAGAAGATGCGCAAGATGGTGTGGCAAGCGTGGTAGTGTAAAACCAAGGCATGGCTTTTCTAAGCATGATGCGGGCAGGGCTCCATGGTAGTCGTTCTGTGAAGGAAGTCACGCATATGAAGGAAGAATCAGTGTAGCAATTGATTGGAGGCATTCACACTACAAGCTAAAGAGTTAATTGCAAAACAGAACAAGCACAGGAACCATCAGAAGTTTGGACATGTAGGGAGATCCAACCCTGTGCATACGTAAACCTTTTACTACTTGCTTCTTTTCCATGATTTAGAGCCTTTCAAGGTTATGAAAATCCATTGATGTACATGTATGCCCTACATTAAGTGCAATATTATAGCTCGCTTCTTTCTTGACAAGAAGCTCATAAACATTGGTAGGGTACTTACTGACACAAAATTTGTGATTAAAATTTATCTTATATCCTCTTGCAACGATCACTTCGATCACTTAAATGTTAAGTAAAGAAGGTAAGAACATTAAGAAACGAAAGAAGACCATTATGGCCTAAAGAAAACACAATTTTAGTCTTGTCTTGTCTCTATTTGAAATCATGTTCTTTTTACTAGTGGATACATGTACTACCGCTGATAGACTTCTTGGCTTATGTCGTAACTCTATCTTGATGTCTCCCATGTTTTGAATCTCGTGCTTTGTATTATGAATTATTTCTACTTATCGCCTTCACTATAGAGGTTGCAAATTGCTAAACTAATCTTCTCCACAGGACATGTGGTTTGTACAACCACTCTCAATATACCAAACTTGATCATATTGGTAATGTGGATCAATTCCATGCCTCATACTTAATAGATTTCATTCCTATTTGAAGTCAAAGGGTTGGCAAGTTACCCTTTTTTCTATTATTGTAATTCCCTTGCCTCGAATCCTTGTGATAGTAGTCATTTTCATAGTTCCATATTTTTCCACATATGCACTAAAAGGAATATGGATGCATAGCGACGCTTAACATGACACAATTTTTTCGCCATATAATTGCATCAAGCATCACAATGAGCGTTGAGCCTGCGACATCAATTAAGTGACGAAAGCTTCGATGTTTGTTTCGACATGTAAAACAATGAGCATTGTGATAGTACCACAAAGTGTTGGTAAAGCAATGAAGTAAAAAAGCATTATAAGTGATGCTCTCTACATCGCACAAGCAAGGCTCTCCGCATCACGTAAACGACATTGAAAAGCATCATTTATGCGATGCATTTTGAACATGCATATATGATGGTTAAGCATCAATTATATGACAATTTTTTGACCAAAAAAATAAAAATGTTTGAGGCTCTTTGATTGGCATCTACACACATGTGATTGAAGAGCTCTCCAACGTTCACAATTGCGCTGCGCTTATGAGCTGAAACAATCGCTTGCTAAATTGCTCTTTTGACTAATCTCTATCTTATTGCTTCTCTCTCTCTTTGTTTCTCTCCTTTGTACGTCTTTCTCTTTCAATTATCTCTCTTTCTCTTTTGATCTCTCTCTCACTCTCTCTCTCTCTCTCTCTCTCTCTCTCTCTCTCTCTCTTTATTGTAGGTTATTCAAGAAGTTAACCAAGCAAGAAATATGGCTGAATATTGTCAGTAAAATCTCCATTCTTTGGATACCATTTGAATTGTTTTATTTTCATTAATTAGCATACTCACACTTATTCATATGCACATATACACTTATACATGAAGATGCATGTTCACGTACACATGCACATACACACACATATACTCACACATACATATGCACATACACTTACACATACACACACATACACATGCATATGCACAAACATTTCTACAAACACCTAAAAGGACTTGCATGCATGCATTATTGCATATACAGATACACATACACACATTAACACACGCTTAAATACATGTATATGCACATTCACATGCATGCACATAAACATGGATGCAAATGCAAATGCATGCACATGCACATGCATCCTTCATACATGTACACATGCATATACATACACTTGTATATGTTTATACACATACATATACGTATGCACATATGTACATATACACACACATACACATAGATACACATATAATGCACATGCACATACACACACATACACATGCACATACATACATATACACATATACATGCACATACACACATATACGCATATACATGCACATACATACATATACACACCATACACATGTACATGCACATACACATACATACGCATATACACTTACACATGCACATGCACATACATGAATGTACACATATACATATGTACATACATACATATACACACACATATACATGCACATACATACACAAACATATGCAATACACACACATACACATGCACATACATACATTTACACACATATACATGCACATACACACATATACACATACACTTACATATATACATGCACATACATACATATACATACACATACACATGCACATGCACATACATGCATATACACACATACATATGCACATACATACATGCACATATATATACATAGATACATACATATACGTAATTATAGACACACTTACAAAAATATAGATATATACCTACACGTGCATACATATATATATATATATATATATATATATATATATATATATATATATATATATATATATATATATATATATATATATATATATATATATATATATATATATATATATATATATATATATATGCAAGCACACATATATATGAATGAAATATATAATTAAAGTAATAAAACACATGCTAAATATAAACAATAATAAAGATCATTAGAACAAGACTTTTCATTACTTAATACCATAGAATTAATTCAAAACATAACTGGAATGAACTATATATATATATATATATATATATATATATATATATATATATATATATATATATATATATATATATATATATATATAACTATATAATTATATATATATATATATATATATATATATATATATATATATATATATATATATATATATATATATATATATATATATATATATATATATATATATGTTTACATTATATCCAATTTCATAATCAAGAATCCTAATCATAATCATCATCATGATCATCTTCATCATCAAGAGCCTCATCCTCATCATGATCATCCACATGGTCTGATGTATTTGTAGTGGCAACATGGGTAGCGGTGCAAGCACTCTATGACCATCGAGATCATTCCTCTTATGTATGTCTCTCCGCCTCATCCATATTTGCCTCTCCATAATACTCCTGTATTACTCATAACAAACATAAATAAGTAAAACATACCAAACATCCATAAACATACAATAATCATATGAAATTTAATAGTACTCACAAAAGCATCCGGATGATCTCACATATACTCATGCAAACAAATATGATCTCACATATATAAAATGTGTAGCATAGTTGATGTCATGTTTTGTAGGATATTGACCATAATCCTTTCCCTGCATTGAAACAAATAAAAAAGATTAGGCTCTTGCCTTTTAACTAAAATAAAAAATATACTTTCAATAACACATATACTTACAAATGTAGCTACATAACCATGATGGCCCATTTGGCCTAAGTGTGATGTGTGAACCAACTCAATTCTCTTCTTTGCACTAGCCTAATTATTGAATAGAATAAAAAAACATAAATTAACTATAAAAAATTAATAAAACATATGCGAATTATAAATATAAAATAATAATTAGCATGCGCTCTACTAAGTAAATGACTCCTGAAGACATAGCTATCTAGAAAAAACTGCCACATCTCAGATGGTATGTTAGGTCTCCTCTTATTTTTTTCCACCATACAATATCTCTTGTTATTTTAATCTCGAACAGAAAAAAGAATCAAAATACATACACATATATACACACACATAGAGCATGTGAATACACATATACATACACTTACACATACATACTAAATGCATGCACACATACACATAGTCACACACACACACACATATATATATATATATATATGTGTGTGTGTGTATGTGTGTATATATATATATATATATATATAGTGATTTATATTAATATATATATTTATATATATATTTATACATATATTTACATATATATTTGTATATACATGCACACATAAACATACATACATACATACATACATACACACACACATACATGTACATGCATACATACATACAAAATACATGCAGACATAAACATACATACATATACACATACATACATGCATATATACATAAAAACACATACACATATTCACATATATACATACACACATACACATGCATGCATATACACACATTTATACAGAATATATCTATTTATCCCACAAGAATGTGTATTTGTGTATATGTGAATATGTGTGTATGTGTAAATGTGTATGTATGTAAATAATCACATTATTAATATCTAATACCACTATTTGCAGATTCTCATCAATTAGACGGAACTCCACCACTCTCTCCTAATCATGCGAGGACTATATAATGTAAGTATATCAGACTTTTAATTTTAAATATATTTGATAGATACATAATTGATATACATTTTTTATTGTTATAATTAGATTCTGATCAATCAGAGGGCACTCTACCACCTCCTACCCATGCAACAACTTCACATGTGTCCTCTGATAGGAATTATGATGAATTTCACTATTAAGAGCATATTATATGTTGGTGTAAGTCTTGCTATGGCACATATCGAAGACCACAATTGGAATGTATTGAACATGAGGCAGAGTATGGTACTTTTAAGCATGCATAACCACATGTTCAATGTGATAATGCTTGAGTATGTAAATTTCTTTAAATTAATGTTATTATTTTATTTTAAAACCATATACAGAATCAAATTATTATTGATATACAGGAACATTTGCTCCATGATGATGATCATAATAATTATCATACTCATAATGCTAATATACCTCGTACAGGTCATGGACTTGTTGTTCATTAGGTTGTTGTTCTTACCTTACCTAATGTAAGAACAACAACTTGCATTGAACACATGCTTTCTGTCCGCACATCCTTTAAAACTATTTATAAATATTTGAAAATCTTTCAAATAAATTTACTTCTCCTATTTTCCAAAATACCTAATACCTCCATAGCTAACTGATAATTTATATTTGTAAGCAAATATGTAAGTCTTATTTAGCAAGGTAGGTAATTGATTGACTATAAAATGGGAGATAGCCAAAGGATTTAGTGGTCTACATATCCATGTGACAGTCTGCATACCACAATAAACAAAAAGAAAATTGGAAATGAGATCAAATATACACACATACACATATATACATACACATAGATACATACATACATACATACATACATACATACATACATACATACATACATACATACATACATACATATACATACATACATACATACATACACATATACACATACATACATATATGCATACACATACACATACACATACACATGCACATACACATACACATACACATACACATAAACATACACATACACATACACATACACATACACATACACATACACATACACATACACATACACATACACATACACATACACATACACATACACATACACATACATATACACATGCACATGCATAAAGATATCCACATTATTATTTGAAAAGTCTTTATCAAGTTAGAATATTCTTCCTACCTCACATGATGAAATGAAAAAGATAATCAACAACCTTCATATAGATTATCAATGTATACATGCATGTCCTAACGATTGTATTTTATATAGACGTGAATATGTAGACTCTTTGACATGTCCAAATTGTCAATCTCCTCGATATAAGGACTAAGAATGTAAAATCCCAAAAAAGGTATTGAGACATTTCCCATTGATGCCATGGATTAGACATATGTTTCAAAGCCCCGAATTATCAAAGTTTTTGACATGATGACTTGATGATAAAATTCTGATGGAATAATCAAAGATCTAATAGATAGTGCAGCTTTTCAGCATATTCATTCTACTTGACTTGATTTTGCACAGAACCTGCAGAATCTAAGGTTAGGATTTGCATTAGATGGGGTTAATGCATTTAACATGAAATCTAGTGAATGATCAACATGGCCAGTGGTAGTCATAAACTACAATCCTCCACCATATCTTAGCATTGAAAAGGAACATTTAATGCTTTCACTTTTAATCCCAAGAAAAAGACAAGTTAAAGATATGAGTATATATCTTGCTCCTCTCATTGATGATCTCCAAGAGTTATGGAAAGGTATTAATATCATTGATGTATCGGAAAGCATGAATGAAATATATATTATGGTTCGTGGTATTCTAGCTTAGACTATTCAGGATTTTCTAGGATATGGTGTTTGTTTAGGTATTGATGTAACTTTTCTATTTAATATGCATAAAAATATATGTTTGTTAATCTAATTATATTTTTATCATTTTCTCAATGCACTAATATCTACTAAGGAATATAAAACTTGTCCATATTGTGGTGATTGGTTCAGATCAATTTAGAGTAAGAATCTCAACAACAATATTTATCTTCGACATCGATAATTCTTGCATGATGATCATCCATTAAGATATAAAAGAGAAGTGATACATTTTAATGGAAATCCTAAAACACGTTAGTGTCCAAAACTAATGACCCCTATGGATTGGTATTGAAAATGGACAATATATATATATATATATCTATATATATATATATATATATATATATATATATATATATATATATATATATATATATATATATATATATATATATATATATATATATATATATATATATATATATATATATATATATATGTGTGTGTGTGTGTGTGTATGTATGTGTGTGTATGCATGTGTATGTGTGTATAGTATATATTATTATGTGATTCTATGTGTGTGTGTGTGTGTACATATGATTATGTATGTGTATGTGTCTATTAATGTATATGTGTGTGTCTGCATGCATGTGTGTGTGTAAATGTGCATGTATGTGTGTGTTTATGTGTATGTGTGTGTGTATCCGTGTATGTGTGTACCTCTCACACTCCTTTGTCTCTCTCATATACATACATAAACACGCATACACATATCCACATATATATACATACACAAATACACATGTATGCATGTGACCTAATGCGCATGTTTGGTCATGTATATATGTGTGCGTATATAAATATGTGTATAAATTAAGATGTAAATATAGGTGTATACTATGTGTGTGTGTGTGTGTGTGTGTGTGTATATATATATATATATATATATATATATATATATATATATATATATATATATATATATATATATATATATATATATATATATATATATATATATATATATATATATATATATATATATATATATATGTGTGTGTGTGTGTGTGTGTGTGTGTGTGTGTGTGTGTGTGTGTAGTTACACATATAAATATAACAAATAAAAGCAATGCATATTGTGCGTTATCACGATGATGAGCCATAAGTATTCATGTCTCTTTTAGACACCACTTATGTGACCACCCAGTCCCAAATTCTATCTCAAGTGAACTAAGTACATATTTTTTATCCCTCTCATCATGCTCACTACAAAACAAAATCATGTAAATAAAACATAAAATATTTATTTCAATTTATATGTAAAAACTATACGTACTTCCACTCCAAGTGGACAAGGGGTCGGTAGGAGTCACATAATGCTTGCATTCTTCTTTTGAAGTCCAATCCATTCCATATATACACTATATTTCCCTCTGGCTCTATGTCGAACTCCAACCCTAGGGTGCCTATGCATGTTCTCATAGGTAGTTGTGCTCTGCTCTCATGATCTATAGGTGGTATAGGTGTCCTGAAAATAGATAGATAAAAATAAATAAATTATGTGTTATAGTATCATTAAACAAATTTTGTGGAAAAAAGCATACCTATGGGCAGATAGTTCTCTTCTTGCATGTGAAGCTACAGAAGAGCCCTCCTCTGGTCATTGGGTAAGCACCTAAAATCGTAGAATCCAACTCATCATCGGGCATCTTTGAGTACTCATGCATGATGATCCCTAAGCTATCAAGTAGAACTCTTCCTCTCATAAGACTTTTTATGAGATTAAGTTTCGCCTTTCTCTCTCTACCAGGATCCATAATATCTTAAAAATCAATATATGCATGTGTATATATGTATGCATGTATATGTATGTGTGTGTATATGTATGCGTATCTATATGTATGTGTGTATGCATGCATTGTGTATGCATGTGTGTATATGCATGTGTATATATGTGTGTATTTTTGTGGGCAGGAATGCATGTGACCTGATGTGCGTATATGTATATGTATGTATATGTATGTCTGTGTGTATATCTGTGTATATGTATGTATATGTATATGTATATGTATGTGTATGCATCTGTATGTTTGTATGCATGCATATGTGTATATGCATGTGTGTATGTATGTGTGTATGTCTGTGCATGTGCATGTATGTATATGTGTGAATGCATATGTAAGTACGTATATGTGTGTGTATGTATATATAGGTGTATATGTGAGTGTATGTGTATATGTGTATGTGAGTGTGTATGTGTGTGTATGCATGTATGTATGGATGCATATGCATGTATGTATGGATGCATATGCATATGCATTATGTATGCATATGCATATGCATTATGTATGCATATGCGTATTCATTATGTATGGATATGCGTATTCATTATGTATGTATATGTATGCATGTGTGTGTACATGTGTGTGTATGTGTGTCTCTATGTGTGTGTCTATGCATATTTATGTTTAGTGTGTGTATGTATATGTGTATGAGTGTGTATGTGTGAGTATGTATAGTGGTGTGTATATAAATATGTAAAAGTATGTGTATATATATATATATATATATGTGTGTGTGTATCTATGTATATATGTGTATGTATATATATGTTTGTTCAAGTAAATTTATGTGTACAATAATGTGTCAGCTAGTTTGTGCATGTCCTGGTATATACATGTATGTAACTATGTCTGTGTAAGCATATGCATACGTTTGTCAGGACGTATGCATGTGACTTGATTTGCATATACGTATATGTATGCATATGTATGTGTGTGTATATGTATGTTTATGTATATGTACCTGTGTATGCATGTGCATGTGTATGCATGTGCGTGTGTATGCACGTGCATGTGTATGCATGTGCATGTGTATGCATGTGCATGTGTATGCATGTGCATGTGTATGCATGTGCATGTGTATGTGTAGATGCATGTGTGTATGTATGTGTGTATGTGTGTGTATATGCATGTATGTGTATGTGTGTATGTATGTGTAAGTACATATATGTGTGTATATGTGTATGTAACTATATATGTGAAGGTGTGTATGTGTGTATATGTGTATGTGGGTGTGTATGTGTGTGTATGCATGTAAGTATCCATGTATGCATATGCATGTGCATTATGTATGTATATGTATGCATGTGTGTGTGTATGTGTGTCTCTATGTGTGTGTGTGGATGCATATTTATGTCTAGTGTGTGTATATGTGTTTTCATATGTGCACATGTGTGTATGTATCCACATGTGTGTGTATGTATGCACATATGTGTATGTATATGTATGTCTATGTATATGCATGCGTACACATGTATGTGCATGTATGCATATGTGTGTATGTATGTATGTATAATATATATATATATATACAGACACACACACATATTATATATATATATATACATATATATGCACACACACACACATACATATATATATATATATATATATATATATATATATATATATATATATATATATATATATATATATATATATATATATATATATATATATATATATGTATGTGTGTGTGTGTGTGTGTGTGTTGTATATGTATAAGTACATTAATATATATGTATATATATATATATATATATATATAATTTATTTATTTATTTATTTATATTTATATATTTGTAATATAGATATGTGTGTATGTGTGTGTCTATGTGTGTATATATATGTGTGTGTATGCATGTGTATGTGTGTGTGTGTAAATGTGTGTGTATGTGTGTGTGTTTACTGTGTGGTAGACTTCTCTTTCTCTCTCTGTCCTCATTGTGGTAGCTCTCTCTCTCTCTCATCTCAATCGCGGCACAAATGTCCCGAGAGAAATTAAAATAATGTAGGCAGTTTGCTGACATTGCTACCAGTGTTGATATTTAATGATGCTATTAGCGACGATTAAAAATAGCATCTCATAAGCGATGCATTTCATTGCTTATATGATGCCCATTATTTTTCTATTTAAATAAAAAAAGGGGTCATCGCTTATATGACACTCCTGATAAGGAGCATCACATAAGGGATGAGGCTCACTTTTTTCTCAATGGGGGGCATTGCTATGCCCCCTGACTTTAGTAATGCTTGTCTCTGATTGATCCTTAGGCACAATTATTTGGCCATCCTACCCTTGCATACACTCATATACATACAGAGACATGTATACACACGTGTGCACATATGAAAACACATATACACACAGTACACACAAATATGCATACACACACACATAGAGACATACATACACACACATGCATACATAATGCACATGCATATGCATATATACATACTTACATGCCTACACACACATACACACCCACATACACATATACACACATACACACCTTCACATATTGTTGGGGGATTCTTGGACAAGAAGGGATTTGAGTGTTTGTAGGAGAAAAGGGAAAGACAAGAAGAAAGATACACACTGAAAGCCTCTATCGATTGATTATTAGAAGACAAATACAATGGTGATGCCCAAATACAATCCAATGCTTCTGTGCGAAATCCCACAGAGAGATCAAACACAAAATACCAAATACCCAAGGGTCTTGTTGCTACCGGCCTTCTCTACACCAAACCTCCACCTTCTCCAAGCCTGCGCTTGTGCACACCTTGCACCAAGCTTCCAATAAGGGGTAGGAATGGACACCTTGTATCGGCACGCGCACAGCTTCAATGAGACCTTGGGATCCTTGGGATGAATAGCTTAACACTTCTCCGCACACTTCCTTAGTCACTCTTCATGCACACCTTGCACTTCACTTCTCTGCATCGCACACTGTGTGTCTCTTGCCCTTCTCTCTCTTGCCTAGCTTAGACTATCTCTCCTTGCTCACACTTGCTTACTCCTCTTTTTTCCAAGAATAGTCCTTGCCTTCATTTGAGTGTCCATTCACATATGCTCCTAACTGCAAGAGTATCTTGGTGCTCACTTTGATGTCCCAAGATTGTCTCTTCAAGTGGGCAGCCAACGAATCCCTGTTTTGTCCTGTAGTGACTTTAGACTAAAACAAAAATTTTAATTGGGGGGCCATACTTTCACTTGTGCGTATGTTGTCAATTCACATACCTTCACATTTTGCCTTTTAATTCTTCACTTGTGCACTTAAGAGAGGGTTCACCTGAACCTTCCAAAACACTTTAAAAACACTTTGAACCTTAGGGAAATTAGAGAAATACCTCTCCAACCTACAACCACTTTCTCCAATTCACCCTTTAAGGACAATTACTTGTGCACTGCCTGTGCACCTTGACACCTGCACTTCGAACATTTTGACTTTGCCCCTATTGCATTTGACCTTGACCAAGTTGACTTTGACCAGTTTGACTTTGACCTTTTGACTTTGATTGTGGTTGACTTTGACTATGGTTGACTTTGACCAATATGACTTGTATGGGCTCAAGAGTTGCCCACCACCTAATATGCTCTCCGTCCCGGAGAGCTACAGCCAAAACTCTGAGCATGATACAATGATTCCTATGATGCAAAATCTTCAAAAGGACACCTGAGCAGCTACCAAGTCCACCAAAAGTAGGAGAGAACAGGCACTAGAGAAGAACCCAAAAGTGGAATTTTTTGCATGGAAAAGAAATGGAGGGTAAGGGGACGGTAGAAAGGAGGGGGAAGGGAGGGCTGAGGGGCTAAGATGGATTGGGCAGGGAGGGGTAAGGATGTGTCTGGGCAGAAGGGTAAAGGAAGGGTGAGGGACTAGGTTTATGAGGTCTGGAGAGGGCCAAAATGATCAAACAGTAAAGCTACAGAGGGTGCATATGGAAAATTGTGAAACAAAAGGTAAAACAAAGTGAGAGTAGACCATGTGGACCATGTGGAGAAAGAAAAACATTTGATAAATGTGCTCAAAGTCAGAGAAAAGGTGAGATTTTGGAAAAACTAAGGCTGAAAATGACTTCAGAAGTGTCAAAATACATAAAAATGATCCCAAACTTGAAAAAAATGGCCATCCGAGACAAAATCTAAAGCCAAAAGCTTTGGACTAGGAAAAATAAAAAAATTAAAAATTATATATAGTTTAAGGGGGGGGGGAGGGGAACGTAGGGGGTGGGAGAGGGGTGGGGGGGTGGGGACGGTGGGGGCAAGGGGTGGGGACGGTGGGGGGTGGGGGGGGGTGGGTGGGAGGGGTGGGGGGGTGGGGGGAGGGGTGGGGACGGTGGGGGGTGGGGTGGGGATGGTGGGGGGTGGGGGTGGGGGGGGGGGTGGGGGTGGGGGGGAGGAGTGCGCACGCTAGGGGGTGGGGGGGGGGGGGGGGAGGGGTGGGGACGGTGGGAGGTGGGTGGGGGGTGGGGATGAGGAGTGGGAACGGTGGCGGGTGGGGGTGCGGGGGAGGGGTGGGGACGGTGGGGGGTGGGGGGGAGGGGTGGGGAGGGGTGGGGACGGTGGGGGGTGGGGACGATGGGGGGTGGGAACGGTGGGGGGAGGGGTGGGGACGGTGGGGGGTGGGAACGGTGGGGGGAGGGGTGGGGACGGTGGGGGGGTGGGGGTGGGGGGGAGGGGTTGGGTGGGGACGGTGGGGGGGTGGGTGGGGGGAGGGGTGGGGATAGTGGCGGGTTGGGGGAGGGGTGGGGATGGTGGGGGGTGGGGACGTTGGGGGGTGGGGGCGGTGGGGGGTGGGGGTGGGTGGGGTGGGGACGGTGGGGGGGAGGGTTGGGGATGGTGGGGGGTGGGGATGGTGTGGGTGGGGGTGGTGGGGAGGTGTGGGGACGGTAGGGGTTGGGGACGGTAGGGGTTGGGGACGGTGGGGGTGTGGGGGGAGGGGTGGGGACGGTGGGGGGGTGGGTTGGGGGGAGGGGTGGGGATGGTGGGGGGTGGGGATGGTAGGGGTGGGGGGGAGGTGTGGGGACGGTGGGGGGTGGGGGGGGAGGGGTGGGGACAGTGGGGGGTGGGGGGAAGGGGTGGGTACGGTGGGGGGGTGGGTGGGGTGGTAGGGGGGTAGTTGGGGGGGCACGAGGGCGGGGGGTGGCCGGTTTTTTTTTTTGAGGGGGGGAGGTGGGCGGGTGAGGGGGTGGCCGTTTTTTCTTTGGGCGGGCGGGCGAGGGGGGCGGCCATTTTTTTTTGGCGAAAAAATTCGTGTTTTTTTGGGAAAATATCCTGAATTTGAGAAAAATCCCTAAAAAATCTAAAAAAATATAAAAAAATCCAAAAAAATCTCAAAAAATTCTCTGAAAATTCCCTAGAGGTCTAGGCCAATTTCCTCACTCAAAACCACAGAGATATTTCTTCATTCTCCAATTTTGCAAGAAAATGATATGTGAAATGGATGAAAAATGCTAGAAAAATTCTAAAAATGCTTGAAAATTTCCCAAAAAAATCCCAAAAATTTCCAAAAATTGTACTTATGCAAAAGCTACGAAAGCATTGCTAAAATTGCTGAAAACTCAAAGGAACAGGTATGAAAATGGATAAAACTACTAAAACTTAAGCAAAAATGACATGAGAAGGCTATGTACAACCTGGATAAATTCTGCAGGTTCTAGGTGATCCATGAATCCGCACGAATGCTACTTTTGGTGATCCATGTAAAAATTCAAAGGGTTCAATTGGCAATATCCCATAAACTAGTTGGAAGGGAGAATATCCAGTGGCCTCTTTGTAAGCTAACCTGTATGCCCATAGGGTACCTGGATAAGCAATGCCCCAGGAAGTGGGCTGTAACATATATTCTATCCTTAGCATGGCAATTAATACCTTGTATGTGGATTCTGCGTGTCCATTAGCTCTTGGATAATAGGCACAAGAGGTCCTATGTAGAATTCTATACCTGTTGAAAATTTCCTGTAGGACCTTATTCACAAAATGAGTACCTTGGTCTGTACAAATTTCAAGTCACGACATCCAAACCTGCACATGATGCTACTATAAATGAAATCAGCAACAGTTTGAGCAGTGCAGTCAGGGGAGGCAATAGCTTCAGCCCACTTAGTCGCATAATCTGTGGTGATCAATAGATACTTCTCTCTTTTTGGAATCGATGGAGGGTAGATGGGCCCTACAAAATCTAGTCCCCCACTTCTCAAATGTTTGCCAAGAAGTGGAAATAATCAAGGGGTTGCGCCTCTGCTTTGTTGGATTAGGTCCACACCTGTGGCAAACATCACATGCCTTTCCCCATTCATCTGGATCTTTGAATAATGTGGGCCACCATAAACTAGCATCAAGAATCCTCTGACTCATAATATGCCCTAGAAGGTGCCCACCACCTGTTCCTTCATGTGCAGATCTAAGGACTCCCCTCACTTCTTCTTCTTCGATGCACTTCCTAATCCTGTTATCTTTTCCTTGTCTATATAATTTTCCTTCAATGAAGGAAAAGGGTCTGCTTTTGATTAGCAATCTCTTCCTTTGCACAACACTTGCCTTCTCTGGATACAATCCTGTTTTAATAAAATTCTTGATGTCCTCATACCAACCTTGGGCTTATATCGCAAATAGATTAGCATCTAGAAAATCATCATTTACTCCAATTGTTTGATCCATCATATTGATCCTGGATAAGTAGTCTGCCATAAGATTCTCTTTACCTGGTTTATGGACTACAGAAAAATCAAATTCTTGAAACAACAATAGCCACCTCCATATCCTACCAGTCGCTTGTGGTTTGTTAAGTAGGTATTTGAGTGGTTGGCGATCAGTTATAATAACAAATTTCACTTCAAGTAATGAAGAAACTTTTGGACAGCAAAAACCATGGCTAAAGCCTCCCTTTCTGTGGTGCTATAATTCCTTTCAACCTTGGTCAAAATTCGACTAGCATATTGAATTGGTCTGTCCACTTTAAATTTTTCACTAGGTTGGGTCAAAACTGCCCCCACTGCATATGCACTAGCATCTACATGTATATGAAAAATTTGTGACCAGTCAGGTGTGATCAGAATGGGAGCAGCTAGTAACCTTGACCTTAATGTTTGATATGCTTTTTCCTCTTCTTCCTCCCATTTAAAAGGTACTTCCTTACCTGTAAGCGTAGCCAATGGCTAGGGTATCTCTGCATACATCTTAATAAACCTCCGGTGGTATCCTGATGTCCTAGAAAACTCTGAATTTCTTTTGGAGATTTAGGTCTGGGTAACTTTAATATAGCTATAATTTTGTCTGGGTCAGGTGCCATACCTTTGGAGGATGCCACATGTCCCTGTAGTGTACCTTTAGTCACCATAAAGTGGCATTTATTTGGGTTCAATTTCAACTTTGTTTCTTTGCACCTCTTAAAAACTTGTTGCAATTGAAACAGATGTTTTTCTAAACAATCCAATGGAGTCTCTGCAAGAGTACCTGAAAAGGATGAAAAATTATCCATGAAAATTCTTAAGAGACTCTAGCAGCAATGGTCCAAAAATGAGATTAACTATTCGATTGAAAGTAGTTGGGGCATTTCTCAGTCCAAATGGCATCTTTAAATATACATAAGTTCCCCAAGGTGTAATGAATGTAGTCTTCTCTCGATCTTGAGGGTGGATGGATATTTGATTATATCCACTGAATCCATCCATGAAGTTGTAAAGAGTATGCCCAACTACTTCTTCTATGACTTGTTCAGCAAATGGCATTGGAAATCCATCTAGGATGGTGACCTTGTTCAATGCTCTAAAGCCTACACAGATTCTAATCTTGTTAGTGTTTTTCTTTGGAACAATCACCATAGGAGAGAGCCACTCTGAATGCTCTACAGGGATGATGATTCCTGCATCTTCCATTTTTTGAATCTCCAAATAAACAGCTTCAGCATATTTAGGATTCAACCTATAACTCTTACGTCTCACTGGTTTTGCTCCTTCAATGAGAGGGATTCTATGCTCTCCATAACTAGGTGATACTCCTTCCAAATCCTTGTAGTGCCAAACAAAGATGTCGACAAATGACTTCATGAAAGATTTTACCTTTAAGAGCACCTTCGAATGATTCCCTATCCATGTAGCTAGTAAAATGGGACGCGGCTCATCCTCATTGCCCAACTGAACCTCCTTCACTGGATGCCTATTTACAATGCTATCTGTAAGTCCTTCCTGAGTAGCATCCTTTGTTACATGGTCCCACATAGCTTCGGTATCATAAGTAGGAACATCTTGGATATCTATTTTCACTTCTTCCTCTTGAATCCATCCTGGAGGGATCTCATGAAGTGGAAATGAATCCTCTTCTATATTCTTCTTCCTACCTTTTAGCTCTGAACCCTCCTTTTGGTTGTAGTCCATAGGATTAGCTTCCTCTATATGGTTGTATAAAGGAGATTTCTTTCCCTTTCTGTGGTCCTTTGCTGGCTCTCCCAGCCCAGCTACTTGAATTTTTTCCTCTTTTCCTTCATATGCTTCCTCTCTACTTGAGTTTGGAAAAATCCCATAGCAAGCAGATGTGTCTTATGCATGAAGCCAAGCCAACATGTTTTCTTCTTCATATAAATTTGCTTCTGCAAATAGATCTACCTTTGGTTTGTCCAACAATCCTTCTTCGATACAAATACCAATTGTCTGCATCATGCTAGTATTTTTTTGATTGTCCGGTCCTTCTTCTAAAATTATCTGCTACAACTCTTTTCCTTCTTGCTTTACCCACATTGTGTCCTTGCCCCAGTAATGCAGCACATTGGCATGCCTTAACCAAGGTATCCCAATTAACAGGGGGAAACTTCCTTCTACCTGTGGCAGCCTTAAAACAATAAAATCCAAGTTAAAAATGGTACCTTGTATCGGGACTCTAGGGACCACTCCCATAGGCCTTACTATGCTTTGGTCTGCTAGTGTTACAGTGAAGTTTGCAGGACTTGAAGGGTGTAGTCCAGTCTTTTTCATGGTATGTTCAGGCATCAAGTTAATGCCAAAACCACCATCCACAATGACTCCTTGAAACTCATGACCTTTGATAGAGACTACGAGCCAAGGGCTCTTGTAGTCTGTGAGGGGTGCTTCCCCTACAATTTTACCTTTATGTGTGACAACAACCTTTGCCACTAAACTTGTTGTGGAAGCCTCATCAATTATTTGCAAGAGTTCTGACCTGAATTTCCCATCCATCTTTATTAAATCAAAAATACTAACCTCCTTTTTCATGGACTTGAGTATTCATGAAGCTTCAAATTTCTTAAGATTATGGGCTCCACTGGACTTATCAAACTCCTCATGAGCCCTGTTGAATGCATGCCCAATGGCATCACTGGTACATATGAGATCTCGTTTTTGCCTTGTGTCGGAACATGTGGTGGCCTTGTCTTTAGATGTCTCTTTGTCTTTGTGTAAGCCATTAATTCATGATTCTTGATCCATATCCACTTGAGCCTTTGCTTTGCTCCTTGTCTGCACTGTAAAATATTCTATTTCTTCTAAGTGCACCACCCTATAGATGGAGATGGCACATTGCCTTGATCTCTTATTTCTTCTTTACACACAGAAATCATTTGAATGTGGGGCCTAGATGAAGAGGCTTGATTCTTAGGACAACAATTTGTATAGTGGTCTCTCGCCTCTCGACAGTTCCTGCAAGGAGGGGCATTTTCTGGTAGAGTGCACCTACTTTGATAGTGCCCACATTCTCCACATCTGAAACAAATGATTGGCCTCGTAGGCCCATTTCCAAAGTTATTCCTCTGTCTAGGGTTGTAATTGTAACCTTGATTGGGTGCAGCCGCCATCACATTTGTTGGTGGTAAGGGTCCTCCTTGTGTCCAATATGTTGTTGCAGGTATTCCCCTTGATTGGCATTCCTGAGCCTCATGAACAGCTTTCTTGCATAATTGTAAATGTTTGCAGGTACAAATTGATTGAGAAAACATATGTTCATATTAGGGTTTACCTTAAAACTGTTTTATAATGTGTGTTTGAGCCATTTAAACATTCAAACATGGGTATAAGACCCTAGGTTTACATTCATTCATGTGTATTCAAGTTAGGAGCATTAATTCTTGGTTAATGTTAGGGTTAAAGCAAGGTTTTCAATTGGTTCTAAAGGGTTTCCAATGGATTCTGGTAAGTTTCAAGTAGGTTTTTAAGGGTTGTTAGTGTGTTTTAAGGGTTAAAATAACTGACATTTAATTAAATTAATCTATAAAATGAACATTAATTTCTTAAAAATACAAATATGATTTAATTAGTTATTTTAATCATGTGTGTGAATATAAATACTAAGGTATTTAGTTAATTAAAACCCTAAACTAAGCTTAAATTAAATGAATTATTTAATTATGAAAATGTAGGATAATTAAATTAAAATGATAAATTAAATGGATAATTAATTAGTGGTGTGTGTGTGTATGAATTTAAAGAATGGTTCATAAAAGATATGTAATTAAAGTGAAGTGAAAGAGTGGAGTGAGTAATTTATGCGCTTAAAGTAAATAAAGTTGTTTAAAAAAAAAAGGAATGGTGAGAATTAGTGTAGATGAAAAGAATGGAGTAAGTGAGTTGTGTGAATAAAGCCAAGTAAAAGTGTGGATGAGGAAATAAAGCAAAACCAAAAGTGTGGTTTACAAATGTGTTGAGTAAGTATATATATGTGTGCTGTGTTCCAGTTCTTCCTAATGTTTCTTTGCAGGTATTTTACCTTTCTTCTTCTCATATTTCTCTGTATGTGTAGAAGTTGTTTTCCTCTGCGTTAGATCACTATCTGGTGCCAGCCTATGCAGTGAGAGAGAGAAATGCAGGGAGAATTGAGTCCTTCAGGCTGCACACCACGCATAGAAGCAAACTTTTGCCTGTCATATAACATTTTGTCTTGATCGTGAAAATTAGACCCTGGAGGCGAGAATGCATGGCTATAGGTTTGAACGCGCACACAGTGTCGATGGAGAGATAGGAGACATCTGTCGTTGTCGCCACAGACAAATTCTCTGAAGAGAGAAAGCTGCATCTTCTTCCCTTTTCTTTCAGCAGCCTGCACAGCAGACGTCGGGAAGAGAGAGAGTTGGCCCGAAGGTGACAGATCTATGAAACAGATCTTGGAGGAGATGGACCTTGATACTCGAACGAATAGAGAGAGAATCTGCACACACTATAGCCAACCATCAGATACAGAGGAGATAACGACGAGCTATAGAGAGAGAGGAGAGATTTGCACAGTTGGATGCTGATAGCTACTCACGTCTCAGGCAGAGAGAGGTGGGAGATTTGACCTACTAGATGTGTGGTACAGAGGTGACAACGATGGCCTATAGATGCCCAAAGAATGAGAGAGAACGAGAGAGAACTTAGAGAGGGAGAAAGAGAGAGAGTAGACCCACCTTCTTTTCCCCTCATTCCTCCATCGATAGATTCAGGCGGACGCAAGTAAGAGAGAGAGTTATGATCTATGATGAATATAATGATGGAACTCATTCATAATGAACATTCGCACAGCTACACACAGAGAAGATCATATTTAGCCACATAGCTACACACACAGAAGATCACTATGATACATAATATTTAACCAAGCACATAAAACATCCAATCACCCCTACATACTTAGTCTTGTGTATAGGTTATTGTACGTAAAGAGTGCATCAACTACACAGGTACAAAAGCTCACTATTCTACGCCATGTTGAGCTGATCAGAAACCTCCCTTCTGTGTATGGTAGTTGAGATTAGAGAATGCATTCTTTGGTTCCCATGCGTTGAAAACTTCCAGATTTCATCTCCAAAAGATGGAGCACGCATGATGATGAGAGAGAGAAATGATGAGTTCTAAATATCACCACTTATCATTTATGGATTATTCTATGCATTTACTACAAAGTAGATATCCAATCACTAGCTAAAATCTGATAGATCTTTAATTTTGAAGCTCTTTGTTACTATCTTTGCACGTTTTAATTTAAAATCATCTTACTCATTTGATTGTATCAGATCTATCATAGTATAGAGTTTTAATCTTATTGATTTGATTGCATACATATGAAAGTGCATATGTATGAATGCATGTGCATGTCTATTAGAGTAAGATGTATGTGTATGCATGTCTATTACAGTAAGTAGCATGAGTAGTACATGTGTATGTATGCATGTGAAGTTATGAAAGCATGTAGAAGTAAGCATGTATGCATGTGTAGTATGTGCATGTATGCATGAGTTTTATGCATATACATGAGTGATGAATGTGCATGTACATATGTAGTGTGAGTTAATGCATATGCATAAGTGTATGATGCAAGTGAGCATGTATGCATGTAAAGTGAATGCATGAGGATATGATATGAGTAGCATGTGCATGAGTATATGTATATACATGTGAAGTATGTGAGATATAAGTGCATGAATGAATGTCTGTATGCATGTATGCATGATTTTAGCATAGTATATGAGCATGTATTTCAAAATGCATGAATGCTTGAATATGTGAGCATATGTGTGTATGTAAGTGAATGTGTGCATATGCATGATAGTAGGTATGCATATGTATGAGCATGAGTATGAACGCAAGTTAAATGTATGAATTAGTATATTTGAGAAATGCATGTGTGTATGCATGAACCTAGTGTGTATGAACTTACTGTTTACATATGCATATAATTAGGGAGATGTTAGCATATATGAACACATGCTTTAGTGTTTACATGATTGGAATGTATGAGCATGATTGTTTCATATATGAGTTATTGAGTTTCTAAAAGTATGTTGGTATATAAATGTTTAGTATATGTGTTAACATATTTGCATACGCATTACAGTGTATGTTAGCATGAATTTATAGGCATATGTAACATATGTATGAATATTTTTTAGCATGCATATTTGAATGTAAATGATTTGTTGAGGTATACTTATATTTCCTAATGTTTCTTTGCAGACATTGAAAGAAGAAGTGTCCAAAGAGCATTGCGAAAGAGTGAAGAATTCAACAATTATATGATCCAGAGATCCATTAATCTTATGAAATCCCATTGAAGAATATCTTTGATCAAGCTATTTGTATAGGAATCACTAGAATTTAGCATCCTCTTAGATAAATTTCATCATTTTAGCAAGATTTATCTATAGCATTGTAAACACCTATTCTGGTTATTAGCATTAATTCAATTGCTGTTTCCATTTATCTTCATTGTCGATGTCTACAGAGCATTCAATTGAATCTAAAAGTAATGCAACTATAGAAGTCGAAGTAGAAGTAGTTAAGGACAAAATTACGCATGAATCTTTAATCTCCGAATCATATGATCATTGTCTTACTAGGTTTTTAACGTTATTTTCTATTGCACATCCTGAACCTCAAGATAGTGTAGATTCATTTCCACCACCTCTAATTAGACGTACTCAACCACAGTATATTGAAAACCAAGAAGAAGAAATTATTAAAGAAAACATAACTTAGGAATCCTTAATTTTACCTTCATCTCAAGAAGCTATTGATAGGTATAGGGCAGCTCAACCATACGGTCCTTAGAAGTATAGAGTGCTAAGCTTGCCTATTATTTCTTAGATTTTTTAGTTATTTAAAATTTCATTTACCCTAGACATGAAGAAAAATATACCGAATTCACCTGAGATTGTCTCAATCACCCTACGTGTGCCAAAGGATTTAGCGGTTGACTTGATCCACCAACCGTGTGTCCGCAACTTCTCGACAGCGCACAGCTTCAATGAGACCTTGGGATCCTTGGGGTGAATAGCTTAGCACTTCTCTGCACACTTCCTTAGTCACTCTTCATGCACACCTTGCACTTCACTTCTCTGCATCGCACACTATGTGTCTCTTGCCCTTCTCTCTCTTGCCTAGCTTGGACTATCTCTCCTTGCTCACACTTGCTTACACTTGCTTACTCCTTTTTTTGACAAGAATAGTCCTTGCCTTCATTTGAGTGTCGATTCACGTACGCTCCTAACTGCAAGAGGATCTTGGTGCTCACTTTGATGTCCCAAGATTTTCTCTTGAAGTGGGCAGCCAATGAATCCCTGTTTTGTCCTATAGTGACTTTAGACTAAAACAAAAATTTTAATTGGGGGGCCATACTTTCACTTCTGCATATGCTGCCGCTTCACATACCTTCACATTTTGCCTTTTAATTCTTCACTTGTGCACTTAAGAGAGGTTCACCTAAACCTTCCAAAACACTTTAAAAACACTTTGAACCTTAGGGAAATTAGAGAAATACCTCTGCAACCTGCAACCACTTTCTCCAATTCACCGTTTGTGGACAATTACTTGTGCACTACCTGTGCACCTTGACACCTGCACTTCGAACACTTTGACTTTGCCCTTGTTGACTTTGACCTTGACCATGTTGACTTTGACAAGTTTGACTTAGACCTTTTGACTTCGATTGTGGTTGATGTTGACTATGATTGACTTTGACCAATATAACTTGTATGGGCTCAACACATATACACCTACATACATACACACACACACATACGTACTTACATACACACATACACACCCACATACACATATACACACATACACACACTCACATATACAGCTACAGACACATACAGACACATATATGTACCTACATATACATACACACATATACATACATGCATATACATACACATACACACATACACACACATGCATATACACATACACATGCATACACACATGCACATGCATACACATATATACATACATATACACACAAATACATATACGTATATGCACATCAAGTAACATGCATACCTGCCCACACACATGCATATACTTATACACACACATAGTTACATACATGTATACACCTGGACATGCAAAGACCAGCTGACACATAACTGTACACATTAATTTACTTGCATACACATATATACATACATATACACACACATATATACACACATACTTTTACATATTTATATACACACACATAGAGAGACATACTCACACATACACATGCATACACATATACATACACACATATAAAAACACAGATACACACACTAAACATAAGTATGAATACACACACACATACATAGAGACACACATACACACACATGTACACACACATGCATATGCATACATACATACATACATACATGCAAACACACACATACACAACCACATACACATATATACACATACGCAGAGTCACATACACACATATACATACTTACATATACATACACACATATACATACATGCATATAGACACACATGCACACATGCATATACATGTATGCATGCATACACACATATGCATGCATACACATACATATACATATAAATACATATACACACACATACATATACATACATATAGGCATATGCACATCAGGTCACATGCATACTTGCCCACAAACATACACACATACATACACACATGCATATACACATACACATGCATACACAGTGCCCACATACACATACATACACATACATACACACATACATATACACACACATACATATATACACACACATACATATACATGCATACATATATACACATACATATATTTATTTCTAACCCATTTTCTTTTATATGTACAGATATTATGGATTCTAGTAGAGAGACAAAGGCAAAACTTACTCTCATAAAAAGTCTTATGAGAGCAAAATTTTTGCATGATACCCTAGGGATCCTCATGCACGACTAGTCAAAGATGCTCGATGATGAGTTGGAATTTATGATCCAGATGCTTATCTAGTGACCAGAGGAGGGCTCTTCTACAGATCCACATGCAAGAAGAGAACTATTTGCCCATAGGTATGTTTTCTTTTCACAAAAAGATTTATAAAAATATTATAACACAGATTTTTATTTATTTTTTTCTATCTATTTTTAGGACACCTATACCACCTCTAGATCATGGGAGTAAAGCATAGGTGCCTATGAGGACATGAATAGGCACCCCAGGGCTTGAGTGCAATATAGAACCAGAGGGGAATATAGTGTATATAGGGAATGGATTGGAGTTCAAACAAAGAATGCAAGCATTATGTGACTCCTACCTGCACCTTGCTCACTTGTAGTGGAAGTAAGTATAAGTTTTACATATAAATTGAAATAAATAGTTTATGTTTTATTTACATGATTTTTTTTTGTAGTGAGCTTGATGAGGGGGATAAAAAATATGTAATTAGTTCACTTGAGACAGAATTTGGGACAAGATGGTCGCATAAGTGGTGTCTAAAAGAGATGTGAAGAGTTATGGCTCATCGTTGTGATAATGCATGATATGCATTGCTTTTATTTGTTATAATTATATGTGTACCTATATATATATATATACATATATATATATATATATATATATATATATATATATATATATATATATATATATATATATATATATATATATATATATATATATATATATATATATATATATATATTTATGTGTGTGTGTATATATATATATATATGTATATATATATATATATAAATATATATATATATATATATATATATATATATATATATATATATATATATATATATATATATATATATATATATATATATATATATATATATATATATATATACTCAATTTGGAACACTAATTTTGATATTGGGGTTTTACAAACCCTAATATAGAAACCCTAATTCAGCCTTTTTGCCATATGATTAAAGTATATGTACCCATTGCATCTATTCCTCCCACCACCTACTAGAGAGATGTCTCTCCTCCCAACCTTATGCCTCTATATATAGCCACTCAAATTAACGAGGACCATAATATATATTAGGATACATACACATCATGTAGATACACATACATATATAAAATGATGGAGTATATACATACGCATTACACATACATGCCTACATGCACACATGTATACATATACATGCATACATATTTACATGTACACATTTACACATATACACATATACATATATACACATTACATATACATGCCTACATGCAAACATGTATACTTATACATGCATACACAATTATAAACACAGTTTCGTTTATTCAAGAAATGCATATGCATACATACACAAGTGCATACTAACACATTTATACATATATCACACACACGCACACAAATACATATACATGAAGCATGCATATGTGCATACTAACACATGTATACATATAATACACATGAATACACACACATATGTATACATACATGACAAAAAGGAATTCCTCGAAAATAAAGCTATATACAAAATTTTAGGCATACCCTCAAGCTTCATGTTCTAACTTAAAAGAACATGATTTCATATCTCTGGTGGGATTCACTGATATTGTAGTTGAATAAAGGAGCATCTATTATCTGATACCCATTCAAATGATTCAAATTTTCGATTGATAACTACAGTAGGATTTACTATCTAATCTACTCATATGTTTTCATTATTGCCATCATTTTGGTAAGACATCACTATAGTCTCATTTTTAGTATCCTTATTGATTTCAATTATTTTATCTATTTTTAAATTAATGTTCACATGAATGAAATCATCTATTGATGCAAAAATACCGATTATGGTAATTCCTCTTCATCATCAATAGAATCAACATGTAGAGTATTATCCTCTTCATCAAGAAAATTAGTATCGTTGTCCTGTACAATGATTCTAATTTCTCTTTGAGATGCTGATGTATCATTATCTGATGGTGAATCATCAAGAGGACTTTCTTCAATCTCTGTAATAATAAACTTTTCAAATAATGACCTATCTCTAGGTTGAACATGAATGACTTGCCACTATGGATGAGGATTAGGGTTTTTATAGAAAAATGCTTGTTCAATATGCCTAGGAAGAATATATGATTCTCTAGTAGATCACATTACCTTGGAAGCATCAATTGCCCAAGGTGCACATAATTCCTTTCTCAATGTGGAATTACTACCTTTATACTCGGCTCGGAACCCGTCCACCTTCAAAGTGACCTATCAAAATATATAAAAACAAAAGACCATTATTAGGTGCTTAAAAGAATAAGAAACTCTATCCTAAAAGATATAAATTTATTTTACTTGTTTGAATGTACGAAATTGTTGATATATTTAGGTAGTGATGTGTGTGAACACTCTAGGACCGCAAGGGCACTTTTTTCCCTCTTTAGGAGGTTTTTTTTCCCCCGGCTTGTATATACGCCTATTGCCCTAATGGGCTACTTATCTTTGTACATTCTCTAGTAATACATTCAGTATTGTGTGTTTGTGCTCCAAGCTTCTTCTTCTTCCTTGTGCTGTTCGCGTGCTTCCGCAGACGTCTATCTCCAACAATTGGTATCAGAGCAGGTCGTCGCTTCTTCTAGGGTGCCGTCGACACTCCTCCATTTGCAGTCTCAGATTCGCACGAAATTTGGTGAGCATACTCAGGGTGTTTCCGAGATCAAAACTGCTTCGCTCTGTGGTGCCGAAATCGCGATCTGAGCTCGTTTCGGCCTCCGAACGCACTATCACAACGCTTGTGTAGGCTATTTCGTCCTTTTGTGCCAAAGGTATATACCAATTTCTGTTCGCCAGTTTAAGCGTCTCGAAGTCTGCTACAGGTCTAGCAGAACTGGTCTGGGTAGTTCCGTTCAACTTTTTGAGATACAGTCAATTTTCTGCATCAAGGTATTTTAGTCACCGGCCATGGCTGAAAGCAGTGATGTATTCCGTATGTTGGCTATTGAGGATAAGTTGGATGGTACCAACTACCCATTATGGGCTTAAATGATGCGACATGTACTGGTTGCAAAAGGACTCTAGAACATTGTGCAGGGTGTTGAAAGACGTCATGTTACACCTGCGACTACAGGTACTACAAATACAGGTGCTGGAGGTGCTAGAGCTGATGAAGATGGTGTCGAAGATGATATTCCACAGATTCTTGTTCGTGCTGTTGTTTTTGTTGCACCTACTACAGAGCAGATTCGTTGGGATGGCAGAGATGCCCAGGCACATGCATTGATAGCGTTGTCTGTCAAACGTGCCATTATTCCTCACATTCGCTCTTGGACAACAGCAAAGGATGCTTGGGATACACTTACCACTTTGTACCAGGCTAGGAATGAGGCTCATGTTGCTTACCTCCGAAAACAGTTGGAGAGTGAGCACATGAATGAAGGTGATTCTATGGACAGTTTTCTTACAAAGATCAAAGACCTGAAGGAACAATTGATTTCTGCTGATGAGGTTATACCAGATAGCTCACTTGTGCAGACCGTTCTGAATGGTCTTCCTGATTCATATCAGAGTTTTGCCTCTACTCTTCGGTTCATGATGAAAGGCAATCCGAATGCCTTGTCATTTGAGGAATTAGTCTCTGTTCTGTTGCAGGAAGATCAGTCCAGGCAGAACAGGTCCATTATGTGTGTTGCAGATCAAGCTTTCCTGGCTAGTCAGAAGGGCAAAGGAAAATGGAGCTCTTCTACTAGTAAGCAAAAATCTGCACATGCTGCACAATTGGAGAACCAGGATAAAGATGAGAAGAAATCAGAAAAGCAGAAATTGTTCTGCAAGTACTATAAAGGAAATGATCATATTATAAAGAACTGTCCAAAACTGGCTGCTAAAGAGGCAAAGAAGAAAAAGGCTGGAATGGTTGTTGCAGAGGCCTCTACACCAAAAACAGAGTCTGCAAATCTTGTGCAGGAAGAAGAATGGGCGTTTACTACTGTCTGCAGTTTTGACCCATCTTCTCATGATCAGTGCATGTCTGTAGTAGAATCAGATGTTTGGTACTTTGATAGTGGGGTGACCAAACATATTACCTCGCAGCGCAGTTTCTTCTCTTCACTCGAGCCTGCCCCTACAGGGAATATTGTCACATGTGCCAATAACTCCTCTTATCCTGTTATGGGAGTTGGTAAGATCATTCTGACTACTGCTGATGGTAGTTCTTTCACTTTGTCAGATGCTTTATTTGTGCCAGGGATCAAAAAGAACCTGTTATCAGTTTTTGCATTAGCCAAGATTGGCTTGGTTGTGAAATTCGTTGATGACAGGTGTACAATCCATGATCTCTCAAATGGTGATGTGATTATTGCTTCTGGCATCTTATGTCGTGGGCTGTATAAGCTCATAGACTATGAAAGATCTGTGAATGATTCGTCATGTGCAGTTCATGATTCTCAGGCTATGTCAGATGCAAAGCTTTGGCTGCACGCTTTGGTCATCTGAATTTTGCTAGTTTGCTACGCCTGCAGAAATCTGAAATGGTGTCCTCTTTGCCCAAACTTGAGGCTCCTGGAAAACATGTTTGTGAAGGCTGTATTTTCGGCAAAATGCAGCGTTCTTCCTTTCCAAAAGATGGTTCAGTTCGGGCTACGCAGAAATTGCAGCTTGTACATAGTGATGTCTGTGGTCTTATGCAGACACCCTCTTTTGGAAATTACCTTTACTTCGTGACTTTCATTGATGATTTTTCCAGGCATGCATGGGTATATCCACTCAAAGCAAAGTCCGAAGTGTTCATGTGCTTCAAACAGTTTTTGGTTTTGGCTGAAAATCTGTCAGCATGTAAAATGGGCACCCTCCGTTCTGATCGAGGGGGGGAATATATGTCTTCAGATTTTAATGCATTTTTGGCTGAACGTGGGATAAAACACCAATGTACAGTGCCGTATACACCTCAACAGAATGGAGTTTCTGAACGAAAGAACAGGTCACTCATGGAGATGGCGAGGTGCATGGTCAAAAGTCAGGCTTTACCACATAGTTTCTGGCTTGAGGCTGTCATGTGTGCAGCATATGTACTGAACAGGTGTCCCACTAAAGCGTTGCAGTCTATCACTCCATATGAGGCTTGGCATGACCGCAAGCCATCTGTTGCTCATCTGCGTGTTTTTGGTTGTTTGGCATATGCATTAGTGCCTGAACAACATCGTAGAAAATTGGAGATAAGGTAGTAAAATGTATTTTTGTAGGGTACAGTTCTGAAAGTAAAGGCTATCGTCTATATCATCCACAGACTAAACGCATTCTGGTTAGCCGTGATGTTGTCTTTGTGGAAGATGCTATTCAGCCATTGCTTTCATGTACTAAGGAGACATCTGTTAGCTCCAAAGACATGTATGATACTTTGATGCCTCTTTTTACAGGTGGACAGTCTAGTGCTGGTCCTAGTGAGGCAACTTCTCAGCCTTTGCAGGTTTCATATGATGATGCAGATCATTCCATTTCTGATGCAGATTTACATGATGCACTTGCTGATGAGAGAGCTGATATTGAGCAGGCAAAAACTATGCCAAAATGGCTGGTGCAGACTTTGAGTGACAGCAAATTAGATGCACCTTTATCATATCGTACTCGTTCAGGCTCTCATAGTGCCTCCTTTGCATCAGATTGCTATGCTATGGCTGCATCTAGTCTCTGTGATGAGAATGAGCCTGTTTCTTTTGATGAAGCACAGAATTCAGAAAATTGGATGGCTGCTATGCAATCTGAATATGATGCTATAATGAAGAATGGTACATGGTCTTTATGTGACTTGCCTCCTGGCAAGAAGGCCATTGGCACTAAGTGGGTATACAAGCTGAAGCGTAAACCTGATGGTATAGTTGACAGGTATAAGGCTAGGCTTGTCATTCAGTTTATGCAAGTTGATGGTGGAATGGCTTTGTGTCAAACGAAATATATTGACACATTATTGCAGCGTTTTGGCCTTGAAGACTGTAAGCCTATTGCCACTCCTATGGAGACAGGTTTACGATTGAGTCTTCATGATGCTGGAGATGCATTTGATGCTGTTCTCTATCAGCAGGCTGTTGGATGCTTGATTTACTTATGCATTACTCGGCCAGATATTCAGTTTGCTGTCTCACAGATGAGCAGGTTTATGCATTGCCCAGGAGTCACGCATTGGAAGGCGGTTAAGCGCATCTTTCGCTACTTGAGTGATACTCGGCTACTTGGGTTGTTTTATCCGAAGGGGGGATCACTACCGCCAGATTTGCATGCTTTTTCTGACTCAGATTGGGCTGGTTGCTATGACACTCGTGTGTCCACCAGTGGCTTTTGCTTCATGCTTGGTAGCTCATGTATATCTTGGTTGAGCAAGAAGCAGCCTACTGTGGCCACTTCCAGTTGTGAGGCTGAGTATAGGGCAGCTTTCACAGCGACTGTTGAGTGTGTGTGGCTCAGATGCCTTATGGCTGATTTGGGTGTTGGCCAGTCTTCTGCCACCACCATCTTCACTGACAGTCAGAGCGCATTGGCAGTTGCGAGGAACCCTGTGTTCCATGCTTGCACTAAGCACATTGAGGTGCATTATCACTATGTCAGGGAGAGGTTCTCTGCTGGGGAGATCAGCTTGGTATATGTGCCCACGTAGGAGAACATTGCAGACCTTTTCACGAAGGCTCTGCCTAGGGAGAAGTTTGAAGCTTTTCGCAAAGCTTTGGGCTTACTTCCTTTTGTGGAGTGATTTCCACATAGCTTGGCACTTCCTTATACATGAGTGCCAGCTCCTTGTTCACCGCATCACTCCCAGGGGGGATTTGTTGATATATTTAGGTAGTGATGTGTGTGAACACTCTAGGACCGCCGGGGCACTTTTTTCCCTCATTAGGAGGTTTTTTTCCCCCGGCTTGTATATACGCCTATTGCCCTAATGGGCTACTTATCTTTGTACATTCTCTAGTAATACATTCAATATTGTGTGTTTGTGCTCCAAGCTTCTTCTTCTTCCTTGTGCTGTTCGCGTGCTTCTGCAGACGTCTATCTCCAACAGAAACGATATTTTGTAGATACCAAAAACAGTTCCCACATAACCAAGTTCGTCATCTATAAGATTTGTGTCTTTTGAGCTAGCACATGATAGTTGCTTGAAAGAAGCAACAATGCTAGAATCCTCTTTTTTACATAAAGAATCAATAGCTTTGATTCTAATATCCTATCCAAAAGCCCACACATAAGTGAACATTCAAGTATGCAAAAGAAATTAAATTAGTAAAGAGAAACTAATATACATATATGTAAAAAATAGACTATTATTAAAATAAAGTTACTTTTCCGTTCACAACCTATCATTAAATCTCTTTACTCGTCTAAGACTTCTTCATTATTTGAATCTCATTATTATCCAGATTTCATTTATATCTTTTGTTTCTCCGTATTTTACTTCAAAGATTTTGAAGTTCCTATTCGTAAATGCTAAGGAATGCTTGCATGCATTTGCTACTATATGCTACAAAAGTAGAAACATCATCTTTTGCTTGTAATGTAAATAAAAATGGAACTCCCTTACTTGATAATACCTCATCTATTATTTTTGAAGAAGATTCCTTGGTCCATGCACGTGGAGCTTCTTCGTGAACACTTTCGAGGTTCTCACTAACATAGTACATGCACTCCTCAACATCTGAACCTTTGCCATGGATCCTTCTAGTTTTGCTCTTTTCCGCACATAACCGTTTAATATTCCTACAAATTGCTTGACCCAAAATATCCATCGAGTGTTGATTATACCTGCAATCTCTATTTCATCCACAAGAAGGACTAATAAATGAACCTAAACGTATGAAGCTCTTTCTCCATCAAACATAATAGCTCCTTGCATTTATGTTTCTTTTGTGGGATTGAGTCTTTTTCAATCTCTTTTGATGTAATCCACCTATAGACATCATAAAAAGAATTATAGATAAATAATAAAAAATAAAAGATATCAAATAGCCATATAGATTAAACATGAAAGTATCGTAATTACCTTTTAAGAGATCCAAGACGATAAATGACATCTTGTACTCCTTTCGTTGTACATCCATCGATAACCAAAGGTAATGTGCTTCAAAATGTTATGCCAATTATGGGTCTTTAACCTAGATAAGCTCTTATCATCCATAGTAAACATGTTCTGGAAAGATGCTCCATATCTTATAGGAGTCTAAATCAAATGAATCCTATTGTTGATAGTCTAAATCTCTTTTGTCGTAAGTACCCAAGGAGTAGGTGCATAAGTCGTTTCCTATCGATGTCTATTAAAAACTAGCCATAGCTTTGGTTTTGGATTTGGGTCCTTCAAATCATTCCTTGAAGCTATGGTGTCTTTTATTCCAAGAAGATGATACCATAATGAATAACGAATATTCTTGAATATATGCATAGGATAAAGAAGACACACCTTCAACTCTCTCCAATACTCCAAAGAATACCATATCGATATATTCTTTGAGAGTGCCAATTTTCCTTCACCTCTCTTCACATTCTCATTATCTTCATCATCAGTAATGATTCCTGATTCTGGATCTATAAGAGGCCCATCTATCCATTTCAATACCAATCCATAGGCATCATACTGACCTGTTTCAAGCTTTCCATAAAAATGTGCCACTTCTCTTTTACATCTTAATGGATGATCATCCAGCAAGAATCGCCGATTTCGAAGATAAATATTATTGTTGAGATCCTTACTATACATTGATGTCAACCAATCACCATAATATGGACAAGCTTTATAAGCCCTAGTAGATATTCCTGCATCATTAAAACGATAAAAATATAATTAGATTAACTCACATATATTTGTATGCATATTAAATGAAAAAAGTACATCAATACCTAAACAAACACCATATCCTGGAAAATCGTGAATAGTCCAAGACACAATACCATGAACCATAATATATCTTTCATTGATGCTTTTCGATACATCAATGACATTAATTCCTCTCCATAACTCTTGGAAATTTTCAAGGGGAGAAAGATATATATTCATATCTTTAAGTTGTCTTTTTCCTGGGATTAAAAGTGAAAGCATTAAATTATATTCCTTTTTCATGCTAAGATATGGCGAAAGATTTTAGTTTATGACTACCACTAATCATCTTGACCATTTACTAGATTTAATGGAAAACAGATTAACCCCAGTTAATGCAACTCCTAACTTTAGATTTTTTGGTTCTTGTGCAAAATCAAGCCATGTAGAATCAATATGTTGAAAACCTGCAGTACATGTTGGAATTCTGATTATTCTATCAGCACTTTTATGATCATGTGCCCATGTCAAAAGCTTTGATAATTCAGGTCTTTGAAACATATGTCTAATCTATGGAGCCTATGGAAAATGTTTCAAAACCTTTTTTGGCATTTGACCTTCTTTGAGATTGACATTTTGGATATGTGAAAGAGCCTGCATATTCACCTCTATATAAAACACAATAGTTAAGACATGCATGTATACACTATTAATCTATATGAAGATTGTTGATTACCTTCTTCATTACATCATGTGAGGTAGGAAGAATATTCTGACTTGGTAAAAAGTTTTCAGATAATAACCTATAAGTTCATGAAAAAAAATCATATTAATAAAAATTAATAAACAAACAAATAATATATATATATATATATATATATATATATATATATATATATATATATATATATATATATATATATATATATATATATATACACACACACACACACATATATATATATATATATATATATGTATATATATATATATATATATATATATATATATATATATATATATATATATATATATATATATATATATATGCTTATGTGTATGTGTATGTGGATGTGTATATGCATGTGGATGCATATACGCATGTGTATATGTATGTGTATGTGTATGTTTATGTACATGTGTATGTGTATGTGTATGTGTATGTGTACGTGTACGTGTATGTGTATGTGTATGTGTATGTGTATGTGTATGTGTATGTGTATGTGTATGTGTATGTGTATGTGTATGTGTATGTGTATGTGTATGTGTATGTGTATGTGTATGTGTATGTGTATGTGTATGTGTATGTGTATGTGTATGTGTATGTGTATGTGTATGTGTATGTGTATGTGTATGTGTATGTGTATGTGTATGTGTATGTGTATGTATGTGTATATATGTTATGCATGTGTGTATATGTATGCATGTATACGTATGTGTATGTGTATGCATATATTTATGTATGTGTATGTATGTATGTATGTATGTATGTGTATGTATGTAAGTGTATCTGTGTATATTTGATTTCGTTTCTAATTTTCTTTTTGTTTATTGTGGTATGTAGACTTTCACATAGATATCTAGACCATTGAATCATTTGGCTATCTCCCATTTTATAGTCAATCAATTACCTGTCTTGCTAACCAAGACTTATATATTTGTTTACAAACACTAAGTATCAGTTAGCTATGGAGGTATTAGGTCATTTGGAGGATAGGAGAAGCTAATTTATTTGGAAGATTCTGAAAGATGGACGAATAGTTTTAAAGATTGGGTGGACACAAAGCATCCATTCAATGCAAGTTCTTGTTCTCACCTTAATTAAGGTAAGAACAAGAAGTTGCATTGAATGGATGTTTTCTTTCCACCCATCCTTTAAAATTGTTCTTCCATCCTTCAAAATCTTCCACATAAATTTGCTTCTATTTTTTAAACGACCTAATACCTCCATAGCTAACTGAAACTTAATATTTGTATGCAAAGTTCATAAAGGATTCGCAGTGCACATATTAAATCGACTAGAATAGGAGAAGCAAATGTGTGAAGAAGATTCTAAAGGCTGAGTGGACAATTCCAAAGGCTAAGTGCACATAATATTTTCATTTGATACAGGTATGTATAATCTAGTCTTACTTTCATAACATGTGTATGTATGTATATGTGAGTGTATGTTTATGTGTATATGCATTCGTGTATATGTGTATGTCTATGTATATATGTATTTCTATGTGTATGTGTATGCATGTATATGTATATATGTAACTAGATAGAAAATTAAAAATTATACATTAATAGCACCAAAATAGATACATTACTCCATCCAAAATGATTTTGAAGATTGAGAATAAGCAAGCTTGCAATTATTCATGTCAAGCAACTTCCTTTATATACATGCTTTAGACATTCCTCTCGATGTATTTCTCATGTTTAGAAATATCAATGATCTCACTATCATTTTGATACCAATCCTCAATAAAATCTACCATGCCATCATCTTCATCATTGTCGCACAAATTTTGTACTTTATCTTCTTTTGAATATAGGTGTTTCAACCTTGCATATTCCACAGGATCACTGTTGTGTAGCCTTCTCATAGAAAGCTTCTGATAAACGAGGTCTTATTGGCAGCTATGAATGGTGTGGTGCAATATCATAAACATCATATGTTGAAATCTACACACATGAATAAAAATCATTAGTATTCCATAAATGAATGAAAAGTAAACTTTAAACAAAAAAATTAAATATGTAAGTTATTTTGAAAAGAGATTGAAATTAGAGTTTTTCACACATGATAGGTGGATAGATAGTTTTTTTTTCTATCTAGTTAAAAGGTGCTCTTGGAGATCTATGCCATCCATAATTCACTTATAATTCATCACCAACATGTAATGAAGTAATAGCTTTGACAACTATGTATCTTGCTACATCTCTATTGATGTATGGTGATTCATGACTATTTTCATGCTCCTCAAATGTGCAATTAGTCCTTGAACTATTATGTAATCCTCGACTACTATTTATTAAACTTGCTATATTTCCATGCATGCGAGGTCTTCCATCAATATATAATCCTTCATTTTCTGCATGTGAAATCCCTCTACTAGTAAGGGACACTCCATACAAGCATATTCCATAAGTACTCATGCTTTGAACACAATGTGCAAGTCGATGCCAATCTCCCTATCCATATACAGGACCACAAAATGACATAAGAGTGACTTCAGAGTTTGGAGGCACATACAAATCCTCTACAATAAAGAGACCACAACCAACACTAGTAATAGTGGATGGAGCAATCATATAGAGATTAACCCAAAAGTTAAAAACCTCTCAATCTAAAGGAAGTGGTCCTCTATTCCATCCTCCATTTCTTCTTCTATCATATGTTTGTACTAGAGAACAATCATGAGCTGGCAATGGATAATTTCCAGCCATTTTAGTCTCTAAACTAGGAGGAAGAAGATTTCTAGAAACCTTTGCTTGTAATTGATGAACAACAAGTCCATGACGTGTACAAGGTATATTAGCATTATGAGTATGAGAATTATTATCATCATCTTCATCGATAAAATATTTGTGTATATCAACAATAGTTTGATTTTGTATATGGTTTTAAAATAAATGAAATTAATTTATAGAAAGAATACATACCCAAGCATCATCACATTGACCAAGCGGTGGTGCACCCTCAAAAATACCATACTCTGCCACATGTTCAATACATTCCAATTGTGGTCTTCGATACGTGCCATAGCAAAACTTACACCAACATATAATATGCTCTTGATAGTAAAATTCATCTTAATTCCTATAAAAGGACGCATGTAAAGTCATTGCATCGAAAAGAGGTGGTGGAGTGCCCTCTGATTGATCAGAATCTAATTATAACAATAAAAAACATATGTCAATTATATATCTATCAAATATATTTAAAATTCAAAGTTAAATATACTTAAAGTATATAGTCCTTGCACAATGAGGAGATGGTGGTGTTCCATGTGATTGATCAGAATCTACAAATAATGGTATTTAATATTAATAATCTAATTATTTACATATATACACATTTACACATACACACATATTCACATATACACAAATACACATTCTTATGGGATAAATGCATCTATTTTGTATCAATGTGTGTATATGCATGCATGAGTATGTGTGTATGTATATATGTGGATATGTGTATGTGTGTTTATGTATGTATGTATATGTGTATATGTATGCATGTATATATATATATGTATATGTTTGCATGTATGTGTCTATCGGTATGTGTATATGCATGTGTGTGTATGTATGTATGTATAAGTGTATGTGTGTATGTATATATGTTTATGTGTGCATGTATTTCGTATGTATGTGTGCATGTGTGTGTGTGTGTGTGTGTAGATATGTGTATGTGTGTGTATGTATGTATGTATGTATGTATGTTTATGTGTGCATGTATACATACATACATACACACACACACACACACACACATATATATATATATATATATATATATATATATATATATATATATATATATATATATATATATATATATATATATATATAAATAATAAATATACTACTATATTTATATATATATATATAGTAAATATAAATATAAATATAAATATATATACAATAAATATAAATATGTATATAAATATATATACAATAAAATATAAATATGTATATAAATATATAACCAATAAATACACATATATATAAGTATATATATATATATATATATATATATATATATATATATATATATATATATATATATATATATATATATATATATATATATATATATATATATATATATATATATATACATATATATATATATATATATATATATATACATATATATATATATAGTAAATATAAATATAAATATATATACAATATATATATATAATATACAATATAAATATAAATCAGTATATACTATATATATATATATATATATATATATATATATATATATATATATATATATATATATATATATATATATATATATATATATATATATATATATATATATATATATATATATATATATATATATATATATGTGTGTGTGTGTGTGTGTGTATGTCCGTGTGTGTATTTATATAAATTCTATTATAAATATAAAAATAATATATATATATATATATATATATATATATATATATATATATATATATATATATATATATATATATATATATATATATATATTTATATTTATATATATATATATACATATACATACATATATATATATATATATATATATATATATATCAATATATATATATATATATATATATATATATATATATATATATATATATATATATATATATATATATATATATATATATATGTATGTATGTATGTATGTGTGTGTGTGTATATATATATACACACACATACATACATATATATATATATATATATATATATATATATATATATATATATATATATATATATATATATATATACATATATATATATATATATGTGAGTATGTGTATGTGTGCATGTATTTCGTATGTATGTATGTATGTGTGTATGTATGCATATGTAAGTGTATGTGTATGCTCATGGTATATGTGTGTGTATGAATTTCGATTCTTTTTTTCTATTTGAGATTAAAATAACAGGAGATATTGTATGGTGGAAGAAAATAAGAGGAGAGCTAACATACCACCTAAGACATGGCAGTTTAATTGTAGAGAGCTATGTCTTCAGGAGTCATTTCCTTAGTAGAAAGTATACAAATTATTAGTTTACATTTATAATTTTCATATGTTTATTAATTTTTTCCATTTAATTTATGTATTATTATTCTATTAAATAAACAGGCTGCTGCAAAGAAGAGATTGAGTGGAGTCACACATCATACTTAGTCCAAATGGTCCATCATGGTTTTGTAGCTACATTTGTAAGTATATGTGTTATTGAAAGTATATTTTTTATTTTAGTTAAAATGCAAGAGACTAATCTTTTTTATTTGTTTCAATGCAACCAAAGGATTATGGTCAATATCCTAGAAAACATGAAACTGACTATGCTACACATTTTGGATATCCATGTTTGAGCGAGTATGTGCGAGATCATCTGGATGCTTTTGTGAGTATTGTTAAATTTCATATCATTATTTTATTTTTATGGATGCTTTGTATGTTTTACTTATTTATGTTTTTTATATGTAATACAGGAGTATTATGGAGAAATAGGTATGGATGACGTGGAGAGAGAGACACAAGAGGGATGATCTCGATCTTCATAGAGTGCTCACACCACTACCCATGATGCCACTATAGATACATCAGATCATGCGGATGATCATGATGATGAGGATGAGGCTCTTGATGATGAGGATGATCATGATTATGATTCTTGATTACCACATTGGATATATATTTACACACACACACACACATATATATATATGTATATATATATATATATATATATATATATATATATATATATATATATATATATATATATATATATATATATATATATATATATATTATATATATATATATATAATATTATATATATATATATAAGTTAATATATATATATATATATATATATATATATATATAATCTATCTATATATTTTTCATTCCAGTTATGTTTTGAAATGTGTCTATGGTATTAAGTAATGAAAAGTCTTGTTCTAATGATTTTTATTTTTGTTTATGTTTAGCATGTGTTTTATTACTTTAATTATATAATTCAGTCATATTTATGTGTGCTTGTGTGTGTGTGTATATATATATACACACACACACACATACATATATATATATATATATATATATATATATATATATATATATATATATATATATATATATATATATATATATATATATATATATATATATATATATATATATATATATATATGTATATATATATATATATATATACATATATATATATATATATATGTATATATGTATATATATATATATATATATATATATATATATATATATATATATATATATATATATATATATATATATATATATATATATATATATATATATATATATATATGTATATATATATATGTGTGTGTGTGTGTGTGTGTGCATGTAGTTGTGTCTGTATATATAAAACGTATGTATGCACATGTAGGTATATATCTATATTTCTGTAAGTGTCTGTATATGCATGTATATGTATGTATCTATGTATATATATGTGCATGTATATATGTGCATATGTATGTGTCCATATGCATGTATGTGCATGTGCATGTATAAGTGTATGTGTGTATATGCATGTGCTTGTGTATGTGTGTGTATTTGTATGTATGTACATGCATATATGTAAGTGTATGTGTATATGTGTGTATGTGCATATATATATGTGTGTATATGTATTTATGTGCATGTGTATGTTTGTGTAAGTGCATTTGTGTGTGTACGTATGTGCATCTATATGTGTGTATGTGTGTATATGTATGTATGTACATATGTATTTGTGTATATGCATGTATGTGCATGTGCAAGTGTATATGCATATGTATGTGTGTGTGCATGTGCATGTATGTGTGTGTATATGTATGTATGTGCATGTATATGTGGAAATGTATGTGTACATGTGTGTATGTGCATGTATATGTGTATATTTATGTATGTGCATGTGTATGTGCATTTGTGTGTGTACGTATGTGCATGTATATGTGTATATATGTGTATGTGTGTGTATATGTACCTATGTGCATATGTATGTGTATGTGTATAAAAATATACAAGTGTATGCATATGCATGTGTATATCTTTGAAACATGCATATGCATGTGTACATCTTTGAAACATGCATGCGCATGTGCATGCATTTCCATTTGCATCCATGTATATGTGCATGTATGTGAATGTGCATATACATGTATTTAGGTATGTGTTAATGTGTGTATGTGTATGTGTATGTGTATGTGTATATGCAATAATGCATGCATGCAAGTCCTTTTATGTGTTTGTAGAAATGGTTGTGCATATGCATATGTGTATGTGTGTGTATATGCATATGTGTGTGTATGTGTAACTGTATGTGCATACGTATCTATGTGTATATGTGTGTGTATCTGCATGTGTATATGTTTATATGTGTGAACATGCATCTTCATGTTTAAGTGTATATGTGCATATGAATAAGTGTGAGTATGCTAATTAATGAAAATAAAAGAATTCAAATGATATATAAAGAATGGAAATTATACTTACAATATTTAGCCATATTTTTTGCTTGGTTAACTTTTTGAATAGCGTGCAATAAAGAGAGAGAGAGAGTGAGAGAGAGAGAGAGAGATCAAAAGAGAAAGAGAAAGAGAGATAATTCAAAGAGAAAGAGGTAGAAAGGAGAGAAATAGAGAGAGAGAGAGACAATAAGATAGAGATTAGACAAAAGAACAATTCAGCAAGCGATTGTTTCAGCTCATAAGCCAACACAATTGTAAACATTGGAGAGCTCTTCGATAAGATGTGTGTAGATGCCGATCAAAAAGCCTCGAACATTTTTATCTTTTTTGGTCAAAAATCGTTGTATAACTGATGCTAGACCATCATATATGCGTGTTCAAAATGTGTCACATAAATGATGCTTTTTAATATCATTTATGCGATGCAAAAATTGTTTTTTATGTGATGCTTTTTTATTTCATCACTTTAGCAATGCTTAGTGCTACCATCGCAATGCACATCGCTTTACATGTCGAAACAAAGGTCGAAGGTTTAGTCGTTTAGCTGATGCTTGGTGCTTCACGCTCCTTGCAATGCTTCATGCAATTATATAGTGATGAAATTGTGTTGCCTTAACCGTCACTATGTGCTCGTATTCCTTGTAGTGAAACATCTCAAAGAGAGTTACAAAGAAATTTAATGATTTTCTCATTGCCTTCATGAGCGACCCATTTTAATGTTGTTGTTTTCCATGACAAACATCCTATGGTGTCTGAAAGGTGGAGATTTCTTACAATTACATACTCTTCAACCTAAGAGGTAGAGTGACTTTTCAATCGACCACTCCTTTGGATGGGCATCAAAGAACAGGCACCTTTTCTTCCATATCTTCTAGACTGCTTTGCCTCTCATGGAGTTCCACGAAGTAGAAGAGTAGCCGATTGTTTCTTTGAGTGACACTTGTTTCTAGTTGATTTTTCTTTGTAACCTAGAATCCTTGTGAGAGATTATGAAATCAAGAAGCTTCACGGCACGAGAAGAAGAGGTGACCAAGGTTTTCTCTTCCAAAGGGAACACTTACACCAATGCAGGGCCCCAAAGATTTTTTTTTTTTTTTTTTTTTTTTTTTTGTTGCTTTGGAATTGGTCAAGATACTACGATGAAATATTTTCCACATAAGAATGGATTTTTTGTTCTCTATAAGAGGGCACCGCAAGTCGCTTGACACAGTTGCTATCTAGCGATTTTGTATGGATGAATTGTTGTAGCCTTTATAGCCTCCATGGTTTTCATTAATTCATCGTTTTGCCATAGTTCAAAAAAAAATAGATGCCTTAATTCGTTCAAAATATTCTTGTGTTTTATATTGTTAGCTACCTTGTGAATTTTTTACTTCTTTCTATTCTATTCTTCGTTCTCCAACATTCATTTTGCATGCGTACTTATTTTGTTGGTGATATATTTTAATTTTTTATGGAGGAATTTGATGAGATGTACGCAAAGTAAAACTTGAGAAAGGAGCAAGGCGTCTAACTTCCATACAAAGAAGTTTAAAGACTTTGATGAAAGGTTTTAGCGAACATTACAAAGCATCAAAGCTCGCATGTGTAGGCATCTGCTAGTCTTTGTTGGTGTGCTATGTGACTGCATATTACCATTAAAACTTCATTAGATCCATGAGGCACAGATTTCTTTCTCTAAGATAGATTTCTGCATGACTTCATTGAAACGATCAGACAATGAAGGTGCTGAGGTATAAAGGACAGAAACAGAAAGTAGGAGACAACATGAGTAGATGTGTCTATCGAAGTCATTTCACAACATTCGTAGGTCTAGAGTCTAGGAATTCTACTCCATTGAAACCGTTTACTAGGAGGCTCTCAAGAGATCTGAAAAATACATGTCATCTCCACTCACATGCAAACTCATGTCACGTATCGAGGAAAATGACATCTAATAATTTGGTATTGTTTTAATTGTGGGTGCATGCATGCATGAGTATAAAAAGAGGCGGCATCAGTACTGGTCGAAAACTGGCATCAGTTCCAGACTCCAGCTGCAATGCGCAATGATGGCTATATATAATGACACTCGAAACAGATTTTCGGGCATTGTATTTCTGAGCGGGCCTCGCCATCTCCGACCCTCATGTGGTTCTGCATTTATCATTGTACGCAAGTTGTAGGACAGATGGCTTCTACACAGCAATAAAATGTTATGAAACAGACGATCAGCTTTACTGAACTATCACCCGAGGTCCCGAGCATCAAAAAGACCGTAGAAAAGCTGCCTACACAGTGATCTGGAAGTCGTTACGCGTTTTCGTCTCTTGTGAGTGTTCTGAAGTCATGGAAGTAGGAGCAGTAGCCTTGACGGAAACCTGTGTCGACCACGTTGTAACTCATAGCTTCTCAACAGATCATTCATGATGAGAAGGTTCCTGCTCGTGAGGCTCGCATGGACTAGGACAGAGATCAAGAGAGAATAACACCAAAGTGATAAGGTTCACTCACAAACAAAGAGTCGCCCACACACTCACAAAAGGGTAAGAGAGAAGAGAGACGCATACATGGATATGGAAATGTATTCCGCTTATGATTCCTTCGAACAGGGCTAAGTACTATCCTAATATAAATGTATCTTGGCCAACGGAAGCAAGAAGAGTGGACAAGATAGGAGTTCATATATATCGTGAGACAAGCGAGCAAAATAATATATACTGAAACTGTTGTTGAGAGCTTAGCTGTGAAAATGGAAAGGACAACTATAGTTGAATAGCATTGCGAACTCCTTTATTATCACTAATAATATCCACAACATTTCGAAACTCGACAAGAAGGCGTTAGTGAAATGGACGGATTTATATATAAATGATCCACATATCCAGATAATGGATCTATATAGTTTGCAATTCAAGTAAATTCTCAGGGGCTTTCATACTACTATTAGCTTGACTTAAAAGAATTGTAACTTTAAGTGCAGGTATCCAATAGAGGTGAGCTTTTTCACACATAACGACTAACTAAGTGTGCTAAGAATGATCATGGTCTCTCTATTCGTCTCTTGAAAAATCTAGAGAAATATTGAATACGCATTGCAAACATGAAATTGAGCAAGCGTGTGAAGGTCCTTCGCTCATGAATGCTACATCGGCGTTGGGATATTTCCCTTGTTAGATCTATCTAAGAAATTCTACCATCATTGTGAAGGGATCCTTCTAGCTCCTGATAGTGCAACTTACCTTTTTGAGTGATGTTGCAACTGAAGTCTATACCTTTCTCTGCAAATGAACAAAAAAACACAAAAAACAAAGAAGTGAAGAGCATGAGTTCATTGTATGCAGGTTTCATAAATGGATAGTTTCAGTCCAATTTATGGTCGAGTAGACCACTATATGTTTTATTAGACCATACATATAGGAGAGTGTCCAATGTCCATATGGCCTTTCATATAGACCCTAATGCTAACCGAGGATGAGAAAGCATGAAAAAGAATATGTGACTATGAGTATATGAACTATACCTCCTAACTGATGGGCATATTACACAATGTACAAGAGACACTGCAAAATAATATAAAGTATCACCCACCGATTGACAATGCTATCTAAAGCTATCAAGTGGTAGATCTTTTCCCAAAGCATCGATTTTCTTGAGGATGAAGATTCTCAAGTAAAATGTGCTCAGTCAATACACAATCACAAATAAAGTGATATGGCACCTCAATGTGTGATATTAGCATGATAGATTGAATCCTTAGCTAGTGGAATAGAATTCTAATTGTCACTGAGTAAGCAAGATACATGCTTCGGGATGCCCATGTCACATGCCAATCTAGAAAGCAACAATTCTACCTCACATTCCTCACTAGATGCAATATAATCTACTTTGGTGAAAACAGTTGTACATTCTTCAAGATGAGATCGCAAAGAAATACCACCAACTATGATGTGAAAAATGTACCTTGAAGTAAAATTGTTGTTTTCTACACAACTAGCATAGTCAGAGTCTCTGTATCCAACAATGAATGCATCACCTCTAACCAATAATAAACACATATACTTTGTGCCATTGAGATATTTTATCACATCCTTCCTACATTAGAATGATTATTTCATGGATTCAAGTTATATCTTCTCAGAAGTCTAGTGCTAATTCAATTTCTATTATGGTAGCTAACATAATATACATGAGACTAGCACTAGTAGATTGATAAGAAATTTCAATAATGAATCCCTTCTCCTCATGAGATTTGGGACAATCATCCTTACTCAGCTTCACACATGTAGGTAATGGTGCACTCAATGCCTTTCCATCATGCATATTAGATATGCGAAGTAATTTGGTTATGTACTCACTTGATAAAATTATATGCATCTCTTAGTCCTATCACGAGTAATGTGCATCATCTTCAAAATATTTTATTTCAAAATTCTCAGATAGGTGTTTGAACATCTTTTAGTGTAAGTGATCCTCATTGCTTCTAGAATAGCCTTGGGACTTTGTGAATGCATATGAATTTTGATACCACGTCTATCTAGGTGATTTCTTAAGTCCATAAAAGATGTTCTTAAGCTTATGTATTAGACTCTCTTTGTAAAGAACTGCATAATCCTCTATTTATTCTATATATATAGATCTCATTGATAAGATATGAAAACAAGAAAATAGTCCTCATATGCATTTGGACTATTTCTAAGTTTTCTTTTGCAACTAATTCAAGCAACACACATAATTTGATCAGCTTGACTACGGGCAAGAAGATTTCCTCAAAATCAAATCCTTGTTGTTCCTTGAATTCTTTTGCAAAGAGTTGTGCTTTGTACTTTGGAGAATCACTATATGATGTGAATTCCAAATTATATACCAATTTGCATAGTGGATCTTCCTTGCCTTTTGGTAGAGGTATTGATTTCAAAGTACCATCCCTATGAGTATAATCAAGTTTACTCTTCATGGAATGCTCCCATTTGATATGATCATCTGCCTACATAACGTCTTCATAACAAGAAGGCTATCCAACATAAATTGGAATGGAAAAATCTCATCCTACAACAAATACAGTAGGAAGAAATTGTCTCAATGGTTGTTGATTAGGAGCACTAGTAACCTATTGTTGAGCATTTTCTTGAATAATCTTTTCTCTCATAGTGGTATGCATACTACCAAGAAGACTAATATCCTCAAATATAACTCTTCTCACTCAACCTATTTAATGGGTTCTTTATGCATCTTCATTTCATTCAAAATGAGATCACTATGTTTTAACATCAAGCATGTTTCAAGATCCGATAAATGACATAAAAACTAGACATCTTTACCATATCCAAAGAAAATGTGCTTCCTATATTTGTAGTCCAAATTTTTCCTCAAGATCTTAAAACGTGGGAATATGCTTCGCAACCAAATAGTCTAAGATGATCATAATAAGGTGACTATCTTGTCCAAAATTCATGTGCCACTTTCAGGACATCGCAGTACTAGGTTGAAATGTTAATCACATGAATCACAATGAACATTGGGTATATCCAAAAGACTAGTGAAATTTTCACATGATGTAATAGAGAGACCATTCTTTCCTAAATATTTTATTCACCCTTTTCTCTACAACATTTCGTTTTTGGGTATAAGGAGCTATAATCTCTCTTCAAACTCCTCAAAGCCAAGAAAAATGGTTGAGTTCATGGGAGGGATACTACTCTCCATTATCTAAATGTAAATCCTTAAGTTTAGTTTGCTTTTGAATCTCTATTGAAGTAAGACAATTTTCAAAAGTAGGTAATACCCCTTCCTTAGAATTGATAGGATAGACCCAAATTTTCTATTCGCATCATCTATGAAAGTGAGGAAGTAAAGCCTAGTGGGCATAGGATTGCACACATCTATATGAACAAGATATAATGGTGGAAATGGAGAGTAAATGTGCATTTCATGCATAGTCCTAGTTTTCATTCTGTATTGAAAATCAAATAAAGGTAACACAAGTAATGAGAATGAGAATGAATTTCCTTTCATTATGAAACATGTGGCCAAATTGGGCATGCCATTTAAAAGCCATAGGTTTTTGTTTTATCCATAACCATACTATCCTTCAATATATGAAAGGATTGAGTGTAGAAAGTCACTTATTAGCCAAGATTTTTCAGGATAACCAACTGATCTTAAACTACAACAAATTTGAAGCACATGGCATACATTTTGCATGGTAAATGTGTATGTTTATGTATTGTTTCTATATGTATGTGCATGCATCTGCTATGTACATGTGTGTATGTGTTTGTTTTTTTGTATGCATGTATGTGTATGTATATGTGTATATGTTATCTCTATGTGCATGCATGCATGTGTGTGCATTTTTATGTGTTGTGTGTATATATGTGGGCAAACCTGCATGTTATGCGATGCGTGTGTGCCATGTATGTGTGTGTGATTTTGTATGCATGTGTGTGTATGTATATGTGAATGTGTTTTATGTATATGTGTGTGTGCATGTATGTATCTAATGTGCGTATGCATGTGTGCTTGTCTATGCATGTGCATGTGTATGTGTATGTGGATCTTTTGTGTTTATGTGTATTTGCATGCATGTGCATGTGTGCATGCAAATTGCATGTCTATGCTATGTGTGTATATATTTGTGCATGCATGCATGTGTATGCAATACTTTTGTGTTGTATACATGTTTCTATGTGTGTTCACATGTACATGTGTATGTTTGTAAGCTTTTCTATGTGTATGTGTTGTATATGTGTGTGCACATGCATGTGTAAGTATGTTTATGTATTGTGTGTAAATGTATGTTTGTGTCATTTACATGTGTGTACATTTGTATGTTTGTGTGTTTTTGTATGCATGTGTCTTTGTAAGTTGTGTGTATATTGTGAACATGCATGTGTGTATATGAATGTGTATGCCTATATTGTTATATATGGGTGCATGCATGCCTATCTTAGGTGATGTGTGTGTGCTATGTATGTGTGTATGTGTGCATGTGGGTATATCTTGTGTATATGTGCATGTGCGTATATCTTCTATATGTGTATTTTGCATGTTTCTATGTATTTATGTGTGCATGTACATGCATGTATATGTGGATGTGTATGTTTGCATGTATTTGTTTTTATCTATGTACATTTGTGTGTGTGTGCATCTATGTTTGTGTAGATGCCTTTGTATGTGTGCACATATGTCTATGGAGATTTTTGTACGTGTATATGTGTGTTTTTTGTGATTGTCTGTTCAAGTATATGCATGTGTGTGTATGTGTGTATATGTGTATATTTGTATGTATGTGGTTGTATGCATGTGGTTGTATGTATGTGGTTGTATGTATGTGTATGTGTGTGCATCTATGTGTATGTAGATATTTCTGTGTGTATGTGTCTTTATTTCTCTATGTGTGTGTGTATGTGTTCAAGTATCTGTGTGTGTATGTATGTGTGTGTGTCTCATGAATGTATATGTGTGTGTGTTGTGTATATTTGTGTGCATGTATGTGTGTGTTTATGTATATGATGTGTGTGTGTGCTATGTCTCTGTTTGTATATGTTGTGTATGTGTGTATGTTTTTATGTTTGTTTGTGTGTTGCATATGGTTCTATATGTAAGTGTGCATGTATGTATGTATGTGTGCATGTGTGTATTTTGGTGTGTCTATGTGTGCATATTTTTGTATTCATATGTAACTTATGTATATGTGCATGCATATATGAGTGTTTATGTCCATGTTTGTGTGTATATATGTGTGCATGCATGTTTGTGTATGTGATATGTATGCTATGTACATGCATGTATGTATGTAGTGTTTTGTCTATGTTTGTCCTATGTATCTCTATTATTTATGTATGTAGATATTTTTGTGTGTATGTGTCTTTACTTCTCTATGTGTGTGTGTATGTGTTCAAGTATCTGTGTGTGTACGTATGTGTGTGTGTGTCTCATGAATGTATATATGTGTGTTGTGTATATTTGTGTGCATGTATGTGTGTGTATATGTATATGATGTGTGTGTGCTATGTCTGTGTTTGTATATGTTGTGTATGTGTGTATGTTTTTATGTTTGTATGTGTGTTGCATGTGGTTCTATATGTAAGTGTGCATGTATGTATGTATGTATTTATGTATGTTAGTGTGCATGTATGTATGTATGTATTTATGTATGTATGTATATGTGCATGTGTGTATTTTTGTGTGTCTATGTGTGCATATTTTTGTATTCATATGTAACTTATGTATATGTGCATGATATATGAGTGTTTATGTCCATGCTTGTGTGTATATATGTGTGCATGCATGTGTGTGTATGTGATGTGTATGCTATGTACATGCATGTATGTATGTAGTGTTGTGTGTGTGTTTATGTCCTATGTATCTCTATTATTTATGTATCTATGTGTGTGTATATACATAGGTATATGCATATGTGTGTATATGTATGTTTCTGCATATGTGCTTTTAGGTGTGCTTATTTTTGTGTGTGCATCTAACTATGCGCATCTATGTGTGTGTAGTTGATTGTATGTGCATATGTGCCTCTATGTGTGTGAATGTGTGTTTATGATGTTTCAGGTGATTTTGTATGCATATATGTGCGATGTTGGGTGTACATGTGTAATGTGTGTCTATGTATGTGGTGTATATGTGTGTGCATGCTTGTTTGTATGTGTATTTATGTATATCTGTGTATAAGCATGTGATGTGTGTGTTTCATGTATGTATGCATGTGTTTTGTACGTTTTTTGTGTGTATGTGTGTTGTACATGTTTCTTTGAGTATGTGTGTAAGTATGCATGTAAGTGTATGTGTGTGTGTGTGTGTGTCTATATGCTGTGTGTGTATATGAGTGTATGCATGCATGTCTATGTGATGTCTTTGTGGTATGTACACGTGTGCATGTGATGTGTATTTAGTTACATCTTCTATGTTGAAAATCATGGGCCAATTTACAAGTAAACTAAGAACAAACTATAGAGGATCCAAATACAATGGAAATTACATCATGATGATGTGAAATAAAATGTACTAAATAATGGAGAGGAAACTTACATAGAAAGTGTGGAGCTAGAGCCCCAAGGTGAAGGCCTCTAAGCAGAGATGAAGTGAGGCCCTCCTTATATGGAGTAGAGGGAAATGTACATGCTATGTAGGATAAATGGAACTTGCATGATAGTACATGAGATCTTGTGAGAAGATCCTTGCGTGATAGGACATGAGAGCTTGTGAGAAGATCCTTGCATGTGGAGTAAATTGGATGGATGTGAATACAAAAGATAGAACATGGACATTTCAATCCCCCCTCCATGTAGTTCCCCTTTTATTTGTAATGTGAGGAGCTAATGACATATGGAATCACTCAATCCATTAAGATTTTGGATATAAGGACGTATCTGATCCTTAGAGATAACTTGGACATATCGCATACAAGTGGGGGGAAACAGCATCCCTTTGGTTTTCATGGAAATATGGCATAGATGTGGTGTTGGCAGATCTAAAGAAATATGACATACCTAGACATGATTAAAAAGGGTTTACTAGGGTAGATGGTGATTAAATGAGATGTTTAGATGTTTTTTCTTCATGAAGATGAATTTCTCTTGAGAGGGATTGTGGTTCTCAAGAATCTTTTCTTGATCAAGTAGGGAAGCTTCAATATCACTAAAGGATGGTTGTAGAAGAAGTCTAAGTGGTGATATAATGGCCAAATGAATCCTAGAGAGGCTTCTAGAAATAAGGAAATGAGTACATCTGCATGGAGCTTCTTGTTAATGTCAACGAGTTGAGTACACCACCTTAAAGATGTTGCGATGGGAGGTAAGATATCAGTTTAGCTCCATTTTGATATCAAATTTGTTCATAAGCAGGATCACTTTGGAGATTTAGCCTGAGCACCAGAAAGATGATCAAGGTTTGCCCATGCATCATAAGCAGTGCCCTTTGCATCAATGTGATGCACATAATGATCGTTAATCCAATTGCAATGGTGGATAATGATTTATTTTCTAGAGTGCTGGGAAATAAATCCACATCCTTAATGACTATCTGATTTGATGCTTGCATCCTATATGTGTATGACAAATAAATTATGAAAAATTACACTATAAGATGAATTTCACCTTCATACTCTTTGAAAATAGGATCTCTCTGAATGAAAAAATGACAAAATCCATATTCTAGAGATCCTTACTCCATAGTACAAAGTCATAAATTTCACTTAGCTCGAAACTAAAAGTGATCAAGCCTTTAATGCAAGACCATAAGATCAATGTGTCCATTACTTTCTGTGAAGCTTACAAAATGGCACCCATGATCCTCTATTTTTGTTAGCATGATGGAAATAGCTCGCATTGGAATCTCTCTTGTATCATGATAAAATTTTCTTGGACTAGAGAAGACCCCAACTGTTTTCTCAAAGTGAAGCAGGTGGCTATGGTACAATATGCAAAATGGTCGGTGACATAAGATTCTTGCTTGCAACTAATCCATGATGACATCCATAAGCCTCCTCGGTTTGTGTTGTAGGACGACCCACTGCCAACTCCTGCAAAAAATATGCAAAACTTTAGATGAACATACATGACGTGGTTAACACAAACAAATTCAATAATCCAAATGATATTTACAAACTCATGATGCATAGTGTCATATTTGTCGCTACCCAAATCTGATGTTCCAACCGTATCTAGACATGTGGCCACTTCATCTGGCTGCTAGTTATATCGGTCAAGAGTTTGCTGCTACTCATTATGGATCATATCCCACTCCTTAGCATCTAGCCATACAAACTTTGATAAGCCTGCTCTAAAAGCATCATGAGCCTCAGATCATCGATTGGACATAACCTCACATGCCGTGTGATGAACCCACTCTGAGTTGATAATAGGATGCCCATGTGCTAGCCAAAACTCTTGATAGATCGTCTCTGTGATATAACTTTTATGATCTTTATCATGTTCACTCCATTTCAACATGAGAGAGTGTCCAAACTGTATGGAGAAAAGTTGTCGTATGCACTGATGCATGGCCTTTCCGGCTATATCCATCACTGGAGCTCCATCACGTATACTATACACCTTGGAGTCATCATGGTAATGACACTACTAGAAATTGGGGGGCGTAGTGATGCCCCCCATTGAAAAAGAAACCGGGTTTTATCGCTCACATAAGCAAGGAAATTATTTTAAAAAAACACTGAGTCACAACAAAGGAGAAAAAAGACATGTTCTCTATTCCTTTTTACCTAAAGACCATGATATCAAGCAATAAAGTGGGAATTTTACAATATCTAGAAAGCATCACTTGTTCTTGCTTGTAAATATTGACTAGAAGCTTGATCCCATATCCCAAGTAGTCAAGATAGATATAATAAAATACTTGGTGCCATGAAAACTAGTTGTTCAGCACGATCAAGAATCCCACATCATGATCTTTGACAAGAGATTAGAGTTGAAGGTACAAGTAAGAGTTCGGGAAGCTCCTTCATTACATCTATAACCTCAATAAGCATAGATTATAGCTGATTAAAAGCTACTCGAAAATCAGAGTACATGTGTTGCAAAAATCGGAACATTTTAACAAGGCAATTAAGATCATCCCCTTTGTATAGTTAAGATCGTCATTGAATGTTGGGCCATATTCATAGAATATGAAATAAATTTCACAAAAGCATTCCCAAGAGAAGATTATAATCAGCAAAATTATACTAAGAAACATTCACACATTCATCAGAGAAATGCTCAAGATAAGTCAAGCTGAACACAAAGTGGAAGCAGAACTCGACATTATATTTCTATTAAAATGATGTTTTACATTTCATGTGTTTTACAAGAGTAATATGAATCTACAATAGAAGCTGATCATAGATTTCCTCAAGCTCAAGCATAATGGGATCCTCTGGAACATTAGAACACATCTCCTGCCTCTCTTGCTCCAAGATTGGCTCTTCAAGGTCAGCCATGTCCCCCGGTTCATCTGCAAGTGGGGGAACAGGCTCCCTTGAAGCCGGTTGGAATCTCTCCGTGTCTGCAATGTGCTTCCTTCCAACCTCTTGGTCTTCATCTGGGCATTCATTCAGCCCATTGATTCTCATTCTAATGAAGCTCACTTGAGCATCATCCTTCTCCACAGCTATGCAGTGCCTGAACATCTTTAAGGAGCAAGCCAGAGTCGTTCCTGAAACAGCATAAAACCACTTAGAGGCCAATCAACATGATGACTAATGAAAATTGTTAAAATTGAAATTACCTGTGCCCGAAAAAAGGTCTAGGACCCAGTCATCATCATTGGAGAATAGTTGAAGCAATCTCATTATGAGCTTTTGTGGCTTCTGATAGGGGTTAACCAATGTCATGTCCCCAGCTACATGACGAAGTTTCTTGGTAACGGCTAGGAACATGAGCACATTTGAGATCCCATTCTCATTGCAATGCTCCCTGACTCTCCTTTTGCTTTCTTCATCATAATAGCCAACTGTAATGCATTCAGTGGAGCTCACAAACCTATGCAAAAGAGTGTGATTGACGTTTGTCTTCACCCTGCCAACAAGAACTATAAGTGACAGAGAGCATCATTAAAGCCATGGAGATAGAAAGAAGATTACTTACCACGTGAGGCACTCCACAGCATGACATCTTGCCTTCAGAGCAGTTGAAACAGAGAAAGACTGGTCTCTGCTATGGAAAATTACTATCCTCCAAAGAGGAGACATAGTCAACTCTGCAAAATCAGTGACCATCTTCCGAATCTAAGGGTGTTTGAAGGGTTCATCGTCATTTACTGATCCCAACATCCTAAATCCATAGGGTATGCCTGCTATGAGAAGGGAGAAATGCTTTCTAGGCACAACAGAACAAATGTTATTTACATCACTACAGAATACATTGTAATATACAGGCCTAAGGGGGTCTAGGGGATTGGAGAAACATTTCAGATCAGGTTCATCATCAAAATCAATCTCCTTGGCTTTCAGTCTAGATTTCTCATGCCTTGCTCTTTGAATGTGAGCCAGGAATGCAGGGTGGCAATCATTTAGTAGCTCTGCAGACTTACTTTTCTTTGGTTTCTGCAAAATAAAGTGGAAAGACAATTAAATGAGCTCTTCAATATAGCAAACGAAACATAAGGAATCGATGCATGGCATCGATTTCGTGTGTAGGTAGATGCCAGGCATCGACTTTGGGACATAAGTCGATGCCTGGCATCGACTTATGCCACGAGGTCGATGCCAGGCATCGACTTATGCCCCCAAGTCGATGCCAGGCATAGACTTATGCCAGGAGGTCGATGCCAGGCATCGACTTTTGGCAGCAAGTCGATGCGAGGCATCGAATTTAGTAGTAAGTCGATGCCAAGCATCGAATTCCTACTAAAAGGCTGGCATCAAATTGGTTAGGTAAATCAAGACATCTAGACTAATAGCAAACCAGGCATGATCTCTGAAAGACAACCTACCCAATCACGAAACAGGATAAAATATTCTGATAAAGCTTTGTAGGATGATGTGTTTGGATAGTGTGCTTGGACCTCTATCCAAGAAAAGCAACCCAGCCTCTTCATCATCACCTCCTGAATCTTCATGTATACTTTATGACTACAGTCACAGAAATGAAAAAGAGACTAGGTTAGACCAGAAACATGGGAGGATGGAAAAAGGATCTGAGAATAACATGCATACTTATTGAGCTCAGTAACCATCTCCTCCAGGCTTAACTCCTTGGAGATTACCCTTGACAAAGTTGATATAATCAATGTATCATCCTTGATTCCTTGAAGGGCCCTCCATGGTGTCAGCTTCATGTCCTCAGGAGCCTCTTCAATTGAGAGGTCAACTTTCCTTCCCTTTCCCTTCAGATCCACCTGTGGGTCTGGCCTCGACTTTCGTTGCTTCTGGCCCTTGACCTCCTTATTCTCCCACATTGTGAAAATTTTATCCTGCAGATCCCAGATCTCACCTGTTCTGAATGCCAGTTGAAACCATGGATCATATTTCCTCAAAGCATCAGACTTTCTATTCTCATCCAGTGCAATTCCAACCTCAGTAAGGCATTGCTTTTGTAGATTGGGATGTATTCTTCTAGCTTCCTTCACGAGACAATCTTCATATTCATGGTGGAAGAACCGAATTCTCTCTATGGAGGGCATTTTTGCCTGTAGTCATTGTCATTGTTGTGATCCCAAGCAAGAATCTTGGCTTCCTCAGTTGTAAGACCAACATATATCTTGCACTCTGCATGCCTAAAGAAGAATGTGGTAGGGTGCTCCTTCACTAGCTATCTGCAGGCCTATGCAGAGTGTGAACCTCCAATCACATAATATGTATAATCCTCAAACAAACCCTCATTGAACTCCTCCACAGAGCTGCACTCATTCGGATCCACCATGACAAGGAATGGCACAACAGTAGCATGAGGATTTACTTTCATTTTCTTCTTAAGGTTTTGCACGTGCAAATTGTGTGGCTCCCTGATCTCAAGGGGCCTCCTCCCTATGACTGGATCTAATGGTGGCCTATGGATGATATTGATTGGCAGGTGGAACAACTGCCCCTTCTTCACAACTTTTCTTCTCGCTATGTCTTCCCTCATCTTGTTCTGCTCGGTACCAAGAACACCCGAGGCAAGCTCTCCACGAGGTGCAACTATTATATCCTTAGAGCTAGAGCTTGAGTCAGAAGACTCCTCATCAGCAATTCTCTTCTTTTTCTTCTGGAACTTTTTCTGCACGCGCTACTTACCCCTTGCCTTTACAGGGGTTGTCATCTTCTGTTGTGTTGGCATGATGTTGCCTTGGATCCATGGCATCAAGTAAAAAGTCGATGCCTGGCATCGACTTTCAGGCCACATTCAATGCCAGGCATCAACTTTGTGTGCAAGTCGATGCCAGGCATCGACTTGAGGGTGCAAGTCGATGCCAGGCATCGACTTGCACCCTCAAGTCGATGCCTGGCATCGACTTGCACCCTCAAGTCGATGCCTGGCATCGACTTGCACACAAAGTCGATGCCTGGCATCGACTTGCACCTAAAAGTCGATGCCTGGCATCGACTTACACCATTAAGTCCATGCCTGGCATCCAATTGTACCCTCATTGGATCTATATTTTATGAGCTAAGAAAAATAAAACCTAGACAGCATACTATTTACTCAAACATACAAAAGGAATCTTTTTTTGTGGTTTGATTTTGTCTACCTCTTGGTACTCTTGCCAACATTCTTCTTCTCCATGAGATTTGCTTTCCTCACTTCAGTTCATATTCACATTTATCTTGTAACACAATGTTGAAAAGGAAAATCAATGTATGAATAAACGTTCAACAAAGAACTTTGGGGTAATTTCAACAAAATAGGTTGGTAATTTCAACAAAATAGCTTGGTAATTTCAAACGTCACTCATTGTCTTTGCATCCAACGTTCAGGAAAATCGTAGATTCAAAATTCATTTGAAACTCTTTTGTAAGAAGCACATACTTAATTATTACATATAATTCTTACATATACTTTTCCATATACTTCTTACATATACTTTTTTGTGTACCTCTTTTTACACATAATTCTTTTTTAATATACTTTCATCTACCTTTTTGAGATCTAGCCAAGACCACAATAAAACCTAATCCTTGAAATCTTAACCAAAGGTAAAATTTCTTCTTGTAAATTCTTCAATGGCACTACTCCAAACAATTTTAATATCTAATCCAGTTGGAACTCAACTTGGATATATTATGATTCACTCATAATGCTAAGAGTCAATGACTCATATCTAGTTAGAAATCAACTGTGTATCCCATCTTTCAAAAGTGAATCAAATCTTTGGTTCCCTTATTAGTGTATATCTGAGTAATTAAGTAATTTGATGTAATTTGATGCTTAATGTAATTTAATGTACTTTAATGAACTTTTGATTTCATATCTACTTGATATGACATTTGATGTGACATCTTCACTTGATCTCGGATTTCTACTTATTTAAAAAGGTCATTCATCTTCAGTCTTCTTTGAACTGAGTGAAGATGAGCTCAATCTTTTCAGTGGATGCTTGGGCATCAGCTTCCTCTGCTCATATTGATACAGTTTTGGATTCATTGTTCTCAATTGACCCTTTCCACATAAGTGATGATCCCTATGGTTTAGAACATGCTGATGATCATTCTATGTTTTCTGTTGAGTCATTTAAGTTATCCAATTCACAGTGCAATGCTGCTCAACCAAATGCACCTCTTGATCTCCCATCTAATCCAACCATTGATCTACCTTCTGACTCAAGTGCATGTGGAGCAATGGAAAAGCAAAGCAAGCTCAATCTACGTTTTAAAAGAAGGCCTCGTGAAGTAAGTCAAAAAAGATTTAAATTTCTTACTTCAGATAGACAGATTGCATTGGATATTGTGAAGCATTGTTGTGGTTTGAAATGTTTGTACAATTTAGGAATGAAGAAACTAAAGCACCTAAGAGAGAAATTCCTCCATTTAGATAGTGAAAGGCAGGATATATACCTTGTTTCTCGCATGCAAATGACTGAGGATAACATGTCAGTAACACATGTTCCTTTTGAATATTTCTTTAGTCAAGGGATGCGATGTTGTAGGGCTGCATTTAAAATTGCAATGGGTGTGGGAAATTTTAGAATACATAGGGTTCAACAGGGGTTTTTGAATGGGGATCTCATTTTGGATACGTTCCATGTTGGGACCAAAGGATCTGTTGGACGTCATGCAATGAATTAGATGATGAACTATTTTAGCTTGCATTGTGAGGTTATGCCTACAACTGGAAGGTTGCACTTGTCATATAACTTTACTCGTCGAGAGGTATTTCAAATATATAGAGAAGACATGGAAAATAGAAATGAGAAGTATGTGTTGTATCGTCACTTTACTCGATTATGGAAGGAAGAGTTTAACAATGTGTCTATTCCTCGTAAAGTTAGAATGGGTGAATGTTTAGTTTGTGCCACTTTGAAAAACATGGCAAAGGGGGCTACAACACCACAGGAAAAGAATAATTTTAAAAACCTTCTTAACAACCATCGTGAGACTCAAGCTTTAGAGAGAAAGAAAGCAATTCATTATCGAAGTAAAGCACTCAGAAATCCGGAGCGTTATATGTGTTTGTTGATCGATGGTATGGATCAAAAAAAAAAACTTGTTTGCCACATTTTTATCGCATCCCTAAGGACATTGGAGATGAAATCCTTGTGCAAATGCATTTGGTTGGTGCTTTGGTATACAATGGAACTGTAATGTCCAAGGTTTTCTTCACATATCTGAATGTGCATAATGATCCAAACCTTACAGTCACTGTCATTCATCATGTTTTGCAATCATGGAAGGGTCTTTTGCCACCAACTCTATATTTGCAACTTGATAATACTGCAAGAGAGAATAAAAATTCTACAGTCTTTGGATATTTAAGCATGCTTGTTGATAAACAGGTATTTCAGAAGGTTAAGGTAAATTTCCTTCTGGTTGGCCACACTCATGATCACATTGATCAAATGTTCAGTACTTTCTCTAAGAAGTTGGCACGTAACAATGCTTTTACTCTTTCGATTTTATCTGAGCTGATTTCAAAAGCATATACTCCAAAACCAGAAGTGCAACACCTCACACAGATTTATAACTTTAAGCATTTTTGCTCAATGGGCCTTGATAACAGTGCTAAGGTTTTGGCTCCATTGCACAATATTAGTTTCAACCATGTATTCTTGATGAGGAGGTTTGATGAAATAACCCTTTTATTTGCAAAGCAGTATTCATCTTCTCCTGGGTGGAAGCCTAAAGAGGGATGCAGATTCTTATTGCAGGTGCCTAATTTATCTACGGTGTATGGTGCAGAACAATCACCATATGAAGATAAAAACAATACAGAAAGATGTGGAAATGTGGTTGATCAAAGTTAAAGCTGGAAGCATGCACTCATTGAAAACAAGAGACATATTGAGCGTGCAAAAAAATATGTTGGAGATCAAGATGTATCTTGGTGGGAGGACTTTTTCAATCATCAAGAAGAGATTATACAGTATACAATTGCAGGTCATTGGCCAGTTGATATTCCATTCACATGGGATTTTTGTACACAAAGATCCGTGAATGTGGCCCAAGCATGTAATGCAGATGCACTTCAAAGTTTTATACATCCACCAGAAAGAAATATTTATGTAGGCCCAAGGATGACAAAATAGGTAGAAGCAAGCTAGCAAGGAAATTTAATAGAGATAAATGTTGGACTACTTATTGCAGTACTTGCTGATGGTGATGAGGCTACCAAACCATTTTGGATTCCAAAGGTTTTACAGATAACTAAAGATATGGATCAGAGAAGAATCGAGGCTTTGATGGTGCATTGGTATTATACTAAAAGTAGTAATGCACTCACAGGTAAATATAACTTAGAAATGGTGTGTGATACTAAACGAACAGGTTCAAAAAAGAAAAAGAATATTCGAAGCGCATCCACTCTTAAAATGGATGATGTAGATATTCTTGTTTATGATTTTTCCTTGACAAAAACAGGTCACTTGAGGAAAGCAACCATCAATATGATAAAACAAAAGCTTCCAGATGTATGTGGTACAGGAAATCATAGGCAAAGAAGAAGATTTGTGCATGATCCTGCAGAATTTGGTATGTACGTGGATGAAGATAGAGCTCTTGTGGATATAGAAGAGGAAGAGAGCTCTCAACAGTATGAGACTGAATCAAGTGCATCAGATGATGAGGGTGTAGACATAGATCGACATAGTTGTGAGTTGCATTGAAACTCTCTAACATTTTTAGTGCTTATGTAAATGCCTTGAAGTAGTTTGGTTAATGAAACCATGTTTTGTAGCAATTTTGAATAACAATCAAATATCCACCCATTGAAAATATGTCTAAAATGTTATTTTTGTATAAGAATTATTCAGTTTTACATTGTTTATATAGATTTTGGACATGTCAATGTCTTATCATATAGATTTTGGACATGTCAATGCCTTATATAGTGAAATTTTGACTACATTTTGAGCTCTCTTTTTATGAGAAAATGACAAAAAATGTCAAAAAATCACATGTTTTCACTTCATTTTTGTAATATATGTATACTGGTATAAAGGAATCTAAAACATAAGCTGCCATTTGCTTGATTTTTGAAGAGAGTGTTCTCTTTTTATGACACACACATACACATACAAACACACATGCACACATAGACATACACGCACATACATAGATTTACACACACATACACATGCATACACACACACATATATATACACAAATAGCCACACACATAGACACACACGCATACACACATAGACACACACACATACACTCACATACACATATACACACACATACACATACATACACACATATTTACACACATGCACATAGACAAACACACACACATACACACATAGACACACACACATACACACATAGACACACACACATACACACATACACACATACACATATGCACAAATTTACACACACACATACACATGCAAACACACACGTATATATACACACATAGACACACACAAGACACATACATACAAACATAGACACACACACATATACACACATAAACACTTACACACACACACACAAACACGCATCCACACACACATACACATGCATACATGTATATGCACACATAGACACACACATACACACATAGATACACACACATGCACACATAGACAGATACACACATATACACACATCTACACACACACACATATACACGCACACATACACACAGATTTACACACACACATACACATGCATACACACATATATACACATACACATGTATATACAGACATAGAAACACACATACGCACATAGACACACACACACATACACACGTATACACACACATACACACATAGACACATACACACACACATATACACACAGATTTACACACATACACATGCATACACACATACACATGCATACACACACACACATGGACATAGACATACACACATAGATACACAGACATACACACATAGAAACACACACACACACATACACACACACATAGATGCATACACACTTACACACACACATACACACATTCACACACATTTACACACACATACACATGCATACATACACATATATACAGATACACATGTATATACACATATAGACACACACATACACACATAGACACACACACATACACACACAACCACACACATGGACACATACATGCACATATATGCATACACACACACACATAGAGACACATACACACACATACACATACATGCATACATATGCATACATAATGCATATGCATATGCATACATTCATGGATACACACACATGCATACATATGCATACATACATGCTTACATGCATACACGCACATACACAAACATACACACACATACACACATACACACATACACACACACATATACACATAGATTTACACACACACACATGCATACACACATACATATATACACACATAAACAGACACATAGACACACACATACACACATAGACACACACACATATGGAAACACACACATATACACACATAGACACATAGACACACACATATACACACATACATACATAGACACATACACACTTACACACACACACATTTACACACACACATACACATGCATATAGACACATATATACAGATACACACGTATATACACACATAGACACATACACACAGATGATGGGGGAAGTATCTCAACCCCTAAGCAACGACGAAGCGTGAATGACCTCCACAGGTATCCTTCTTTGACCTCTACACACCAAAAATTCTCTTACTCAAAACTTATGCAGAGAACTCCAGTGAGCTTTTGTAGCCCTGTAGTAGACACCAAGAGCTTTTCAACAAAACAAATTTCACCTCAAATGGATGTTTACACAGGGAGAAACAATGTTTACAACATGAGCTAGTTGAATGCTCACAACTGCCAGTCAAGCAGATACCTCACTTCTCTCCAGCAAGCTTTTCTCAGAGATTATACAGAGAATGAATCTCAAACTTGAGTCAACTTTAGAGGACTCTAATAGCTACCCAATGACACCAAAATCATAGCAAATGGATACATAGAGAAGGAGAACCAGCCCTTACAACAGAGAGCAAAATATTTCCAGCAGAGCCTACACACCAAGAGAGATATCAATCACACAACTTCACTAAAATGAATGTTGCTCCCAGATTACTCAGAGAATGATCCAGAGACTTTGTGAGCATAAAATAGACTCTAATAGCTATCCAACGAGACAAGAATTACATCAAATGGATACAATATGAGGGAGAACCAATGCTAACAACTCAGGGGTAGAGAGTTGCAACACTGCCTGCGCACACACATAGATATGCCTACTAAAAGAAAACAAACAAGCAAGCAAGGGGCTAGCTTAAGCAAGGTGCTTGCTTATCACAACTCCAGCACTTAGTGCTCACTTTACATGAGCTAAAACTCCAAGAAGATGGGCCAAAAGAAGTCGGGATACATGCTCCTTTTATAGTGAGATGTGTGCCCTAAAATCTAGGAACTACCTTTCCAAATCAGCCTCCTAACTTGGAGGACTTAGTTGAGATGACTTGGGGAGTGGTTGAGTGACTTTTCTTGATGGAATCTCGTGGCTTTTGGCTTCCTTTGATTGCTCCACATGTCCATAAAAGATTCCCCACGAATTTGTAGCTTGAAGCTTGACTTTTAACAACAGACACGTACACACACACATACACACACACGTACACACACACATATACACACACACAAGGAGACATACACACACACATAGAGACATACACACACATATATGCATACACACACATAGAGACACATACACACACACATACACATACATGCATACATAATGCATATGCATACATACATACTTACATGCATACATAGATATACACACGCATGCATACATATGCATACATAATGCACATGCATATTCATATATACATGCTTACATGCATACCCACACATACACACACACATGCAAACACATACACACATACACACACATAAACACACACATATACATAGAGATTTACACACACACATACACATGCATATACACAAACATATATACACATAAACACACACATAGACACACACACACACATATACACACACACATACACACATAGACACATACACACTTACACACACATACACACACACATATACACACACACATACACGCATAGACACATACACACTTACACACACACACATTCACACACATTTACACACACACATACACATGCATATAGACACATATATACAGATACACACATATATACACACATAGACACACACATACACACATAGACACAAACACACACACACATACACACACATGGACACAGAAACTACAACATATCGAGGGTATACCGAGGCTTTTACCGAGGAAATTGAACGCACACATTTTGCCCGCGACGTCAGTGTTGCGGTCGGTATAAGCATCGGAACCAAAGCACCGGTATGGGCGAGCGTATAGGCATCGGTATGGGCACTGGTATGGGCATTGGTATGGCCATCGGTATAAGCGTTAGAAATATTGATGCCCATACCGATGCCCATACCAGTGAACCTGCTCGGAATACCGACGTTTATACCAGCGACCGCTGTGAGTACGGTCGCTTATATCGACGACCATATCTGCAAATCTTTTTTTGGGCAGAGTGTGTTGTCTTTTGCTACAACAACATTACCATGATGTTGTTTAGCAAAAGACAATACACTCTACCCAAAGAAAATCGATTACATGTGATATGTACTCTAATGGCAACCAAAACATGATTTCATATAGCAAAATACTGTCGGACACAAAAGAGATGAGCAAAAATGAACCATGAATCATGTACAAAAAAGTTGTATATTCCATAAATGAAGTATGTAAAAGAGTGTGGCAAAGCACATCCATATAGGAACCGAATACAAAATGTGACAAATCGCTTCCATATAGGAACCGAATACAAAATGTGAAAAAGCGCTTCCATATAGGAACTGAATACAAAATTATGGTGCACCATTGCCACATATGAGTGTAATACAAAATTGTGGCAAAGCACTACCATACATATGCTCAAGGGGATCAAAACCTTTACATTTACAATCCTCCAAAAAAGCATAAGCATAAAATGAAGACATGAAATTTATAAACACAACTAAAAATATGAGACCAAGCTATAATTTTACCTCATCATAGATTCTCCCATGAAATGATCGCATCACGTCCCTCTAAGTCCTACAACAGTGCAGCCAATCCATGACGATATCCATAAGCTTCTTCGGTTCACGTCAGAGGACAACCTACGGCCAACTCCTATAATATATATGCAAAATGTTAGATGAACATACATGATGTACTTAACACAAACAAATTCAATAATTCAAATGATACTTACAAATTGGTAGCACATACTATTGTATCTGCCGCTACCCAAACACGACGTTCCAACCGTATCTAAACGTGTGGCCACCGCATCTCGCTACTCACGATATCGGTCACAAGTATGTTGCTCCTTATCCTGAATCGATTCCCACTCTTCAAAATCTAATCATATAGGCTTCGGTAAGCCTACTCTGAAAGCATCGCGAGCCTCGGACCGCCGATGAGACATCACCTCATGTGCCACATGTTGAATCCATTCTGAGCTCACAATAGGATGCCCAGCTGCTAGCGTGTACTCTTCATATCGACTGTGTGATATAATTTTTGGAATCTTCATCCTATTCGATCCATTTTAACATGACAGAATGTCCAAACTCTATGGAGCAAAGGTGTCGAATGCGTTCCTGCATGGACTTTTTGGTGGCATCCATGATCCCAGCTCAATCAAATATGTGATATATCTTTGAGTCGTCGTGGTCATGCGCTCCCCAAGGTATACGTGGAGATCCCATCTGATCCCATGTGGAGATGTTAGGTTATATATATATATATATATATATATATATATATATATATATATATATATATATATATAAACCCTAAAAAATCTATAGATTTATTTTTTTGATATTTTCACATATATTTCATTGTATAAAAACTCAAAAATCCTATTTTTGGTATATTTAATTATATATATATATATGTATATATATATAGATATATATATATAGATATATATATAGATATATATATATATATATATATATATATAAGCCATAAAACTCTAAAGATCTATTTTTTAGATATTTAATTATTTATATTTTGTATATTTAGGATTTTCTTTAATATTTCATAAAAATGTATGTATGTGTGTGTGTATGTTTGTATGTATGTGTGTGTGTGTAAAAACTCAAAAATCCTATTTTTGATATATTAATTAATTAATTATATATATATATATATAAACCTAAAAATTTAAAGATCTATTTTTTAGATATTTAATTATTTATATTTTATATATTTAGATTTTTCCCTAATATTTCATAAAAATGTATGTATGTATCTGTGTATGTTTGTATGTATGTGTGTGTGTGTAAAAACTCAAAAATTATATTTTTGATATATTAATTCTATTGTTGTGTAAAAACCCAAAATTCCTATTTTTGGTATATTTAATATATATATATATATATATATATATATATATATATATATATATATATATATATATATATATATATATATATATATATATATATATATATATATATATATATATATATATATATATAGAGAGAGAGAGAGAGAGAGAGAGAGAGAGAGAGAGAGAGAAACACTACAAATTTAAAGATCTATTTCTTAGATATTTAATTAGTTATATTTTATATATTTAGATTTTTCCCTAATATTTCATAAAAATGTATGTATGTGTGTATGTTTTTACGTACGTGTGTGTGTGTGTGTAAAAATGCAAAAATCCTATTTTTGATATATTAATTCTATTGGTGTGTATGTATATGCATGTGTATGTGTGTATGCACATATGTGTGTATGTATATGCATCTGCGTATGCATTTGCGTGTGTATGCATATGCATTTGTGTATGCGTGTATGCATATGCATTTGTATGTGTGTATGCACATATGTGTGTATGCATATGCATGAGTGTATGCATATGCATGAGTGTATGCATATGCATGAGTGTATGCATATGCATGTGTGTATGTATGTATGTATAGGCATATGCATGTGTGTATGTACGTATGTATATTCATGTGTGTATGTATATGCAATTTGTGTGTGTATGTATGTGTATGCATATGCATTTGTGTATGTGTGTATGCATATGCATGTGTATGTGTGTATGCACATATGTGTGTATGCATATGTATGAGTGTATGCATATGCATGTGTGTATGTATGTATGTACAGGCATATGCATGTGTGTATGTACGTATGTATATTAATGTGTGTATGTATATGCAATTTGTGTGTGTATGTATGTATGCATATGCATGTGTGTATGTGTATACGCATATGCATGCGTATGTGTGTATGCACATATGTGTGTATGTATATGCATGTGTGTATGCATATGCATGTGTGCATGCATATGCATTTGTGTATGGGTGTATGCATATGCATGTGTATGTGTCTATGCACATATGTGTGTATGTATATGCATGCGTGTATGCATATTCATGTCTGTATGTATGTATGTATATGCATATGCATGTGTGTATGTATGTATGTATGTATATGCATGTGTGTATGAACATGCAATTTGTGTGTGTATGTATGTATGCATATGCATGTATGTATGTCTGTATGTGTGTATGCACATATGTGTGTATGTATATGCATGTGTGTATGCATATGCATGTGTGTATGCATATGCATGTGTGTATGCATATGCATGTGTGTATGCATATGCATTTGTGTATGTTTATATGCTTATATGTGTGTAGTATATGAATGAGTGTATGCTTATGCATGTGTGTATGTATGTATGTATATGCATATGCATGTGTGTATGTATGTATGTATATGCATATACATGTGTGTATGTGTGTATGTATGTATGTATATGCATGTGTGTATGTATATGCAATTTGAGTGTGTATGTATGTATGCATATGTATGTGTGTATGTGTGTATGCATATGCATGTGTATGTGTGTATGCACATATGTGGCTATGCATATGCATGTGTGTATGCATATGGATTTGTGTATGTGTGTATGCATATGCATGTGTATGTGTGTATGCACATATGTGTGTATGTATTGCATGATTGTATGCATATGCATGTGTGTATGTATGTATATGCATATGCATGTGTGTGTATGTATGTATGTATGTATGTATGTATGTATGTATGTATGTATGTATGTATGTATGTATATGCAATTTGTGTGTGTATGTATGTATGCATATGCATGTGTGTATGTGTGTATGCTTATGCATGTGTATGTGTGTATGCACATATGTGTGTATCTATGTACATGTGTGTATGCATATCCATGTGTGTATGTGTGTATGCATATGCATGTGTGTGTATGCACATATGTGTGTATGTATATCCATGTGTGTATGTATATGCAAGTGTGTATGTATATGCATATGTGTGTGTATGTATGTATGCATATGCATGTGTGTATGCACATATCTTTGCATAGCCTCTCTTGTACAGAGTTGTTGATTGACCTAAACAGATCCACTTGAGGTGTTCTATAGCTTGTTGGAAAGCTTATAAAGCATGCTAAGTGTGGCTAAATGCTCAGTTAATTTGGATCAGTGTAAGGTAGGCGAATTAGAGTTTTGATGTAGGTTAGTAGAAATGGTCTATGAAGGGACCTAGGTATTGGGTTCATTTCCCTTCTAGTTTGCAAATACGAGGGATTAAATTCCATCAAATGGTATTAAAATAGAAAACATCCTTTGAGGACTCTAGGATAATGACACAAAAGCTTGGACATCGATGCAAAGAGCTACTTTTTAGTGTTACCTTAATTTCCCACTCATTATGGCAGATCTAGGTCAAAAAGTGGAGATGCTTGACAAAGACAACTATTATCCATGGAGGTTCAGAGTCATGAACTACCTCATGAGAAAAGATTTCTGGCCTATTATGTGTGTAGATGAAGATAAGCCTGATGTGGATCCCAAATATCCAAAGGTAACCAATCAAGAATTGAAGATGTTGAAGGATTGGGAGGAAAGGAATAGGAGAGCTATCTTCTACATATCACATGTAATTTGTAACACTATTATTGGTCATATATCAGAATTTGATAAGGCTAGAGATTTTTGGGAGGCCTTAGAGTAGATATATGTCACTTCCACAAGAAGCACGAAGATGCAGCTTAAGAATGAACTCCATTCTTCAAAGAAGGGTAGTGGTCAATCTATTGTTGATTACACCTTGAAGATGAAGGATTTGAGGGAGCAATTGGCATCCATTGGATGCAAAGTAGATGAGAAGGACCTTGTGTAGATTAATCTCAATGGGCTGAGAAGGGAAGACAAGTGGAAACCCCTCATTACTATCTTGTATAGGTTTCCTCTACAAACTCGGGAGGAGTTGAGCCCACACCTAGTGGCAGATGAGGGTGCCATCGGAGACACATCCTAGTGCCAATGGTCACTCATAGGTCGTATATGCTAGCAAAGGCAAGGGCAAGAGTGGCAAGAAGGGAAAAGGAGGGAAAAAAGTGGAAGCAATCCAAGGAAGAAGATTCAAATTCAAAAGGAGATAGCAAGGCATCATCTCCAAGGAAGGGCAATAATGGCAAAGGGAAGAACAACAACGCTCATCAAGGTAAATCTTGTTTTATATGTGGGAAGTAGAATCATATTTCTTCAGTTTGCTAGTTCAAGGATGACAAAGGCAAGAAGAAGAAGGAGCAAGGGTATTATGCTAACAACTCCAAGAAGGATGATGAGAAGGAGACCCTCCTAGCAATGAGACATGGCTATACTAGTGATCCCAAGGACACAAAGTGGTGCATAGACTTTGGATGCTCTAATCACATGTCATGTATGGATTAACCTTTTGTTCATATGCAGGTCCCAAGCTCAAAAGTTTGTGTGGAGACATGAGATAACATTGAGCATCACATTAAACATGTGGGAGATGTGAAGCTAGCTGAAGGTAAATCTGTCAAGACTCATAAAGATGTGCTCCATGTTCCATCTATTTCCAAGAACCTTGTCTCTGTAGGACAGATGGTAGTGACAGGCATGCAGGTTATATTTGATGCAAAAGGGTGCATGGTGAAGCAAAGAGGCAAGGTCATTGCCAAGAGAAGGAAAGAAGGCAGATTGTTCACACAAGATATTGTTCCTACATACAACAAGGTATTTTATGTAATGATTGGTAACAAAACGATTGTAGAGATTGATCTTTGGAATAAGAGGATAGGACATATCAATATTCCCAAGTTAAAAAGTATGTGCAAAGCATGTTTAGTGAAAGGACTACCAAATCTTGAAGGCCAAGTTCTACATGAGATTTGTGATGCTTGCTAGCTAGGTAAGCAAGCAAGGAAGCTATTTCCAAAGAGTGAGTACAAATCCTCTAAGCTCTTAAAGCTTATACACTTAGATATATGTGGCCCTAGAAGAGAGGCCTCATTGGGAGGAGCTAGGTACTTTGTCACCTTCATGGATGACCACTCAAGAAAGTATGGCTATATGTTATCAAAGAAAAATCAGAAGTATTTTCATGCTTTCAAAAGTTTAGGTTCCTTGTAGAAAAAGAATGTGATGCACACATCAAGACACTGAGGTCAGATGGAGGGGGAGAGTATTTCTCCAAGGAATCCACAAAGTAATTGCAAGACAATGGCATAAAGAGGCACTTTACATGCAAGTACACTTCACAATAAAATGGTGTTGTAGAGAGGAAGAATAGGCATTTGGTTGAGATAGCTAGATGTATCATAAATGAAGGTATGTTAGCATTCTCTTATTGGGTTGAAGCTATGAATACAGCTTATTACTTGATAAACAAGTTTTCAATAGGTGGTATGCATAACTTGACTCCACATGAAGTATGTTATGGCAAGAAACAAACCATGGAGCACCTCAAGGTATTTGGATGTGTATGCTTTGTTCATGTTTCTTAGAAGTGAAGTAAGAACAAAGTTAGAGACTAAGAGTGAGAAATGGTTGTTCAGTGGCTAATCAAATGCGAAAAAAAGGCTATAGGTTCTGCAACCCTCTCTCAAAGAAGCTATATGTGTCAAGAGATGTTGTGTTTGATGAGTCACATACTTGGTAGGGAGACAAGGGCAAAGCAAAGTTGGATGAAGAGGATCAAGAGGAGTATGCAGACCATGATGTGCAAATTCAATCTCAAGAGTCAATCACAATCAATAAACCATAGGTATCTAAATCTAAGGTACACTCATATGATCACTCTTACACTTATGATTATTAAACATCATCCCCTACTTCAAAGTATAGAAGGTTGCAAGAGATAGACTATGACACTAGGGAAGCTCAAGAGGAGTTTGAAGAGGAAGAGCTTGAGGTCATTACTCCTAATGTAGAGCTAAATAGATTCAAGAAGCAATATCCCAAAGGTCAAAAGAGGAGGTCTACAAGGAAGAAGGCACCCCTACAAAGGTATTGTTGGGGGATTCTTAGACAAGAAGGGATTTGAGTGTTTGTAGGAGAAAAGGGAAAGGAAAGAAGAGAAAATACACACTGGAAGCCTCTGTCGATTGATTACAGTAAGACAAATACAAAGTTGAAGCACAATTCAACCAATGCTTCTGTGCAAAATTTCACAGAGTGCTCAATTACAATTACCAAATACCCAAAGTCTTCTTGCTGCCGGCCTCTTCTGCACCAGACCTCCATCTGCTTCAAGCTTACCCTTGTGCACACCTTGCACCAAGCTTCCACAAAGGGGGAGGAATGAATACCTTCTATCGGCACGTGCACACTGCAATGAGACCTTGAAATCCTTGGGGGACTAGCTTAGCACTCTCTACACACTTCCTTGGTCACTCTTCCACCACACCTTGCACTTCACTTCTCTGCGTCGCACACTGTGTGTCTCTTGCACTTCTCTCTCTTGCTTCACTTAGACTATGCTCACTCTTGCTTACACTTGAATGGTCCAAGAATAGTCCCTGCCTTGATTTGAGTGTGTCGATTCACGTACGCTCCTAACTGCAATAGTATCTTGGTGCTCACTTTGATGTCCCAAGATTGGCTTCACAAGTGGCAGCCAACGACTCCCTGTTTTGTCCTATAGTGACTTTAGACTAGAACCAAAAAATTTAATTGGGGGGCCATACTTTCACTTCTGCGTACGCTGCCGCTTCACATACCTTCACATTTTCCTTTTAACTCCTCAATTGTGCACATAAGGGAGGGTTCACTTAACCTTCCAAAACACTTCAAAACCACTTTGAACCTTAGGGAAATCAAAGAAATACCTCTGCAACCTGCAACCCACTTTCTCCAATTTACCCTTTGTGGACCATTAATTGTGCACTACCTGTGCACTTTGACACCTGCACTTTAGCACTTTGACTCTGCACCTGTTGACTTTGACCTTGACCTTGTTGACTTTGACTAGTTTGACTTTGACCTTTTGACTTTGACCAATATGACTTTTATGGGCTCAACAGGTATACATATGGTTCTTTCATGGCAAAGCAATATGCGTACATGATGAATGTCATTGCAGATCAAGAGCTTGATTCTTATGAGGAGGTGAAGACCAAACCAAATTGGAGGAAGGCTATGCATGAAGAGGTCAAAGCTCTTAAGGAGAACAAAAATTGGGAACTAGTACACAAGAAGGAAGGCATGAAGATAGTCCAAAATAGGTGGGTGTACAAGACCAAGAGGAATGGAGATGGTAGCTTGGTAAGGTACAAGGCTAGACTAGTAGCCAAAGGCTTCACATAGACACGGGATGGATTATGAGGAGACTTTTAGCCCTATGGAAAACAAGGCTACCATTAGATTTCTCATAGCCCTATGTGGAGCAAGGAGCTAGCCTAGCTACCAGATGGACATAAATAATGCTTTCTTGAATGCTAAGTTACAAGAAGAGGTGTTCATGGAACAACCTCATGGGTATGTAGATCCACAACATCTTACCTATGTTTGAAAGTTGAAGAAGACCCTATATGGCCTTAAGCAAGCCCCACTTTCTTTCAAACAAAGGCTCATGAACTTCTTGAAGTGATGTGGCTTCTCTCCAAGTGATGCATACCCATCCTTGCATGTGAGGAAGACAAATGACAAGATATGTTTGATATGCATATATGTAGATGATCTCCTTGTGATAGGTGATGATAATGTAGGGATAAGCACCATCGAAGAGAAGCTTGGAAGAGAGTTCAAAATCTCATATTTAGGTGTGCTTCAGTAATTTCTTGGCATTGAGGTGATCTATGGGAAAGAAGGTATCTATCTCTCTCAAAAGAAGTATCTTCTAGATGTGTTCTTTAGGTTTTTCATGAGAGATTGCAAACCAATAGCTCAACCTATGGATTCAAATGTCAAGTTAAGCAAGGAAGATGGTAAGAAGCTAGAAGACCTTACACTATACATGAGCATTGTGGGATCATTGATCTACGCTACACTCACAAGGCCTAACAGTGCTACATAGTTGGAGTTCTATCTCAGTTCATGCATGCAGCCACAGATACAAATCTCAATCATGCAAAGATAGTGTTAAGGTATGTGAAGAGTACAGTAAATCATGGGTTACTATACAGGTATGATGAAGAACTTCAAGCAAGACCACGAAGTGATGCAGATTGGGTAGGGAATGTTGATGATAGAAGGTCAATTTCTGGCTATGTTTTCATGCTAGGTACAAAAGCAATTTCATGGATGAGTAAAAAGGAGCCCATAGTTGCATTGAGTTCAAAAAAGGCTGAATATAGAGCTTTATCCCTCACTACGTGTGAAGCAATGTGGCTTAAGAAGCTCTTCAAAAATATTGGTATACAACTTGGACCAATTCGTGTTTATAAAGATAAGATGTCAAGCCTACATCTTGCTAACAATCCCATGTATCATGCAAGGAGCAAGCACATGTGCGGACATTAATGTTCATTTTGTAGGTACAAAGGACCAAGTTACAGATATCTTCACCAAAAGCTTAGATGTGACCAAGTTAACAAAGTTTTCAAAGGGTATGAGCTTACTTGATATGGACACTCCCACCTTAAGATTTAGGGGGAGTGTTGAAAGGGTTAACTATGCAAGACTTAGATGGGGATAAAGGGGTCAAAAGACCTTAATGAGGATAAAATTCATGACTCAAATCACTGAGGGCAGTCTCAAGGTTGGGCAAGGCAGTCCTAAGGCAGCGAAAAAGCAGGAGAGGCATCCAAAAGCTATAAAAGAAAGTGAAGAATCATGAAATGCATGGAAGTCTTGAAGGTCATTGAAGACCAAGAGGCATATACTCAAGGAGGCTCAAGGAGAGAATCATCCAAGGCTCGAGGAGCTGAAATTCAGTTGTCCAATCTAGGAAAATGCAGAGGAGGGTGCTACATGCACAGAGGAGGAGCAAGGAGGAGCTATCAAGCCCACACCCCCTCTAGTCTCTTGTAGGTATAGACATAGTCTACTTATAATAGTTTTAACTCCTTGTGTACATATCCAATTCAAGAGATTTAAAGTTAATTTTTTAGCTTATATATGTCTCTTGTTTCTACTAAGAGAGCTTTTTTAAATTACTTTTGTGTGCAGAGAAATTGGTGTATCTCTATAACCCTAATTTTTGCATATCCTACATCTGTGCATAGTCTATTTTGTATAGAGTTTTTTACTGACCTAAAAAAATCCATTTGAGGTTTTCTATAGCTTATTCAAAAGCTTATGAACCACAATAAATGTGGCTAAAATATTAGGTGATTTGAGTCAGTGTAAGGTAGGTGAATCAGAGTTTTGCTAGAGGGTAGTAGAAAAGGTGTATGAAGGGACCTAGGTATTGGGTTCATTTCACTTCTAGTGTGCAAATTTGAGGGATTAAATTCCATCGTATGTGTGTGAATCCATGTATGTATGTTTGTGTGTGTGTGGATGTATGTAGGTGTATATATATATATATATATATATATATATATATATATATATATATATATATATATATATATATATATATATATATATATATATATATATATATATATATATATATATATATATATATATATATATATATGTGTGTGTGTGTGTGTGTGTGTGTGTGTGTGTGTGTGTGTGTGTGTGTGTGTGTGTATGATTATTCTTGAGATTCAAGCTTCAACCTTAGTCCTAAATGGATCATCACATGGATGCCACTTGGAGCTACGTGGAGCCAATCTTCAAGCACAAGAAATCAAGATCAATTTTCAAATTTGAAATTCCTTTGTCAACTGGTATATTCTTGAATCACACTTAGGTGTGATTAAAAGCTATAATTTAGAAAAAGTGATTCCTAACTTGTGTTGAATCTTTTCACATTTATATGTACACACGAATTGATTCAAATGTATGATCCCATGTGTATGAAAGCTCTATGAGCATTTGAATAAACTAGTAGACCCCTTGCTTAGCAAGCCCCCTGCTTGCTTGAGTGATTTCACTCATATTTGAGAAGCCATATCTAGTTCACATATTTTTGTGTGTATGAGCTAGTTAGCTCCAAGTGCTAAGAAAGATTTCCTTATCATTCCTCACTCATTTCTTGTAATCTTTGGTTTTCTAGAAAGGTAATCTAGTCTTCTAAAGTTTTCTCAAAGATCATATTGAATCTTTTCATATTCTGAGAGAACTATGTCTAGAAGTAAGCATGTATTGTCTATCTGTGTATGCCTAGTGAATGCTATAACTTGTTTGTCTTGGAGGCATTGTTTCTCCCAATAGGAGTAACCATTTTGAGTGATCTAACTTGCATTAGCAAGGCTGCTATGTCCAATCTATGTGTGAAAAAAGTTTTGGGTTTAGTTCTCAAAATCTCATAGATTCAATTGTTTAAGTGAACAAAGGTATTTTAATCGTGTCTGTGAGGCCACCTTTGCTTTAGAGCTGCATAGGGAAGTTGTTATTTTTCCCATCACTGTCCTCGCAGCTCTTTTAACATACAAAAGCATTCAAGGAGAATCCATTGAAGGAACTTGAAGGAAGGAGAGTTTCTCTATCAAGTTCAAAAGCAGCCATCAAGCAAAGGGGACTCTACTAGTGAAGAAGGAGGACATCAATCTCATCTATTAGAGACATTCTGAAGTTCACATGTAAAGCTATTGTTATTTCTGATTTCCTTTGCATGAAAAGGATTTAGGAGAATGCATTAGATTTCACCATGGTAGTATACAACACTCACATCGAGAAGTTGGATAAGAATAATTATGAGCCATGGAACTTTACGATCTCTAGTTATCTCGTGGAAAAGGATTATGGGAACTCATTAGTGGCACATATGGTAGACCTTAAGAGAATCCAACTCCTAATCAACCAAGGAATTTCAAAGAATGGAATGAGAGAGATAAGAGATTCATCTTGATATTATCTCATCACACTAGCAATGCCATGATAGGGCATATACAAGACTTAGACTCTTCCATGAAGGATGGGAAACCTAGAAAGGTTCTACTCCACTTCAGCCAAAGCCATGAAGATTAAGTTGAAGAATGAACTTAAAAACTTGAGGAAAACCCCTAGTGGCAACATAACTTCTACATTTTGAAAATCAAAGAGTTTATTGATGCAGTGGGTTCCGTAGGTTGTCACATAGATGATGATGAACTAGTTGCATACACCTTGAATGGGCTTAGGGATGATGAGAATTGGAAGGTTTTTACAACATTTGTGTATATGAGATACACTCTTCCCAATTTTGAGCAATTTGTAGGCTTGATGTTCATAAAGGAGATCAATATTGGAGGCTAAAACATAAAGAGCAATGAAGCCCAAGCATTCCATGCAAATAAAGGTAGGAAGAGGAAGGAATCAAGGAAAAGGAAGAGGTAGACAAGGCAAAGGATCAAATGGTGAATCCGATGAATACCAAGGAAAAAAATACTATTCATCAAGAGGGAGAGGCAAGTTCAAAGGTAAAGGAGGAAGGCTGAACTAGAATAGACACAACCAAAATTGAGAAGGATGCTTCATTTGTGGCAAGTATGACCACTATGCAAGATAATGGTATCACAGGAGGAAGACGAATTCAACCTAAAAATGGCAACATGACTATGCATCTACTTGAAATGAAAACGAGAGCATGCTAGCTACGATGAAGATGAGCGATTACAAGACACACGGGTCAATCACATGGTGCATTGATAGTGGTTGTAGCAATCGCATGAGTTGTGACAAGGAGTTCTTCCCAAATATGCAAGTTTCATCAACCAAAGGACATGTGGAAATAGGTGATGAAACTCCTCTTGCTATTACACATATCAGTGATGTTATGTTGGAAGTTTCTCATAAAGCCAAGTGCTTGAAAGATGTTCTTTTTGTTCCCACAATCACAAAGAAACTAGTTTCTCTAGGTCAAATGGTTGAGAGAGGATTGCAGATCAAGTTCAACTAGAAAGGATGCTTTGTGGAGAACCCTAAAGAGCGCTATAGATTGATAGCCAAAGGCAAGAAGGAGGGAAGGCTATTCACATTGGATGTGAAGCATAATTTCGTCCACACAACTTACTTCAAATTTGCAAACACGAAGGCAGCAGAATTGGACCTATGGCACAAAAGGTATGAACATCTCAATACTAAGAGATTGAAGGACATGGAGAAGAAGATGTTAGTGCTATGGTTACTTAACCTCTATAATCAAAATCTTAAGAATTTGTGTGAGGCTTGTCAATTGGGAAAGCAAACTAGGTTACCATTCAAGAAGAGAAATTATGTGAGCTATCATCCACTTGACCTCATACATAGATATGTTAACGAACCAAAAAATTAGAATTTGATTGGAGGTAATATGTACTTTGTAACCATCATAGATGATTGTATAAGGGTGACTTGGCTTTTGTATGAATCATAAATCAGATCTCTTTTATAATTTCAAAAACTTCAAAGCTATGGTTGAAAGAGAATGTGATAGGCACATAAAGTATTTAAGGTTAGATGGAGGGGGAGAATACTTCTCCTATAAGTTCTTTGATTTCGTGGAGACTAATGGTATCAAAAGAAAAATCATATGCAAGTACACACCAAAACAAAATGATGTCGTAGAGAGGAAGAATAGGTATATTGCATAATGTGTGATGGCTATGATGAAGGAGATGGGTATGCCCAATCGCTATTGGATTGTTGTAACAAACATAGATATACACATCATGAACACAAATCCCACATCAAGTATGCATGCTACCACACCTTATGAAGCTTGGTACAATAGGAATCCAGATGTCTAACACTTGAGAGTCTTTTCTTGCACATGCTATGTACGAATTTTGAATGAATTAAGAACCAAGCTTGATGATAGACCAGAAAGGTGCATCTTCGTAGGATATGCGGGTGAGCAGAAGGCTTATAGGTGCTATAACCGCACAAAAAAGGAACTAAATGTATCAATGGATGTTTGGTTTTATGAACTTTTATCTTGGTATGCTACAAATGTATCTATGCAGGGTTAATGAAGATGGAGAAAGGAGGACTTAAAGAGATGAACTAGAGAGCATGTTTCTATGTAGGGTTAATGAAGATGGAGAAAGGAGGACTTAAAGAGATGAACTAGAGAGCATGTTTCTATGTAGGGTTAATGAAGATGGAGAAAGGAGGTAAATCCAAAATCACAAAAATAGAAGAAGATGAAGACCTATGGATTGCGCTCCATATAGATCTTCATGGGAGGAAGGGAGAGTTCAAAGACCAACAACAAATATGCAAATCAATAGAATGGGGAGACAAGAAGGCCTAATAGGGTAAGGTATCCAATTGAAAGACTTACCTATGATTCATTTATGGCTAGACATTATGCCTACATGAGCAAGGTCATTAAAGGACCTGCATTCTTTGAAGAAGCAAACACATGGAGGGAATGGCAACAATCTATGCAAGAGAAGATCAAGGCTTTGGGAGACAGTCACACATGGACTAGTACAAAGAAATAAGGATATGAAGGTGATTGGAAATAAGTGGGTTTATAAGGTAAACAAGCTTTTAGATGTTAGTATTGCTACGTATAAAGTTAGGCTTGTAACTATAGGATTTTCTTAGACATATGGAATAGACTATGAGGAGATCTTTATTCCTCTGGCTAAAATGCTTAAAACTATCATTCCCATTACAACAAGCAAGAAGTTGAAGATGCATCAATTTGATGTGAAGAATGCATTCCTCAATGGAGAGATATAGGAAGTTGTGTACATGGATGAACCATTACAGTTTGAATACAAAGTGAAGGATGGTTATGTTTGCAAGTTGAAGAAGCATTATATGGTCTCACACAAGCCTTAAGAGTATGGAATCAAAGGCTTGTGGACTATTTTATCAGCTTTGGATACAAGCAAACCAAGTGAGATCCATCATTGTTCTACAAGAAGGAAAGTGAATAATGTATCTACTTATGTGTATATGTAGATGATCTAATTATTATAGGAGATCATGAATAAAGTATTAAGGACATGAAAGGGAGGATTCAAGAAGCAGTTAAAGATCTCAGATCTTGGAGATATAAGGTGTTTTCTAGGAATTGAATTCATATACAAGGATAGTGGTATTTGTCGTATGCAAAGAAAGCATATTTTGGATGTCTTGCAGAAGTATGGGCTTACATGATGAAAACCACTAAGAAATCCTATGGAGGTAGACACAAAATTCACTTCAATAGAAGGTATTGAGGTATAGGATCTATTTTTGTATAGGTCTATAGTAGGGCCATTGAACAATGCCACCATTACAAGGACATACCTAGCATATACAATTGGTGTGCTATCATAACTCATGCACATACCTAAGGTTCCACATTTACTTGCAACCAAGAGGGTACTCAAATATCTCAAAGGTTCACTCAATAAAGGTCTATTCTATCATTTTGAATATGAATTGCACGTGAAAGCATATATAAATGTTGATTGGGCTAGATCCAAACAAGATAGGAGAAGTACAAGTGCATCTATAGTAATGCTCAGCAAGAAGTTCATCTCTTGGATGGCAAAGAAGAAAACCATAGTTTCTCTATCCTCCACTCAAGTTGAATATACGGCATTAGCTCAAGTCCCTTATGAGATTATGTGGTTCAAGGAGCTAATGATTGAACTAATTTTGCACGTTAATTAATTCCCAATCATGTGTGAAGATATGAGTAGTGTGTACCTATCTATGAATCCCATGTTCCATGCTAGGAGAAAACACATAGAGGTACACTATCATTACCTCGAAGAGAAGGTTCAGGCTGAGGAAGTTCAAGTACAACATATGAGTACCAAGGATCATGTTGTGACATGTTCACCAAAGCTTTGGATTCAATAAAGCTGACAAAGTTCAAAAAGGGCATTGGATTTTTGGAGCCAAGTTGTGAATTGGAGCTTGAAGCTTGAGGGGCAGTGTTGAGATTTGAGCTTCAACCTTAGTCATAAATGGACCATATTCAAATGGATGCCACTAGGAGCTACATGGAGAAAGTCTTCAATCATGAGAAACCAAGATCAATTTTGAATTTGAAATTCCCCTCTGAATAGCCATATTCTTGACTCACATTTAGGTGTGATTAAAAGCCTATAATTTAGGAAAAGTGCTTTGAAGGATTGATCCCACATGTGCGATCTTTGAGCATTTGAATAAGCTAGTAGACCCCTTGCTTGCTTGAGAGTTTTCACTAAGCCATATCTAGCTCACAAATTTCTATGCATATGACCTAGTTAGCTCAGATCATTGAGTAAGGTTTCCTTATCATTCCTCACTCTAAGCAAGGTCTAGAAGTGAGCAGGTGTCTATCTATGTATGCCTAGTGAAGGCTATAACTTGTCTCTCTTGGAGACACTGGTTCCCCCCCATTAGGAGTAACCATTTTGAGTGAAATAACTTGCATTAGCAAGGTTTGTAAGGTGCACTTTATGTATATAGAAGCTCTCTAATTGAGTCCTCAAGATCTCAAAGATCTGATTGTTTTAGTGAATAGATGTTTTGTAAGTGTGCCTATGAGGCCACCTTTGCTTCAAAGATGCATAGGGAAGTTGCTAATTCTCACATAAATTGCATGTGTATGTATGCATTTGTATATGTATGCGTGTCTATATATGTGCACATGTATATATATATATATATATATATATATATATATATATATATATATTTGTGTGTGTGTGTATGTGTATGTATGTATGTGTGTGTGTATGTATGTGTGTGTGTATGTGTGTGTGTGTGTGTGTGTTTGTGTGGGTGTGTGTGTGTATGTATATGTATGTGTGGATCTATATGTGCATGCGAATGCATGTATGTGTATTTGTGCTTGTGTATGTTTATGCATGTGTGTGTATGCATGTTTTGTTCTGCATCTCTCTCTCTCTCTCTCTCTCTCTCTCTCTCTCTCTCTCTCTCTCTCTCTCTCTCTCTCTCTCTCTCTCTCTCTCTCTCTCTCTCTCTCTCTCTCTCTCTCTCTCTCTCTCTCTCTCTCTCTCTCTCTCTCTCTCTCTCTCTCTCTCTCTCTCTCTCTCTCTCCGTCTCTCTCTCTCTTTGTGTATCTATTTTTCTCTCCATTACTCTCCCCCTATCTCTCTGTCCCCCCTCTCTCTCTCTCCCTATTCTCTCTCTCTCTCTCTCTCTCTCTCTCTCTCTCTCTCTCTCTCTCTCTCTCTCTCTCTCTCTCTCTCTCTCTCTCTCTCCCTCCCTCCCTCCCTCCCTCCCTCCCTCCCTCCCTCCCTCCCTCCCTCCCTCCCTCCCTCCCTCCCTCCCTCCCTCCCTCCCTCCCTCCCTCCCTCCCTCCCTCCCTCCCTCCCTCCCTCCCTCCCTCCCTCCCTCTCTCCCTCTCTCTCTCTCTCTCTCTCTCTCTCTCTCTCTCTCTCTCTCTCTCTCTCCCTCCCTCCCTCCCTCCCTCCCTCCCTCCCTCCCTCCCTCCCTCCCTCCCTCCCTCCCTCCCTCCCTCCCTCCCTCCCTCCCTCCCTCCCTCCCTCCCTCCCTCTCTCTCTCTCTCTCTCTCTCTCTCTCTCTCTCTCTCTCTCTCTCTCTCTCTCTCTCTCTCTCTCTCTCTCTCTCTCTCTCTCTCTCTCTCTCTCTCTCTCTCTCTCTCTCTCTCTCTCTCTCTCTCTCTCTCTCTCTCTCTCTCTCTCTCTCTCCCCTCTAACCTTATGGGGGGTTGATGGAGTGGCTCGTTCTCTCATTGACCGACTTGCGGTCATATATTGTCACGAGAAAATTATATATTAATTTTTTTTGGTGCTCACCGAAGCATTGAAAATATGGTGATAATAGTGTGGTGACTACCTTGTGTGAAATTCAGGTGCCACTTTCAAGACTTTGGAAGTACTATGTGAAAGGTTAATCACATTTAGTACAATGAACATTGGTTCTATCTAGAAGTTTAGTGAAATGTTTGGATGATGCAACATAGAGAACACTCTATCGCAATAGTTTTATTCACCCTTTTATCTACATCATTTGGTTTTTGGGTATAAGGAGATTTAAGATCTTTCAAAACTCCTCAAAACTAAGAAAAATGGTAAAATTCATGTGAGGGATGCTCATCTACATGATCTAAACATAAATCTGTAAGTCTACTTTCCTTTTGAATCTCTATTGAGGTAAGACAATTTTCAAAAACGAGGGAATAAATCTTCCTTAGAATTGATAGGAAAGATCCAAATTTTCTAGTAGCATAGTCGTTCAAAGTGACAAAGTAAAGAGAAACACCTAATAGCCTACTAGGCATAGGATTGAAAACATTTATATGAAGAAGATATAATGTCTAAACTTAAGAGTCAATGTGCATTGTATGCACATTCCTAGTTTTATTTTTGTATTGAAAGTTTTTACAAAAAGAAAAATAAGGGAAAGATAACACAAGTAGTGAGGATGAGAAAGGATTCCATCACATTATGAGATATGTGCCAAAACTAGGCATCCCATATACAAACCATAGGTTGTTCAATGATAGCTAATAAGTGTTATTTCTATGATAAACAGAGGCCAAAGTGAGCTAACGTTCCTTGTTTTATCAATAACCATATTGTCTTTCAATATATGAAAGGTTTGAGCATAGAAAGTAACCTTTTAGAAAATCTTGTAAATCTAACCAACTGACCTTAGACTACATCAATTTTAAAGCCCATGGCATAAATTATCCATGGTAAATGTGTATGTTTATGTATTGTGTATATATGTATCTGCACGCATGCATAGATATGGGATGCATGTGTGCTATGTACACGGTGTGCATGTGTCTATTTTTCTGTATGCATATGTGTGAATGTATATGTGTCTATCTTATTTGTATGCATGTGCATGCCTATGTGCATATGCATGTGTGTGCATTTCTCTTTGTGGGTATGCATATGTGTGTATGTATATGTGTAAATCTTATTTGTATGTGTGTGCATGTCTGTGGAACATGAATGTGTATGTGATGTGTGTGTACCATGTACGCTTGTGTATTTGTGTGTGTTTGTGTATGAATGTGTGTGTATGTATATGTGTATGTGTATGTGTATGTGTATGTGTATGTGTATGTGTATGTGTATGTGTATGTGTATGTGTATGTGTATGTGTATGTGTATGTGTATGTGTATGTGTATGTGTATGGTATGTGTATGTGTATGTGTATGTGTATGTGTATGTTGTATGTGTATGTGTATGTGTATGTGTATGTGTATGTGTATGTGTATGTGTATGTGTAGGTGTATGTGTATGTGTATGTGTATGTGTATATGTATGTGTATGTGTACGTGTTGTATGTATGTGTGTGTGCATGCATGTCTGTGTAAACATGTGTGTGTGTATGTTTTGTGCGTATATATATGTGCATGCATGCATGCATGTGTATCTGATGTGTGTGTGTTTTTCACGTGTGTTTGCTCATGTGCTTGTCAATGTATGTGTGTGTTGTATATGTGTGTGCATATGAATGTGTAAGTAGGTTTCTATGTTTTGCTATCATATGTGTACCTGTGTGTGTATGTAATGTGTGTGTGCTATGTACATGTGTGTATGTTTGTATGTGTGTGTGTTTTTGTATGCATGTGTCTTTGTTTGTTATATGTACGTTCGTACATGTGTGTCTATGAATGTCTATATGTCAATGTTTTGTGTATATATGTGTGCATGCATGCGTGTGTATGTGATGTGTGTGTGCTATGTATGTGTGCATGTAGGTGTGTCGTCTACATGTGTACATGTTTTATGTATTTATATGTATATGCCTATGTGTGTGTCAATGTGTATGATTTTGATATGTGTTTCTGTGTGTTTGTGTGTGTGTGTGTTTGTGTGTATGTGTGTGCGCATCTATGTTTGTGTAGATGTCTTTGTATGTATGTCGATGTCTATGGAGATGTGTGTGTTTTTTCTTGTGTTTGTTTGTTCAAGTGTACACATGTGTGTGTATGTGTGTATATTGATGGGAGAATGTACACCTTCCATGTGGAGCCTTAAAGCATAGATGGGCTCATAGGTACACTTACAAATACCTCTATTCACTCAAATGTATGATTCTTTGAAATCTTCAGGAGTGAACCCGAGAGCTTTTCCACACATAAACTAAACTATAAAACATTGCTAATTCAAGTTATCTCACCCAAAATTCTTACTCATAATGTGAGAAAATGCCTCCAAGATATACTATTTGTTGCCTTCATTAAGCATGCACACAAAGACCATTGCTCACTCCTAGATCAATTTCTCTCAAAATATGTAGCGTTTAGACATGAGATTCGGACCAACTTTAAAAAAGAATGGCAGATTTTTAACAAACCAAATATTACAAGAAGACAAGGACTATCTCCTCAACACTCAGAGCTACCTAGCTGCTCCATACAAGAATCTATGAGATTGATTTGGCTACTGAAAGTCTATAGAAATTCTTAAAGCAAGTAGGGGGCTTCCTAAGCAAGGGGTCTACTAGCTTATTCAAAATCTACCAGAGCTTACACATGCAAAATCTCTACAATTCTAAGTACATTTTTTCTATATGTGATCTTGGAAAGATTCTCTAGATGATAGGCAGCCCATTTCCTAAATTATAGGCTTTATCACACCTAAGTGTGATAGGTGGTAATTGATTGTTATGAATAGACATTTAAGTTCAAATTTGAACATACGTTTTTTTGGTTGACTCCTTGCTTCTCATTGCTCTAGCTGGCATTTATTCAAGGTGTTTCAAAGCTCTAAGGTTGGAGCTTAAATTCCAAAATACCCCTCAAGCTTCAACCTCCAAGTCATCATCCTAGCTCCAAAAATCCAATGCCTTTTTTCAACTTTGTAAGCTTGATTGAGTCCAATGCTTTGGTGAACATTTCAGCACAATGATCATTAGTACTTATGTGTTTCACTCAAAACTCTTTAGCGAGTACTTTCTCACAGATGTAGTGAGAGTGTAGCTCTATGCACTTGCTCCTAGAATGGAACATAGGGTTGGTAGATAGGTATGCAATACTCATGTATCATACATGAATGGAAACTGATTGACCCAAAAATTTAGTTCAACCATGAGCTTCTTGAGCAACATAAGCTCACATGCCACTTGTGCTAAAGATTTGTATTCAGATTCTATGAAAGATAGAGAAATCATAGGTTGCTTCTTTGTCATCCAAGAGATTAACGTCTTGCCAAGCATAAACGCATATCCACTTGTATTTCTCCTATCTTCTTTGGATCCAACCCAATCAGCATCTTTATTTGCTTTCACCTGCAAATCATATTTAAAAGGATAGAAAAAACCTTCATTTAAGGTACCCTTGAGATATCTCTGTACTCTTTTATATGCAAGTAGATGTGGAACCCTAGGTGTGTGCATGAATTGAGATAGCACACCAGCTAGATGTGGGACCCTAGGTGTGTGCTTGAATTGAGATATCACACAAGCTATATATGCTAGGTCCAGCATTGTGATAGTGGCATATTTCAAAGAGCCCATTGTAGACCTATAAAAAAGTGCAAATGCATCTTGAGCTTCGTTACCTTCCATTGAAGCCAATTTCATGTTTACCTCCATTGGATTGCTCAATGGTTTGCACCTTTTAAGTCCATACTTCTTCATCATATTCAAGACATACTTTCTTTGAATGAACCAAGTACCATAATCCTTATATATAACCTAAATGATGACTTCAATACCTAAGAAGTATCTTAGATCTCCAAGGTCCAAGATCTTTTGATATCCTTGATGCCTTCTTTATGATCACATGTAATAATCAAGTTATCTACATACACACATAAGTAGACATATGCTTCACCTTCTCCTTTGTAGAAAGAGTTGCTAAATCAAGTTCAAGAACACACAATCAACTCAGCAAAAGTTTACTAGTGAAGCAGGAGAGCATCTACCTCATTTCTTTTGGTACTTGTGAAAGAGTTAAAGCTATTACTACTTTTCAATCTTTTTGATCGAAGGGATCGAGGAGATTTCATTAGAGTACATCATGTCAGATTATAGCATCCAAATTGAGAAATTAGACAAAAACAATAATCATCCATGGAAGTTAGAATGTCTATTTTCCTCACAAGAAAGAGTTTATGGGTTCTTATTAGTGGGCAGATGCTAAACCTATTTTAAGAGAGAATCCAACTCCATAACAATCAAGGATCTATAGAGGGTGGAATGAGAGAGATAAATGAGTTGTCTTTATCTTATCACAACATATTATCAATGCAATGATAGGACACAAATAAGATCTAGATACCTCTATGAAGGTATGGGAAACTCTAGAGAGACTTTTTTCCACCTTAAACAAAGACTAGAAAGATTCAATTGAAGAATGCACTCAATAACTTGAGGAAAACACCTAGTGGAAATATAAATTATTATATTTTGAAGATCAAAGAAGTGAGTGATGCATTGGGTTACATAGGTTGTCACATAGATGATGATGGCCTAGTTGTATACACCTTAAATGGGTTAAGGGATGATGAGAACTGGAAGGCTTTTACAACATCTATATATTTTAGAGACTCTCTTCTCGACTTTGAGGACTCGGTGGCCTTGATGATCACTAAGGAGATGAGCATTGGAGGCTCAAGGGAAAAGGGCAATGAAGGTCGAGCATGCTATGCAGGTAAAGGCAAAGGTAGAGGAAGGAATCAAGGTAGCTGAAGAGGAAGGCAAGAGAGGATCAAATGGTGATCCTAATCAAGAACAAGGAAGGAAATTCTCTTCGTGAAGAGGAAGAGGCAAGTTTTGAGGAAGGTACAAGTAGAATAGAGGCAACCACAACTCAGAAGGATGCTTCATATGTGGCAAGTATGGCCACTATTCAAGGGATTGATATCAAGGAGATAAGAAAATTTTATCATACAAAAGAAAAGCTTATTATGCATCTATTTCAAATGAGAATGAGATTATGCTCACTATGATGCAGATGAGTTACTACAAGACACAATGGTCAAGCACATGGTACATTAAGAGTGGATTGCAAGAATCACATGAGCTCCAACAAGGATTTATTTTCAAACATGCAAGTTCCATCAACCAAAAGGCATGTGGAGGCAAGTGATGATACTCATGCTATCACACACATCAGAGATGTTACGTTGGATGGCTCTCACAAAGAAAAGTGCTAGAAAGATGTTTGTCATGTTTCTACAATCACAAAGAATCTTGTTTTGGTGGGTCAATGGTTGAGAGAAAAGTGCAAGTCAAGTTCAACCAGAAGGCATGCTTTGCGGAAAGCCCTAAGGAAGGATACAAACTAATAACCAAAAGGCAGGAATGAGGTAAGGCTATTCATATTAGATGTGAAGCAAAATTTCAACCACACTATCTACTTCACATATGGAAAGAGAAAGGTAGCAATATTGGACTCATGGAACAAAAGGCATGGACATATCAATACTCAGAGGTTGAAGGATGTGAGAATGAAGAGGATAGTACTAAGCCTTAATAATCAAAATCTTAAGGGTTTGTCGAAGCTTTTGAATTGGGTAAGTAAACTTTGTTACCTTTCAAGAAGAGAAATTTTGTGAGCTATCATCCACTTGACCTAGTCAATATAGATGTTTGGGGACCAACAAAGCTGAAATCGATTAGACATAATAGGCACTTTGTAACTTTCATTGATGATTGCACAAGGATGAATTAGCTTTATTGTATGAATCATAAATGAGATATCTTTTATGTCTTCAAGAAGTTTAAAGCTATTATAGAGAAGGAATGTGGTCCGTATGGTGCATGTTTAAGGTCGTATGGAGGGGGAGAATATTTCTCCTATGAATTCTTTGATTTCTTCAAGTTGAAAGGCATCAAGATACAAACATGAATGTACACATCACAACAAAATGTTGTAGTAGAAAGGAAGAATAGGTACATTGTAGATGTGCTAGGGCTATGATGAAAGAAATGGAAATGCATAATTGCTATTGGGATGATGCATCAATCATTGGAGTAAACATCATGAGTAAAGATCCCACATTAGGTATACATGCTACAACACCTTATGAAGCTTGGTACAATAGGAAACCAGATGTGTCACACTTGAGAGTGTTTGGATGTACATGCTATAAGAAGCAAATTTGATTATAGATTAGAGATATGTGTGTTTATACGGTATGTACATGAACAAAAGGGTTATAGATGCCCTAAATCCACAACAAAGGAGCTAAAGATATCAAGAGATGCCAAATTTGATGAGCTTTTACCTTTGTATGCTTCAAATGTATCTATGCAAGCAAACGAAGATGAAGAAAGGGAGCTTGAAGTGACAAACATGAAAGCATAATGATTAGTGGACCAAGGGATTCAAGTAATCACTCATCGTGGAATGGAGGAAGTCCTACATCAAGCCAACTCAGTGATGCTAGTAGTAAGAGCAAGGCTAAAATCACAGCATTAGAAGAACATGAGGACTCATGGATTGAGCTTAATGCAGATCTTCATGCAAAGAAGGCAGAGAGCTCAAAGGTCAACAAAAAATCAATGGAATGGTGAGATAAAAAGTTCTGGTAGTGTAAGGTATCTAGTTGAAAGACTTATCTATGAATAATTCATGGATTGATACTTATGCACAAAAAGTATCTAAGGATTTCTTGAACAATTGGAGACCTATCTTTTAAATGACTTCTTCATAAAAAATCTCTACCTCCTCCTTGGCTAGAAGGCTCAACCCTATAATGGATAGGATTATTCTTCCTAAGCAGAATGGGTTCATCAAAGGCAGGTACATTTGGATGCCATTATTTCCATATGGGAAGGATTAGACTTTGCTAAGGACCATAAAATAGATACCTTCTTCTTTAAAGTTGACTTTGATAAAGCTTATGATAGAATTGATTGGGATTTCATCTTCTACTTCGTCATGATATAGGTGTTGGTAAAAGTTTCATAAAGTACAGTAGCATCCTTTTTGGGAATGCTAAATGGTCAAATATCTAACCGCTTTAGAATCTTCAGATCCATTAGACAAGGTTGCCCTCTTGCCCCTCTCCTCTTTGCCATCACTAGTGATGTCCTTGGCTAGTTGGTTAGAGACTGTATGGAGCAAGGTACTATTCAACAGCTTAGAGATCCCTGGTGCCCCCTCTCAACTTGGCTTGCAAATATTTTTTGATGATACTAATATGATAACTAGGGTTGATAATGTGTCTGCTGAGAATTTCCTTAATTGTCTTAATTTGTTTTGTTATGCTAGTGGATCTATAGTCAATCATAAAAAGATTGGCTTCTTTGCTTCTAACAAATGCATCCCTGATTGTGTTAAAACTAATAACTCTGATATCATTAAGGAAGGATTTGTTTTTAGATTGTTAGGCATCCCTATGGGATTTGACATCTTTTTTGGACAAAGATGCTCATGGGTTATAAATAATTTTAGAAATAAGATCTTCAATTGGATGGCTCTCCAACAAAATTTGCCTCAAAGAATTTTTGTTTTGAAGCATTATATTTTCCCTTCTCTCACTTATTTCTTGCTTGTTGGCAGCCCAGCAAAAAGGATCTTTCTTAGCTCATAGCTTTGGCTAGAAGATTCCTTTAGGGAGGCTCTCAGTTCTCCAATAAGATACCTAAAGTTGCTCGGAAAACTTTTTGCATGAGAAAAGAAGAGGGTGGGCTTGGCCTCATTTGCCCCACCAAAATGGAGACTCAAATGGCTACTAAATGGATTTTAAGGCCTAGAGAGTCTAATGATTTTTGGGCATGCTTGATTAAGAGAAATATTAAAAATTTCCATATTTAATATTACAAGAGTTGGGTTAATAATAGTGTGTGGCATGTTATTGTGTCTCCTTTTATTTTTAATTCCAAAAGAAGTACCCTTCTGTGTTCCTACTCGAAAGCCTGGATGAAGGTTAAAGCTATTTATACCTTACCTAATTATTTCTCTAACAACGTTTCCTTTATGCTTCAAAATTAAATGTTGATTGGCTAGTTTGACTATACATCCAACAAGTCTCTATCTATTAAAATGAATAAATGGAGGAGGATTGGTTCTACTAATTGGTAGAATTTATATAGGGATAATTTGGTGTTTGATGATAGTACTATTATGGAGACTAATTCTCTATCTCTAGCTTGTAAACAGATTTTTAAAGATAAGAGGGACTGGTTGTTGGAAAAGATCTCCTATTCCAAATTTCACAAGAACATTGATCTCCACACAGTTGCTGAGGATATGTACAAGAGCTTCAAAAGAACTTACACTCCTATCATAGTGATCATGACCAAGCTCAATAGGAAGTGTTGTTGAGGATATGTACAAGAGCTTCAAAAGAACTTACACTCCTATCAAATTGATCATGACCAAGCTCAATAGGAAGTGGAAATTGCAGTGGAATTTTCACCAATGGAAGTAAATAATTAAATGCTTGTGGGCCTTTCTCTCCTCTACTAAGCATTCTTGTTGTCAATTGATGATTTTACATAAGGGCATGTAGACTGGGAGTAGAGCTAAAGAGTTTAATATTAGTGCAAGAAATGGCCCTTTTTGTGGCAAGCTTGAGGATCTCTCTCATTTGTTGATTACTTGTTGTAATGCCTAAAAAAATTGGAATCTTATCAATATGTATTGTTCTAGTAATGCCCTTCCATCCCTTGGGTACAAGGAAATTCTTTTTGGTGAAAATAACAACTTGGACATTGTTCTGTGACAACTGCTCAGATCCCACATCATGTGGTACATTTGGAAGAGTAGAAATCATAAACTCTTCTCCAGCTCCCCTAAAGACTTCTTATTTTCATGTAATCAGGGTATCAAAAATATCCTCAAAGCCTATATTGTTGTTATAGCTGATGCTAAGTTGGATAACTCCAATCCTCATGAAGTGATGAGAGTTTTGGCTACAATAGATGGAAGGACAAACTCTTAACTTTGTACTCTGGCACTAAGTTGAATATGGTCCGTTTTTTGGACTCAGTATTGTAATGTGACTCCTCTGGAGGTTGCCTGTTGGCTGTATATTTCCTCCTTTAATATTAAACTTTCGTTTTATGTCCAAAAAAAAAAACAATAGCGGACAGGTTATTACCATCCCTGCATACATTCATCCGGCTTTGGTTTTTTTTCCATTCTACAAGCGAGAAAACGGGAAAACTACGGTTGTACATTCCGTGCTTGAATAGTACGATTATACGAACTTACACGACTCTGAATGACGCATCATCTATTCTCATGATATTTTTCTCCAGATCTATCTTTGGACTCGTTTGGAGAGAATCAACGTTGCCATGAATCATGGCGTAGACTGTATAATAGTCTAGCCTCTATAATACCCGAATGGTGGTTAACTCAGTTTATGTGCAACTTGGAACCAACCATTGAAGGCCCACTGTACGTGCGCATGGCCGTCGAATCATGAATTGATCCATCCATTGTCGACTCTCTCTTTCTCTCTCCCTCTCTCTTTATGTGTGTGTTTATAAATTATCTCTCTGTCTTTATCTACCTCTCCCTACGCACGTCTGTCCAATTTGTATTTCCGTCCTCTTCTAAGAATCTTCCTCTCTGTGGGACCATAACAGGGCTACACGCCAAAATTTTGTATAATATAAATTTTGAGCCCCCAAATTCTAAGGGATACTTCCTCCTCTGATTTTTGGGCTTGTTTAATTAAAAGAAATACTAGCAACTTTTGCTTAAGAAACAATAAGAGTTGGTCTGATTTTTCTATGTGGGATGTTGTGTCCTCCCTTGCCATTTTTATTCCCAAAGGAAGCCAGCTTGCTTGTAATTTTTGGAGATCCTGGATGGTTGTCAAAAGCTGTTATAAGCTGCCTATCTGGTTTTCAAAAAATTACTCTTTTTTGTTGCAAGATTCCTTATAGGTGGGGTGGTTTGCTAGTTATAATAATTCCCCTCTTCCCATAAGATGGCATAAGTGTAAAAAACGTGGCTTTGCTAATTGGAAAGATTTATTAAGTAATGGGCATGTGATTGAGGATATGCTTATTAGGAATACTAATAATTTATCAATGGCCTGTAAACAGATTGTCAGAGAAAGGATGCTGCAGCTCATGAGGATGAGAGAAGATAACCTTTGGGAAAAGTCTGTCTGTCTCTCACAGGTGGCCCAAGACATGTACACCTGTTTCAAACATTCTCACAACAACATCAGAAGCATTTGTGGAATTGTGAATAACAAGTGGGGACTAACCTGGTCCCACCTGCAATGGAGATATAGGTTTCAGACCATCTGGGCCTTTCCTATGACAAACAAGCAATCTTGCTTGTTATGGCTGATCCTTCACAAAGGAGTTTGGATTGGTAGCAAAGCTAGGAAGTATAATACTGATGCAGGTCTTTGCAAAGCTTGTGGCAAAGTTGAAGATTTGGAACATCTATTCTTTAAATGTAAGGCAACCTTGGGATTTTGGAAAATCATTTACCTTTACTGTAAGACTTCTGTTCTCAGGACACCTGGATACAGAGAGTTGCTTATTGGAGAAGCCAATAAGATGGACATTGCCTTGTGGTAGATTTTAAGGGCCCACATTCTCTAGGCTATTTGGAAGAACAGGAATAGCAAAGTGTATGACAGGAAAGAAAAAAAATTCCTCTTCTCCTGTTTAATTGGGATTAGGAGGCTTCTACACATCTACAGTAATACTCCCCTTAGTGGGCATCTGATGGATAAGAATCCCATGTATATTTTTAAGAAGTACCCTTATAACTCTTGGAAAAGAAAACTGCTTCAGTTACATTTCAGTGACAGAGATAGAATGATCAGTTTCATGGTCTGGTACATTAATGTTTGTATGATGTAAATTGTTGTCAGGCTGGGGATCTTGTTCTTTCCCCCTCTGACTCCTTACCCTGGTTTTTTTTGCTCCCTGATCCTTGGGAGTAAGCTGTTGTATCACCTTTTTTTCCTCTACATCAATATTATATTTTTTGGTTTTTCTCAAAAAGAAAACGCAAAAAAAATAAACGTTTTTTTGTGTTGGATGAAAATAGCCCTTCACAGATATCCACAAGGGGACACATGTGATTCGTGAATGAGCAACATACAAGAAACGAGTTAGACTTAGGGTCAATTTAGACTGCTCCGGAGGCACAAGATGGTTTCTTCATCAAGGATCACTTCCTCCGCATTAACCAATTCCCATAGAGCGGCATTCTAATGAGATTAAAATTCATCCCTATCATTGAATGATGAGAGAGAAATTTTCTAACCATAGATTGATGATGTTCCACCCGTGGCTATTTCGTTCCGAGGGGTAGAGACCGCCACAGTCTTCTGTGGGTCCAGAATGAGTGCATTTTTTCTAGGACGAATCAGTGTATGCCACATGGAAATACATCAGAACTATCTTGCTGCCACCGCTCAGTGTGAATCCACACTTAGAACCTTGAAGCCGAGCCTTAAGCCTCAAGAGGCTTTTCATGGCATCATGACAACATTGGCAAGCATACACATAAAGGACAAACAATAAATATTAAGATTTTCTTTTCTAATATTTCATGGCAAGGATACACATGAATGACAAACAATAAATACTAAGATTTTCTTTTTTAATATTTCAGAATAAGCGCTCAAACGTCACGTCAAATTTAATAAGCTTTTCGAAGTCTTAGAATGGACTCATGCTTGCCCATATGTTGTACTTTGATTGATTTTAACAAACACAGCCAAGTGGGTCGACTGTTCTTGTCGATTATACGACCGCCTCCGTAGGTTGGTCTCTACACATGCATTCCGGTGGTGTGGTGAATTCGATTTTCTACACCGATAATTCAATCTCCTCAATATATTCTAACGCATTCAAGATTATTGTGACTGTGGTCAGCTCAGTTTTATGAAAAAAATTATTGTCTTCAAAACAATATAAGTATTATGTACGCAAAACCCATAATTTTTCCACGTCTTATAGAGAGTTATTTAAACTTTGGTCTCTTGAGGCGGAGGTCCAGGGTTTAAGCCTTGAGCTAAACATGTATGGCTTTGGTCAGTTAAACCAACTGTAATGTTGTAATGTTGTCTAGCCCCTAAACGAGTTGTAATGTAGTAATCTTGTTTAACCCCTACTTTGTAAAATATGGAGATCCTACGGTTACTATGCCTATTCACTTGTACAGTTGCACTTTTAAAATTAAAGCTCGGGGAGTGAGCTTCGACTCAACTTTCATTCAAAAAAAAAACTCATAATTAGATCTTCAATATGATTTTGGCAAATTCGATATCATGTACCGAAAATTAGGTTCACGAAAGATCCCCAACTCTTACACACACGTGCCTCAAAAATGCAGATGAGTTCAATGTAGTGAATCAAAATTAAACCTCGGCCGATTGTGGTGAATACACTATCATATACCGAAGTATAATGTACCGAAGTATAATATACCCCAAAACCGATAATAACATGGAAAATCAGGTCACACAAGGTCTCCAAATGTGAGACATTGATCTGTCTTCTCTTCCCGAGAGATTTGTTATTGTATTTTCATTGGAATGCGTGCTAATTTTTATCCACCTAATGATTGTATAAGAGCACTCCCTTGTAATGTTCCATGACCTTGAGATTCATCCTTGTAACCTTGGCAGATGTGCGCACTGTGCGTCTGCCCAGGTCTCTATGTTCTCATTATTTTGAGATCTTGCCCTTTCTACATGATGTAACTTACCCTCATTAATCTTACTTTTTGTGTTGCTTAGAAGCTCTGCAAATGGCTTTTGTGCACGTTAGCTTGGTTGGATGGGCCTTCCGTCTCTTGAAGTGGGCGTAAGGGTTTGATCCTCATCTATGGTAAGATACTTTATGGGCATAAGCCTAATGTAATCACGTTGTATCTAGTTGAAACCAATTGTTTTCGGGTAGTTTTCTCTTGTGTCACTTTCGGGCAGTCTAACTCCTGCTTCTTGAGATACGGAGGCCCCATTGGTACTATGCCCATTCACTTGTACAGTTGCAATTTCAAAGTTAAAGCTCAATGGAGTAGGCTTTGGCTGAACCTCCATTTAAAAAAAAAAGCTGTGCAAATAGCAAGCGGACTGTCGCACTCGAAAATTTCATTACAAGTTAGCACAGCAACAGGGGCAATCGCACGTAATGAGGAAACAGGGCACGCTACCAGACACTTTTTGTTACTGTGTGTTTTTGTAATGCCAGACACTTCCTATCAGTGTCTTTTTTTTTTTTTTAATAAAAGGAAGTTCGACCTTGGCCTATTCTCCCGGACTTTAATTAAGGTAAAGAAAACAAGTTACAAAAGAATGGGACTAGTGCCCATGGGACCCCCCAAATCCCACAAAGCAGGGGAGGAGTGTGATACGCTAGAGGGCATTATAAATGAGGCGGATAAATCTATCATCGCCCTCATGTGGGACCCATTTGGGTTTCAACTTGTTGTTTTCGAGGAGATAGATACAGTGATGTCTAAACGGGGGAGATCTCTTATCTCGGGAGATTCTTTTACCTAGAAGAAACAATGATTTCTCGATCGACCATTCCTTAGGAGTTTGATCAAAATTGATAGCACATCGCTCCCTCCAAATCTTCCAAAGAGTCTCACCCCTGATGGCATTCCACAGCCTCGAGGAACAGCCGACCGCCTCACCCAACAGCACCTGTTGCCAATTTATTTGGTGCGTGAGTCTCAAAACTTGTGTCACGTGAAGCCAGACAATACGAGACTTGGGGCAATCGAAGAACAGGTGAGCTAAATCTTCGATGCATCGATGGAAACACTTGCACCATGGCGGCACACCACATATTTTATTAGCCCTTGCATTGGACCAGGTTCCCTTATGCAAGATCTGCCACATGAGAACAGACTTTTTGATCTCAATTAGGGGGTGCCAAATAGACATGAACTTTAGTTCCCATCGAAGTTTGGTCCAAGAAAGGCACCACCTTTTGTTGAGGGTGTGATGAACATCTAAGTTCTCTTTGAAGTTGGGTATTCTGGATATTCTCTTACCATTGCTCCATTTGAGGCCCTCAAGGCAAGGAAGATCCTGTCCAGAGAGAAGACGAGAAGTTGAGCGGTCCCATGCCAAGCATCTGCCTTGAAGAAGAGTCCATTCCTCAAGGGTAACTCTATGTCTCGGGTCTAAGTCTTCGAACCTAATCCACTGGTTAGTTTCTTGTTTCCAGAGTTGTTTCCACTGTTTGAACCCCTTGTTCCATAACCGCTTTGCAGCTTGGAGGTTCCAAGGCTCCACTCCTCTAATGCCATTGATCGGGAACTAGATAGAGTCGTTTTGTCTTATCCCAGCTGCCCACTTCCACTCATCACTGATTCTGATGAGTTGTTTGGCCTTGTTCCAACTCTTCCATAAAGAACACACGAGGCTAGATCCTTTAGGGGACACCGGGAGCGGGGAGAACAAAAGCGTGAGAATCCCTAAGTCCTTCTAGCCAGGATGGCCAACCAAGGTAAGGTCTTTCAAGTTTCTGAATATCAATTTAGCCCAAGAGGACTCACTATTGCTCCAAGCCTTTATTAGCCACTTAACCGCCAGCTTGTCAGCCAACCCCGCAATATCCAAAATACCCAAGCCCCGCTGAGTCTTTCGAGCTAGTGCAAGTTTCCCAATTGATTTTGGGGATCCCCCTCCTATTGGGATCCCCAGTCCAGAGGAAGTTTTTGTAGATTCTTTCCACTTTGGCTAACTCTTTCTCCTTCGGTCTCCAACATGAGATAAAGTAAATAGTCGTTGAAAGCATAAATATGTTAACAACCATAGCATGCCCTGCCAAGTTGACTTGCATACCTTTCCAATGATTTAGTTTGCTATCTAGCTTGGCCAGCACCCAGTTCCATCGTTGGTCCATTGTCATGTCGAAGCCCATCGGGATGCCAAGGAGACGAAAGACTTGCCCTCTAGGGATAACTTGACACCCCTGATATAACAACAATTGGGGTGGGGTTCCGTGGATTGCTCTGAAAGAAGTTTTAGCATGGTTGATTTTTGAGCCTGACACCACACAAAAGGTGTCAAGGCAACTCCAGAACACCTCGATGCTGTTCATATCATTATGCACAAAGGCATTCATATCGTCGGCAAATAGTCTAGCAATCATTTGGCCTTGATTTAGAGGTAGGGAAAGACCCATGAGGTTGCTAGAGTCGATGTGCTGCTTTAATAGGCGACTGAGGCCATTCGATGCGATAGCGAAGAGTAGAGGAGCCAGAGGGCAGCCTTGCCTGATAGATCTTTTTAAACGTATGTGCTTAGAGAGCTTACCATTGATATTTATTCTAGTTGAAGCGTTTTCGAGAAGAGTAGAAACCATTTTCGTGAACTTTTGGCTGCATCCTAGGTCTTTCAGTGATTGTAGAATAAAGTCCCATTCCAATCTGTCGTATGCTTTGTCGAAGTCTATCTTAATGAATACCAGATCTTGTGCAGACTCCTCAGCAAATGTAAGGCCTTCCCAAATGTCGACAATTGCTTCAAGTATAGATCTACCTTTGACAAAACCTTTGTGACTTTAAATGACAAGAGATTCTGTTGGCGATAACTTTGGCAATTATCTTGTATCCAGTTTGGAGCATGGTAATCGGCCGCCAATTTTCAATTTTGTTCTTATCTCCCCTTTTGTGAATTAACTTGATGACGCCATTATTAAGGCACTCGGGAAGGGCACCGAAGGAGAGAGCCTCGAGCCACACCAAACGTAGTGGGGTGGCCAACACATGCTTGAAGGACTTGAAAAACTCATTGGTGAGGCCATCAGGACCTGGACTTTTTCCATTGGGAAGAGCATCGATAACCTTGATAATTTCGTTCTCAGAAATGTTAGCTTCCAGAAGAGCCCTCATGTTCTGCGGGATTCTAGGTTCAGCTACCCTTGAGATGGTAGCCATGCAGTCACGCTTGTGCGGGGAAAGAGGAGTCGAGACCCTGAGGAGATGGGTAAAGTGCTCGACGATGAAAGATCTGTTCTCAACTTCTGTGCTACATTCGATCCTATTGTTATCAAGCAAGAAGGGGATGGATTCCCTAACTTGTTTCTTTTTTAGGATGTTACACATCTCTTTGGATGGTTTGTCGGCCTTGCCTGCTCACCAGTCTTTGAAGAATATCTGCAGATGTTTCCTTTGAACCTCCTCCTCGAGTCTTAGTGTTCCCCTGATTTTCAGAAGACCTTGTTGGCATTGCAAGTTACCTTTGTTCACTTCTTCTTCAAGTCGTGAGAGTCTCCGGTATACCCTTTCTCTTCTTTTTTTCTGAATATCTCTTATGGCCTTATGAGTCCTGATCAGAATTTGCCGAGTCCTTTCCACCACGCTTCTCCAACACTTAGCCGGTTCATTACGGCAGGCAAAGGCCTCCGCCCAAACAGCGGAAATTTCTTGGTGGACAGAGGGGAGGGAAAATGACGTCTGACAAGCGTGAAACCAAGGAGCTTTCCGGAGCGTGGAAATCGGTTTGAAAGACAGAGTAATGGGGTAATGGTCCGATATAGTCAGGTCCATGTGTTGGGAAATCGAAGGCATACCCCACTGGAGGATGGTGTTTTGGTCGATGTAACATCTATCAAGTCTTGCTTTCCTCAGAGAGTCCCCCAGTTGGAGGTTAGACCAAGAGAACCCCTTCATATCTTTTACCTCAACCACGTCGAGATGGAGCTTGATTTTATCCCATATCTCTTTCTCCTGACCGTCAATAATTTTCCCCTTGTTATTCCAATGGTCCTCAGGAAATTCAACCATGTTGAAGTCCCCACAGAGCAAAACATTGTGTGAGAGGGAGTCGAGGGAAGTCCAAGTGTCGATTCTATCCATCTCACCATTAGGGGCATAAAGTGAGACCACGGTGAACTGGTTCGGGGACCCGAAAGAGGCAGCAATCCAACGATGATTTCGATCTTCACAAGTCGAGGACAACCTGCTGGACCAGGAGTGACTAATACCAATTCCAGTGCCGCCCGCCCTCTAGGGTGCGAAGTGGAGAGCCAAAGGTAGTTCGGAGAAATGCATTTAAGTCGTTTCTGGAGATCCTCTGCGTCAATTTTAATCTCTTGTAAGCAGATAAAGTCGGGGTTGAGGCACTTGTCTTTGAACCATTGGCCAAGAATCGCCGCTCTTGAGGGGTCGGACAACCCCCTGACGTTAAGCGTGGTGATTTTCATTATTGATGGTTGCCCTCTTTGAGGGGAGGGACCCGATCTTTTTTTTTCTTTTGATCTTCTTTTTGACTACTCAGGAACCTACTCTTGAGGGGGCTGTTCCAAGGCATGCCTGACGGTTGTTTCCCTTTAAGCTTTGACTTTTGTTGCGGAAAGGTTGGCAAGCATACTGGAGGAGTAGGTCCGAGGAAGGAGCTTTCGCTGTCTTGATTGTCTTCGTTGCTGGTGGTGAAGCCATCCTCTTTACTGGTGGTGTAACCTTCTTGGCTGTCTTCTTTGCTGGTAGAGCATCCAAGGGAATTGTCAGCAAGGTCTTCTTCATAAAGGTTATCCCCTAGGAGATCGAACTCGTTAATCTCCTTTTCCAGGTTGCAGTACATGTTATTCGAAGGGGCAATGGTCGAAACGTTCCTTGCTAGTGCTCTTCGAGGACTAACTTTCCTCCTATGTCTTACTTCGGTGAACCCGTCTGACTCTGTCTCTGCCACACGAGTGCCCGCTTCTTCCTCCATCGGGGAGGGATGGCCCCTAGTGCCAACTTGAGGGAAAGGATCAAGGGCCCACCTGGTTTAGGCTTATTTTCCTTGGTATTTTGCTTCGAGGGGCAGTCTTTGATCATGTGACCTTGGAGCCCGCAATGGAAGCAAGCATTGGGCAAATTCTTGTAGGTAATCTCTTAAGCCCACATCATACCATCGCCACAGTTTATGGAGATCTTCGATGGGAGAACCTGGTTCAAGTCCGCTTCAACGCATATTTGTGGGTGCCATCGTGCGTTGAAAGAGTATTGAGTACCCTCGTAGATTAGCCCCCCAACATCCTCTCTTGAGGCCATCGGGCGACCGACCGGTGAAACGATTTCTCGAAGAAATTCATATAGGAAATAGGGTAGATTGGGAAGCTCCACCCAGAGCGGGTAACGAAGAGGCTTTGACTTGTTTGGAACAAAGTCTGGGGTCCACTTAAAAAGGCAGAAGGTTGACCTGCCCACCAGCTAGGAGCCGGCTTGCAGGGCCTGGAAGGCCATCTCTTCATTCTCAAACACTAGAAGTAGGTGGTTCGCCGGCAAGAATTAACATTTGCACACAATTATACCACGTGGGAACCACTCTTTACGCAACCAAGTTCTCACATTTTCTAGAGGGGGCCTAGGGCCAAAAACTTGTCCGATGAGGCAAGTTTTTAACAATACTTCTTGCTTTGCCGCCACCGATTCCTTGCACAAAGAGACCACCGGAGGAGCAACGTCTGAGGGGACGGAGTCCACCTCAGGGGGACACTGGGACTGGAGGGGAGCCACATTGCTTAAGACCAAAGAAGGAATGACGATAGACATGGAAGCGAGACTCACCAAAAGCAAAAGGAATTCACCAATCCTTTTCAAGCTCTTTTTTTCTTTTCTAATTGTTTTCCTTTCTTTTTTCGAATCTTATGACTCTTTTCTCTTTTTTTTATTTTCTTTTCTTACTTCTTCCCCTTTACTTTTCTTTTCCCGCCACTTTTAGAAGTTTATTATTTCTCAAAGGACTGAACTCGAGTCTGAATCAAAGTAAAACTTTAGTTTAAAGCGGACGCCGACTGTGAAGGACAGGAGAAGGCGACAATTATGCTAGTTTCTTTGCTCCTTCGAAAAGGCGACAATTATGCTAGTTCGCTGGCCTGGTGGTTGGGCCTCTCGCCTCTTGAGGCGGGGGCGAGGGTTCAACCCCTGGCAGCAACATGTAGGGACATTTGTATCCCAGAAATTGTTGTATGTGGCTGTTGGGCACCGTTTGACCATCCTCGCGGTAGTTGTGACTGCCGTTCAACCCAGCTGTAAACCTCTGTTCTTGTGGGATAAGGGGGGTCCCATGGGTACTATGCCCTTCCTTGTACAGTTGCAATTTCAAAGTTAAAGTCCGGGGGAATAGGCCTCGGCCGAACCTCCATTTAAAAAAAAAAAAAAAGGCGACATTTATGCCAACTGAGCGACATTTATGCTAACTGTCTTAGGGAAGAAAGTAATTTCTGCAAGAAAGGGGTTGGACGCGCGAGGTGACTTGAGGGGTGCACGAAGAGCCGCGTGAAGGTCCACGATAGGTGGAAAAGAATACCGCGACAGACGGGCCTTCCACGATAGACACCACAAGCCAGGTGTCGCGATAGACACTCGAAGTGTCGCTACAGACGCCACAACCCAGGTGTCGCGATAGACACTAGAAGTGTCGCGACAGACACCACAACCCAGCTGTGGCGATAGACACTCGAAGTGTCGCGACAGACACCACAACGCGATAGACTACGGGATGAGAGCTCTGAAGACTTGAAGACGATGACCTCCCTATCCGAAGCTTGGCTAAACAGTCCGCATGACGGCTTGCTTACACTAGGTTGGCGTGCTGTTGCTCCCACGGCGATGGCAGGGAGTGCTCATAAAGGAGGCGCAGAGAACAGCATGGCTGCTAAAGCTTCGAGTGTTGTGTCTTATCATCTCTCTTCGGCTCCGCTGTTCAGTGCACAATGCTTGGAGATTGCATCACTGCAGTCTGCCAGACGCCCTCAGCCGCGTTCTACCTGATGGAGTTGCTGATGACGGCACAATGATGGAGTTGCTGATGTTTGCCCGTTCAATACTGGAAATTCTTCAGTGTCTGTTTTTGTAAGGTTGCTATGGAGATATGAGAGAGACTGCAATTTGCTACTTGAAAGTTTCATGGCAGTGATGATAGAAGGGAGATTCTGAAAAGTGCGCTTGTCTCAGAAGGTAGACCGAGTTCATGGGCTCTAAACATTCTCTCATCGTAAACACGAGAGACCGAGCTCGACAAAGAAGACGTGTTACACGGAATAGCAAGGCAAAGGCAGCCGTCAGATCAGATCTTCTTACGGATTTCTGAATATTAAATGAACAGTGTTTTTTTTTTCATTTTTTTAATAAAAGGAAGTTTGAGCTTGGCCTATTCTCCCATACTTTAATTAAACTAAAGAAGAAAAGTTACATCTGAATGGGATTAGTGTCCATGGGACCCCCCAAATCCCACAATGCAGGGGACAAGTTCATTAAAGCATTACAAATGAGGCAGATAAATCTATCATCTCCCTCATGCGGGACCCATTTGGGTTTCAACTTGTTATCTTCGAGGACATAAATACAGTGGTGCCTAAACGATGGACATCTATTATCATGGGAGATTCTTTTTCCTAGAAGAAACAAGGATTTCCCAATCGACTATTTCTTTGGAGTTTGGCTAAAATTGATAGCACATCGCTCCATCCAAATCTTCCAAAGAGTCTCACCCCTAATGGCCTTCCACAACCTTTATGAGCAGCCAACCACCTCACCCAACAGTGCCTGTTGCCAATTGATTTGGTTCGTGAGTCTCAATACCTATGTCATGTGATGCCAGATAACATGGGACTTGGGGCAATCAAAGAAAAGGTGAACCAAATCTTCGATGCATCGATGGCACCACTTGCACCATGCTGGAATCCCACAAATTTTGTTAGCCCTTGCATTGGACCAGATACACTTATGCAAGATCTGCCACATGAAAACGGACTTTTTGATCTCAATTAGGGGGTGCCAAATAGGCATGAACTTTAGTTCCCATCGAAGTTTGGTCCAGGAAAGGCACCACCTCTTGTTAAGGGTGTGATGAACATCTAAGTTCTCTTTGAAGTTGGGAATTCTGGATAGTATCTTACCATTGCTCCATTTGATGCCCTCCAGGAAAGGAAGATCCTGTCCGTAGAGAAGGTGGGTAGTTGAGCAGTCCCACGCTAAACACCTACCTTGAAGAAGAGTCCATTTCTCGAGGGTAACTCTATGTCTTGGGTCTAAGTCTTCGAACCTGATCCACTGGTCTCTTCTTTCTAGAGTTGTTTCCACTGCTTGAACCCCTTGTTCCATAACCGCTTAGCAATTTGGATGTTGCATGACTCCACCCCCTAATGCCATTGATCAAGAACCACATAGAGTCATTTTGTCTTATCCCGGCCACCCACTTCCACTCCTCACTGATTCTGATGAATTGTTTGGCCTTGTTCCAACTCTTTCGTAAGGAACATACCATGCTAGAGCCTTTAGGGGACACCGGGTGGGGGGAGAACAAAAGCGTCAGGATCCCTATGTCCTTCCAACCAGGATGGCCAACTAAGGTAAGGTCTTTCATGTTTCTGAAGATCAATTTAGCCCAAGAGGACTCACTATTGCTCCAAGCCTTGATAAACCACTTTGCCGCCAACTTCTCAGCCAACCCATCAATATCCAAAATACCTAAGCCCCCCAAGACTTTCGAGCTAACGCAAGTTTCCCATTTGATTTTGGGAATCCCCTCCTATTGGGGTCCCAGTCCATAGGAAGTTTGTGCAGATTCTTTCCACTTTGGCCAACTGTTTCTCCTTAGGTCTCCAACACGAGATAAAGTTAATAGTCATAGAAAGCATAAATGTGTTAACAACCATTGCACTCCTTGCCAAGTTAACTTGCATACCTTTCCAATGATTTAGTTTGCTATCTAGTTTGGATAGCACCCAGTTCCACCGTTGGTCCATTGAGATGTCAAAGCCCATCAGAATATCGAGGAGACAGAAAACTTGACCTCTAGAGATAGCTTGACACCCCTGATCTAACAATAGTTGGGGTGGAGGTCCACGGATTGCTCTGAAAGCAATTTTAACATGGTTGATTTTTGAACCTGACACCACACAAAGGTGTCGAGGCAACTCCATAACACCTCAATGTTGTTCATATCGTTATGTATAAAGGCATTCATGTCATCGGCAAAGAGTCTCGCAATCATTTGGCCGTGATCTAGAGGTAGGGAAAGACCTTTGAGATTTCCAGCATCCATGTAAAGCTTTAATTGGCGGCCATCCGAGGCGATAGCGAAGACTAGTGGAGCCAGTGGGCAGCCTTGCTTGATAGATCTTTTTAAATGTATGGGCTTAGAGATCTTACCATTGATATTTATTCTCGTTGAGGTGTTTCCAAGTAGAGTGGAAACCATCTTCGTGAACTTTTGGCTGCATCCAAGGTCTTTCAGTGATTGAAGAATAAAGTCCCATTCCAATTTATCATACACTTTGTCGAAGTCAATCTTAATGAATACCAAATCTTGTGTAGACTCCTCAACAAACGGAAGGCCTTCCCAAATATCGACAATTGCTTCAAGTATAGATCTACCTTTGATAAAACCTTTCTAGTCCTCACAAAGCCATGACTTTAACTGAGAAGAGATTCTGTTGGTGATAACTTTGTCAATTAACTTGTATCCAGTTTGGAGCATGGTAATCGGCCGCTAGTTTTCAATTTTGTTCTTATCTCCCCTTTTGTGAATTAACTTGATGACACCATTATTAAGACACTTAGGGAGGGCGCCAAAGGAGAGAGCCTCTTGCCACACTAAAAACAGCGGGGTGGCCACCACGTGCTTGAAGGACTTGATAAACTTATTGGTGAGGCCATCAAAACCCGGACTTTTTCCATTGGGAAGAGCATCAATAACCTCGATAATTTCATTCTCAGAAATGTTACCATCCAGTAGGGAATTCATGTTCTATGGGATTCTAGATTGAGCAACCCTTGAGATGGTTGTCTTGCAGTCACGCCTGAGGGGGGAAAGAGGAGTCGAGACCCCGAGAAGATGGGTAAAGTGCTCGATGATGATAGATATGTTCTCAACTTTGGTGCTACATTTGATCCCATTGTTATCAACCAAGAAGGGGATGAAATCCCTAGCTTGTTTCCTTTTGAGGGTGTTACACATCTCTTTCGATGGTTTCTCAGCCTTCCCCGCCCACCAGTCTTTGAAGAATATTTGCAGATTTTTCCTTTGAACCTCTTCCTCGAGTCTTAGTCTTCCCGTGATTTTCAGAAGCCCTTGTTGGCATTGCAAGCTACCTTTATTCACTTCTTCTTCAAGCCGTGAGAGCTTCCGGTACACCGTTGCTCTTATTTTTTTTCGGATATCTCTTATAGCCTTATGAGTCCTGATCAGAATTTGTCGAGTCCTTTCCACTGCGCTTCTATAACACTTAGCCAGTTCATTACAGTAGACAAAGGCCTCTGCCCACACTACAAAAATTTCTTGGTGGATAGAGGGGAGAGAAAACGACGTCTGACAAGCATGAAACCAAGGAGCTTTTCGGAGTGTGGGTATCAATTTGAAAGAAAGAGTAATCAGGTAGTGGTCCGAGGTAGTCAAGTCCATGTGTTGGGAAATCAAAGGAATACCTCACTGGAGGATGGTGTTTTGGTCGATGTAACATCTATCAAGTCTTGATTTCCTCAGAGAGTCCCCCAATTGGAGATTAGACCAAGAGAACCCCTTCATGTATTTCACCTCAACCAGGTCAAGATGGAGCTTGATTATATCCCATATCTCTTTCACCTAACCATCAATAATTTTCCCCTTGTTATTCATCAGTCCTCAGGAAACTCAACCATGTTGAAGTCCCCACATATCAAAACATTGTGTGAGAGGGAGTCGAGGGAAGCCCACATATCAATTCTATCCACCTCTCCATTAGGGGCCTAAATTGAAACCACAGTGAACTGAATAGGGAACCCAATAGAGGCATCAACCCAACGATGATTCCGATCTTCACAAATCGAGGTCAATCTATCGGACCAGGAGTGACTAATACCAATCGCAACGCCCCCCACCCCCCGAGGGTGCGAAGTGGAGAACCAAAGATGGTTCCGAGAAATGCATTTAAGCCGTTTCTGGAGATCCTCTACATCGATTTTAATCTCTTGTAAGCAGATAAAGTCAGGGTTGAGGCACTTGTCTTTGAACCACTGACCAAGAATCGGCACTCTTGAGGGGTCAGACAATCCCTTGATGTTTAGCAATGTGATTTTCATTAGTGATGGTTGCCCTCTTTGAGGGAAGGCACCCGATCTTTTTTTTTTCTTGTGATCTTCTTTTTTCCTCCCAGCTTCTTGACTTAGGATCCTACTCTTGAGGGGGCTCTTCCAAGGCATGCCCTATGATTGTTTCCCTTTAAGCTTTGACTTTTGTTGCGGTAAGCTAGGAATGCAAATCGGAAGAGTAAAGCCAAGGAAGGAGCTTTCACTGTCTAGGTTTTCTTCATTTCTAGCAGTGAAGCCTTCCTCTTTACTCATGGTGTAACCTTCCTGGTTATCTTCTTTGTTGGTAGAGCATCCAAGGGTATTATCAGCAGGGTCTTCTTCATAAAGGTTATCCCCTGGGAGATCGAGCTCATTAATCTCCTTTTCTAGGTTACAGTACATGTTATTCAAAGGAGCAATGGTCGTAACATTCCTTGCTATTGATCTTCGAGGGCTAACTTTACTCCTATGTCTTACTTCGGTGAATCCTTCTGAATCCATCTCTACAACACGAGTGCCCTCTTCTTCCTGCATCGGAGGGGGTTGACCCCGAGTGCCATCTTGAGGGAAAGGATCCAGGGCCCCGTCTGGTTTAAGCTTGTTTTTATTGGCCCCGAGTGCCATCTTGCTCTCATAAGACTTTTTATGAGAGTGATTTTCGCCTTTCTCTCTCTACTAGGATCCATAATACCTAACATATAAAACAAAATGGTTAGAAATCAATATATATACGTGTACATATGTATGTGTGTATGCATTAAGTATGTGTATGTATGCATGTGTGTGTATGTATGTGCGTGTATGTGTGTGTATATGTGTATGCATGTGTATGTGTGTGTATGCATCATTATGTGTGTATGTGTCTATGTGTGTATGTGTGTGTATATGTGTGTGTATGTGTGTGTGTCTATGTGTATGTGTGTGCGTCTATGAGTGTGTATGTGTTTATGTGTGTGTATGTGTCTATGTGTGTGTATGTGTCTATGTGTGCATGTGTATGCATGTATGTATGCATATGTGTGTGTAAGTGTGTGTATGCATTATGTATGCGTTATGTATGCATATGTGTGTGTATGCATTATGTATGTGTATATATGCATGTATGTATGTATGTATGCATATGCATATGCATTATGTATGTATATGTATGCATGTATGTGTATGTGTGAGTATGTCTCTCTATGTGTGTGTGTATGCATATATGTGTGTGTATGTGTGTATGTGTGTATGTGTGTAGGTGTGTATGTGTGTGTGTATATGTGTTTGTATGTGTGTATGCATGTGTATGTGTGTGTATGCATCATTATGTGTATATGTGTCTATGTGTGTATGTGTGTGTATATGTGTGTGTGTGTGTCTATGTGTATGTGTGTGTGTCTATGAGTGTGTATGTGTTTATGTGTATGTATGTATCTATGTGTGTGTATGTGTCTTTGTGTGTATGTGTATGCATGTATGTATGCATATGTGTGCGTATGCATGTGTATGTGTGTGTATGCATCATTATGTGTGTATGTGTCTATGTGTGTATGTTTGTGTGTGTATGTGTGTGTGTGTATGTGTATGTGTCTATGTGTATGTGTCGCTACGCGTCTATGAGTGTGTATGTGTGTGTATGTGTCTATGTGTGTGTATGTGTCTATGTGTGTATGTGTATGCATGTATGTATGCATCTGTGTGTATGTGTGTGTATGCATTATGTATGTGTATGTAAGCATGTGCATTATGTATGCATGTAAGTATGTATGTATGCATATGCATATGCATTATGTATGCATATATATGCATGTATGTGTATGTGTATGTATGTCTCTCTATGTGTGTGTGTATGTGTGTTTGTATATGTGTATGCATGTGTATGTGTGTGTATGCATCATTATGTGTGTATGTGTCTATGTGTGTATGTGTGTGTATATGTGTGTGTATGTGTGTGTGTGTCTATGTGTATGTGTGTGTATCTATGAGTGTGTATGTGTTTATGTGTGTGTATGTGTCTATGTGTGTGTATGTGTCTATGTGTGTGTATGTGTCTATGTGTGTGTATGTGTCTATGCATGTGCATTATGTATGCATGTAAGTATGTATGTATGCGTGTATGTGTGTATGTATGCATGTAAGTATGTGTGTATGTGTGTGTGTATATGTGTGCATATGTGTGTGTGTGTGTGTCTATGTGTATGTGTGTGTATCTATGAGTGTGTATGTATTTATGTGTGTGTATGTGTCTATGTGTGTGTATGTGTCTATGTGTGTATGTGTATGCATGTATGTATGCATATGTATGTGTATGCATGTGTATATGTGTGTATGCATCATTATGTGTGTATGTGTCTATGTGTGTATGTGTGTGTGTATATGTGTGTGTGTATGTGTGCGTGTCTATGTGTATGTGTCGCTACGCGTCTATGAGTGTGTATGTGTTTATGTGTGTGTATGTGTCTATGTGTGTGCATGTGTCTATGTGTGTATGTGTATGCATGTATGTATGCATAGGTGTGTGTATGTGTGTGTATGCATTATGTATGCATATGTGTGCGTATGCATTATGTATGTGTATGTATGCATGTAAGTATGTATGTATGCATATGCATATGAATTATGTATGCATATGTATGCATGTATGTGTATGTGTGTGTATGTCTCTCTATGCATGTGTGTGTATGCATATATGTGTGTGTATGTGTGTATGTGTGTGTGTATATGTGTGTGTATGTGTGTATGCATGTGTATGTGTGTGAATGCATCACTATGTGTGTATGTGTCTATGTGTGTATGTGTGTGTATGTGTGTGCACATCTATGTGTATGTGTGTGTGTCTATGAGTGTGTATGTGTTTATGTGTGTGTATGTGTCTATGTGTGTGTATGTGTCTATGTGTGTATGTGTCTATGTGTGTATATGTATGCATGTATGTATGCATATGTGTCTGTATGCATATGTGTGTGTATGCATATGTGTGTGTATGCATTATGTATGTGTATGTATGCATGTGCATTATGTATGCATGTGCATTATGTATGCATATGCATTATGTATGTGTATCTATGCATGTGCATTATGTATGCATATGTGTGTGTATGCATGTAAGTATGTATGTATGTACGCATATGCATATGCATTATGTATGCATATGTATGCATGTATGTGTATGTGTGTGCATGTCTCTCTATGTGTGTGTGTATGCATATATGTGTGTATATGTGTGTATGTGTGTGTGTATGTGTGTATGTGTGTGTGTATGTGTGTGTGTATGTGTGTGTATATGTATGTGTATATGTGTGTGCATGTGTATGCATTATGTGTGCATGTGTGTATGCAACATTATGTGTGTATGTGTGTATATGTGTGTGTATTTGTGTCTATGTGTCTATGTGTATGTGTGTGTGTGTGTGTCTATGTGTGTATATGTGTGTGTGTATGCATATGTATGTGTGTGTAAGTGTATGTGTGTGTGCACATACCTTGCTTCAACGAGATGCGTCTCTCTCTCTATCTCTCTCTCTCTCTCTCGGTCTCTTCTTGCTCTCGCGTCCAAATCCCAGCACAAATGTGCCGGGAGAAATCAAATTTTTTTTTAACATTCCAGAGCGTCGCATATGCGACGCTGTCCAGTTTGCCAACGTCACAAATAACGTCGCTAGTTAGCGACGCACTCATTTAGCGTCGCATATGCGACGCAGGCATCGCTTATGCAATGAATGCCTGTAAAAAAGAAAATCCGAAAATAGCACCGTCGCTTATGCGACGCTAGCATCGCATAAGCGACAGTGCTCGTTTTTTTTTCAATTCGGGGGCATCGCTATGCCCCCCTATTTCTTGTAGTGTATTTTGCTTTAAGGGGCAATCTTTGATCCTATGACCATGTTGCCAGCAATAGAAGCATGCATTGGGCAGATTCTTGTAAGTAACCTCCTGTACCCAAATCTTATCCTCTCCACAGTTAATGGAGATCTTCGACAGGAGAACGTGGTTCAAGTCTGTTTCAATGCACATTGTGGGTGCCATCATGCATTGAAAGAATATTGAGCTCCATCATAGATTAACCCACCAACATCCTCTCTTGAGGCCATCAGGCGACCGATCGGTGAAACCATTTCTCGAAGAAATCCATACAAGAAATACGGCAGATTGGGAAGCTCCACCCATAGCGGGTAACAAAGAGGCTTTGACTTGTTCGGAACAAAGTCTGGGGTCCACTTGAATAGACATAAAGTGGACTGGCCCACTTGCCAGGAACCAGCTTGCCGGGCTTGGAAGGCCATCTCTTTATTCTCAAACACTAGAAGGAGGTGATTCACCGGCAGGAATTGATATTTGCACGCAATTAGACCACGTGGGAACCACTCCTTGTGCAGCCATATTCTCATATTTTCTAGAGGCGGCCTAGGGCCAAATACTTGACTGATCAAACAAGTTTTCATCAATTCTTCTTGCTTTGCCGCCATAGACTCCTTGCATAAAGAGACCACTGGAGGAACGACGTCTGATGGGACGGAATCCAACTCAAGGGGGCACTGGGACTAGGGAGGAGCCACATTGCTCAGGACCAACGAGGGAAAAAGGGTCGTCATTGAGGCGAGAACAATCAAAAGCCAACTTCAGAATCTTAACAAGAAATAGATATGCATATCATAGAAGCCCGCTTCTCGCAACACTCTCCAAAAGTGTTTTTTTTATCCTTAGTACTATTTATAATTCAAAAAGAGAAGCCACGAATCCCAAGATGGTCTCCAAGTAGACGTCGCTATGCCCAAGCACCAGATACTGAGCAATAATGGCACGGATAAAGAAATGCTCAAACTCTTTAATTTTGGAGAGTTTACAAACTTTAGGCTCTCGAGATTCCAAAGGCACAAGGAGCTACGCCTTGGAAGTTGGCCACCAGTAGTCACACATATGTTATGCTCACTCAAAGAGTTGTTTGTAAACCAACAAGGAGGGAGACAGGAGGTGAGGATGGAGAAGGGGGCATCTCTGCTGAAAAAGACTAGAATGTTGGAGGCTGAGGTGTTGTCCGTCGTCGTCGTCGACTTAACCATCGTCGTCGACAATCAAATCTTGTGTTGAAGAGGCTGAGGTGTTGTCCATCGTCGCAGCTAAAGCTCTTCACGAGGTTTTTGGGCGTCTCTTGCGCAGGTGTCGCGACGGTCAGTAGCGTCTATCGCGGGACTGCTTCGTCTATCGCGACAGATAGGGCTTGCCCTTCGCACGTCTATCGTGGTTCGAAGATCGAGGTGTCTATCGCGGGGACGGAGGCTTTGTCTATCGCGGCGTGGGTCTGTCGCGAGCCCTCGGACTTCTATCTATCGGGGGGCGGGACCATCACGGTCTCCGTCTGTCGTGGGACATGTGGCACTTTCCCATCTCTCGGAAACACGCGTATCGCGGGGCGCCTCTATCGTGCGCTTCCCTCGGTCGCTTTGTGGGTCTATCGCAGATTGAAGGGCCTTCCATCATCGATCTGAGTCTATCGTGAGACACGTGGCTGGAAAAGTGATCCCCGCCGCCTCTCCTTTTTTTCAAAGTTTTCTTCCGCGCGCTTCTCTTCCTCTTCTTCCTTCGAGAGTTCCCTTCGTATTATTCATGACTTAGAAGTAAAATAGAAAGAAAGAACAATGTTAAGATGTGGAACTTCTAAAGAACTTAAAGAACAATGTTAAGCTTCCGTGCGCAGAAGTCCGTGCATGTGGGCTTTTCTTGATTCCCAAAGCAGAGTGGATTCGTCATGCCATTTAGAGCTTCAAGGAGGACCTGCCTTATTCAAGGAGAACCAATTTTCAGAAGCTCATTATACCCACCGAGGGAGGCCAAGATAATATGGTAAATTCGATGGAGAAGAAAGAAATGGACTTTGTGGCTCCCCCTCAGTCCGTGTCCCCCCTTGAGATGGAGTCGGTCTCAGTGGACATCGCGCCCCCAGAGGTCTCTTTATGCAAGGAGTCTGTGGCGGCAAAGCAGGAAGAACTGAAGAAAACTTGCCTGATCGGTCAAATGTTTGGCCCCAGGCCCCCTCTTGAAAGTGTGAGAAATTGGCTTCGCAAGGAGTGGTTCCCACGAGGCTTAATTGTGTCCAAATGTCAATTCCTGCCGGCGAATCACCTGCTTCTTGTATTTGAGAACAAAGAGATGGCTTTCCAAGCCCTGCAAGCCGGCTCCTGGCAAGTGGGCCGGTCCATCCTTTGCCTTTTTAAGTGGACCCCAGACTTTGTCCCGAACAGATCTAAGCCTCTTCGTTACCCGCTTTGGGTGGAGCTTCCCAATCTGCCTTTCTTCATGTATGGATTTCTCCGTGAAATCGTCTCACCGATCGGTCGCCCGATGGCCGCAAGACAGGATGTTGGGGGGTTAATCTACGATGGAGCTCAACATTCTTTCAATGCAAGATGGCATCCTCAGATCTGCGTTGAAACAGACCTGAACCAGGTCCTCCCCTCGAATATCTCCATAAACTGTGGAGATGGTAAGACCTGGACACAAGAGGTTACTTACAAGAATTTGCCAAACGCGTGCTTCCGGTGCGGGCTTCAAGGTCACAGGATCAAAGACTGCCCCCTGAAGAAAAGTACCAATAAAAACAAGCTTAAACCAGATGGGACCCTAGACCCTCTCCCCCAAGACGACACTCGGGGTCATCCCCCTCCAATGGAGGAAGAAGAGGGAACTCGCGTTGCTGAGACGGATTCAGAAGGTTTCACTGAAGTGAGACGCAAGAGGAAAGTTAGCCCTCGAAGATCAAAAACAAGGAATTCTTCGACAGCTGCCCCCTCGAATAACATATACTGTAACCTAGAAAAAGAAATTAATGAGCTCGACTTCCCAGGGGACAACCTCTTTGAAGAAGACCCCACTGATAATACCCTTGGGTGCTCTACCAGCAAAGAAGATAACCAAGAAGGATACACCACGAGTAAAGAGGAAGGCTTCACTACCAGCAATGAAGACAACCCAGACAGCGAAAGCTCCGCTCTTGGTCCTACCCTCCCGGTATGCTTTCCAAGACTACCGCAACAAAAGTCCAAGCTTAAAGGTAAACAACCTTCCGGCATGCCTTGGAAGAGCCCCCTCAAGAGTAGGATCCTAAGTCAAGAAGCAGGGAAGAAAAAAGAAGACCACAAGAAGAAAAAAGATCGGGTCCCTCCCCTCAAAGAGGGCAACCATCATTAATGAAATTCACATCTCTTAACGTTAGGGGTCTGTCTGACCCGTCAAGAGCTTCGATTCTTGGCCAGTGGTTCAAAGACATGTGCTTCGCCCCTGACTTTATTTGCTTACAAGAGATTAAAATCGACGGAGAGGATCTACAAAAACGGCTTAAATGCATTTCTCCGAACCACCTTTGGTTCTCCACTTCTCACCCTAGAGGGACGGGAGGTGCTTCTATCGGTATCAGTCACGCCTTGTCTAGCAATGTGACCTCGACTTTTGAAGGTCGGAATCATCGTTGGATTGCTGCCTCTTTCGGGTCTCCTTTCCAATTCACTATGGTCTCAATTTATGCCCCTAATGTCGAAGCAGATAGAATGGATACTTGGGCTTCCCTTGACTCCCTTTCACACAATGTTCTGATTTGTGGGGACTTCAACATGGTTGAGTTTCCTGAGGACCGATGGAATAACAAAGGAAAAATTATTGACGGTCAGGAGAAAGAGATTTGGGATAAAATCAAGCTCCATCTCGACCTGGTCGAAGTGAAAGACAGGCAGGGGTTCTCCTGGTCTAATCTCCAGTCGGGGGACTCTTTGAGGAAAGCAAGGCTTGATAGATGCTACATTGATCAGAACACCATCCTTCAGTGGGGCATTCCTTCGATTTCTCAACACATGGACCTCACTATCTCAGACCACTATCCGATTACTCTATCCTTCAAACCGATTCCCATGCTCCAGAAAGCTCCTTGGTTTCATGCTTGTCAGACATCATTTTCCCTCCCCTCTGTCCACCAGGAAATTTCTGAGGTGTGGACGGAAGCCTTTGCTTACTGTAATGAACCGGCTAAGTGTTGGAGAAACGCAGTAGAAAGGACTCGTAAAATTCTAATCAGGACTCAAAAGGATATAAGAGGAATTCAAAAAAAAAAGAAGAGAAACGGTGTACCGGAGGCTCTCACGGCTTGAAGAAGAGGTGAACAAAGGTAAGTTACATTGCCAACAGGGTCTTTTGAAAATCAGGGGAAGGCTAAGATTAGAGGAGGAGGTCCAAAGGAAAAATCTTCAAATTTTCTTCAAAGATTGGTGGGCAGGGAAGGCCGATAAACCAACGAAAGAGATGTGTAACATCCTCAAAAGGAAACAAGCTAGGGAATCCATCCCCCTAATGGTCGATAACAATGGAACTGAATGTTGCACGGAAGTGGAGAATAGAACTATCATCGTCGAACATTTTACCAATCTTCTCGGGGTCTCGACTCCTCTCTCCCCCCACAGGCGCGACTCCATGGCAACCATCTCAAGGGTTGCTCAAACCAGAATCCCATAGAACTTGATTGCTTTACTGGATGCTAACATCTCCGAGAATGAAATTATCGAGGTTATTGATGCCCTTCCCAATGGGAAAAGTCCGGGTCCAGATGGCCTTACCAATGAGTTTTTCAAGTCCTTCAAACTTCAGGTGGCCACCCCACTGCGCCTCGTGTGGCAAGAGGCCCTCTCCTTCGGTGCCCTCCCTGAGTGCCTGAATAATGGCGTCATCAAGTTAATCCACAAACGGGGAGATAAGAACAAAATTGAAAACTGGCATCCGATTACCATGCTCCAAACTGGATACAAGATAATTGCAAAAGTTATCGCCAACAGAATCTCCTGTCATTTAAAGTCATGGCTGTGCGAGGACCAGAAAGGTTTTATCAAAGGTAGATCTATACTTGAAGCAATTATTGATATTTGGGAAGGCCTTGCTTTTGCTGAGGAGTCTGCTCAAGATCTAGTTTTCATTAAGATCGACTTCGACAAAGCGTATGACAGATTGGAATGGGACTTTATTCTTCAATCATTGAAAGACCTTGGATGCAGCCAAAAGTTCACGAAGATGGTTTCCACTCTTCTTGGAAATGCTTCAACTAGAATAAACATCAACGGTAAGCTCTCTGAGCCCATTCGTTTAAAAAGATCAATTAGGCAAGGCTGCCCTCTGGCTCCTTTACTATTCGCTATCGCCTCGAATGGACTGAGCTGCCTATTAAAGCATCGCATGGACGCTGGCAATCTCAAGGGTCTTTCCTTACCTCTAAATCACGGCCAAATGGTTGTGAGACTTTTTGCTGATGACATGAATGCCTTTGTGCATAACGATATAAACAGCATTGAGGTGTTTTGGTGGTGCCTCCACACCTTTTGTGTGGCATCAGGCTCAAAAATCAACCATGCTAAAACTGCTTTTAGAGCAATCAGCGGGCCTACTCCCCAATTGTTGGTGGATCGGGGGTGTCAAGTCATCCCTAGCGGTCAAGTCTTCCGTCTCCTTGGCATTCCGATGGGTTTCGACATCTCAATGGACCAACGATGGAACTGGGTGCTATCCAAGCTGGATAGCAAGCTGAATCAGTGGAAAGGTATGCAAGTCAACCTGGCAGGACGTGCTATGGTTATTAACACTTTTATGTTGTCTACAATTATTTACTTTATCTCGTGTTGGAGACCTAAGGAGAAAGACTTGGCCAAAGTAGAAAGAATCTGCAGGAACTTCCTTTGGACTGGGGACCCCAACAGAAGGGGGGTTCCCAAAATCAAATGGGAAACTTGCATTAGCCCTAAAGACTCAGGGGGCTTGGGTATTTTGGACATTGCTGGGTTGGCTGACAAGCTGGCGGCTAAATGGCTTATCAAGGCCTGGAGCAATAGGGAGTCCTCTTGGGCTAAATTGATCTTCAGAAACACGGAAGACCTTACCTTTGTTGGCCTCCCTGGTTGGAAGGACATAGGGATTCTGACGCTTTTGTTCTCCCCCCACCCGGTCTGCCCTAAAGGCTCTAGCCTCGTGTGTTCCTTATGGAAGAATTGGAACAAGGCCAAACAGTTCATCAGAATCAGTGATGATTGGAAGTGGGCGGCTGGCATAAGACAAAATGACTCTATTTGGTTCCCGATCAGTGGCATTCGGGGAGTGGAGTCTTGGAACCTCCAAACTGCAAGGCGGTTATGGAACAAGGGGTTCAAACAGTGGAAACAGCTCTGGAAACAAGAGACCAGCCAGTGGATTAGGTTCGAAGATTTGGATCCGAGACTTAGCGTTACCTTTGAGGAATGGACTCTTCTTCAAAGCAGGTGTTTAGCCTGGGACCGCTCAGCTACCCGCCTTCTCTGCGGTCAGGATCTTCCTTGCTCGGAGGGCCTCAAATGGAGCAATGGTAAGAAGCTTTCCAAAATCCCGAACTTCAAAGGGGATTTGGATGTTCAACACACCCTTAACAAGAGATGGTGCCTTGCTTGGACCAAACTTCGGTGGGAGCTAAAATTCATGTCTCTTTGGCACCCCCTAATTGAGGTCAAAAAGTCCGTTCTCATGTGGCAGGTCTTGCATAAAGGAATCTGGACCAATGCAAGGGCTAACAAAATCTGTGGTGTGCCGCCATGGTGCAAGCGTTGCCATCGGTGCATCGAAGATTTAGCTCACCTGTTCTTTGACTGCCCCAAGTTTCGTGTTATCTGGCATCACGTGTCCCGGGTTTTGAGACTCACGAGTCAAATCAACTGGCAACAAGTGATGTTGGGTGAGGCGATCGGATGCTCATCGAGGCTGTGGAATGCCATCAGAGGTGAGGCTCTCTGGAAGATTTGGAGAGAGCGCTGTGCCGTCAATTTTGGCCAAACTCCTAAGGAATGGTCGATCGAGAAATCCTTGTTTCTCCTTGGTAAAAGAATCTCCCGAGTCAAGAGATCGCCACCGTTTAGACATCACTGTATTTATCTCCTCGAAAACAACAAGTTGAAACCCAAATGGGTCCCACATGAGGGTGATGGTAATGTTATCCGCCTCATTTGTAATGCCCTGTAGCTTGCCATACTCCTCCCCTGCGTTGTGGGATTTGGGGGTCCCATGGGCACTAGTCCCATTCACTTGTAACTTTTTCTCTTTATTATAATTAAAGTCCGGGAGATTAGGCTAAGGCCGAACTTCCTTTATTTAAAAAAAAAAAAAAAACTCTTTAATTTTATTTCTCAAGGAGATCAAAAAGCACTTGACAAATTGAATGGCAAGAAACTCTTCAGGGTTCGCTCAAAAAAGAATGGCGTGGATTGAAGAACATCGCGACGGAAGGCGGTGGACTTGCTGAGCACTTGCAAGCATTAGACTCGCGGTGGACACGTGGCCAAAAAGCATTAAACTAGTCCTCTGTCGATCGCGCTTCACCCATCCATCACGACGGATGGCACCCTTCAGTCAGTCGTGGCAAATCACGCGACAGACACAACCGGCCAGTCAGTCGTGCCGCTTGGCGATCGACATAGTACTGTCCGTCGCGCGACCAACAGCTCGGCGATGGACACAACAGCATGGCAAATCACGCAATGAACACAACCGGCTAGTCAGTCGTGCTGCTTGGCGATCGACATGAGCTACTGTGTTGGCGATTGACAAAGGAGTTTAGCAAGTTATGCAGAGATCTCAGTCAATCGCGGCAAATCACGCGAAGGACACAAACGCATGGCAAATCACACGATGAACACAACCGGCCAGTCAGTGGTGCTGCTTGGCGATCGACATGAGCTGCTGTGTTGGCGATTGACAAAGGAGTTCAATAGCAAGTTATGCAGAGATCAGTTCCCGTGTTCGAATATACGCTTTGTCCTTAGATCAAAATTGTGAGTCGAGCTTTTATTTCCCCATGGGTGCCCCGGGCATTCTACATTCGTTCGTCCTTTCCGCGACCTCCTTTCTCCGCTGAAGAGCTAATAGAATCATCTCATTACACCCCGCAATCGCACGTAATGAAGGAGACAGGGCACGCTGACAGACACTTCTTGTCAGTGTGTGCTTTTGTAATGCCAGACACTTCCTGTCAGTGTCTGTTTTTGTAAAGCTGCTATTGAGTCTGAAGATATGAGAGAGACTGCAATTTGCTACTTGAAAGTTTCATGGCGGTGATGATAGTGCACATGAAGGTTCAACCGTGATATTTTGGGTGACCCAAGGCTTACAAAAATAATTAAAATCATATATATGCTAATGGGCTCCAGTCCATTGAGCTCACCTGGTTTCAGTCTTCCATGTGCTACCTCTATCAACCAAGCATCTGATCATAACTTATAAGGATGGCCACTAGGACATTTGTGCAAGCTAGCTCCATTGGTTGATTCTCTTGCCTTATAGTTTGGGGGTAGGGGTTTAACCTCTGCTAACCATGGTTGATGATCCTCAACTCCTCGTGTTGGGACGATTGTGTGCACCTTTAGGGCATACAAAAAAGTCTTCAAATTGTTGTAACTCACAGTTAACATCTATGCAAACTTGCTACTTAATTTGGTCTTAGAGTTATTATTTCCCTAGTCTCTACATTATGGAGCCTTTGGATTTGTATAGACATCCAACTTCTAGTTTTTCAAATATGGAGAATAACCCCCACCTTTCATTGTATTTTCAATTTATTCAAGCTTAATGGCAAGCGTAGATTTCAAAAATACATGATCCAGCTTGAATAACATACACGTACATTTGAATAAGAAGATTTGAGTTTCCCTATACATCTTATCTCAAGCATCGCACACTATCAACCACTTCCAAGTCTTTCTAAGTTCCTTGAGTCCAATGCCGCATGAAACAACAAGCCTCTAATTGCAAGACATGGGGCCTAAATCCTCTTTGAGGTCTCCAACATAAGAAAATTAACTAGATGAGACGTTGGCCATGCTCTTCCTTCCAAGCGTTACACCTTGGATTCTCCTTGATGCTAAACTTTCAAACATAATTTTTCATGGATTCTATTCGGTGCTACAATTCGAAAAATATTGTTTCATAAGTCATAGATGGAAGGCATGGCATCTCCACGCTTTCATCTATTGTGCATCTATCATAGAAGTGGATGTGTATGTGGATGGCGCTTTTCAAAACTTACTTCATTCAACGAAAGCCATATGTCTGTGTTTGATTTTTATAAAATGTGCATCGAAATCACAAAAGGAGTAATTGTGACCATAGGAAACATCCCATGAGATGCATAAAATAGAACTACTCAGAGGGTCACATACCTCCGAAAGTGGATCCCTCATAAGGGGATGATAAAATCATCCATATACTTTATATATCCCTTTAATTCTCTCGTATTTTTCTCTCTTTCAATTCAAACCCTTGTCGTGCAAAAAAAAAAAAACGTTATTACTCTTGTACTTGAAGACCATAGTAATTGTTATTAATCTTGTACTTAAAGCCCATAGTTCTCAAAACGGAACAACAAACTCAACTTATTCCTCTGGGATATGTTGTCAGACATTGATCCACAAGGATCATGATACTGATCCATAGGGATGAGTCCATGTGTGTAAAGGACAAGGGTCAGCTAGCCAAGGTCCCAAGCTTGGGGGATACTCTAAGGTACTAAAGTAGTACTGGGAGTAAGTGCTGCATGATGGGCACATGTTCACACTAGAATATTTCAGAGCATTGCTATTTTTCGAGTACAAGAGGGTATATATGGATGGGAGGAGAGTCACACACATATCATTCAAGTCCTTGTCTCACAATTGGTATCAGAGTAGATTTGATCTTGTTTTTGGAGTGTCTCTTTGTTTTGCCATCATCTTCATCGTGCATGGGCAAAACACTTTTCAAGGCAGCTTTTGATCGATCATTAGCTTTTCGAGATCACTGGTCGGTTGCTTTAAGAGAGCATAGCTTAAGAGAGTTTTGGAGAACCACAGGAACCCCGCCTTGAGCAATCAACCATGTAGAGCTTCTAACCCGCTTGCTTGACATTAGCAATCACTACGTGTGTGCAGAGGACCATCCCAACGCTTCAACCAAGTAGACCAGCAAGTCCAATGTGTGCACCTCTGTAGGTGAGACAAAGAGAGAAAGAGAAGTTTTGTACACTCCCTTCCAAGTGGACTGAAGAACATATAATCAGCATGTGCTATTTATCTCCATCTTCAACATTTTCAACAAGATATGTGGGATAACTTCCTTCTTTTATGTGTGTTTGTGGATGGAGCATGCGTGTTCATGGCTAGAGCAGATATCTATAGTGGTTTAGAATTTATTTGAGGCAACCATAGTCTAGTGTGAACATGTGGCCATCATGCAACACTTATTCCCATTACTACTTTACTACCTCAGGGTATCCCTCGAGCTTGGAACCTTCGCTAGCTCGCCCTTATCCCTCACACACATGGACTAATCTCTAATATCATGATCCGTGTGGATCAATGTCTAACATATGTGGATATTTCTAGGGGGTTTCATGAATTTAATAATGCTTAATTTATATAAATTTATCATTTTGTTAAAACCATCAGTATTTAAATGAAAAAAACGCATTTAGGAAAATTGTTAAGCTTGAATTATTAACAATGATAATATAAGAATAGAATCAAACAAGGGACAAGAGTGTAGTACAAGAATCCAAAAATAAACATAGCAACATTTCTTAAACTTTATCACTAATAGTAAGTACAAAGCTAATGAGATTCTTCACTCATATGCTCCCAAAATTGAGGTTCTATAGTGATCTAGGGAACTCTACACCGGGAGAGAAATTATAGAATGTGTTGAACAAGGAATTGTTGAAGAGTTAATTTATTAATGTATTAATGTGTTTTTGGTGTTTTGGTGTTTTAGATACATAGTGTTATGAATTATAGAATGTGTTGAACAAGGAATTGTTGAAGAGTTAATTTATTAATGTATTAATGTGTTTTGGTGTTTTGGATATAGCAGTTAAAGGTTTGTGAGCAGTGTGAAAGGACGGACATCAATAATCGCATTTATATTTTATATAGTTTGTAAATAAACCCGCATATAGGGTTTGATTTTTAGAAATAGTTAGTAAAATTAGTGGTTAGGATACGGATCGCTGTAGACCGCAATTTTTGCTATTAAAAGGAAAGCCTCTCTCAAAAGAGACCAACTTTTACTTTCACACATGCTTTTCGAAGCCGCTCTCATGTAACCACTATTTTTGACATAATAAAAAATCCTATAAATACATGCACTCTATGGAATATCAAAACAGAGTGCATGGAGGGAGATTGCATCCAATACTGCATTTTGTCTCGTCTCCTTGTGTATCTATTTTCTTTGTGTATTTTTAGCTTTCATCACCTTTGTATGCCTATGAGTTAAGATTCTGATAACAGTGGTATCAGAGTCCTGCATGCATCACTATGGAGGGGTCTCTTTCTATTCGTTTTGGTGTTTGATCTCTGTTCTCGATTTGTTTTCATTTTTGTCTCCACTTCTGTGTTGATATATTTAGGTAGTGATGTGTGTGAACACTCTAGGACCGCCGGGGCACTTTTTTCCCTCTTTAGGAGGTTTTTTTCCCCCGACTTGTACATACGCCTATTGCCCTAATGGGCTACTTATCTTTGTACATTCTCTAGTAATACATTCAGTATTGTGTGTTTGTGCTCCAAGCTTCTTCTTCTTCCTTGTGCTGTTCGCGTGCTTCCGCAGACGTCTATCTCCAACAATTGGTATCAGAGTAGGTCGTCGCTTCTTCTAGGGCGCCGTCGACACTCCTCCGTTTGCAGTCTCAGATTTGCACGAAATTTGGTGAGCATACTCAGGGTGTTTCCGAGATCAAAACAGCTTCGCTGTGTGGTGCCGAAATCACGATCTGAGCTCGTTTCGGCCTCCGAACGCACTATCGTAGTGCTTGTGCAGGCTATTTCTTCCTTTTGTGCCAAAGGTATATACCTGTTTCTGTTCACCAATTTAAACGTCTCGAAGTCTGCTACAGGTCTAGTAGAGCTCGTCTGGGCAGTTCTGTTCAACTTTTTGAGATACAATCAATTTTCTGCATCAAGGTATTTTAGTCACCGGCCATGGCTGAAAGCAGTGATGTATTCCGTATGTTGGCTGTTGAGGATAAGTTGGATGGTACCAACTACCCATTATGGGCTTATATGATGCGATATGTACTAGTTGCAAAAGGATTGTGGAACATTGTGCAGGGTGTTGAAAGACGTCCTGTTACACCTGTAACGACTGGTACTGCAAATACAGGTGTTGGAGCTGATGAAGATGGTGTCGAAGATGATATTCCACAGATTCCTATTCGTGCTGCTGTTTCTGTTGCACCTACTGCAGAGCAGATTCGTTGGGATGTCAGAGATGCCCAAGCACATGCATTGATAGCTTTGTCTGTCAAAACGTGCCATTATTCCTCACATTTGCTCTTGCAGAACAGCAAAGGATGCTTGGGATACACTTAGCACTTTGTACCAGGCTAGGAATGAGGCTCGTGTTGCTTACCTCCGAAAACAGTTGGAGAGTGAGCACATGAATGAAGGTGATTCTATGGACAATTTTCTTACAAAGATCAAAGACCTGAAGGAACAATTGATTTCTACTGATGAGGTTATACCAGATAGCTCACTTGTGCAGACCGTTCTGAATGGTCTTCCTGATTCATATCAGAGTTTTGCCTCTACTCTTCGGTTGATGATGAAAGGCAATCCGAATGCCTTGTCATTTGAGGAATTAGTCTCTGTTGTGTTGCAGGAAGATTAGTCCAGGCAGAACAGGTCCATTATGCGTGTTGCAGATCAAGCTTTCCTGGCTAGTCAGAAGGGCAAAGGAAAATGGAGCTCTTCTACTAGTAAGTAGAAATCTGCAAATGCTGCACAATCGAAGAACCAGGATAAAGATGAGAAGAAATCAGAAAAGCAGAAATTGTTCTGCAAGTACTGTAAAGGAAATGATCATATTATAAAGAACTGTCCAAAACTGGCTGCTAAAGAGGCAAAGAAGAAAGAGGCTGGAATGGTTGTTGCAGAGGCCTCTACACCAAAAACAGAGTCTGCAAATCTTGTGCAGGAAGAAGAATGGGCATTTACTACTGTCTGCAGTTTTGACCCATCTTCTCATGATCAATGCATGTCTGGAGTAGACTCAGATGTTTGGTACTTTGACAATGGGGCGACCAAACATATTACCTCGCAACGTAGTTTCTTCTCTTCACTCGAGCCTGCCCCTACAGGGAATACTGTCACATGCGCCAATAACTCCTCTTATCCTGTTATGGGAGTTGGTAAGATCATTCTGACTACTACTGATGGTAGTTCTTTCACTTTGTCAGATGCTTTATTTGTGCCAGGGATCAAAAAGAACCTGTTATTAGTTTCTGCATTAGCCAAGATTGGCTTGGTTGTGAAATTCATTGATGACAGGTGTACAGTCCATGATCTCTCAAATGGCAATGTGATTATTGCTTCTGGCATTTTATGTCGTGGGCTGTATAAGCTCATAGACTATGAAAGATCTGTGAATGATTCGGCATGTGCAGTTCATGATTCTCAGGCTATGTCAGATGCAAAGCTTTGGCATGCACGCTTTGATCATCTGAATTTTGCTAGTTTGTTACGCCTACAGAAATGTGAAATGGTGTCCTCTTTGCCCAAACTTGAGGCACCTGGAAAACATGTTTGTGAAGGCTGTATTTTGGGCGAAATGTAGCGTTCTTCCTTTCCAAAAGATGGTTCAGTTCGGGCTACGCAGAAATTGCAACTTGTACATAGTGATGTCTGTGGTCCTATGCAGACACCCTCTTTTGGAAATTACCTTTACTTCGTGACTTTCATTGATGATTTTTCCAGGCATGCATGGGTATATCCACTCAAAGCAAAGTCCGAAGTGTTCATGTGCTTCAAACAGTTTTTGGTTTTGGCTGAAAATCTGTCAGCATGTAAAATGGGCACCCTCCGTTCGGATCGGGGGGAGGAATATATGTCTTCAGATTTTAATGCATTTTTGGCTGAACGTGGGATAAAACACCAGTGTACAGTGCCGTATACACCTCAACATAATGGAGTTGCTGAACGAAAGAACAGGTCACTCATGGAGATGGCGAGGTGCATGGTCAAAAGTCAGGCTTTACCACATAGTTTCTGGCTTGAGGCTGTCATGTGTGCAGCATATGTACTGAACAGGTGTCCCACTAAAGCGTTGCAGTCTATCACTCCATATGAGGCTTGGCATGACCGCAAGCCATCTGTTGCTCATCTGTGTGTTTTTGGTTGTTTGGCATATGCATTAGTGCCTGAACAACTTCGCAGAAAATGTTGGGCACAGTTCTGAAAGTAAAGGCTATCGTCTGTATCATCCACAGACTAAACGCATTCTGGTTAGCCGTGATGTTGTCTTTGTGGAAGATGCTATTCAGCCATTGCTTTCATGTACTAAGAAGACATCTGTTAGCTCAAAAGACATGTATGATACTTTGATGCCTCTTTTTACAGGTGGACAGGCTAGTGCTGGTCCTAATGAGGCAACTTCTCAGCCTTTGCAGGTTTCATATGATGATGCAGATCATTCCATTTCTGATGCAGATTTACATGATGCACTTGTTGATGAGAGAGCTGATACTGAGCAGGCAAAAACTATGCCAAAATGGCTGGTGCAGACTTTGCGTGATAGCAAATTAGATGCACCTTTGTCATATCGTACTCGTTCAGGCTCTCATAGTGCCTCCTCTGCATCAGATTGCTATGCTATGGCTGCATCTAGTCTCTGTGATGAGAATGAACCTGTTTCTTTTGATGAAGCACAAAATTCAGAAAATTGGATGGCTGCTATGCAATCTGAATATGATGCTATAATGAAGAATGGTACATGGTCTTTATGTGACTTGCCTCCTGGCAAGAAGGCCATTGGCACTAAGTGGGTATACAAGCTGAAGCGTAAACCTGATGGTACAGTTGACAGGTATAAGGCTAGGCTTGTTGCAAAGGGTTATGCACAGGAAAGAGGCATTGATTTTGATGAGACCTTTGCACCTACATGCCGTATGACTACTGTTCGGAGCATTTGTGCACTTGCAGCCCATCATGGTTGGAATGTACATCAGTTGGACATTAAAACAGCATTTCTGAATGGTGACTTGCATGAAGAAGTGTATGTTTTTTAGCTCCGTGGCTTTGTGCAGAAAGGGCATGAAAACCAGGTTTGCAGGTTAAAGAAGGCATTATATGGTTTAAAGCAAGCACCACGTGCTTGGTATGAGAAGATACATGCCTATCTGATTGCACACGGTTTTGAGAACAGTCCAACTGAAAGCACCTTATATGTTTAACGTGCTAATGATGTGCTTCTGATCCTTGTTGTCTATGTTGATGACATGCTGCTCACTGGTTCTATTGAGACACATATTGCTGATTTTAAGGCTGATTTGCATACCTCATTTGAGATGTCTGATTTGGGGCATTTGCATCACTATTTGGGCATTCAGTTTATGCACGTTGATGGTGGAATGGCTTTGTGTCAAACAAAATATATTGACACATTATTGCAGCGTTTTGGCCTTCAAGACTATAAGCCTATTGCCACTCCTATGGAGACAGGTTTACGATTGAGTCTTCATGATGCTGGAGATGCATTTGATGTTGTTCTCTATCAGCAGGCTGTTGGATGCTTGATTTACTTATGCATTACTCAACCAGATATTCAGTTTGCTGTCTCACAGATGAGCAGGTTTATGCATTGCCCAGGAGTCATGCATTGGAAAGCGGTTAAGCGCATCTTTCGCTACTTGAGTGGTACTCGGCTACTTGGGTTGTTTTTTCCCAAGGGGGGATCACTACCGCCAGATTTGCATGCTTTTTCTGACTCAAATTGGGCTGGTTGCTATGACACTCGTGTGTCCACCAGTGGTTTTTCCTTCATGCTTGGTAGCTCATGTATATCTTGGTTGAGCAAGAAGCAGCCTACTGTGGCCACTTCCAGTTGTGAGGCTGAGTATAGGGCAGCTTTCACAGCGACTGTTGAGTGTGTGGCTCAGACGCCTTATGGCTGATTTGGGTGTTGGCCAGTCTTCTGCCACCACCATCTTCATTGATAGGAGAGCGCATTGGTAGTTGCGAGGAACCCTGTGTTCCATGCTCGCACTAAGCACATTGAGGTGCATTATCACTATGTCAGGGAGAGGTTCTCTGCTGGGGAGATCAGCTTGGCATATGTGCCCATGCAGGAGAACATTGCAGACCTTTTCACGAAGGCTCTGCCTAGGGAGAAGTTTGAAGCTTTCCGCAAAGCTTTGGGCTTACTTCCTTTTGTGGAGTGATTTCCACATAGCTTGGCCCTTCCTTATACATGAGTGCCAGCTCCTTGTTCAGCGCATCACTCCCAGGGGGGATTTGTTGATATATTTAGGTAGTGATGTGTGTGAACACTCTAGGACCACCGGGGCACTTTTTTCCCTCTTTAGGAGGTTTTTTTCCCCCCGCTTGTACATACGCCTATTGCCCTAATGGGCTACTTATCTTTGTACATTCTCTAGTAATACATTCAGTATTGTGTGTTTGTGCTCCAAGCTTCTTCTTCTTCCTTGTGCTGTTCGCGTGCTTCCGCAGACGTCTGTCTCCAACATTCTGTTTCTGCTTCTGCTTCCGATTTCGTTTGCGATTTCGATTCTGTTTCCATTCCATTTCCATTTTTCATTTTTGGTTTTTGGATTTTGTTCTTGTTCCAGAACCAGAACCTACATTTACACCTATGTTTACTCCAAGGCGTCGAGTAAGGCATAGAGCTAGGCATAACTAAGGCATTACTTTGGCATCTTTGGCACCCATGGCTCCCTTGGTGATCGTTGGTAGTCGTGGTCTATACATGAACCAATTTTAATTTATGAGTGGCAATAAGGAGTTTTATATTCACCGAGGAGGGAGGATTTGAACCCACAACCTCACTCCCACAAGGGAAGTGTTTTACCACCACACTATCTCTTTGTGTTGTCACTCTAGTTCTCTTTTCTTATATTTAACACAATTTGCATCTCTTTCTTACTTCTTCAATTCTCAAGAGCAACCCTTCATTTTACATTTTAATTCAAGCAATCTCAAAATTGTTTTTACATATCTAGCAAGAGGGGTTTTTTCTCGACATGCTCATGGACCCTATGAACACCATGGAGGATTTTGGTAATTCACCTCGGCCTGAGGTAGCACGTCAGCAACAACTAGTGCTCCTACGGCACGAACTTTGAGGTGCTCAGAATGAGATCAAGCAACGCGACAAAGCACTTCAGAAGATGCAATCTGATGAAGCCAACCTTATGAGGGTGGTAAAAGTGATTTTCTCTACCTAATCAGATGGCACGCATCCCAAGATTGATGTTAAAAATTATCTGTTTCTATAGTTTGATGGCCATAAGGATGGCCCTTTAGTGCTTTCATGGTTATCATAGTTTGAGGATTTTTATACTGATGAAACATATGCTAAAAGTGGAAAAGTAAAAATTTCCACTAACTGTTTAGTAGGAAAAGCTCAATTGTGGTGGAATATCTTGCATCACAATACTGATCGTTCAACAACATGGAAGGCTTTCCAAGATAAGTGAAGGATCCTTTTCTTCCTCCTCAATATCATTTACATGTTCCATGTGCATGGAGAACCTTTACATGGAAGGAGAGTGACATGGTCACTACCTAGACGGAGTGGTTCTAGCAAACTTTATTATTGCTTCGAATGCTCGAAGATGTACTAGATGATATGATTCTTGCAGTAGAAATATGAAGATTCTTTGGAGGTGGAAATCCAAGCCAAGCTTCACACCCTACGACCTACAACCCTCAAGGTTATCTCTTTTGCCTATGATGTGGAAAAGGAATTCCAATCCATAACAAAGTCAATCCATCTACAACAACCATGTCAATGAACACTTTTTGTTAAACCAAATTTTCCTATGAAACATAATTTTAATGCCCCATCTTACTCTAGTTTTCCTCATCCTCCGCAATCCAACTTCTCAACTGCACCGGTTGCTTCTTCCCTCCAACCTACCAAACTACCTACCTTGCAAATTTCAATAGTAAATGCCCAATAGAAGCAACCACATATCACCTGCTATAATTGTGGTAAACATGGACATACAAAAATGAAGTGCTGATTGTGACCTCTTCACATGAAACCAACTGTAGCTCAATTGCATAATGTGGAGGCCAACAATGAAGAATTTCCTCTTGTTTGGATAGAGGAAGCATTGGAGAAGGACTTAAGTACCTTGGGTAATGATATCTCTATTCATTCTCTACTTTGCATGCAGGGTACTATAAATAACAAACTCATTAATATTTTACATGATGATGGTTTTTCACATGATTTCATTTCACATTTATTAGTACAAGAACTAAAATTAAAAACATTTCCTTCCTTGTATAAAGTGAAAGTTGCATTTCAAGGTAGTCGTTATAATGTAAGATTAGAAGTGCAAGATGTTACGATTAACATAGGCCCATATGTAGATTCATGAACTTTTCTAATTGCACCTTTGCAATACGATGTTATACTCAGTATGCCTTTTCATCATCATTATAACCCGCACATTGACTACCATACACATACCTTTAACTTTGAGTTTAAAAGTCAAATCATTACTTTGTTTGTGTGGCATGATTTCCAGTCATTTCCATTGATTAGTCATGCTCAAGTAAAACGTGCATTTAGGAAAGGATATAATTCATGTATTGTTTTTGTCAATGTCATAAATGATTATACTCATACACTTCCTGATGCACATAAACCTTTCATGACTACTTATAAGGATTGTTTTGTGTCTGAATATCCCTCTAAACTACCACCATCTTGAGGATCCTTTGACCATAGCATAGTCTTAATTCTTGATAGTTCTCCTCCTCATAAAGCACCTTATAGGCATAACCCACTACACCAAAAGGAACTAGAAAACCAATGAAAGACTCAACATTTTCCTTATTTAGCACTACCTCTTACCTTATTATCAAAAAAGAAAATAAAATTTGCATGGGGAGTTACCCAACAAAAATCCTTTGAAAAACTCAAACATGCACTTTCATATGCACCTGTTTTACAATTACCTGATTTTTCACAACCTTTTTATGTTGTTATTAATGCTAATAAGTCAGGAATAGGTGTTGTTTTAATGCGAAATGATCATCCCATTGCATTTGAGAGTAGGAATCTTAAGCCTTTAGAAAATAATTGTAGTACATATAATAAAGAATTTTTAGAAGTTTTGCATGCTTTGCGAATTTGGAAACACTATCTTATGGGATCTAAGATATTAATCAAAACTGATCAACAAGCTATTAAGCATTTATTAAATCAACCCTTAATCTCCAATCGACACCTTAAATGGGCTTCATTTTTTCTAAATTTCCAACCTATGACCTAATACCAACCTGGTAAAGCTAAGGTCGTAGCTGATGCCCTGAACGATTTTCCTTCCTATTTTGCTGTTTTGCATAATATTTCTGCCATCCAAATTCATTCCTTTCAAGAAATGGTTTCCACTTATGCATCTGATTTGTATTTCTCATGTGCATGGCATGACTTCAACAATGGTGCATCTTTATCTGATGAACATTATACATTTCATAATGGTTTCTTTTATTTTCAACATAGATTATGCATAACCCAAGCTTTTTAAGATTTTGTTATCAACAAAATGCATGAACCATCTTACATGGGTCATAGAGGCATACAAAGCATTGTTTCTACCTACAAAGCTTTCTTCGTTTGGCCCCACATGGAAAAAGATATTGCACATTATGTTGATCAATGCACTGTATGTCAGTGTGTAAAATATCATCATAGTAAAACATTTGGATTATATGCCACTTCCCATTCCGAACGAACTATGGGAACAAATCTCTATGGATTTTATTACAGGTCTTCCTACCACTTCATCACATAATGATATGATTTGGACAATACTTGATAGGTTTAGTAAATATGCATATTTCATTTCGTGTAGAAAAACTTTGTTTGCACCACATGCTGCAAAATTATTCATCAAATGCATTTTCCCGCATCATGGATTTCCTAAAGTAATGTTATCTGATCATTATGTTCATTTGTGCAATCATTTTGGGTTTTGCTATTTCAACATTCTGGTTCTAAAATAGATTTTAGCTCTGCGTTTCATCCTAAAAGTAATGGACAAAGTGAGGCTACAAATATCGCTATTCTTGATTTATTGTGTTGTTATTCACTAGATAATCCCACTTACTGGGATGAAAAGTTACCATTGCATCAATTTGCTTACAATAACACCACACACACCACTACAGGTTGTGCACCTTTTGAAATTATTTATGGTAAAAAGCTTCCCACTCCCATGTCAGTCACCCAAACCGATATTTCGATGGCTGATTCTATTGCTCAAGATCACATTTCTATACATCACAATGTCCACGAGCACATTGGGAAAAGTCAAGAATGATATACACATAATATCAATACAAAATGATTAGCCAAGGAATTCAAGGAAAATGATCTTGTTTGATTACGTATTATTAAAAGACACCTAAAAAATATTTTGCAGCATCTTATAAATTAAACTTGCACCTCGCTATTATGGACCGTTTCTCATTATATAGAAAATTAATGATAATTCATTCAGATTAGATATACCATTGCATTGGAATATAACTAACTCTTTTCATATTAGTTTACTTAAACCATTTAAAGGAACTTTACCACTCATTCCACTTGTTGATGTGGAAGAACAATATGAAATCTTAGTTCCTGAGAAAATAATTGATCATAATGTCACTACTACACGCACAAGTACTCAGTATCATCGATATTTAGTTAAGTACAAAAAGCACTCTATTGAAGAATGTCAATGGATACATAAAACACAATTAGCACCCAATTATGATCACTTAATTTTTGTATATCATACACATAAACATTAATGTAACTCCTCCATGAACATTTCCAGGCATGTGTGTTTACGTGGAACATGCTTATTTTTGTTCAGTGATGAAACATGTGACGGGCCATCCATGCTTATCATTATTTTCTCAATTGAGGTCAATTTCTTTTTCAATTTAGGGGCATGTTATGAATTATAGAATGTCTTGAACAAGGAATTGTTGAAGAGTTAATCTATTAATGTATGGAAAACATATAGATTGAAAATATAATTTAAACTAGTATTGTGATTGAAAATATTCGGATAGAAAATATAATTTATAAACACAATCGAATTGAAAATCTTCATGCAGAAAGTTTCGATTGAAATTTATTTTGTGAAAGTTGGGTATATAAGAAAACGTAAAATAGATTTTTTAGTCAAAAGGAATGGGTTAAATTGAAAATACTTAACTTAAAAAATTAAAGTGATAATTTATAAATAGACAATATGGAATTTTCTTTTGGTATTTGAGTAAAAGAAGTAAAAATGATAAAGAACTTGTTACTAATAGCTCAGATGTCTTGGCATATTATTATAAATTATAAGACAAAAAGATCAACAGTAACACATAACTCCTCTCTTGATTCAAACAAGTAAGTTTCATAAGGAATCAAAAGTAACGATATTATTTAAACGATATGATCCAAATTTTAATCAACACTTAGTAGAAATATATACAAACTTGAACACGAATTGAAGCATTTTCTCTGAATTTTCATGTTAGATTATGTGACCCTCTAAGCAAGAATGATGGTCTTAATTAATTTCCTCAAATTTTGAGTCTCTATTATAAAGTGGAAGAGGATCAAAATTAAGTTCGAGGGATCCTTGCAAAGTGAAAGAGGCTTAAACATACGTTAGAATCTCTATCTTTCTCTCTCTCTCTCTATCGTGTGTGTACACACACATACACACACACACACACACACACACACACACACATATATATATATATATATATATATATATATATATATATATATATATATATATATATATATATATATATATATATATATATATATATATATATATATATATATATATGTGTGTGTGTGTGTGTGTGTGTGTATACATACATACCCATTGGATCCATCCTATTCCACAAAGTAGGGCTTAGATGCATGGTAGTGTAAAGATATAGAGTTGGAAGGCATGCTAAGGAAAATCTAGGGAAGGCATGACCCTAAGATGAAAAGCGGTAACTTTTTTGAATTGGGTGGCTCAAAGGTCAAATGATCCCTAAAGGGTTTGATTTACAAATCTTACCATCAAAGTGGTGAGACGTTGTTGGAGTTTATAGTATGTAGAAGCACACATACAACAAAAGGAAGAAGAAGAAGGTTTGGGCACAACACAATATAGTATGTATTATCAACTGAATGTATAGAGATACGTGACCTGCTAGGGTTATAAGCATATATGCAAGCCAAGGGAAAAAACCTCTTAAAGAGGGAAAAAGGTGCCCCATCGGTCCTAAGTGTGTTCACATAGATCACTACTAAAATATATCAACAAGTCCCCCTGGGAGTGACGCGGTGAACAAGGAGTTGGAACACATTTGTAAGGAAATGGCAAGCTATGTGGAAAGAGATCAATCCACAAAAGGAATTAAGTCCAAAGCTTTGTGAAAAGCTTCAAACTTCTCCTTAGGCAGAGCCTTTGTGAAAAGTTCTACAACATTATCTTGTGTGGGCACATATGCCAAACTGATCTCACCCACAGAGAACCTCTCGCTGACACAATGATATTGCACCTCAGTGTGCTCAATGCAAGCACGGAACAGAGGGTTCTTGGAAACTGTCAAGTTGTTGTGACTATTAGTGAAGATGGTGGTGGTAGAACATTGACCAACACCCAAATTAGCCAAAAGGCATCTAACCTACACATACAACAATTGAGGGAAGAAGTTACTCAAAACATACTCAAAGAGATAAACTCTTTTAAACTTTGTTTGAAAGATTGCAACTCAATGCTAAAGCAAAATGAGACATTTGGGGGTTCACTTCAACTACATATTGAGTATACTATTCATGAACTATCATGAACATGAACATCTTTTTACATGCATGTGAATAAGTGGTTTTTGATGTAGTAAAAGAAGGCTCTGAGGTTTCTTTATAGGTAGTAGAAAAGCTATCATATTCAACAAATATCAGTATAGGTAGTGATTTGAGATCCAATGATTTTCGTTTGTGTGCTTTTAGATAGCTTGTAGAGGGGGCTATTATCTCTTGGCTCCCCTCCATGTATAATAAGACTCTTGGGTGCCTCAGGGTCTGGATGATGTGTGCTATTTTTCTTTCCATTCTATCTCCTCCATCGGTTCCCTCTAAGGTAGATCAATATGAAATTTTGTTGTTCCAAGATCTTTAATATCATCCATCTATTTCTCACCAAGATGATCTTGCATAAGGTTTTAGAATCCTGCACCATCATGGATTAAGAGATCCTGCAAAGAAAAATGACATTAGGGTCACTATATAATACATCACAAAAATTATGATAACTGGCACAGTTACTCAACTAGCACAATATGTATTCTAGCTAATACATGTTGTATGCCTATAAGCACAATTAGTATTCTAGCAGGCATAGTTACTTTGATAGGTAACATAAGGATCTATGCTAATTAACACAACTAGTATGCTAAGTAGCACAATAAATACAATCTAATAGAGTTTTATGCAAATAAGCATAACAAGTATGCTAACTAGCACAATTTATATGTTATCTAACACATACGTATAGTAATAAGTAAAAATACTATGCTAACTATTTCTCTCTTAGATAGCTTATGTAAGATCTTTGATAATTAGCACAAAGTAGTAGGCTAACAAGCACAATCTGTATGCTACCTAGAAAATACACTATGCTAACTAGCATAATTAGTATGCTAAGTAGAATAGTTATTATGCTAACTAGAAAAGCCACTATGCTAACCAGAACAATCAATATGCTCGTTAACAGAGGGTCTAGGATAATTATCAAAACAATATCTCTAACTAGCACATTTTGTATATTATCTAACACAGACTTATGCTAATTAGCACAACTTCTAGGTTAACTATTACAATCAATATTCTAACTAACATAAGCTTTATGCTAATTAACACAAAGTAGCATGCTCACTAGAACAATCCGTGCATTAGCTAGAAAAGACACTATACTAACTACCACAATGAGTATACTAGCTAGCTATATTTATAGCTATATATATATATATATATATATATATATATATATATATAAGTACACACACACACACTACACACACACACACACACATATATATATATATATATATATATATATATATATATATATATATATATATATATATATATATATATATATATATATATATGTGTATATATATATATATATATATATATATATATATATATATATATATATATATATATATATATATATATATATATATATATATATATATATGCATGCATAAGCACACATGCATGCAAACACACATCACATATACACACACGTGCATACACAAACATGCACACACATAGATGCATCCATACACACATATATGCACATAATACATAAACATATTGAGATATGCATATAGAGTCACACATGCAAGAACACATACACAAAACAAATAAACAGACACATACGCATACATGCATATGGAAACACGCACATATGTGTACACTCAATAAATCTACACATACATATATAGGCTTATATATATATATATATATATATATATATATATATATATATATATATATATATATATATATATATATATATATATATATATATATATATATATATATATATATATATATATATATATATATATATATATATATATATATATGAAGGGCCTGGTTGCAGAACAAGAGGAGCAAGGAGGAGATGGAGGGAGAGAGAGGAGAAGAGAGATGCACACACATGTGTGGGAGCCTTGAAACCCACATAATGATCTGGTGAGGCAATGATCTATAAATGATGTATATATATGAGTATACGGGTAAGTTCACACGACCCTTACATCCCCAACAATCTCCGAGTAAAGGGTCAATGTGACCAAAAGTGGTAACATATACAAAGAATGATGTAGAACTATACAATAATGTAGAGGAAGAGTTCAAATCTCAACGCATACTGATCACCCTACCACAACTACCTCGAACAAGGTGTATCTATGCACCTCAATCTGCTCTAAATTGATATGGATAAGAGTCGAGCTCACATATGATAGATACAAGAATTCATGAAGTTCCTGCGAAGCTCATGCTCGTTGTATGCCTATGTCAATCATCAAACAATTGACAACTCCAAGTGCAAATGCTCCAATAGCAACTGCAATGTCTAGTCTTGAGCATAACTACTCGTACATCAGACTCCCGAATGTTGATGAAACCTGTGCTATCCTGGTTAACCTAATCATGTCAACCATGCCTATATCCAAGGCATCCAAAGCAGCATCGTCAAGACCAACATGTCCTATCTATATCAACATCTGGCATGAGCGAATCAAAGAATGATTGCATGATTACTAACTCCTCAACATCCAAATCAATCATCCTATCAACCAAGGATGTATCTAGCTATGCACCTTGAGAGCTAGTGTGCTCTGGCATACATTGTGTATCATAAGAGGTATCTTGCTCTACCACACCAAGTGTATCATCATGCTCCACATGAGCTAATTGCACAACATCAACACCAAGATCAAAGTGATGATCTAACTCTAAGTGAGTATCATCACAATGCTCTTATGAGCATCCATAGCATGCTCTAAAGCATCCATGTGATCATCCAAAGCATGCCTCACAAGAGCATCCATATGATCAATGAATTCATGCTCTCCATAAGAATAATAAGCATTCAAGGTATGCTCTACATGTGCATCCATTTGAGCATGTGAACCCTGCCATTCATGTGCATCGACATGAATGTCATCAGACCTATGTGTAGGTAGACAAAATGAGAGATGATGAGTCTCACACCACACATAACGCTGAACTCCCACTGAGATGAGACTGTCTCTCACATGAAGTACCTGCAATGGATACCTATGCCCAATCCTAGGACCTCTAACAAGCATAAGTTATCCCAAGTAGAACTAAAAATGATGCTCACCAAGGAATGCATAACATCTGCTCTCCTATAACCATCCAACTAAAATCAAGCTTATAGGGAATGAAGGCACATAACGTACATGTCTAAGCATAAGTGATACTCCACTAGGTACCATCACGCATGTGCACACATCCATGAATCTGACTTGAGAATCGACAAAACCACTCGCAATGTGGAGTAACAT